>OX387213.1:12575862-13804858 GCA_947561695.1 Tyria jacobaeae | reverse complement strand
GCTTCTGTATGGGTGACAGGTATGGACCAGATGTTACGCCAAAATGTACTTGTAGCATCAGCATCTAGCAAACACCCATCACCCACACGTGGATCAGGTTGTTCCCATTTTCGGTAAACCCACCTCTCATTCCTTTGAAACATACATATATTTATTATTATTATTATTATTATTACTAGTATTCCTTCACTGTCTGAAAAACTTAACGAGTTGCGCAAAGATGCAAGTGAAGTTGATTGGTCGGCTTTGTTTACCTATGACTCAATTGATGAACAATTTAAGTACTTTAACGCCAATCTTATCAAGCTGTATAACAAACATTCACCACAGCGACCTGTAAAGTTGAAACATGCTCCATCACCATGGCTGACAGAGGTCATTTGGAAAATAATTAATAGAAAATCTGTGGCAAAGTTAAAACTTAAAAGACAACAAAACCCTGACAACTGTGAGAGATATATCGCAATCCGTAACCATTGCAACAAAGTGTGTAGGGATGCGCAACGCCAATACATCCATAAATCAATCAATAACGAAGATCCAGCAAAGGTCCGGAAATTTCTAAGATCATTAGGGGTTGGCAAATCAAAACATGATGTAAATTCCAAAGGTTTAAATATTGATTCACTAAATCAACACTTCTCGGCCGTGTCCACTTTCGATAGGACTAAAAAGGCAAATACTTTACAATATCTTTCATCTTTGCCAACTCCTAGCTTTCCGCAATTCCTGTTTAATAATTTATCGGCTTGTGATGTTAAGAAGAGTATACTGTCTATCACTTCTAACGCTGTTGGCAGTGATTGCGTAGATCGCAAAATGATAATGCCTATCCTTGATGAAATCCTTCCTTCAATTTCTTTTATCCTAAACTACTCCCTTGCTAGCGGCACCTTCCCATCAGCATGGAGAGAAGCCCAAATCAAAAAATCTAACCCCTCATTCTTTTGTGACTATCGACCCATTTCTATCCTACCATTTCTATCTAAAGTCATTGAACGCCTTGTCCATACCCACCTTCACTCTTTTCTATGTCAAAATACCCTTCTCAATCCCTTTCGACCTGGCCATAGTACAGTAACAGCCTTAGTCAATATTACAAACGATGTAAGAGTCGAAATGGAAAGAGGCAATCTGACTGTACTCACGCTCCTGGATTTTTCCAATGCGTTTAATACAGTGGATTACGATATTCTGCTCGGTATACTTAGCTCACTTAACATATCTCCAACGGTAATTGATTGGTTTCGTAACTACCTGTGTGGCCGCCAACAACGTATCCGCATCGACGATACTCTATCTGCTTGGTGTAAAACGTCAGTTGGTGTGCCACAGGGTAGCGTTCTCTCTCCGAGAACCAACTAGATTAACTTGAGAGACTACAAAACTCTGCATCAGATTTATATTTGGGTTGCGTAAATACGACCATATTTCTGAATTTCGAAAACAACGCAAGTGGTTACCTATTCGACTTCGCCGGAACACTCAAATGCTTTCCCTTTTATACAATATTTTGTTCAACCCGTCGTTACCCTCCTAAATCAAAGAACGATTTGAGTTTCTTCACTGTACACATTCACGATCTTTAAGGTCATCAGAAAACCTACAACTGAAAGTACCTGCTCATACTACTTCGTTCCTCGAAAAATCTTTTACGGTTACTGCAATCCGTTTGCTTAACGCACTACCAGTGGAAATTAGGCAAGCTCAAAGTCTATGCTCCTTTAAGTGACTAGTGAAAAAGCACTACCTAGCACTGTAAGTTCTTACAGTGCTAGGTAGTGCTTACCTTGTTATATATGTATGTATATATATATATATATATATATACTAGCGGACCCGACAGACGTTGTCCTGCATGATATTTCAAGCGATTAGGATCAATATAGATAAATAACCCAGACACCGACTGCAGCGCCATCTGCCGGGCTGATTTGTGAATCTAAACCATTCCCAGATCCCCTTGAACACACACAAAAAATTTCATCAAAATCCGTCCATTCGTTTGAGAGTAGTTCAGTGACATACACACTCACAGAAGAATTATATATATAAAGATATATATATATATGTATGTATCTACATAAGTGTGTGTGAATATATATTTGTATATATTTTCGTGTTTATTTATACATATTGGAATGTTTATGTATGTGTATTTAAATACTCTATGTACCTCCATATTTGTGGTATTATCGTCAATCCCTTAACATCTATAGTACGCCACCATCTACCGCTTTTTTCTTTCTGTTGTTTCCATACAAAGGTTGTCTCGAAGACATCGCTTTTAGCGATAAGACCGCCCATTGTACATACATACATGCCGCCTTGTATCAACTGTTTAACTTTGCGTGTGTTTAATTTCGTGGTGTACAATAAAGAATTTTCTATCTATCTATCCTTCTTCTAGAATCAAAAGTGCAATACTTGGTTTGTTTGATATTAAAAACTCATAATCTCTAGATTACTCGCATACTTTTAATTCTTATTAAATTATATACTTTCAGAAACCAAAAAAGAGTCTAAACCTGATAAATCAAACATTGTTATTCTAAAACTTCTAGTAAGATAATGTTTACAATGAGACCGTGTCTTATTAATAATTCACGGTACTTACCGTTATTTTACTGTATAAAATGGAATATTAATAAATATAATCTAACCTACTCATGGAATTTGAAACAAAATGCAGGTCATTTGTAACCATTTGTTAACGCAACATTTTGCGATAAATTTTCTGTAAAGTTAATAATTCAACTGACGTAATATTTAATTACCGGAAACAACCAAATATTAAGTACCGACCGAGATTGTATGGCGTGCTATTGACTAGTTAATAAGGTTAATAACCAGATTCCGTAGTGTGTGTAAATGATAAAGGAATGTAAGGTTAATTTTAGAAAAATTCTCTCTAAGATATCAGCTTTTTTCTATTGCCACAAATGCCAAATATCTATGTCATTCGGCTATCAATATTCACCTGGATTAGTTAACTGGCCAATACGTATTGGATGCTGTGAGAATAACACGTTAGCATAAAATATTACTAAATGTCATATTGATGTATAAATTCCGAAGCCAAGCAAAACGAACACGGACATTTTCTTTTTGAAAATTTAGGTCAGAATTAACCTGTAACTAACAAAGGCAAACAACCGTCGCATTAAGTGTTAAAACAAATTATTTTTTCTTAAAAGAAATCAATGAAACGATTGTTAGAATACAATGTACATTGTAAATGACATACGAATGTTTGCAATTCAATAGCAGTAAATCATAATTTAATCGTATTATAAGCATCGAGTATAGTCGGACTAGTGGCGAGGGCCAGCACAGGTTTACTTTCACTGCTAGAGGCCGCCAGCTGACAACCCCCCCGCCCCTGCACGCCAAACCTCACCTCCCCTACGTCATCCTGCTATACTGCGCAACACTGCCTTATATTCGTACCTTTACATAGTGTCGCTGTCGAGTACATGCCTTGCACAAGATGAGTTAACGATCAGGAATGCTTTGCCTAATGCGAGCCTAATTCACAAGCCAGAGCAAGGCGTGGGTAATCTTCATTCATCTTTGCTGATCTATGCCCGCTAAGTGTTCTTCATTTAATTGGACATAAATTTCACACAACCTCAAATAATTGGTTCTCTCAGTATTTTTATTAGCTCACATAAGCCATATATGCCATATTTTATATGTTACACTATTACAATTAACGGCGTTAATCTTTTGGATACCTACTGATTGCTTTAAATTAAAGTACATTTATTTAATATCATACAGAATGAAGATTTCAAGACAGTACCTATTTACAATTATTATAAAAACATAAAATAATAGAAATTGTTTATTTCAAAAAGTGCATGATATAACAATGTAAGATATTATCCAGTTGGCCCATACCATGTAAGCCTGTTCTGTGAGTAGCGTGATTTTATTAATATTACGCTATCTTGGATATCTTTAGTCACTGCTGTTTATTCCGTCGCAGAATAGGCATAGCTATGGGACTATTAAAAAACATGTTATGAGTACGTTTAAGCAAGAACTTTATTCCACTCTCAATCATGTTTGATGTCACATTTACAAATAAACACACTTTTCGTAAAAATTATCATAATTTTATCTCTGATCAATTTATTCCACATATCCAAAACTACAGGAACTACAACATTCAAACGTATTTATGCCGTACATATTAAATACTGAGACAAATTAGCATAACGATTGGAATATCTAGACGATAAACAAAATATCTAACTACTAAATATTATTATGTACGTAAGTGAATAATCGCTGGAGCGTGAAGTCTGAACAGAGAACTGAGTGGGGCGCTGGGCGGTCTCGACCTCGACAGTCTCAACTCGCGTTAGACGTATCGAATACACCATTTATATATATTAATTAAATCACATTCTTTTAGAAAATGATTGATCCGGGTACAAAAATTAGTGTAACAAACCATAAGTTGTAACGATTCCGGGTTTCTTTGTGTTCATTGTTTTTTTTTTATGAACATACAAGAATTAACTACCGCACTACGCGGCAGTTGCCTATTTTAGAAAAGAAATAAATATATTATAAGACCATCATCATATTATAAGACAATCATTATTCATATCAAAAAAAAAGCACAAATGACCTCTCACACTATAAAATACTTCCTATATAAATTGTAACATATGCTATATACAACATGCTATGTATATATACATATATATATATATATATATGCTACATACATATGCTATATAAATTGTAATAAGATTCACTTCAAGTAGCAAATTCTGCCTTGAACAGACCATTCTATACATACATTTTGAATCTGGGTAAAACATAAAGAGCAATAACACACATATATCCGTACCTAATTGCACAAACCAATGTTACAAAATAAAAAAATAATAACTTGACTAACTCGTTACATTATTGAGTGTGGCACCTACGGCTGTTTCTAAAGTTATCTGTCCTAGTTATTCTCATATCGCAATATCTACGGATACCTACGTATATATTTATACGTTTTAATATTTGTACATAATAACATTGACAATAAATAGCAACTAAATAGTAGTAAATTTATACGAAGAGTAAAAAAGTATAAAAATCTTATATCTTCTCTCCATCACTTTTATTGTCAACTGTAAATTATTTACTTATTAATCTATTTTGTGATGTATATATTATTTAAAGTACTTAGTTAGTATTAAAACTTGCAAAATATATACATAAATTAAACTGTATTTTCGGATGTGTAATGTTATAATTATATTTATATGTATAATTAATGTCGAAAACATACAATGTCATCAAATAAACAGCAAAATTACGTTCCAAAAGTGTACACTTTTTATTTCACAACTATTAACGAAAAAACGATATAATTTACAAACTTAAGCAGCTAAATTCCCTACTTTAGCGATAAGATAGCCGGTCCGGTAATAGTTTCTACAATATAAGTATGCATCAAAGTATATCACAGTTTTCACAACATTATTCGTTGTATATGACTCTATGTATACATATCTGTTTTAGTCGCATTAACAATAATATTAGTATTACTCGTAGTAACGAACAATAAATCAAATGGTTTTAACTCAAATTAATGTATCTTGACGTGATTACAAAAAATTGCCTATATACGAAACGTGCAGCAATTAGTATGGAAAAGTTGTGACTGAATCACATGACTTCATCAGCATTACGTAGGTTTTGGTACACGAAGATGACGCGATCAGCACAATTGTTCTTATAATATTGGGCTTGTTGCTTGAATTTTTTATACTTTATTATCTATGTGGTGTGCACTTCTGATTGAGAGTCATAACCGCGTATTAGTTACATTTTTATAGGAATCTTTCTTTGTGTTTCATCACATATCAGAAGCCTGACCTCTTGGTCTAGTGTTTAGTGACCCTTAAAGCTTAGCCAGAGGTCATGGGTTTGTTTATTATTATATTGGGTTACAGACAAATTGGGAGACAGACAAACAGACGGGTCACCGCTGCCCCTGGACATATTTGTTTATTTTGTATTGTTTTCCTAAATAGCCTACTATTGGTTTTGGTATTGGTTTAACATTTCTATTTTTTATATATAGTATACATATAATATTTTTTTAAACTAATTATTTTTTATACTCTAAAAGAAAAACATAATAAAATAAACTTATAAAATTGAATAATTACTAATCATTTTTTAAATCGGTGTGATGCAAGAAGATCTAATGATATTTCAATGCATTGCATAAATAATTATTTACGTTACTAGTTCTTTTTATAAAAAAAAAATATATATCATTTTCTATATAGTTTAATTGAAATTCATTTAATTATTTAGTTTAATTCCTGACTTTTTATTTTTTTTATTCTGATTATTCTGTTGTCTGATTATTAATTCTATTATTTTCTATTGTTTCATAATATAGCATATATTTCATATAATATATAAGCGATTTAGTTTTTAATGTAAGCATATATTTTTTATATTTGCAAAAAAAAATATATTTTATAAAGATACTTTGATGAACATTGTTGCTGGTGACATCTGTTGTAATTGATTTCATTTTATTGTAAGTCTTAAATTATTTTAATAAAGATTAAATTTAGAAAACACAATTGTATAGTTTTGATTGTAGCTATTTGCGTCTTTGGTTTTTGACCATATTAGCAAGAGAATCAGAAACCTATTATTTTATAATTTACGTCAATTAAAATCACATACATAAGTGAAGCACAAAATTAAGGCCAAAAAGGGATAAACGCTCTTAAGTCATCGGCCTTCGAATCGAGAATAGTATGTGAGTTTAATCGTTCGAATCCTTTATCTCGGTTAAATTTGCACTGCTTATCCAGATTACAAGGAATATCACAGTGAAAAATGAATGAGATTTTAGCCTGGATTAGTAGTGCGAGTTCACCAGGATAAATGTAAGTAAATTCGATTTCGACAAACATCAATTTTGTCTCTCCTTTGTTTATCAGACATTTTTATCATCAAACTAGCTTGTGCCTCCGGGTTTGGTCGTATTAAATTTCGTTTTTCCATTTCTCGGGAATAGTACTATATTTCTGGATAAAGGGGATTATTATTTGCTGGTATTGTTATGTTCCTGACAACAGGGACGCAAAATTGTGATATTAAGAAAAAGAAAAATAAGAGTAAAAACACTTGTTGTTCAATTTGTTTTTCTATCCGCCAAAATGTCAGGACTAAAGCTAATGCAGTGTCAGTAAGATTAGCACAAAGTTAATTCAAGAGTTTTCAGTCCCGGAATTTGGATATCAAACATGCAACTCACTCTGGCCGCCCTCATGCGCATAAAGTCGATGCCATTTTTGAAAAAGTGGAGCGAGATAGATGTTAGAAGTTACGACATATCCGAACTGAAGATTGACCACTAAACAGTTTTGACCCATTTGAAAAAAAAACTCGACATTTGGGTGCCACACGAGCTCACTGAAAGAAACCTAATGAACAGTGTACTCATTTGCGATTCTGCATTGAGACGTAACGAAACCGAATGATTTTTGTAAAGATTGATCACGTGTGATAAGAAGGTGGATACTTAAGGACAAGAACGTGCGAAAAGGTTATGGTCAATGGGTAGTCAAGCTCTACAGTCTAGCGAAACCCGGATTAACATGCAATAAGGTGGTGCTGTGTGTATGGTGGGATTAGAAGAGCATCGTTCACTATGAACTTTTATCGCCAGGCGAAACCATCGATTCGGATCTCTACTGCTAACAACTAGATACACTCAAGCTTGAAAAAAGAAGGCTGGAAAGGATATTATCATTTTTACGCAAAACGAGAAAAATTGGGAGAGCTTGCGTGGGAAGTGTTAATGCGTCCACCATAGATTGCACCTGACCTTGCACCCTCAGATTTTCACCTGTTTCGATCTCTTCAGAATTCTTTGGGTAGTGTTAGGTTAACATCATATTAATATCATATAATATCAACATCAGATGCGACAATGCGACTTAGTACTTTTGACAGTCGAGAGGACTGTCAAAACTACTAAGTATATATAATAGAGTACAAGCTAGTATTCGCAACTTGTTTGCGTAAGATCTCCCAAAACTAAATTGAAATACTCATATTTTACATCCAACATTTTTTTGAGACAGTAAGTACCCTATATTCTCTAAGATATCTCGTCTACTTCTATACAAAAATTGAAATAAAATTGGATCAGTGGTTTAGGAACTAAAGTAAAACATACAAAATAAACGATTTTGAAGTTATAGCGATTTGTATACATCATTAGGTTATTTAATACAGATCTTAAATATATAAGACCCGCATTAAATAACTTTTAATAATACAAAATTAACTAGTGTTATTGGAGATATTTTAATATTCATCCATATACATAGATATGTCTAGCTCAACAAAAGCCTAGAAATTGTCAAGATAGCATTGGCCACTGATTCTGACATTGGCAAATGATAGTATTGGTATAAATGTTCATAAAAGCGTGGGTGAACACGTCTAAAAACGAGTCTTCTACAAGAATGAAGCCTGCCTGTTGAGATAAAATGTCAGTGCATAATTAACTACAGTACTGGCTGTCGCAAGGCTGGTAAAGGTTTCTAGTTTCTTATTTCTTAGGTTTACATCTCACAATACTGCACTTCTTTACTTTGTAATATTAAAGCATTGTAGTTACATTCATACATACACATACAAACATATACTCACGCCTGTGTCCAAAATAGGTGTCATCTACATTTTGCCAATTATAATTTAGTCCCATTTACTTAATATGAGGCAAGCCTATTGCCGTCATCAAGGCACATTTGGGAAGTATTTGGGAATTTGGAGTCTATTGACAGGAAATTGAGGAGGAAGGGAAGGAAAATGAAATTGCTTATACGAATGGGGTTGGTCGCATATCTTAACTATATATCATAACTCGAAGTGTCTGGTGCCGGGAAGTCCGAGCCCTCTAACTAAATGCTTTACTTATAGCAGTTTTAACGGAATATTATGTAGTTATTTAACTTTTTAAACATATCATTGTATACTGATAATTGAATGTAATAGGCATACACTATGGCCGAATGCCTGTTAATTACCTGTGTTTAATAACGCCCCTGCCTACCCCTTCGGGGATACATCCCCTAAGGGGTAGACAGGGGCGTTATTAAATGCTTAAAATAATTTGCTGTTGAAATTATATTGTATCAGTGACGTTCGAACGCGTTGATGTCTTTTGTAAAGCAAATAGTGCATTTCGTAATCGCCGCATATTTATTGCAATAGTTACCTCTCAATTGCTATCGTTACTTTTTACAATAATGTCAAAGGTTAAAATATACACCACAATGTTATACATGTTTACTCGAATATCCACAGATATATGTTAAAGACCCGAAATACAAGTTTTTGCGTGGTGATCATGATGATAATGACCATCAGGTGGTGGTGGAGATGATAATGATGACGTAACTTCATGCATGCTTTACTGTCAACATAATTATATCACATAACCATAGGTGATATAAACTACATTATTACTATACATAGGTCTAAATAACGGTTCTGAAACGCAAGCGCCATGCTAATCACACTCCACTTTCTTTCCATAGACTCACAAGCCAAGGTCCAATCAAAACTAGTACAGTTTGACAATCACATTTAAAAATAAATGGCTAATGAAAGTATGCGTTTCTAATTCAGATTACAAGCGACCTTGGAAAGCGTTTGTTAAGGCGGTAGGGCACAGATTTCTGTGCGAATTGGAGCATAAAGTGATGTGCTGTTTATTTCGTGAATAGCGCGAAAGAACTTCATTGAAAGGCCTAGAAGATGTTAGCACTGTTAACAAACTCAGGGGGTCGGGCTTTACAGACCAGATTTTTCCTTTCAATATATTTTCCCAAAGTGTCCGGAGGATAGCAATAGTTTAGCCCCCTATTATATAAATGGGATTAATTTGTATTCGGTAAGATGTGGGCGTTAGTTACGTCTCTGCCTGCCCCTCGGGAGACTCCGGTAAGCATCCTTAGAGTATTTGGAATAAATATATTCTATTATTATATCAGGAGACTGGAGTTTTTAACTAAAGTTGAACAAACAGAATAAGTTATAAGATAAAAAAAAACATTTAAGCGAACAGTGTTGCAGTCTAATTTATGCATAAAACAAGTATAAAATTAAAAAAAAAACCTTAAGATGTAAGAAAAGAGCAAATGTTCGTACGGCTATATATTTTTTAAATGTATCTAAAAGCATTCTCAATTAAGACGAACAAAACCAAACTCAAAATCGGTACATCCGTCTAAGAGCTATGGTGCCATAGACAGACCTCTTTTTCATCGGGACTTTCAAATAAAATACACTTAATTAAGGGTTCAGTTTGATATAGTACTCTCTTTACTATTATTTCTACTAATTCTACTTCAATCTGAAGCAAAAAATATGCATAAAAGTTGTAAATACATGTTTATGTTACGACCTCGAGTAAAAACAAGTATCTCACAAGCTTTGCTTTTGTGTGTATTTAATATTCCAAACACGAGTTTTATGTAGATGAACAAGCTTTTGGTAGTTCCTTTAAATTTAGAATAAAGAAGTTTTCTGTCACGCCTTTACTGTATGAGATATGCAATACAGGATTCATAGAAATCCGCTTGGCAATGTAGCCTATACCCGTTATTTTAATTAATTAATAATGATTTATTTAGAAAAATCTCTGTAGTCAAACCAATTCGTTTGTGTCCAATTTATGTTAATAAAAGAGACGGGTTATCTGTATCTCTTAAAAGTTATCATTAAATTAAAAAACAAACAAAGAGGTTATTAGTCATCAATTCCTGGCAACAAAAGTGGTACAACTTAGTGTACCTTGTAAAAAGATATGACATGCTGCAGTCCTATTATACTACTATTTTTGTTTAACCATAATATTCGGTAAAGTGGGAGTTCTTTTACAGTTCTACAGAACCGAAATGAGCAGGTACCTCACCTCCTCCCAAACCTATTATAAAAGGGTATTTTATACCATTTTAAACTTATATGTAAACTTATTTCTTTTTAATATGAGATTTTGTTTTAAACCGAACTTCAACTCACCGAACTCAACTCTTCAGCCTACAGTACACCGTAGACATGAGTTAGCTACCTATTGTTTTAGAAACGCAGCTACTTGATTAACACCTTAAATATGTCATTTATTCATTTACTACTTGAGTACAATTAGTAATGAAGCATTATGTCGCGTGTTTCGGATATAAATATGAAACTAAGTTTCAACACGGAAATCGGCTCAAGGATCTTGCACGAAAGATGTTACATTATTTCATTTAACATTCCAATGGATTATTTGAATGTTAATTGAAAGACACTTGTTAAAGAAACATGCAATGTATGTTAAAACGTTAGCTATGCGTCATTCACGCTATTTATATCTGGCAAATAAGTAAAGCTCTCATCGTCAGATGTGTGGTAAGCTACATGAATTTAAAAAAGCAATTAGTAATTTAAGTGGGAGATCACTAATTCAAGTTTCTTTTTCGTTAAGTTCGTGTGTCATCATTCATAATTATTTTACATGCATAGAAGTTAGCAGCTCAATTATTGTGAACATTTTCAATACTATACAATAGCATAGCATATATATATATATATATATGCCTGCCTTAAAAATCCCTTGCAGAAAAAATATTTATTGGTAATGCTGAGTTCGTTAATTACCCATGAACCTTCAAACAATTCGTGTAAGTAGGAGAGTCTCACGAGAGTAGTAAGAGAGGGGGGCTCTCTTTAGAACTAATTTATCGGAGCTTGCTAATAACACGCATAGTAGAGTCGTAACTCTGGCCAATGACGGATAACGTTGTTCACAAATCGCTCTGATGTAATACGCACATGCGTGAGTGCATAGTAACATGCAAATGAATACGAAAATGAAAACTCCTTGAATGCACCTTTAATTACGCTTTGTATTGCACGCGGGCGGCGACTGCGCAACCAAAGATTATTAATAATTTGTTAATTGCACTTTGCTAACATTATTGCGGAAACCATCGAATTGTTCTTGTTCCAGTGAGAACGACCCTCTCATACCGGATGTGAGCGAGGCCCCAACAGCTGTTTGACATGATACGTACTTATACTATTAAACATCTATTGAATTTATATTATACCTTTGACATTAATGTTTGTGACTAATTGCCTAAGCCATTAGCATTGATATCATTTTAATAAGAATGTTATAAATTTCTAAATTATTGTGGAACTAAATTATAACGCATTAGCCGTTCCTCGCCGTTTTTCTTGCGTTTATGTTCACTGTCCCGGTCCTAAGGGTCACGTCGTGATGTTTTGTAGCCTCTATTATTCCTCAATAAATACAATATTCAAAACAAAAACTCTTTTGCTTTATAACTTTTCAAAGATTTCACCTAGTAGAGTTGAATAATTGAACTTTATTTATAATTAAAACCTTCACAATTATGTAATAATTATACATTTAGATATGTATGTAATTATAGATGGCATTTAGAGGTCAGTCGACATAGGTATAGAAGGAAATGACGTATAAGTTTCCCATTCTCTATCCCATACGGTATAGGCCGCCTACATTCACTTTTGTTTACGTTGGCGACAAGTTTTAACGAACTTGGTATAACCAAGATTTTTGAATAAATATTCCATTATGAATCTTTATATATTAGGCTTTATAAAACAGGTGGAATACACTTTACATAAACGCGATTGCGAAACTTTCGAAAGAGAAACCAGTGTACAGTCACACGAGTCTCGCTTTCAAAGAAAACATTATTCTCGATACTGGCTACATTTTTTAAAGTTTTTCTACATTTAAAAAATATAACTTTGTATATTTGGTACTTTTGTATTACTCGTAAACTTTCGCAGCTGATTACGGACAATGCAAAACAGCCTCGGAAGCTGTGAAAGGTCGTCGCTCCTTTAAGTTATAAATAAGGAGGTAACTCACCGAGGAATGTATCCTATGGGTTTATTTGAAGTGTAATCCTTATAAGTAGTTTTTCACTTCACAATGTGTAGGTTAAACGTGTTGTGCACTCGCGAGAAGGTGCGTGCGCGCATGATGCGCGTGCGAAGTGTCCGGTTGCGCGCCGCTCACTGCCGCAGTCGCTCGTCATACCGTACAACTGACTCACAAGCGACAACCCTAAATTAAGGCTGTATTTTGAATTAGATTATCGCGTATTTATAACCATTTTGTAAATGCCGATGTTAAATTAAGCTCTTTGGAATACTTAGATGAAGATAATCTTTGTAACAAAAGCATTTCCGTAGACTATATTATTATATCTCATAGTATGCTTTCGTTTCTGAGGTAGGCGGAAAAACTGATACTGAACTGACATAACAACATAAATAAAAAAAATATACAATAAATAAACATAAAAAATAAGGTAAATTATTATGATTAACGTAACGTGTAGAGGTACGCTTAATACAAATTTATCAAATCAAAAACATATAGAAGTACTTTATCCTCATACAATACTAGCATAGAAATCATTTAAAACTTTTAGACACTTTTATGTTTATTCGAATATGCAGTTGAGAAGACCTCTGGTGACTCTCTGTCGTTACCGATGTTACATGTCTTTTGTACCGACAAGTTGATATCCGGACGAATTAGAGATGACAACTGTAGATGGACTCCATGCAACATAATACATAGGACTCATAAAAGAACGGTCTTAGATTCGTTGTGCAAAAGAACTCATACTCAGTTAATTCTTTGTAACATTTCATATAAGATAATTTAGTAATATATTATCATTTGTTTTAGAATGATTAAAATGGTAAGTGAGTAGGTAAGGTAAAATTTCTACAAATTGATATATAGACTACGAAATATAACACGTGAAGTATGCTCATAACATTTTATTTTTATATGTATATCTTATATAATTAAAAAAGTTGTATTAAAAATGCAATATCTGCGCTTTAGGCGTAGTGTTCCCTAAAGCGCACCGTGCTCCTCCGTGGCATCGGAGAGTCGTCGTCACTGTCGAAGGCGGGTTCATAGCCGCGGTTAAGGTATGCTCCCGATGTGGAAGTACGTCCACCTAGATCGGTGAACTGAACAAAATATATTAACTTTATTTATTTATTTATAAATTTCATGCACACGTGTACATAGGCGGACCTAATGCCTAGGGCATTCTCTACCAGTCAACCTTGGGGTGGTGAAGAAAAGCGATAAGGTAGGTGCAGACATCTGGAATTTATTTATTTATTTAATTTATTTAAAACAACTGTAGTTACATATATTTACTATAGTTACACATACATAACGAATATACACATACATAAAAAATACTTAATAGTCAATCTTAAAAACTTTAATAGTCAATCAATCAACATAAGCCCCACTGCTGTCTACTGCTGGACATAGGGCTCTTCCAAAGTGCACCACAGCTTTCATTAGTATTGGAAGTTAAAGATTTCATGTCGTCATTATATTTTTTTTATAATATAGTGGGACACAGACCAGACGGGTCACCTGATAATGACTGATAACCGTCGTCTGCCCACCTTTGAGGGTGATGAGGGGTGGAGGGACGCTTTGAGGGGATAGAGGAGAGGGGAGGGGAAAGAGGAGAGCCAGAGTTGGGATTATGAAAGATATTTGACGCCTATTCATCAGTAACGAGTTTACCTCGTACATCTAAAGATTAGCATAGCTAATAAATGCTACACATAATGAGTGCCGAATTGACAAGAATTGATTTGTTCGTTGCTGGCGTTTGGCCGAATCCACATCGCAGCTATCGACAACTTCAAGCTCATATTTAGGCGGGATCTGGTGTAAAATTTATATAAAAATTGTTTTTCAAATCTTAGTTACTTTTATATTTAAAGCCTCATTATAGACATGAAATAAAGTTAACAAATGTACATAACTAGTGGTTTGTCTTTGAAAAAGAAAAGAATAGAGATACACTTAGGTCTGTATACAGAAAGGGGTGGGGGCAGAGGCTGAGATACGCTTCTAGAAGACTAAGTTATACGTTAAGTATTTTACCAACTACAATATAGTCCCATTTACGCAATAGGGGAAGCCTAGTGGCGTCTTCCGGGCACTTTGGGCATTAGGTGGGAGGGATAAGGGAGGATAGGAAGAAAAGACCGAACCGACCCTCTAACGCTTAAATTCATATTTTTTTTAATGAGTAATCTAAGAATTGGAATTTATATTGACCTATAATAAAAAATAAGTACTTAAGTTAAAAACAATATATATATAAACGAATAAACAAAACTTCTTACCGAAATATGATCAGCATTATAAAGGAAGTCGCTTGTAGAATTTCTCTGCTGCATCTGCGAGCGGCGACGTTCAGCTGTGATAGAGTCGTGTCGGGTCTGTATCGCGCGCAGGGTCGCACGGCGAGTGGCCGGGTCCGCTCCCAAGGATGGAAGACGAGAGATCACATCTACTAAAATATACTACATGTACATATATTGGATAGATGTCTTCCCAGACGTATCCGTCGTCGACGACACCCTTCGTTTGTGTCAGCTATACCTCTTTCAATTATTTTTTTAAGTCAAGCTAATTACGTAAGTCACGTAAGCCCGTTACGATGATAGGAAGTATTTATTAACGCGATTTATATAATCTTACCTATCTACCAAAATTATCAAAGTAATTATATAAAAAAGGTTATGCCTTTTAGGTTAGGTTAACTCATTGCTATAAGTACCAAATTATATATTAATGGAAAACCTACATGACTGTCTGTTTCCTGAAAAAAAAAAACAATATAAAAATAGAATATAAATGTAGAACTTTATCAGATATCTAAAATGTTACCTGGGTTACTATTATTTTGCAAAATAGTGAGTCTCCGCTTGAAGTTAGCATCGAGATTCACTACGTTCTGTTTAGCATCCCGAGCCTTTTCCAAGTTGGAAATCGTCTTCCTACGCGAAACGTGGTCTTCTTTGATGCCGTGTCGGTCCAAATCATCTGTATTCAGCCGCTGTAGGTCCTTTGCTATTTCTACGGCGTATTTCTGGATAATGGCGTCTTCTGACATCTCATCTGGCTGCAGATAACATGTTTAAAGTTTTTATAAAAAAAGGTTCACTAACTCAAGAAAATTATTGATTATATGTTCAAAAGTGAAGTGAATAAGTTTTTCATGGATAGGTGTGTATCATCTTCACGTTCACCGCGACTTTGCATCAGATCAGATGGAAGACAAACGTACATATCAATTACCAATAAAAAATATTGTTACTCGTAATTGCTGAAGTATATTTGTAAGAATAACACTTTCTTGTGAGTGTGCTTGAATTCATAAAACACCAGACGTGATTCAATGCTTTCAAACTATTATTTAGGAAAACCTTTGTACTTAAATATGTACATAATGTTTAAGGCAATCAAAATAAAACACAAAATAACATTCACGTATGAATCTACGATAACTATCACAGCATTTATCTCAGTGGTTGTAAGCGGTGACCTGACTACTGTTCAAGTATGAAGTGTCCGAGACACTTTCGCCGTGATAGTAGTAATTTAATAAAATTACACACATCTAAGGATAAAGTACATTTTTAAGTATAAAAAATTATCCAATTAATATACAAAATTTAGATTTGGCTTCTTAGTTTATTTTAGCAACCTAACCCTATAATTTGTAAAAATTAAAAAAATACACTTTTTACAAATTGTGAGAAATTAACGTAATGCGAGCATCGGCAAGAGTGCGTGATACGACTCTATCCGTGTGTGAAGGTGCATTGTCGTGCATTAGCCGAAATGAATTAGCCAACCGGCTTCGAAAAGGGATGATCATGTCTGAAACAATACTTTCCGGTTGCCTCTGATCCAAATTATTAGGTTGGCAACTAATAAACTCGCCATCTTTGTACACAAATTTATTTATTTTTTTAAGTATACAAAACCAAATTATTTCTCAACTATATAAGCACCGTCGTTTTCTATCACCTGTCACCAACGCGCTGGCAGAGACATAATGCTTTCCTCGTAGAAGTTTTTAGGCTTTTGATCAAAACAGGTGGTAAGGTTTTTTATCTGCTAAGTAGTGGGCTAGAGAACGAAATAGGTGCCCTGATATAAATAGATAACCTGAGGGCATAATGTCTGAAGAGTACGGTGGGTGAGGAAAGACAGCCAGGCAAGCGAAAGTAATTTTTCACGAGTCGCTTTTGCTACATGTGGTCGAGCATTATCGTGCAAAAAGTATACTTTATTTTGATTTTTCGGTAATCGCTGCTACTTTATCCAGTTGGTCACAATCAATATTGGTCGCGATTGCAGTGTTAGATGGCAACAGCTTCCAGTATATAATTCCGTTTATTCCCCACCACATACTTAAATTAACTTTTTTACTTGTGTCAGATTTTGGCGTCGGTACTCCTGCTTCTCCAGGTCCAAACCACTTACGCGAAAAAATAATATACATAACCCACATTTCATCCCCCGTAATTACATTCCTCAGCCACTCATTGGTACGATGATAACTAAGTATAATGCCATCCATGCACACCTTAGCTCTCTTCTGAAATTGAAACGGCGTCAACTCATGTGGCAACCAAACTCAATATCTCCAGGTCTTTTATAAAGCGTGGAGATGTTTTTCTACTGCAGTATGAGAACACTGAAGCTACTCTACCAGACAACGTGAAGTGAACCTGGGATCCATTTCTATGAGTCTTTTTAACTCATCTACATCTATTTTAGGAGGTCATCCTGGATGAGGTTCCTCAGATAGGTCATAATTTCCATCCTTAAATCTTCTGAACCAATGTTTGGTGGTATCGTAAGAGAATACGCCTTCGCCCATCATTGCACATATATTGCGAATTTCTCTACGAGAAATATCCATAATTTACTGTAGTTTTACTATTTGAGATCCAGTTGTCAACTGATCTGACATACAACTCTTGCTTTATTTATATACTACTCCAAGAAAATCGAGATAGTTCTATAACGTTTTAGAAACTCATCGAAAAAGTGGCGGATTTATTAGTTGCCAACCTAATAGATAGGTTCTCCCACAAATCTGGAACCGGTCCAAACCATTCCCCCGCCATGTCAATAAACTTCCTGACCAAATTTCAAAGGTTCTAGACGTGCAGAGATCTTCCAAAGTCGAATTAGTACTCTTACTGAAACGAGCTACATCAGAAAAGCAAACACAACGCTAGTCTTCTTCCTCCTGATTGCTGTGTTCGAGAACCGATTGCAAACGGGCCCTACAATTGCAGGGTGCTATAAGTGGAACTTTCAACGACCTTCGAGAACGCAGACCCACGTAAACGATTTCAGATGGTTTGATTGCTTATCAGCAAGCCTGATGAGCTGTGGAGGCTTGTAGCCAACATCATGGTGGTCATGATACGATTCCGTCGAGCAGTATTTTTGATGTTGCAGTCCTGTCTGCGAGTGGTGATGCGAGATCGTCCTCCATGTCGCTCGGCCACGCTGCCATGTGATACGATAGCGTGTCCAGAGGCAGCTTATGACGCTCTTAGTAATGCCAAGAGCGACAGCCATAGTACGTTGCCTGGAACTAGCTTGCAATATTCCGACTGCTTTCTTCACCTCTACTCGTGTTTTCTTTTTTCAGTTCCGATGCAGATATTAATGGTTTTGTAAAATCGTTATTACACACTTTTATAGGACAGTTGATTTTTTTTATTCAAATAGTGAAATTAATTAAAAAGAATCATCAGTTAATTAATGAATCGTCGTTATGATCCAAATAAATTAAAATAATATTCCTCAAGTTCGGCGATATTTTAAAACATACTTAATCGCTAGATACTTTTGATGTGTGTATTTTTACCATTTAAGTAGTAAAAATAAAACATAAAATTGTGTTTAAAGATATATTTATTTTTAATTATTTATATTAGAATACATATGCTCACGCCTATATCCTCGAAGGAGTAGGCAGCGTCTTAAACACCCTATTTTGCCAATTATAATTTAATCCCAGTTATGTAATATAAGTAAGGAAATTTGCCATCATACGGGCTCTGCATGACTGTATATATGTATACTGTCTGATAGATAACAGTCCGATTATTAAGTCGCCTTTTATGACAACCACGTCGAAAGATGGGGGGGGGGGGGGGGGGGCTCTATTATACGCCACCGAAAACCACACCGCTTTTTAGGAATATATGTATATTAAGAGTATGTTAAAAAATACTTGTAGCGAGGGTCACACATTACTACTGTTAGGATTGAGTTTACAAAAATAGTAATAATATCTATTAATTATATACTCTCACACCAGTTTCCCCGAAAGGGAAGGCAAGCGCGTCATTATCGCACACATTTAGCCGATTATAAATTTGTCTCATTTACGTAATAGGAAATAAGCCTTTTGCCTTCATCCGGACACTTTTGGGAATTAGAATGAAAGGAAAAGAGTATATTGACGGGAAAGAGAGGATAGAAAAGGAAGGAAAGCTTTATTGATTTTATAGTTATATTGGGGAGTATAAGCAATAGCTCAAGTAAGTCACGGTGGCATACCTACAACTTGAACGTGCTGGTGCCGGGAAGTACGAGCCCTCTAACGTATTTTTTTTTATTTATGAAATATACGTTGATTACTACTTTATGACAAATATATAGATGACTACTTTATGACAAATGTTATACTTACGCTCTTAGTGAGGTACCAGTTCAGGGTTGTAGTGGACAGTAGATGGGTGAGCGTACCGAGCCGGTGGAACAACATCGCTGTAAACTGTATTATCATCACAGACGCGAAGAATATAAGGAACACTGATCCGATTGGTTCCAGGGTCAAGTAGTCTTGCGTTATTGTTATCTTAAAGGAAATAAGTTAAATTATTTAAAAATATACAAACCTATAGCATTGTTGACTTACTCTCTCTAGGTATTTTTTTTAAGCAAAATCTCCCACTAGTAAGACGATTCAAATGACACGTATTAAGCAATCTTATCTCGGGTAACAGTTTTTTATATTGGTAGGGGGCAAATGAGCAGACGGGTCACCTGATGGTAAGTGACTACCTCCGCCCATGGACGCCCACAACTCAAGAATCACGAGTGTGTTGCCGGCTCTTTAAGGTATGAGTAAGCTCTATTCCTGAAGGTTTGATAGTTCTGGCATGTAGTATGAATCTGTATGTATTTAAAAAATAGGTATCCGCGCGGTGGCTCTTAGGCGATAAGTGGGCTTTGCGAACAAAGCAACAAACGAACGAAATTATCTAACTATATAGCTGTAGAACATTGGACTGGAACGTCAGTAGTAGTGGATTTAATTCCCGTTCCGTGCCATTATTACTGTACATGAATACTTATGTTAGCATTGGTTTTGCTTTCTCTTTTTCTTAGCTTTTCAGTTCACAGAAAGAAGTAGTAATATTATGTGTTTGTATTTAAAAGGCGCTGTGTAGAACTTCCTACAAAGTTGTAAAAAAACATTTATGTTGAAAACCCGAGTTGGCTGTAATAACATAAATTAGTAACTCAATGTTTATATTGGAATCGAACCGATTAATACGCAATACCTGGTGATGCCCTGTTCGCAGTATACGCCTCTCAACGTTAGCATACAAAACAGAAGCTGTGTTTTCCAACATATTTCTACATTTTATGACCAAACAACCTACAGTCACACGGTGTTCTGCTACAATTCCTCCGAAAACCCCAACACATATTAGTTACTAAAGGAGAGTACTGACACAATTATTACAAATCTCTTAATATTTACCAAATTGTCATTGGTGTTGTAAGAGAGGCTAACTTTCTGTCCGAAGGGCCACTTGAAATGGAGTTGGTCCTGGTTCATTTGCAATAAGAAAATCACCAACACGAAGAGCGCGTTCAGCATTACAAATGAGAATACCGAAGTATCGCGTAAATTCTTCAAATCAGTTTTGATGCGTTCCTACAACAAAAAAGTCTCTAAATAAATACATAATTCTCGCATCACCTTATGATTAACTGGCAGATAATATCTTACGGATAAATTTACTTAGATATGTTTTTTATTATATAGGGAAACGATCACCCGATGAACACCTGCAAGTCAGGAGTCGCAAGTAAATAAATGTGGTAAAGTTTGAACGACTCGTGGCAACACCAGCGTAGCGGACTTACTAAGCTAGTAGTTTTGAATGACAGTTTCAAATAAATTATTATTATATTAATTATTAATTTGTGATGAACAGTATCATATTTTACATTACTATTTATAATAAAAGAAACGAAAAATATTCCTTTTCTAATAAGTCAGTCAGATAGGTAACATACAAACAACATACATGACTGCCTGTTGGTTTAGCGGTTAGCTAAGCCGAGGTCGTGGATTCGAATCCCACAAAGGACAAATATTTTGTGATGATCACGATCATTTGTTCTATGTCTGGGTGTAATTTATCTATATTATTTATGTATTTAGAAACATATAAGTATGTTTATCAGCTGTCTGGTTACCATTATACAAGTTCTGCTTAGTTTGGGATCAGACGGTCGTGTGTGAGATGTGTGAGTTATTAGTATTATATATACATTATATACATTATATATATATATGTATATATATATATGTGAAGACTTACCAGTTCCTCTTTGTTTTCGTCAATGGGTCGTAGGTAGAGGTCAATTAGATCTTTCCAGAAATCTGTCTCAGCCGTTGTTAGGAAATCCACTTCTCCTTTGCTAAGGTCCGGGTCTTCTATCCAGTATGGGTTGATCAAATCGTCCCTTTCTTCCTATTGATATAAAAGTATATGAAATACCAATTGGCTTTCGGTTATTACAACTACATTAACAAATATTTTTTTGTATATATTTGCAAGTTTTTAATTTGTTTGGGGGGAGGGACTCCGAGAATACGTATTTAAATCGTCGTGCCTGCTATTATGGTTTTATTAAATTATGTATAACTAGCTTTCACTTTGTCTATCCCACAGGAACAGTTCTAGACTGTGCCCTTTCGTCGTCGTCGTCATTTGGAGTCGTTTGGACGTGAAAATGTAATAAACGAACAAACATACTTGATTTCCTATTTATATTAATAAGGATTTTTTAGATATAGTAGGCCGTGGTATTACTCTGAACGCGCCGACCCAAACGTGCCTAAGCATGGCTCTGTCACGAAATATAATCAGAAGTTTTATAATCATGTAATTCCCGCGATACATCTTTTAAATTATAATTTACCGTTCAAGTAACGTTAGAAGGCTCGGCTGCCCAGCAACAGCCAATTTGAGTAACCAATGTTTCCAATTACAATTGTTAAAATGAGGTACAAACGACTCTCCCACCCTTCAGAGACCTTCGTGGTTGTACGCATGACGTATAGGTTTAGGAATGCAAATGAAACATATTTACCCTTGGTAAATCTGTAGAGACATCACTGTCGGCATATTCGGACAACATGGTTAGGTTAGTGAGAGGGTCTACAGACTTCTTTCTCATCATCGTCGAGGAACGCCGACGAGTCGTTGGTTCAATCATTTCAGGAGCACCACTGTTGGGATACAATGCTTTTAAGTATATATACTTACAAATAAATATTTTCAGGTTATTCAATCCAATAACTTATAAATACTTTACCAGGTTTCGTAGTGACAATGAAATTCTAATTTATATTTTGAATACATTAACATAATATTTCATACATACTTAAACATACTACTGTAAATTTATATTTTAAAGATACAAATAAATACTAGCTAGGGCCCCCCACTTCATTTGAATGAAGTCTCTACTTTGAGAAATCTTTATCGCGATTAAAAGCACGGCTAAATTGAAAAGTGGTAAGTCGCAAAAAATACTGATTGCCTATTTTGATCAACCGTAATAGCATAACAGACGGGCGGACAGACAGAGTTACTCTCGCATATACATATAATATTAGTATAGATATGGATTGAAAAATCTTTTGTTTTTTTTTTTTAATTTAATTCATTCATTTTAGTAAGAAACGTATGATCTACAAGAAATGACTGCTCATCATTTCATGTTCTGAAGATTTCGAGATGATAGACCTCGCTGCTTCAGCAATCATTCTGTAAGTAGTAAATTCTTTGCGGTATCGGTGTCAGATTACAGACAGGGCGATGTTTGCGATTGAGACTAAGACGTTGTTTTGTTTATTATTTATACTATTAGTAACTATTATTAACTTACAGTGCTTCCAATCTTTTCTCAACCTTCTCGATTGCATTAGCTATTTTAAGTAGATGTAGGTCTTCTTTGTGGTCTTTGGGATTCATACAGCACATACATTTGAACAGACCGGACACACCTAGCTCGAGGGAGCCGCTCGTCTCCTCCGATTTGCCAAACCATTTCACTAGACTGTGATCGTCCATTTTCTTCTTAGCATCTTCCGCTTCTTTGCGTTCCATTTCCATTTCCTAGAACGGGAAACGTTTATTAGTCAGGCACTAGGCACAAGTAAAAAATAGATAAAAAGTAAGTGCTAATAAACGTTTCTTTCTAATTCTAAAGAATAAAACTTAAGACATTAAAACATTTTCTAATTGGCATACCCATCCTACTTTGACACACGGGCGACTAGTGTTTACCCTTTTCTTTTTTTTTTGCGTGTGGAAACCCCCATGGACCATCACCCAACCGGGGCTTACAGTGGGGCGGTGTGTCGAAATTGAACTACGACTAAAACCACACAGTGTGCCCTCTTGCGCCTAATATAGAAGGAGGCCGGGAACAATCGGGCCTCAATTAGGACTAGTGTTTACCCTGTATCATATTCTCAACAAACGATAATGTTTTCACTTACCTTAATAGTTTTTTTCTGCACTACCTCCCTGGTTCCCCACGATACGTTGTTCAAATTACACAAAGAGTATATTATCAACAACATGTACATACTCGGGATAGTTATGTAATAAATAGTTATATACAGTAAACATATTATTTCCTGTGGGTGTAGCGCGGCTGTTATAAAGAATATGCCAAATGTTGCCACAGTAAACATACTCGAGGGCGCCATCCAACCGTCCTGCACAATTTGTAGAACAATGCCCACCATGACCAACATCATGACCATAGCGTAAACGCAAGTAATTATATTTGCAAAAAACAGCTGTAAAAGAAAAAATGCTCAAAATAGATCAAAGTTATAGTAGAATTTTGACCCTGGCAACATTAAAATAGACATAACTATTAAAACTCTTATAGAAAGTCGGTGATATCAAAACTTGTTCCATATTTAAATTGTGCGGCAACTTTTCTTTAACAATACTATGTAATATTCTGTGTAATTCTGAAGCCCGATCCACACTCTGCAGGAAGAAATACTTGTAAGGCAGAGCGTAGTCTTTCCTCGCCACGCTTCTCCGAAATTTATTGGACAAACCAGAACGGACCGTGGCAAGGACATTTAATTGATGCTACATTTATTTTAATAGTCTACGGATTCCTTGGATATTGATCCTTCCGATATTTTTTTAATTTGGATAAACCTCTTTTTACTATTACTAGCAATGTATTATTATATTAATGACCTCTTTGAATACTCAAAGCTAAGACTTAAGCTAGTTGTACACAAATTTACCATCCGTGCTACGTATAAGCTTTACAACTAGAAACAATGGTTTGAAAAATACAATCTTGATGCCTAAGGTACTATTTATTCATTTTTATTTTGAGAAAAATACTAACAACTAGGTTTAGATAGTAGTGCACTGGGTGTAGTTCGAAGTTTTGAACCCGCAACCAATTGATTATACGAAGCCTTACGCTATCGCCGACGAATATACGACTGTAAAGGCTTATGTTCTGTTTGGCAGTCATGATAATTATTATTGGAGTAACTAAAGACTATTTGAGAAATAAAATAAAAAAAGATTATCATAAACAATTACCTGTGTTTCGGACTTGCAAGTCAAACAAATAATGAGGAAAAGCAGAGTAGGTACGAGATTCAGAATGAGTGCGTTGAAGTTGCTCATTTGGGTGATAGTATTGATGGCGCCGATCATCATCAAGAATATCGTGCCCGGACCCAGGATTGTGCCAACCATTAACATTGACTGAAATACAAAACTATGTTAAACTATCAAATCAGTCAGTGAAAACATTAACCTAAGGACATTTTGTATTTACTGCTTCATTGACATTAAGTTAAACGATTAAGTGGTTTTATTAATCACCACAGAGGGTTATATTTACTTATACAAACTTACAGTATAGGTATTAACTAAACAATTATTATGTTAATAAAGA
This sequence comes from Tyria jacobaeae, assembly GCA_947561695.1. Lineage (NCBI taxonomy): Eukaryota > Metazoa > Arthropoda > Insecta > Lepidoptera > Erebidae > Tyria > Tyria jacobaeae. The sequence continues at coordinate 13,779,615 of OX387213.1, read as the reverse complement.
TCTGAACAGCATAAAGTTATAGACCACCATGTACGGACCTAAGGGTAATCCAGCTAAGACTAGTTCCATCTCATATCTAGAGTTTATTGGTCAATTCTGCTTCAAATTTCTTCTAAAGGCATTACGATCTAAATAATTGGAGAATTTAGCTATTTATTTCGACAGTACACAATGCATGGACAGCTCAAATACAGCATGGTAGTCGGAAAATATTCGTATCTGCGGAATCCTTAAAGAGAGTACGAAATTTTCTTCGTAGCGCCCTATTTGCCTTTGCCGGAATACTTATATTCTTTATATTATTAACAACGTCTTGTTTAATGCAGTCACCCTACTTTATGTAAAAAAACGTTTGATATTCATAAATAACACACGTATGAGGAACTTGAGATCATCGGAGAGCGTGACTGGCAATACTATCTCACTCCACGGTCTTTCACAAAGGTCTTTCAAGATACAAAACTGTCTGAGACTATAAGACGAGAGACTGAGATTAAAGGTTACAACATATCATTATTATAAAGTTATGCGTATATCACTATTTTGAGATTTTTGTTTTTATTTTTATGTTTTTTATGTTGTCTATAGTCTCCTTTTAGTGGGTGGTTAGTTGTGCAAGTGCAAAGATCAATATTTTTTGCGTGGGTGTCGTAAAAAGCGACTCTGGAATTGAACTGTTATTTTTTTTATGTGATAGGGGGCAAAGGAGCAGACGGGTCACCCGATGGTAAGTGACTACCGCCGCCCATGGACACCCGCAAGTCAAGAGTCAAAGTGCGTTGCCGGCCTTTTAGGTAGGAGTACGCTCTTTTTTTGAAGGTTTGAAGGTCGTATCGGTTCGGAAATGCGGCAGGCGACAATTTGTTATAATTTATCAATTATCAGTCAGACGGTATGTAAACAGTCATACAGCCCGTTGACGGCAATAAGCTTGCCCCCTGATTCTAATTGACAAAATGTAGGTGTTTAATAAAACTTTCTCTTTGAGGTCCAGTTCCAGTTCAGTTCTATACGAGGATGAAGAAATGATGATTAAGAATTAAGTTTATGACTTTACCGTCCGATATTGAATACATACCTGATACGCGATGTATAACAAAGATATATTGTCATTCATTTTTATAGTTCTCTTAGCGTCTGCTAGTAGATCGAAGATATTAGCCATAGTGGACGGTACCCATCGACGGCGTTGATTAAAAAACTCATCGAATCTTTCCGGACAGTGGGTGTATGCATCAGATGCCGCCGAATACTCCACTCGATAACCACGTTGGAGCAATAATGTGCATAACCATCGGTCCTCTCCTAAAACGTAATAAATTGTTAACGTTGGAACGAACCAGGAAAAGGTCAAATACATCAATAAATGAACTAGTTGAAACACTGTAGTGTCTATATAAGTAGGCATGCTAAACTGGCTGACTGTTTAGTCTAATGGTCAGTGACCCTGACTGCTGAGCCAGAGATCGATTCGCTTCGATATCGATATCCACACGGGACAAAATTAGTGAGACCAATAAATAGTTGTCTCTTGTCATAGTGTTCTTTTTGTCGGTTATTTGTATTTTTATAAAATCCCCGCGACACAAGAAATAGAATTCCTAGTGCGGGTGTTGTCTTATAATAAACAGGTAAGAAGCATTTCTTCTATATTTTCAACAGACTTTTTATTTATTTTTGTATTGTTTTGTAGCGACTAACGAATTTTAGTGATGTACGTACTAAAAACGTAAGTTAATGTTTTATTTTTGAATAATTTAAAAAAACCTCTAAAAGATGAACATATAGGAATACATCTTGTCATGTACGGAAATTCAATACTTACAATGATACATAGGTCTGGCTTAATGAATTGAAAAAAAAAAAACAAATTAACACTGATGAATTATCCCATATCGACAAACAGGGTCAAGTACATAGCTATATATCAATATCAAAAACAACAGCTGTCTATATTTTATATGTCAATGGATTTTATTTTCAGTTTTAAAAATGTCATTATTAAGAATAGACACGTAGCAGATAACTTATATGTTAATGATAAGTAAATCAATAAAGTACAAAGACTAACAATAAGGAAGCAAATTGAAAAGAGATCGCTTATTACCTTGATCATACTGCACATAATGCCTTGCTTCGTTTGAAGTCAGTGTGTATTTCTTCATGACGTTATCGTCCATTAAGGCCTTGGCACGGAACAAAGAGAAGCACCCGGGACTACAGAGTACGCAACCGATCATATGTTCTGTCGCCTTCTGCAGCCAGTGACCAATCGCGTATTCGAACATCTGGTACCATGACATGAAACCTAAATATTCAAACATGAGTCCTGTTATGGCTAAAGAACTAGTGGAAGGCAGATACTACATATTTTAACAAAACTCTAAATTTATACCCGTCACTCTACTATACATAGTGTACACTTGACGGGGACTAACTAAGCCAGGGCGTAAAAATCAAATGCACTTCCTCCAAAATTTTTCAACAAGGTCTGAAATACCAGATTATTAATTACTGCATATTTTAAAATATGCAGTACTACTTATTGCTATAAAAAAACAATGGCAGATGATTGTGGCGATTCGACAAAAGTATATACATAAATTAATAAAAAGTACTATAAAAATCTGATTTTTTTACTCGACTATGTACCAACCTGTGTGTATATATCTATGTGTGTGTGTATGATCATGTGTTCCTTCTAACTTCTAAACTACATGTAGTAGTGTTGTATTGGAGGCCAAAAAGTTACGTACTAAATAAATTATATACAATGATACCGTGTTTGCTATCAAATTTAAGGGCTTAAACATATTAGATTTTAATGCATTGCATAATTTAAAAAAAAATTTAAAAATGCTTCCGAAAATTACGTCCCAATGAGCCATTCATATTTTTGCACCAAACAAACACCCAAAATACAGTATAGATATAATAACTACGTACTCCATTATGGATTACGGCACATAATTTTATTTTAAAAAGTTTTTATTGATAACTACATTATTAACAAATTCATAACTTCGAGAAGTAAACGAGTGAAACAAAAACGTTGAAAGTGAAAAATATTTTATCACTAAAACATTGCCCAAAATAATTCAAATAAAAAATATGTTCAAAACCCGATTACTCAAAAGATACTGTATAAGATGTTTATTGAATAGACAATATATATTAGACAATAGTTTATACGTAACAAGTGCCGATCATAATAATATATACTTGTTTCACACTTTTTAGAGCGCGAATTTTGAATAACAGTATAATAAGTTTACTAGGGTTATAACAAGTCGGCACGTGTAACATCTGCCAAAGGTGACTATCGCTTAACTTACAGCAACCGTTTATTTATATATATTTATTATAATTAAGTTAGTCGCTGTCTAGTGTACAGTAAATATAGAAGAGTAAACGAACTGAATATGAGTTTGTTTAAAGTTGTACTTCTATCTGCGAGTGGCGCTCTAACTATAAAAGAGCTCAGACTTCCCGGCATTAGCTAGTTCGAGTTACAGATAGAGCAATATATACAGAAGTAATGATAACTCACCAGAGCCCACTGGATGAATACGCCCGCACGCAGCTCCTAGGTTTTTATCCTTCTTCATAAGATCGATAAGTAACGTAACAGCTATTGGTTTGAAGTCAATATCGCCGTCTAGAGCAAGGAGGTAAGTATTTTCTGCCATCATTTCCTTACGATCAACGGAAATCGGTAGGTCCATAAGACGGTGGCCCAGAAAATAATACATATACATCACCTGGAACGCCGATGGGAATATTAGTTTAAGACAAAACCAGCGAAAAGGAAATAATTTAACTAGGTGCTCAAATCGGGACGTGTGGGTGAGGCAAGGCAAGTGGCTCATTTTTAGAACTATGATTTTTTTTAAATCAATAAATATTTTTTAAAGTCAGTAGTGTTATCAACATTGCTTGTCGATAGCGCCAGAAGAAGGCTTGTATGCTAGAATATGGAAGTAGTTATTATCCATGTAAATATGTGGGGTTTTTATATCAATAACAAAACATTCTGATAACCAATACCCGTTTGTATAATTGTAATCTCCTAATAAAATCATTTTAATATATATATTTATCTACGTTTGATAAGTAAATTACCTGTGACCATCGTTTCCTGTGTCGGATTTTAGATTTGTCTTTGAGGTGACAAATTAATTTGTTCTTTCCAGGAAGAGTCCATTCTAGTCGGCCGCCATAAGGCGATGGATATTTCTTCGGTGGCCTGAGCCTGATGTTGGTGAGATGTACCTCGGAAGCAGCTTCGTCGATCGTGTCTACTAATACTTTCACAAAACGGTTTACTTGAGAATCATCCACGCTATGGTCGGACACTTCGAAAGCGTCATCCATAAAAATATGGGCTGTAAACAAATTGTAATACTGTGTAAGTTAGTTATTTCATCACACAGTGTTTAGAGTAGTTTACTCGGAAAAAAAGGAAATTTTCTAATTTAATATTCGGAAATTGTGTTTTTATTTTCCCTTAAAGAGGTCCTGTCGCCCCTATGAAGAAGTTTAGCATTCAAAAGAAGGTGTTAAGCGTCTCCAGCAGCAGCGTAATCCAGTTACGATATAATGAAAAAAATGTTCCATCCAACTGTCATCAAGGAGGACCATGTCCATCAGTGAACGTCCTATTGCCAAAATAATAATAATCAGTGATGACAAGTTTTGCTCAAAAAAAATGGAATACAGCAAAGCAAATAAAACCAACGGCAAACAATTATCTCTGAAATATGGTAAACAACTAATTGCCTTACCTTCCAATTCATAATAATCAGGATCAACAATACCCAAATATTTCTGCGCAACTCGTCGCGCGCTTTGATCTTCATCCATACGTAGGATAGACTTCAAAAACTCCATCATTTCATCCTTGGTTTCGTGCCACATAGTTGCACACACGTAAATTCTGTATCACACAAAATAACACAGCAATTGTCACTTAATATCAATTAATAATAACGTAATAAGAACTTAGGCCAGGCAAATCAGTAAACATGTATACCCACCTCGTTGCACAGTCAGTTGGTTTCACCTCTTTAGATACTTTGTCTATACTGGTAATAGACCGCTCATCGTCATTCAGCGAGGATTCCTCAAACACAAAACATTAATGGTAAACACACACATAACCTAACCAGCAAACATTCATATCAAAATGATGAGATGTGAAGATAACTACGACTACAAAGGGAAAGCCAAAAACACTTTTATAAGCCTTTGTGCCACGATGTCGTTGACACGATTAAAAAAAAGATCCCATATGAGATGAATTGAGAGACGCATAAAGTCTGTAATTTATGTAGTCGTTTCCTAGAATTCGGATGAATCTTAAATCAGTTATCAATTATCAATCTACTAGAATTTCTATAGTTACCTCGAAGTAAATATCATGATCTTCATCCTTCGTCCTATTCAAGAGCAAAGACTGGTCTATAAGAACTCCAGTGTACCAGGGCTTAGCAAACAGTTTGTCCGTAGCAGCAAGTCTTTCGCATCGCGGTTGCCAAGTATGGACCGTAATCCACGCCTGTGATAACAGCCATAATAGCCACACCCACGACATTTCACGAGCGATGAACTCTCTTAGGAAATATACTAAAATTAAACGAATATAGATGTAACAAAACAATGTGAAGTGATAGTACCTATCTATATTATTATAAATAAATAATTAATAATAATGCAATGAAGTAAATAATTTTTGTGTTGGTCTGTTTGTTTGTTTGTTTAAAAGTGCTTATCTTTGGAAGATTCAGTCAAAGTCACTGCTAACAAACAATACGCTATCATATTACTATGCTATCGAACTACAATACTACTAAGGATTCAGTATAAGTAAGTAAGGATACCATGCCAAAAAGCTGAATAAAATGAGTAAAAATGGGTCGGTCTGCAATATGGTAACTGGAATGCACAAAAATTATTTATGGCTAAAACAAATTTTCGAGCGCCACCCAAGCGATCTACTAGCAGTGTAAAATGTTAACATTTTATATTATATTGTATGATAAAACTTACCCGGTGGAATATCAAAAAACAAATAATCTGGAATAAAACCATGAAATGCACACGGATTTGAATTCTGTAAACCGCAGAAGACAATAAGCAGGTTTATTGTAACTGGTCCGACCAGACTCAACGCGAATGTGAAACTGAAGTTTTGTATAAGGATCTTGCAAGCAGTTCTTCCAGCAGTGTAACAGACATATGCTGCAGCCACTTGAATTAGAACTACCCATAAGGCAGCACCCCCTGTAGCTGGCAGTGACACCACTTCTCCAACTAGGGCGTGTCCTAGCATCCCCTCAAATGGATCCTTTACTAGCTGGACCTACGACAATGATAACAATTTCAATTCCTCTTATACATTGCTCTTAACACCTTGTAGGTGTTCCAAACATAATAGCCGTATTATGGTCGACCCTAAACATCATAATAATAATAGTAGTCCTTGCAAACTACGTAAAGCGTTAACTTTGGGTATTTAATACCTTGGGCGCTATTGTGAAGTGAAATGTCATACAAACGCTCATGCCTATATTCCTGAAACAGCTTAGGTATATTTAAACACCCACATATAAATTTATATCACATGTGTCATGATATCTTAGATCTAGAGATTGTGATTAACATTTATATTTTTTTCGTGCGATAGGGAATTAACCTTTCTGACTCAAGCGGTGAAGACGATTGTGTTACGATACGTATAAATTTATTAGTTTTTGTCCATACCTCAGAAATATTGTAATGACGATCACTAAAAGCGCTGTGTACTCTAGTAAAAAATGTCATTGCGTCATCATTCTGAATGCTCATAGACACCAAAATACAGCACATGAAAATTATTATCTTCCAGATGGATAGGAATTGCTGAGTAAAATATCTAGTTCTTTTAAGTCCTTCACGTAGTTTTTGCAAAGTTTGTAAACCTGGAAGATATAATTGTAATATAACATATTAAAATTAATGATATAATAATTTATTTAATACTTTAATTATTTTGAATCACGCCTGATACCTACGGAAATAAACCACACCCTAAGATTTGTACCCATCATCTTAATATTTTTTTATATATCGATGAAGAAGTACTTAGTTTTTTAAGTTGAAATTATATAATTCTTTGAAATATTGGTGGCGATATATGTAATGTGGGACGAAACAGTGAATATTTAAATTAGGCTATAAAGTTTAACAAAGAATTGTAGTTATACTTACCTGGAGTATGTTTTCCCATAGATCCAATGTAGTTTTCCCACCAGCCCAGTGATATCAAAAAGCAAGCTGGAGGAATAGTCCACAGAATATAGTCTTCTGTGAGCAGCGGCCAAAGTACGAAAGCAGTAGCTTGAGCAGACACTGCAAATACGTCTATGGCTATCTTTGTCAAATAGCGAGAATCTGCTCTGTCTCTGGAGAGGGCGTTCAGAATACCTGGCACTATGCATAGGGCATTCATCAACATAGCGCCTTTAACAACATCAAGTTCCGGTAGAACTATTAGCATCAATATTGCTATTCCAAATGTCTGTAGGGTTTCTATTATAAAGGCCTGAAATAAAGTCATTATAAGTAAATACATAAATACCATTTAGTAGCATAAGATTATGTATATAACCAGATGTTCCTGTTAATGTGGCCTGTCAAGTTACAGAAAATTAAGGAGATTCGCGTACGCAACCATAGCTGCTGTGAGCAATTGCAGTCTCAGTCCCCTTTCCTCCTCCTTTTCTTCTTTCTTTTCCGGCTTAAAACAACTAGATTCCCAAAAGAGGATTGGCATTAGGCAGGCAGCCAGCCATAAAACACACTAGCAAAAACATATGCTTAAGTCCTTTAACTTACGAACCTTCTCAAACGTCGCGCGTCGCGTCGTCAACACTCATCCGGAGATCCATATCTTAGAGCTCATTTTATACAGTGCATGTAACATTGACTTACCGCTAAAAACTGTGCAAAAGTTGGTTTCTTAACGCTTTTGAAGAAACATATTCTGGAAGATCTTAGGAACATGCCCACTTCAGGTATACTAAATGCTATTAAAATTGCCCATAACCATGTTATTCGCTCTTCTAATGAATGTACTGTTATGAATTGTTTGTCTAAATCTGTAATGGGAAAAATATATAAATAAACTAAATAATAAAACAGCGGCCGAGTTCGTAATACGTTCGTAATATATGTATGTACAACATGTAAAACAGTACATATTACAGTAGGACGATTTTTATTAAATGACTAGTTGTTGCGAGCTTCGTTCGCATGGAAATTTTGATTTGTATTTTTTCCTAAAAAACAATTTTATCCAGTTCCGTTCAATTTTAAAAGATTCACATAATATGCTTATCCTGTTAATAGGGCAGCATTAGCTAACTGGGAAGAGCAACAAATAGATTCATAACACGGACCAGTAGCGAAGAGATCTTTGTAAAGCGTACTCTATTATTTTCAAACCATACAACAAGTCACTAATAACAAAACACAACTGCCCTGACAAATAGGAATTACACACCGTACAGCTGTAATCATGTTTTTTTTATTATTTATAGATATATCCACTCGGGATTTACCTTATACATCCAAATCTGTTCAAGCATTTAGAATACCATTTAAGATGAGACGTATTGTGTATTATATGATATTGTATATATTATATTGTATGATAATTTGAGATGTTACAATACTAAGTACCTACATTGTTCCTACGTTTTTATCTAATTTAGAAAGTATTTTGTGGAATCTTAGTATTGATTATTATATATTTCGACTCACCTCTATGGCACTTTTTTCTATTACATTTAAACTAACTTGTCTGTCTGTCTCCTTGAAGAAACCTATAAGTCTTTAACAAGTATGGGTAGTAACGAGTACAGTGAGGTAATTTAAAATTAATTGCTAACATTTACGACTTACTAGGTATCATAGTAATAATACTTAACTCTTAAGGCTTTGTTACAATGCAGTATCTCCTTATCCTTTTTCAGTTGTGATGTCATAAAGAGCAGTGTCCCTTTAGCAACAACGGCAGAACCGAGCACTATACAAAATATCAGCATATACGCTAGCACTTTTATTACTTTTACACTGGCATCTATACAGACAGTTGATGCCATTGACCCACTCTCCTTCTTCACTGGAAGCTCTCGGAATAAATTCCATCCTTTTGTCTCTTGGGCTGTTCTTTGGCTGTAGGGAAAAGAAGCATTTTGGTATATATATTATTAACTAAATGTTACTATATAAACCTTCTTTGTACCACGGCACAAATAAAATTGCTATTAGACAACAATTGACTAAGTAATCAGTACCTACTAGTACTTATTTTATACAACTTGACGCTATTTGCACTGGGAACTCTTGTTTTTCTGGCTCTTTACAATAGATAAACAGAAAGCTGTCAAATTCAGTTTCTTAATTAAACTGACCGAAAAATTAAATATATTTTTTATTATTTAGATGGACAGACAACCAGAGGAGTCACCGATGGTAAGTGACAACCACCTGCAAGTCGAGAGCCGTAAGTGCGCTACCCACCTTAGAGGGTAATGGAGGGGGGTTATGAGGGAGAGGAAAAGGAGAGATGTTTTTGGGCCTCGGTATCCTTACACACTCAGCAATACAATGCAGGTATTGTTTGTCTACCCGTTTTCTGAGGCCGTGGTGTTACTCCATTCGTGCCTAAGCATGGCTCTTAAACGGTAATTGTATACCCATAACTTGCTTTATACCATTGCACCTAATAGGTATCGTCAAATTAAAACACTTAGGTATGGCCCATGTATTGCGTACGTCTTTGACTTATGAAATACGTATGCAATACCCTATTTTGTTTTGTCCGCTCATTTATAGGATAGGGGCAAACGAGCAAACAGGTCACTTGGCGGTAAGAGACTGTCGCCGCCTATGGACAATTGCAACTTAACTTTACGGCCTTTGTGGTGTGAGTAGCCTTTCCTCGAAGATGAATAAAAGCTTGCCGTTTCTGTCTCTAATGAATGTATAAATAATTTATGGCGACTGTCCCGCTCCTAAGAGTTATCTCCTTATTCCTCAATAAATACTTTATCGAACACAAAAAGGGAGAGATTAGCCCGTTAAACAAACTAACAATATTATGATATAGATTAACAAAATCAATTTAAGGGTGCAATAAGGTCCATTTAATTGCTGGTGTGACTGGTTTTTTGAGAAAGAGACATAAAATATTTACTGAAATACGTTTATATAACTGAAACATTTACTCTAGTTCATCCCCGTCCTCGAAGAGTGGCGTATATTCTGAGTCAGAATCGCTGTCGTGGTCCATACCCGTAAAGCCGGGCGTTTTAGGTTTGCTAGCCATTCCTTATTTCTGTAACAAACTATACACATTGTTTTCTATTATTCTTTTTATAAATTGTTTATAACTAAGAGATGAAAAACTAGTTCTGTGGCACAATAATTAATTATGAATTGACAAAACTCATAAAACATTTTGGAAAGGGTTTGGAAAAGCGGTAATGCGTAGGGCGAAAAAAATTTCTAATGGACTATCGTGTATACCTATTGTGTAGCAGTTATATCTTTTGAGGTTGACTTTCGTGGTCATAAAACAGTAGTTGACTGCACGGATGGCGTAGCGGTTTAAGTGGTCACCTCGCCACCACGCTACCGCGCTGAGTGTTGTGGGTTCGATCGTCGCCCCGCACAGGACAACGGTTTGTGTAATCCTCAAATTATTGTTCTGAGTCTGGGTGTTCTTCGTTTCCATTCTTTGAATGTTTAGAAAGTCCCCGCGACACAGAAATCAATCCTAGTGCGGAAGTTGTCTTTTTTAAATCAGAAATCAGAAAAAAAAGTAGTAGGTGTAAGGTTGATTTTATATACTCATGCCATATCATATAGTTTGAGCACCAGATTGATTCCCACGACATAATTATACATTAGATATGTACTGAAGCACCCATAATTGTTATAAAGTTGTTTATATAATAAATGATAATGAAGCATAACTAATAAGAGTCCAACAACAGTTATGTTCAATTGCAGACTGCATGTCCTACATACATATGTATGTACGCATCGAGCTCAGTGGCGTACATAGGAAGAGCCCTATGTCTAGCCCAGGATGATGATGAAATTTATGACAGTATGATGTATTTATGTAACGTCAAAAATATGCCGTCACTAAAATTAATTTAACTTTTATAATTTTTTACCATTTGTCTTGCAATTTATAACATAATACCATTTTTTTCATCGTAGATATAGAGACTGCACTTAATTATTCTTGACCGCATTTTCATAAACACAAAAATAAATAAACTTACTGTTGTTATCAAAGAAAATTCCTGAATGCGCACATTATTATATTACTATCACACATCTACAACACAGAAACTTTCAATGACAATTATTAAATGTCGAAACTTGACAATTATACAGTAGAACAATGACTACACAATCAATACTGGCCTGTCGGCTAATAGTTCACATATAAAATAATACATATTATGATATGAAAGTTGATTACACGCTTATCAATTATCGTAGATCAATCGCGTTGTGATTTACTAAACTGTTATCTTGTATTTATTCATATTAATACATTTTTTGTTTATGAATAGTGCGTCATTGAAGTGTATTGTGAAATACACTAGAGAGCAATGAATTAGAGTCACATAAATAAACCGAACTCGTGCCAAACATTCTCGATTGGGTTAAGGTCCGGCCTACGAGCTGGCTACTCCATGTATATAATTAGAAAGAGGTAAACCTCTTGAAAATACTCTTTCACAATCCGACCAGACCACATGAATATATTTCTTATACATTGTCCTCGGACCACGGATTAGCAAGACAGTTGTGGGCCCTGGCGACTGGCGGGCGGTCTTCGCGGCGTGCAGCGCGCAGTGACTCCATTCGTTACCTGCAAAGGCGAGTCAAGGTCACACTAAATGCCGCTTTTCAGTTTAGAAATCGAGTGTTGGAAGAAAAAATAAATACACGTGATATCTACACCCCCTTGTGATATTGTGATTTTTGCCGAACCCCCTCCCTGCCCCCCTTTCGAGCCTCACGTGATTAATGGAAGGCCCCTAAGCTCTATTCTCTGTAATATAATCATTATTTTCAAGAACTATTATTACGTGCTTTTTTCAGAACTACGTTCAGGACGCAACAAAAAGAAGTTTTAATATTAAAAAATGTATTACATTAAAATAAATATTCTATAAGAAAAACTGACACTAAACTTAATATATTGAGAATATCTTATAGCTGCACACGCTTATATATAAATATAACACTATTGAGTCAAAGTTTACAACCGCTTATTTAGTTAATAATTAATGTAACTAGTTAGCAGGAAACCTATCATGATTGGTAAATGCTACGTAAAAAATTAAACTTAATATACCATTTAGTAAATAAACGCTTCCTCATTTCACACTACCTAGATGTCGAATACACCGAGTAGCTAAACGATTCTAAGTAAATTTTAATAGTGACATGTTTTCTTGTTTTTATTCATTCAAGCTTTTGAACGAAAATTTTTGACTTAGTCCCAATGCCCTGTTGCATGGCTATTAACACCAAGCTGAACAGTTACCACATTCCGATAAACTTTGCAAAAGTTATGTAACTATCAGCTTTTGCCCGCGGCATCGCTTACGTTAATGCAGATTTTTTCTGGGTGGAGTCTCCAATGTCTTTTGCTTTACCCCTAGCAACACGTATGCAAAATATCATGAATAGTTGAGTTTAAGTAATTGACAAACACTGATTGCGCATTAAAAAAAAATCAGGATTCCACTAACATGTCTTAAACTATTGTTGTAGTAAACTAACGAGTACCTCAATTTACAAAGAATATGAAGTCATAGAGAAACCTTGTAAAATGAATGCATCGATTTCGAATATTCGAAACGTGACGTAAGTTTCTAGAGGCACGATTATTTAAAACATTTGTAGCGGACATTGATATCTCTGATATGATTAAACAATCTTATCACATTATTAATGTAGGTGTCATTACAAAGTGCAATAATAAAACATATATTCTTATAAAAAAACACTGAGTTCATATTATTTCACACATAGGTTTAAAGTAATGCTATAGGTATATGAGCCTTTAGTCTGTTGCTACACACATCTGAAAGAAATTGAAAGAGAACATCTTGCCATGCATTACTTTGAGTACATAACATTTCATATTTACACAAGTGGTTTTATTCAGTTTTAATTCAGTTCTCGCTATCGTTGGCAGCCGTTTTGCTATAATCTTGTATTTCTGCCCCATAATCTTTTTGTTGGTCATGTTTAGAAAAATTTCCCATTGCCACCTGCGCTATAGTATCCACAATATTCGCTGTATTGATATAAGGATGACTCGACGGCGGCACAGGCGTCGTGAGATCTTCCGGTTTGTTTAATTTTGAAGGTTTATTATAATCCGATAAATAATCAGGCATAGTCGTTTTCTTCGTTAATTCTAACATTTGATTCAAAAATGACTCTCCACTAACTCGTGATGGCATACTAAAATCTGTAGCTGTATCCATCGCTTCTGGTTTAGCCTTTTCGATTTTAGAAGAAGTGCTAGTTTCACACATTTTTATGGCATCCAATGGATTTTCCGACTTTCCTTTACCAATACTGCCGAAGTCAGGTGGTAAGTAATCTTTACCGCTGTTTTTAAGTAAGTCGTGAGGAGATTTCATCAACATGCTCTGATCCAATCCAGCTTTTGTGGATATGGGACTACTAGTGGAAAGTGGTTTCATCAAAGATTCTTGCATTTTCATTAACGATGGCGATAAGAACATATTATTAGCCGCTAATGTAGATTTCGACATAGGATCGGGAATTCCTAGTATCCCTGCACTAGAGTATTTACTAGCAGAGAACAAAGCATTGGCAATGTCTGCGGAACTCATCATGAGATTGGAAGCGAGACTCGCAGGTATAGGAGTACTAGGTGACGTGCTTGTTGAAGTGCTGCTTGGTGTTTTATCGTAATTTCCGATACTGCTCGTTAAACTTTGAAGAGACGCAGCATAAGATGGCGGATCAGGCATTTTACTGCCGGATAAACTAGCTGCTAGACTAGAGGACATTCCAGGCGTAAGACCAGTAAGCATGCTATTTGCTGCAGCTAAGCTTTCCAAACTAGAAGTGCCCATTGGCAGAGGCATATTAGGCGTACCTAGGCCGAGAGCCATACTAGTTAACATATCCAACCCAGTTGGGTATGTCGCTGGAAGTGTGGGCGTAGCTGATTTTGAAGCCGATTTAGAAGATGTAGGTAGCACGGGTATATTTAGTTGTGGAGTTTCAAATTTGTGAGGAGAGCCAGATCCAATACTGGAGGAGACATTTATCGGCGGTACACCTGCAGGTCGACTGACCATCTGCTGCAATGTACTGACAGACGGAAAGTTGGGCACTGTTGTGGGCTGACTAGGCTTAGACACTGGTATTTGTTGAGGAACTGCCAATAAAGCATCCAAATCCATTTTATCATCATTTTCCGAAGAACAACCTAACTCATCTCTTATAAAATGCCACAACAAGCCATCACTTTGTTCTCGTGGAAACTTGGCAGTTAATGTGCACTTCAATTTATCCAAGTATGTGATGTCGGGTTTAAAGCTGTCTTTAAAGTCAACAGATGTGTCATCAGGAAATGAAAAATAGTACTTGATGCTTTTCCTTATCTGTTCCATAGCGTGAGGTGATAAATGACTGTCATGTACCATGTTGTACTGCAGCATTAAAGGACGTGGATACTCTGTAGGTCTTTGTTCTGGTGGAGGCATTACCCAGAAAAAAGTTAGTGACGACTCCAAAACTGGGCTCTCTGGATTGTAAGGGGCTGAAACAAAGAATATAAATATTATGTAAAAGAGTGGCAGTGAGTTTACCCGATTTCTTCTCACGGGGCAAGCAAGCTTCTTCTCAAGGCTAAAGTATTTGGAAACTGAGTCGACATAAGTATATACTTAAACATATACTTTAATAATTGTTTCATATTTGACAAAGCAACCTACTGTTACAGTGTGTGTTATAATTATTAACAGCCTATTCAGAAATCCCCGAAATTTATGAGGTTTCTGGAGGCCAAACTACCCCTCTTTCTCCTCCACACATCCCCCTCATCCTTTCCCATCTCATGCCCTTCTCGCGTTTACCATCCGAGCATCTACTCATCTCTCATCACCCTAAAGACGGACGACAGCGCACTTCCGACTCTTAAGTTGCAGGTGTCCATGGACAAAGAACAAAATAAATGGACGGAGGTTGTCACTTACCATCAGGTGACCCATCAGTTCGTCTGTCCCCCTATGCACACATCCTGTATGTAAAAAATAAGTTTTTCGTGC
Source organism: Tyria jacobaeae (assembly GCA_947561695.1). Taxonomy (NCBI): domain Eukaryota; kingdom Metazoa; phylum Arthropoda; class Insecta; order Lepidoptera; family Erebidae; genus Tyria; species Tyria jacobaeae. The sequence continues at coordinate 13,764,223 of OX387213.1, read as the reverse complement.
CAATTTAAAACAATTTCTCTAACTTTTTTTAAAAGTAAATTATGATTATTCGCAACTGAAATGTAAATTTATTATTGTAAATTTTGTCTAAAACTCTTGGCAGAAATGGCTATGGTATATCGTAGATAGTATTTTGTGTATTCGCTATATATATATGTATATATATTTTATTTCTTATATTATAGGGACAGACAAAGGCAAACAAAGTTTGTTCCTTTGTGTTCTATTCTAGTAGTATTTTAATATAATACTTACAGCAAATAACGCCAATACATGGTATGTAAGATATTTCACTAGGTCCTCTCATTTTGATCTGATACTCCAACTGGTTATCGCAGTCCCTTAGACTTGGCATGGCAGGATTAGTTGGATGAGAATGATACCAGCCAAGCAATAAAAGTCCCAATTTTTCTATTTCAATTTGTATCTCTAATTCCACTAAAACTCTTGGTCTAGTGTCATTTTTACTGATTAAACAAGGAAAGGTGTGTGTTATCATTAGATCTGTAATATTTAAAAGTATATTAATATTATTATTATTAATAAGTAGCATGCAATATTATAAGGTATGTATGTAGGTATGTATGATGCAATCGTCTCCCAGTGTTGAGAGGCAAAAAAAGTAGTGTATATTGTAGTAGTAGTGGTTGCAGTGACCATGTTTCATGAATACAACTAATGTTTGAAATAAATACTAGTAGATTTTATTTAGTAACTGTCACCTACTATGACTATTAAGATCCCAACTTCCAGCCAGGTACCCGTAAACCTCTTCCTTCTTCAAGTGGCAGTGTATGTCTAGTACAAGACTAGCATTTGAGCTGACTGATACAAGGAATGGTTGAACTTTCCCTGCTGATGAAAATGATACAGCTTCTATCAACATGTTGGCATCACTGTAATGTTGCAAGACAAAAATATTAGCATGTATTTTGATGTAGATTTTTACTCAAAAAAGTTTGCATCAAAACTTACTGCTGCATCATTCTGTTGGGAACAGTATTATGTTTCATAACCACCCTCTGTGGTGGAGGTTCAGGAGGATTTTCCACTTCCATTTCTACCTCTTCTGTAATGGAAAAAATATACATTCATAAATCATTCCAATGTTTAATTTCTATAAGGTACAAAAGGGACCCATAAAATACTATATATACTACACTATAATAATACAATAAAACAAATAAAAAAAAAAATTGTGTGCCTTTCCCTTGGGAGATATATAAGACATGAGTTATAATAATAAATATTACATACAGTATATTTTGGCAAAATCTCATGACCCCATAAGCACTGAGGGCCGGTTTAACTAAAATGATGTTACATTTTATGCAACTAGTATGTAAGTACAACTAGTATGTAAGTAGTACAGAACAACACACACATAGACAATAAATTTTGAAGTTGAACCTATACAATGAATATGAAATAATAAATGAAAGTATAATATCATAAACAAAAGCAATTAAGATTACCATCAGAATGCATATGTTCTCTTTGCAATTGTTTCTTGCGAAGATAAGTAGCTTTAATTGTATCCAATTTCTTTCCTTTATATTTGACAGAGGCCCAGCCACAGCCTGATCTTTTATCAGGGTTTATAATTCTTTTACAATGTATTGCCCATGCTGATGGAGAACAGAATATTGTTTCAGTTTCATGAGACTTAATTTTACCGTCAGGTTGTAAATCACCAACAAACTTTTGACCCTGAAATAAAGATTTACAATAAGAAAGAAAATTATACAAAGCATAATTCACAAATTATTACAATACTAATACTTATTAAAATTTTGTGTACTTATAAATATACAAATTTTAATAAATGCCAAACTTTATAATCATTTTAATCACAGACAACTAGTATTTTTTCTTAATGTTTGAGTTGTAAAATACAAGCTTGTAAAAATTAAATATTGCAGATAACCATTTTTTCTTTAGGTTGTTGATATATTCATATAACTTACAAAAAATAACATATGAAACAAAAAGTACACAGAAATAACTATAACAACTACACCATGAGCAAGCCATGCCTAGGCACAAATAGGCCAGCTCAACCAGTGTCACAACTAACAGCATCACTAAAAAACTGGTTGTCAAGCAATACTTGCTTTATATTTACCAAGTGAGTGAGAGTTACCAAACCTAGTATTCTCAATACATTTCCCTCATCACCCTGAAAGTAGGCAGCTGACTTACAACTCTTGAGTTTGAAGTGTCCATGGGCAGCAGTTGTCATTAACCTTACCATACTATACTTATCAGAGGATCCCTCTGCTTGTTTGCCAACTTATGCTATAAAAAAGAAAGTGAGTAAGTAAAATTAATTATCATACATACAAGATACTCTATTGTCATAGCTGCTATTCCAGGTTCTAACATTTTATCCTCTAAAAGCATTTGCAGTGTAACTCCTCTGCCAGGTATTGATTTATTGCCAGGTTGAGCTTCATTTTCCTGAAATGAAAAAAAAAGCATTGATATTACTTTAGATGAAACATGTTAAATAGAATTTAAGGACAAATATTATTTTTTTTGGTCTAAAATGTAATTTCAAAAAAAATTATACCTGATGTCCTAATAAATTTATATTTTTATGATCACTGAATTTGTTCAATAGAAACTGTTTTTTATGTTAATTAAAATTGTGTCATTCTTTTACTACAATAATACAATTTGCTGCACATTCTTAACATCTTAATTAAAGTAATTTTACAGACAGTTTACTAAAGTAGAAATTATCCTAACACATTTATTTTATATACAGCCTCAAATGTTCTGCCTACCCCAAATGGAAAAAGGCATGAGTTTAATACAATAGACATTCGTCCAACTAATAATCAAGTATTATTCATCATCATAAATGTTTTACATATAGCTAGTTTAGCTTTGAATTCTATCATGCTAGAGCCATCGTTAGGTATGAATGGACCAGTGCAATAACACTGCCTCACAGAAAACCAGTTGAGAAGCAACACTTGCGTTGCATTTGTTACAAATTTGTGAGCTTTCTGGAAGCTGAACTCCCCTTGTTCTTCTCTCCTCACTTCCCTTCTTGCATTTACAATCCAAGCATCACCCCCTATCATCAACCTAAAGACGGACAACGCTCTTACGACTCTGAAGTTACAGGTGTCCATGGACGGCGGTAATCACTTACCATCAGGTGCTTCGTCTGTCCCCCTATATATGTCGATGTATGTAAGAAACAAAGAATTGCAATGAAACTAAAGGAATTAGCATTTTAGTATTTATGTTTACAGTTAACTTGAAACTCCTATTAAATAATATTACCTCGTCAGTGAAATCTTCCCCACTAGCTGCGTCTTCTTTCTCCTCGGTAGGTTGCTCTGGTTCGCGAGGCTTTTCACTTTTGCCATCATCATTTGAGCTACCTGTTGGCACAGTAAGTGATGCTTCCACGGGCATATTGTTATACGTAGGGCCAGACATTAAAGCCGCAGCTAAATGAGATGTTTGAAGATCCATTTTTAGATTTTATGCAGTGTAAAGATGTAACAACTTCTATAAATTTTCATTCAATACATATTAATTCAGTTTCTTTTCTTTTACACGATTCCGCCTTTCAGTAAGTACTTCGCACGAAAACTTTATAAATTAAAAATTCCATCTATATTATTACACTCTATGATTATAAATCAGCAGCATCAGTATACAACGTAACGTATGACAACAAAATTCAAGACACTGACACTAACTTTTTTTTTATTTGTATACACAATGACTATAGATACTGAAGAGTTACTAATAACCACAGAGGACTAATACTCTAGCTAGAAGAATGTCACCTTTGAACAATAAAATGTATCCCAAAATGCATGACACCTATTGTGTAGCTCCCTCAGAGCATTAAACCAACTTTAATGCTCTAAGGTAGCCCCCTATTACTTTTCTAATAAATGGGAATTTAAATTGGCGCGGGTAACTTTAATTCCTCTTAAATAGAGCGGGAATTTTAAATTGTGTCAAAATGTAGGGAAGCAATGGCGTCTTGGTTTTCAATATTTAAAAAACGGCTTACAAAAGTTATATATTGTTACAAGGAAAAACCTTGTTTTTCTATTACATAAAACATTTATTACTGTAATTTGTGTTAGTTTATACATTAATATAATAGCATTAAACATATATATACTCATTCAAAATAACCTCCATTGGCTTTAATGAATCGTTTAATCTTTATGGGAAAATTCTTCACTGCCAATTTTATGGACTGCTTAAGGGACTCCAAATTATCATGCCGTTAACAGCATGCCATACTCTCTAAAACTGACCATAAGTTATAATTCAGCGGCCCAGGTGACGGCCAGTCTTTAGTTTTGATAAAATTGGTAACGAATGCTAGAAGCATCATCAAAGCTGAAGCGAAACTCAGGTAGATCGTGCGCACCATTCTTGTTTATTGACAATGGTGTTGTTAAGCGTCTAATTACCTTCGATTCTAAAATCGAAGGTGGTTAGGCCGCTTTGAAAATCCGCCCTTCTTCGTTCCAAAAATATTTTATACATATTGTCACGAAAATTTGAAAACACAATGAATCTGTATATATAACAAAGACATATTTTTTCGTGTAGGTGTTAAAAAAGTCAACACACATATTTAAGACCTCCTTAGCAATTTAATCAATTTTAATCATTAAAACCTATTTTTCTTTGAAATAAAATGAAACAAAGTTACGTAATAAGCTTAGACACATTGTTTGAATGACATGTATTGCTATGTATTTTATCCACCTGCCAGCACATCTACATAATATTACTTTACAACAAACCCCTAAATTTTGACTTCATTGCACAACAACCATGTCCACACTTGCTAACATCCAAATGACTCAGTACAGTTTAGAAGAGAGCTTCTTAAAGAGGATCACTGAGTTGGAATCCCAAATGCACTCTGGATAGAACAGTAAGGAGACTGGCACGGGTGTCTGAACATTTAGAGAGCTAATGTTCTCCATGTCGGGCCTTCTTCGAAAACAAATAGCGGAATGTGTCAAGTTGGGTAATATTATGGAAACCCGGCATCAACTCACGAATCTTGTTGGGAGTCCCGGAGGCTGTTACGTAGGATTTTAATGCATCTTTGCTTGAAATTATAAATAAATGAATAAATAATCCATGATATCTCACCTATATTTTGGCTCTGTCATAGCATTGGAATCAACCAAGGAGGCTGTAACATACGCCGTTTCTGAAATTTAATAACCAAAAGTAATTAATTCATTATTTCACATATAAAAGTTTGAAAACTGGTGCTTATGAATGTATTTATTTATTCTACATACATTGAATAATAATTTTTAGAAAAAAGCAGTTACTTCGTTATTTAACATACATGTGAACATGGGTTTCCATGAAGGTCGTTCGACGGTCGGGGCTGTGTTGCGTCTGCAGGCCGTCACTAAAGAGGCTGTGATCTGTGGCGGCATGCTGTTAGCGGTGTCGTTGGACATAGCCAACGCATTCAATAGCCTGCCATTTAGGTGCATCAGGGAAGCGCTCCGCTATCACGGGGTGCCCCAGTACCTCAGGCAGCTAGTGGCAGACTATTTAGAGGAGCGTATCGTCATGTACGAGGACCGAGAGGGAAATCGGAGACGTCGGCCCATGTCGTGCGGTGTTCCGCAGGGGTCTGTTCTTGAACCACTCCTGTGGAACATAGGATATGACTGGGCCCTTCGAGGTGACTTCCACCCCGGGCAGGGGGTAATTTTTTTTTTTTTTTTATGCGATAGGGGGCAAACGAGCAGACGGGTCACCTGATGGTAAGTGACTACCGCCGCCCATGGACACCCGCAACTCAAGAGTCACAAGTGCGTTGCCGGCCTTTTAGGTAGAGGTACGCTCTCTTCTTGAAGGTTTGAAGGTCGTATCGGTTCGGAAATACGGCAGGCGACAATTTGTTCCATAAGCTGGTTGTGCGAGGCAAAAAGCTTCTCGAGAAGCGCACAGTGGTGGAGTGCCAATCGTCCAGGTGATGGGGATGGATATTTTGTCGCGTAGGACGATGGCGGAAACCAGCAGCCGGTATAAGTCCGAACAATTCCTCTGAACACTCCCCATGATACAAGCGATAGAGGATGCAGAGTGAAGCTACATCTCTACGCAACGCCAAGGTGTCAAGTCGATCAGAAATATCTTGGCAGTCGATGATGCGAGTCGCTCTCCGTTGAATGCGGTCAAGAGGCAGAAGTTGGTACTGGGGTGCACCTGCATAGAGATGAGAACAGTATTCCATGTGCGGCCGAACCTGCGTCTTATAAAGTTGCAGGCGGTGGGCCGGAGTAAAATACTGTCTCGATCTGTTTAGCACACCAAGCTTCTTCGAGGCTAATATGGCCTTACTCTCTAAGTGACCGCGAAACTGTACTTCGCTTGATATATCGACGCCAAGGATTCCGATACTGGCTGATGCAGTTAGGGAAGTGCTCTCAAATTGAGGTGATACGACCAATGGCATCTTTTTAGCGGTGAACGCGCAAACCTGTGTCTTCGTGGGGTTAAATTGGACTAGGTTAAGTCGACCCCAATCTGAAACTTTTGATAAAGAAGTTTCGATTTCAGACACAAGTTTGGATCGGCTTTCGATGACGTTTACCCGAGAAATGTTAGCGCGGCCGGTGTAAAGGGCATCACTCATGCTATCGTCTGCATAGCAATGGATGCTGCTAATCTGCAGCATGTCGTTGATATGCAGAAGAAACAGCGTGGGTGATAGCACACAGCCTTGTGGGACACCAGAATTAACAGACTTGGAGTCGGAGCATGCACCGTCAACAACGACCTTGATACTTCTGTCTGTAAGAAAACTGGTGAGCCAATTGCACAGTTTCTCGGGAAGCCCATAGGAAGGAAGCTTCGCAAGGAGCGCTTTGTGCCAGACCCGATCGAAGGCCTTCGCCACGTCCAAACTAACGGCCAACGCTTCCCCCTTGGTCTCGATCGCCTGTGCCCACCGGTGAGTCAAGTATACGAGAAGATCACCAGCTGAACGACCCTGACGGAAGCCGTATTGTCGATCATTGAGGAGCTGGTGGTCTTCTAAGTACCGGAGGAGCTGGCAGTTAACAATGGATTCCATTATCTTGGAGAACAAGGAGGTGATGGCTATGGGTCTGTAGTTGGACGGATCCGAGCGATCTCCTTTTTTAGGGATTGGGTGCACTAGAGCTGTCTTCCATGAGTTCGGGACTACGCCAAGAGAGTAGGAAAGCCGATAAAGGCGCGTTAAAACCGGTGCTAACTCTGGAGCACACGTCTTCAGCACGATAGGAGAGATTCTATCGGGCCCACTCGACTTATGAACGTCGAGGGCAAGAAGCGCTTTACGCACTGCCCTTTGTGTAAACCGGACTTCCGGCATGCGGGTCTCGCACTGCGGTATGGTCGGCGGTGCGTTTCCCCCGTCGTCCAGGGTCGAGTTGGACGCAAAGAGTTTGCCCAGAAGATCGGCTTTTTCTTTAGCGTCGTGGGCCAACGAATTATCTCCTATGCGCAGAGGTGGAAGGGATGGCTTACAAAAGTTCCCCTGGACAGCTTTGGCAAGAGACCAGAATGCAAGAGTTCCAGAGGGGAGACTAACTAGTCTCTCGCCAATTCTGCCGATGTGAGCCGACTTCGCCCCAGCAATTACTCTTTTGAGGGACCTGGAGGCAAAGTTAAATTGCTTCTTTAATGTGCTGGTCTTTACATCCCGTGCTGTCGCTGCATTAGCCCATGATTGGTAACATTCCTGCTTTCGGCGGGACGCCGCTTTGCAGGTTCGACCAAACCAAGGCTGGGACTTGCCACCTGTGGGAATCAGGGAGAATGGAATGAAAAGTTCCATACCCTGAAGCACAACATCCGCGACAGAGTCAGAAACGACATTGGGATCATCCGGCGAGAAGCAAACCCGCCTCCATGGGTAGGATGCAAAGAATGTTCTCATTCCATCCCAGTCTGCTGACCTATAGTGCCATACGCGGCGACTGCCTGTAACTCGCGGCCGCAGCGAGTGAACGAGTGGCACCATACTCCTAATCAGGCAATGGTCCGAAGAGCCAAGAGGGGCCTCAACGGATACTTTGTAGCCGTCAGGATGTGAGGTCAGCAGAAGATCCAACAGTGAAGGCACGTGGCTTTCTGCATCTGGGATTCGCGTAGGCATACCTACCAGCTGCGTCAAGCCATATGCCAAGGCGAAATCGTGAACAGATCTTCCCGCATGATCGGTTTTGCGCGAACCAAGCCATTCGGCGTGATGGGCGTTAAAGTCGCCAAGAATCACGATCTCTGCGGATGGGACCTGCTGGAGCACTGAGTCTGTAGCCATTTGGACGTGGTCGATGAGTCGGTCCGTTTCGGCATCACCGCTATGGGACCTGTAGAGGCATAGGTAGATGCGGAGATGGTCGTCGCAGTCTACACGTAGCCATAAGATGGAGAGGTCCCTACCTTCAAGATTGCCGAGGCGGCGAGAAGTGATATCATCTCTAACGTACACGCATACACCAGCCTTAGGAACAAAGGAGTGTTCCAGTCCGTACCCAGGGTAGCAGAGGTAGGATGTGTCCGCTGGAGATGATATCTGCGTCTCGGTTAAAAAGAGCAAGGCCGGCTTTGCTGTCTCAAGGTGGTGGTGGACAGTGTCGAGGTTCGAATGTTAGCCCCTGATGTTACAAAAATCCACGGTAAACGTGACAGGGGGTGCCATGGTGTGCCTTCTCTTGCCCCGAGCAGATTTTGAGAGCGCAGTTGAGCCCCCCCCAGAGTACGAGGGGCAGCCTGGGCGTCCACGCTCAGGCATAATCCGTACTGAGGGTGGACGTCCACGGGGGGATTCTCCAACGCTAGCGCTGGTACCCCCCTGGGGTATCCTTTTTGTTAACAGCGCTATCATTAGGGGGGTGGGGGATTTTGGGCCTCCGGAGACCTCACTCATTTCGGGGAAATGCAACGCAAGCGTTACTTCACAATTCAATTTGTTACGCTGATGACACTTTGATCATGGCCCGGGGGGTGAACTGTCAAGAGGCGGTGCGCTTGGCAACCAGAGGAGCCTCACTGGTATTCGGGCGGATCGAGGCGCTAGGCTTGCGGGTGGCCCTGGACAAGATGAAGGCCCTTTTATTTCATGGGCCCCCGTCTTGGTCTGCCCTCTGGCGCCACCATCATGGTCAACTCGGCCTTTGTACCGGTTCGGGCTACATTAAATATCTGGGCCTATCCTTGACGGGTGGCTCTTCGACGAGCATTTTCGGCAGCTTGCTCCAAAGCAACTTGGGTGGACCCAGCGTCGCTACAAGACGGCTGTACACGGGAGTTGTCCGGTCAATGGTACTGTACGGTGCACTGGCGTGGGCAGAGGCTCTTACCGCTCAGAATAGGGTAAGCCTTTGACGCCCTCAGAGGACTATGGTGGTTAGAACCATACGGAAGCGGCTTGCGCGTTGGCCGGAACACACCCCTAGGACTTGGCGGCGGAAGTGCTCTTCAAAGTTTTTGGTGGACGGCTAAGGTCCGGGCGGGTAGCGGCATACGATCCCCGCCCGAAGAGGTACGCGAGTGGCGTGTGGCCGCTCGTCGAGCCACAATGGCTCATTCCTCTCGGCTGGAGGCTCCACGTGCTGGCTTATCCATCGTGGAAGCGCTCCAGCCGGTCATTATCGAATGAGTACGGGACTTTTTCTTTCCAACTGACGGAGGGGACGACGGGCACGGTGCTTCGCAAAGTACCTGCACTCGGTCGTCCGGCCTGCCACCACTGCGACTGCAGTGAGGATTGGGTTCAACATACCCTCGCGCATTACCGCTTGGGCGGCGCAGCGTCGCGTCCTCACTACAGTCATCGGAGAGGATCTCTCACTACCGGCCGTCATATGCTCCATGGCCAGTAGCGACAGGAATTTTACTGCGGTAGCAACTTTCTGTGAGGAGGTCATCTCGTATTAGGAGGCGGCGGAGTGGGCCTGGGAGGACGATCTCCACTCGGACCAAATTCGCCACAGGCGAACATACTCACTCATGCCACGCTGAGTGTGGCTCCGGGTGGGTTTTTTCCTAGATTCCGCCACATGGTCAGCCGCAAGGGGATGATGTCCGCGTGTGTCTGGTCTGGTCTGGTCGCACCGCCTTATTGATAAATACTCGCAGGTGGTGGCCGCATAGTGCGGGCAGGCGCTAGGAGGGGTCCGGATGTCTTACTAAAGCTGTTGCCGGATACCTCCTATTTTAAGCGCAGAATGGCACACCATGTGGTTTTAGTCGGTTCGATTCCGACATACCGTTCTACCGAAAACCCCGGTGGAATGACGGCCCGAGGGGGCTTCCACCCAAAAAAAAGAAAAGAAAAAAAATGAACCTCAATCATATTACATTATTATAAATATGTCGAGCAAATTCCTATTATTTGGAACTATACATATGGAGACTAAACAAGCCTTTTCGCGAGGCTGAAACGAAGAAAACGATGGCTTAGATTTTTCTGAGATATGAATTATGGTAGTAAATCTGATTCTGAGTTCCGTCGATAGTTGCCTTCAGCGTCTGTTTTTGGCGTATTTTTTTACAGAACCGTAATTGCAGCTGAAACAACTATAATTAATACAATATAAAAATAGTGATGTTTTCCACAATTGGAATGTAATATATATAAATCATTATATTGATATTTTGCTGCCAATTTAGCGACTTTGTTGCTGGAATTGACGATTTTAAAATTGACTGATTTGCTGCTTAGCTGCCAACTTTTGAAATACAGATCAAACAAAAGGGTTCTAAGGCCCTGGTATATGTTGAATAAATATAACAAGTAACATTTAAAAATATATTTATAACCCTGTATTATAAATATTATAATGCAAGTGTGTTTTAAAGTATTTTTTTTTTGTTGACTTTATCTCGAATTATTATACCTATTTTTTATGCGATAGGGGGCAAACGAGCAGACGGGTCACCTGATGGTAAGCGACTACCGCCGTCCATGGACACCCGCAACTCAAGAGTCACAAGTGCGTTGCCGGCCTTTTAGGTAGGAGTACGCTCTTTTCTTGAAGGTTTGAAGGTCTTATCGGTTCGGAAATACGGCAGGCGACAATTTGTTCCATAAGCTGGTTGTGCGAGGAAAAGAGCTTCTGGAGAAGCGCACAGTGGTGGAGTGCCAATCGTCCAGGTGATGGGGATGGATATTTTGTCACGTAGGACGATGGCGGAAACCAGCAGCCGGTATAAGTCCGAACAATTCCTCTGAACACTCGTCATGATACAAGCGATAGAGGATACAGAGTGAAGCTACATCTCTACGCAACGCCAAGGTGTCAAGTTGATCAGAAATATCTTGGCAGTCGATGATGAGAGTCGCTCTCCGTTGAATGCGGTCAAGAGGGAGAAGTTGGTACTGGGGTGCACCTGCATAGAGATGAGAACAGTATACCATGTGCGGCTGAACCTGCGCCTTATAAAGTTGCAGGCGGTGGGCCGGAGTAAAATACTGTCTCGATCTGTTCAGCACACCAAGCTTCTTCGAGGCTAATATGGCCTTACTCTCTAAGTGGCCGCGAAACTGGACTTTTCTTGATAATGATTCCGATTCCGATACTGGCTGATGCAGTTAGGGAAGTGCTCTCAAATTAAGGTGATACTACCAATGGCATCTTTTTAGCGGTGAACACGCAAACCTGTGTCTTCGTGGGGTTAAACTGGACTAAGTTAAGTCGACCCCAGTCTAAAACTTTTGATAAAGAAGTTTCGATTTTAGACACAAGTTTGGATCGGCTTTCAATGAAGTTTACCCGAGGAATGTTAGCGCGGCCGGTGTAAAGGGCATCACTCGTGCTATGTTGCTCCCACAATTAGGGCATTGACATCTTACATGTCGAAATCAATGAAACTTTAAGCTCTAGGTCTTGAAAAAGAAACGTCACACATGTATATATATTATTATATATATCATATGGTCATACATTAATACATACATAAATGCAATCGAAAAACAACATAATTATTTGCATAGAAGGGTAAAAACTAAATAGAAATTTAAAATGCCATAGCCGGTGCAGAAAAGGATTGAGCTAGACGAAAAGAGCCTAGAAACAAGACGGCTTTATGGGTTTCGACATGAGGTGTCTTTTGAGTCGTCTTAATAATAGGAGTGACATAGGGTATTAGATTTCTAGATAACGTCAAAAAAAAAGAATGCAGTTTATAATGTAGCAGGGTTTTATAATTATACATATTTTTAATATTTGCTGGTTATTTTTTTTAACACAAAACGGGGCCCTAAAACTATTTCAGTTGATCCGTATTCCAAAAGTTGTAGTTTGATATCAGTGAAAAACGAAAAAGATAAGTTAATAACTGTCGGCCTTTTTTATGGTATATGCCACCATGTACATCACCGCCAATGGACATCTATAACTCAAGAGTTGGAAGTGCGTTTTCGGCGTCTTTATGAACATATACATTTAAACATTTTAAAAATTTTATTAGGTAGTAGAGCCACGCTGATTCATTCAGCAGGAATGGGCCGGCTCGACCGGGGCAGTACTACCCTCTCACAGAAAACCAGCCTAAAGTGACAACATTCGTGGTGTCGCCTTTCGCTGGTGAGTGAGAGACCGGAGGCCCATCGATGCAGGGGTGACAGTTATCGTGGTATGTGTGTGAGCAGTGGAGTGCTGTAGAGTCATTGTGAGGGTGGCATGGATCGAACCGTCGGCCAGGGAGACCCGTAGAAACGGTGGTGCCGCTGGCCGCCCGCGGCATAGAGAGGGGCCCAACCACGGCTAACCACCCTGGGAGGCTGCCCCGTCAGGTCGCGCATAATCCACGGAGTGGCTCGTCGTGCCGATTGGTGACCGGATGGTGGGACCCGGCTACCACTTCCGGGAGGGTACGGGGGCCCTTCCGTCCGGCGGTTCGGTCACCGTCATGCTTCACCGATACATGATGACACAGCATTTTTAGTCTCAGTTTACATTGCCACGATGACTATCATGCCTTTTACGCCCCCATCCTCTTCTATCATGGCAGCACAAAAAAAGAAAAGTGGTCTTACAGCGGCATCCTCCTCTCCCACCAACCCGCTTTTTGAGGTGGAGTTCACTAACATACGTGGACTCCATGCAAACCTCAGCGCCGTACACCAACACCTCGAGACGGCTCGGCCGGCCATGCTTTTTCTTACGGAGACACAAATACGCCGCCCTGCCGACACGGCATATCTCCACTATCCCGGCTACGTGCTCGAGGAGTGCTTCCTCGCAAGGGCTGGAGTGTGCCTTTTCGTCAGGGCGGATGTTTGTTGTCGCCGTCTGCACTGCCTAGAAGACACATCCTTCTCCATCCTTTGGCTCCACGTGGATTTTGGCTCTACGAGCCGGATTTACGTGTGCCTCTATCGCTCCCATTCCGGAGACTCCGAGACAACTCGACTCTTTGACCACCTGAGTCAAGCAGCGGATAAAGCGCAGGAGCAGTTTCCAACCGCCGAACTGGTGTTTTTGGGAGATTTTAACGCCCACCATGAGTCCTGGCTGGGATCTTCCAAAACTGACCACGCTGGTCGAACTGCCCACGCATTTGCTCTCACGCATGACCTTACCCAACTGGTACTACAGCCCACCAGGATACCAGACATAACGGGTCAAGCGCCCTCTTTGCTGGACCTACTGCTGACGAATCACCCAGCGCAGTACAGCTTATCAGTTCTCGCCCCTCTAGGATCCTCCGACCACTGCCTGGTGTCGACCTCAGTGCCTCTTGTTACGCCTCCACGACCTGTGGTAACAAGGCGGCGGTTATGGCACTACTCGTCAGCAGACTGGGATGGAATGCGGGAATATTTTGCATCCATCCCGTGGGCTCTACGCTGCTTTAAAGACAGGGATCTGTCGCAAAGTGCGTCTGCCGTGACTGACGAAATCACTGTCGGTATGGAGTATTATATCCCCTACAGTGAAGTCGCCAGCACGAAGACCCGTCCCTGGTTCAATCGCGAGTGCATCCGGGCCGTTGCTCAAAAGCAGTCGGCCTACCGAGCATGGATCAGGGCCCGCGCACATTGTGACCCAGACATTGATCGCCTAAAAGCAGCACTAAACAGAGCCACTAGGGAATGCAAGAGGGCTTACATCAGAGCAGATGCCCAGCGCATTGCACGGTTTGGTCAAGAACTCGTCGCGTACCCTACGGGTAGCCGTAAGTTTTGGCGATTGGCCAAAGCCGTGCAGTCCAACTATTGCCAACCTTCGCTGCCGCCGTTGAACTACCCTGACGGCTCACTGACCCACGAGCCGCAAGAGAAAGCGAATCTACTAGCTGACCTCTTTGCGGCTAACTCCCGAATCGATGACCGTTGCGCGCACACGCCCACCATTGCGTCCTGCGACTCCGCAATGCGGGATATTCGCACCCGGCAGAGGGATGTCCGTGCGGAGCTTCGGTCACTCGATGTCCGGAAAGCCAGTGGACCCGATGGTATTCCGGCGGTGGTTCTTAAGAACTGTGCACCTGAGTTGTCTCCCGTACTAACGCGCTTGTATCGCCTGTCCTATTCCTCAGGAATTGTTCCGGAGGCCTGGAGAGAAGCGAATGTTCAACCCATTCCCAAAAAAGGCGACCGCTCCGATCCAGCCAATTACCGACCTATAGCCGTCACTTCCATACTCTGTAAGGCGTTCGAGCGGATCATCAACACCCAACTAATCCGCCACCTAGAGGATCACTCCTTGTTAAATGATCGGCAATATGGTTTTAGGCCGAACCGATCCACGGGTGATCTTCTAGCGTACGTCACACACCTTTGGGGTGAGGCTATGGATAGGCATGGGGAGTCCTTGGCCATCAGACTCGACATTGCCAAGGCCTTCGATAGGGTTTGGCACCGCTCGCTTCTCTCCAAACTTCCTGCATTTGGTCTGCCACCTAAACTCTGCAACTGGGTTGCTGCCTTCCTCCATAAGCGCCGCATTAGGGTTCTCTGCGACGGCGTGGCCTCAGACTTCCACGAGGTAAGCGCTGGTGTACCTCAGGGCTCCGTCCTATCGCCTACGCTGTTTCTTCTGCATATCAATGACATGTTGGCCCTTGGCAATATACATTGTTATGCAGACGACAGTACAGTGCACGGGCGATATTTCGGGCATCCTACTGCCAAGCTGGCAGACGTTGAGGAAAAACGACAGGAGCTTGTCGCTGAGCTCGATCGGGTCTTGAGCCGCATTTCCCAATGGGGCTGTGAGAATCTGGTCGAGTTCAGCGCCGAGAAAACACAAGCGTGTGTGTTCTCTACCAAAAAGTCTCCATTCCTTCCCCTTCCTACTCTTCAGAGCACTCAACTGCCACTGCAGGATAGGCTTAGTATTCTGGGTATGGATATTTGCCGGGATCTCAATCCGCGCGATTACATCGAGAGTGTCACTAAGGCGGCCTCGCGTAAGCTCGGCGTTTTGAACAAGGTGAGACGGTTCTTCTCGCCCGAGCAACTGTGTCTTGACAACAAGACCCAGGTTCGCTCCTGCGTGGAGTACTGCTCTCATCTCTGGGACGGCTATGCGCAGTATTTGCTTGACGCTCTCGATCGGTTGCAGCGGCGCGCAGTCCGCATTATCGACTGTCCTGAGATCACCCAGTCTCTTGAGCCTCTGCAGTTGCGAAGAGATGTCGCCTCTATGGCAGTCCTCTATCGCCTACATCACGGGGAGTGTTCTGATGAGCTCTTCCAATTGGTCCCACTTTCTCCCTTCCTCTACAGGACTACACGTGCTGGCCTGAGGAGTCACCGTTTGTGCGTCGAAAATATACGTAACCGAACTAAACGGTTTGGCTCTTCTTTCCTGTGCCGATCGGTAAAAGCCTGGAACTCTCTACCAGCGCACGTGTTTCCTTCCCACTTTGATCCCGGGTCTTTTAAGCGGGGCGTGAAAAAGCATCTCACCAGGCCGCCATAGTGTGGGTCACCATGTTGCATTGACTAGACATGCAATGAGGATGGTGACCACCACTCTTTGACTCCACCTATTGCTTTCCATCAGGCAAAGTGGAGTCACTATGGTAGGCTAATATAAAAAAAAAATAAAAACAAATAAAGCAATAAATAAATTAGTAAAACCTTAATTTACGTAAACCCCCAACTATTTCAAAAGCTACTGGCCCTGGGAAGCTCTTTTGTCACTGCCAGAAGCAGTCCAACTAACCCTTGTAGCAGCTTTAGCGACTTTCTAAATTGAGTCTAGCGACTCGGTTTGATAGTTGTTGGCAACACAATACTTCACAATACAAGTTTAAGTAATTAATTCATTCATTCGAGATTGTATTGGGTGTGTGCTGCGTACAGTAAAGATATATAATTCAGTTTGTTTATTAATCCATATGGCATATTTATGTAGTAAAATAAACTGACAAGCAGAAAATAAAGAGACAGGCAGACAGACAAGATGGCAATAGTTAAAACCCCAGTGCTAAAAGTAATACTATGTGGTGAATACGGTGTTGGAAAAAGTTCCTTGTTTCGACGATTTATTAATAATACTTTTGTACCAAACTCAGACAGAAGGTCGACTTTAGGATTAGATCACTTTGAAAAACTTTACCAACTCATGGACAAGGATGTCAAGGTTGATATATTGATTAATTAAAAATTAGCTGAATATGCCGTAATTTCTCACTCAATAAAATCATTATTGGATTAGCGTTCTCGTTTAACTGTTTCTATTTCAGTTACAGCTATGGGACACTGGAGGCATGGAACGGATTGCTTCTGTGACATCAAGTTATTACAAATTCGCGGAAGCAGCTATTCTCGTGTTTTCACTTGACAATGCATCCTCATTTCATATTTTGAGTCAACATTTGTTAGATATTGTTACATATGCTGAAAATGCCAAAATATTTTTATGTGGGAATAAATCAGATTTAGAAGGAGCCTCACCACAAGTTACAGATGCTGATATCGAACATTTCTGGTAATCTACTATACATATTTTTTAATATATAAATGAAAAGATTATTTTATATAAAGTTTACCTATTTGAATACTTGTTTATATTGCAGTGAGCAGTGTCACAATCTTATAAGCACCACATACAAAACTTCATGTAAAACTGGCAAAGGTGTAGAAGATATGTTTACTGACATTGCAGTACAACTTGTGGAATCAAATAGATCAAGAATCGAACTGCAGACTTTAGATCATGATAGTTTCAAGATATCAAATCCAGCACCAGTAGATGAACCTTCATGTAGTTGTTGATCAAATTTTATCACTGCTTTAATTATTTTATATTCATGTTAAACATTGTAAAGCTTATTATAAGCATATTAAAAGTGGACTAAAACTCAAACTCAAATTGTTTTTTGCAACCATACATGTCTTGCAAAAAGATGTTTACAATGGTAGACATTACATATCATGGATGACCTTTATAGGGTATAACAATATACATACATGGTTATGTTCATGTAGGAGACCAACCCATTTTATTATTCGGTTTTTATCAGTTATCTTCAAATGCTAAGAAATTGTTTATATTATAAATGAAATACCTGAATTACCAGTATTTTTATTAAAAACATGTAAAAGAAATGACTTGAAAAAAAGGGAAAGTAATCATCTGGACTCAAACCGGGATCTTCTGGTTTCAGAACCACCCTATTTCTCATCTGAGCCAATTCATATAACCATATAGATGGTGGCGAAATTTACCTTCATATTCTAATGACATTGTATCAGTTTTTCATTGCCTGCAAAAATGGATAAAACAACATTTTCTAAAAATGAAATCAAGCTATATTGATTTATTGCCCTTAAAACTCCCTACATAAAAAAAACATTCAAACTGTTGGAGTCATTTCCAAGATTCTGATTATATATATACAAGAATTGCTTATTTAAAGGTAGACTCATTTAGTAAAATTATTTTTAATAGTTATAAATATATCATTGCTATCTTTGGCCTTAACATTCTCAGCAATATTGTTTATCTTTACCATAATATTTGAATCAACTGCAAAATCAAAACTAGATAAGACACTTAGTTTTACACAATATTGCATAATCTCCAAAATAAAAAAAGTAGGTTTTGTACAAAAAAATATTTTTTTACACATACACCCCTTTGCTTATATTTATGTACCTGCTTTGAATTGCATCTAACATGTATGTATTAGTGTGGATATAACACAAATAACTTATTTAATTTATTCTCTGTATGTCAAGCGAAGTTTCTAGGAGTCATAATAAGTATTATACTTATTATGACTCCTAGAAACTTGACTTCACTTATTTACATCAATAAAATTGAAATAAAAAAATACTTAATAAGAACAGTAACTATTTACAAACATGTCTCAACATTTTTTTTTTATGCGATAGGGGGCACAAGTGCGTTGCCGGCCTTTTAGGTAGGAGTACGCTCTTTTCTTGAAGGTTTGAAGGTCGTATCGGTTCGGAAATACGGCAGGCGACAATTTGTTCCATAAGCTGGTTGTGCGAGGCAAAAAGCTTCTGGAGAAGCGCACAGTGGTGGAGTGCCAATCGTCCTGGTGAGGGGGATGGATATTTTTTCGCGTAGGACGATTGCGGAAACCAGCAGCCGGTATAAGTCCGAATAATGCCTCTGAACACTCCCCATCAAATTTATTGACACATTTGGACATACATACATCCACTCACATATATATAAATATCCCGAAAGGGTAGGCAGAGACGTCTAATCACAAATATAGTATAAGTCTGTTTGCATTAAGTATTTTTTTTAACTAGGTAGTTTTACTGTAAATAAAATGGATTGTTGCTGTTTAGTAGCTTTTTTTAATCCTTTTATGAATTTGGTATGGAGTCATATAATTAAAGTAAAAAATTATAATGGCGAGGTATACCTGTAATGATAGTCCACATTTACTAAGTTATATCAAAATGTGTAAAACATTACTAGATTGTGTTTAACCTACATAATTTATATGTACTACATGTGGCATAATAACAATTTGCAGTAAATTTGATTTGTGTTACTGCTTTATGTGTCTTATTTAAAACTTTTACCCTTCATTCTCACATAAATCATGAACCACACCATTGTAGTAATAATAATAAAAAGTATTTCTCAGAATAACTTAGTATAATAATAACAATTATAGTAATGCATTTCCATTATATGTGCAGGAATATTGCTAAACATGGCCTTATCCAAACTGTTATATACATCCGTTTTTAGGATAACCATCAATATATGTATATAATACACTTGAATAATTTATAAGTCAGTATTGTATAAAAGGCTATTGTATCAGTGAGGTTAAATGTATAAGCCTCACAGATAAAAAATGCAAACTAAAAAGCTATGTACCTATCTATGTAAATGTAAATAAAAATTAAGTTTGGTACTAGAAAAATAATAATTAAACAGGTACATCATAAACAAATATAGTATTCTATAACAATTCTGTAGCGCAGTTCATGCATTATATATAACCTTGTCTTGAAGGTTGAAAATAAAACTGTGCAAGAACTCTTTACACGTTATATTAAGCAATAAATTTAATAAATCTATTAAAATTGTAGAAATGATACACAATATTACCTTTGACATTTTGCTTTATTTTTGTTCAACTTAAAGATAAATATGTGAATCTATCATATAATAGTAGCTATTGCTGTCATAGCGATAAGTGTTATTTTATCGTAAGACCTCCATATCGACTAAATAATTAATTTTATCAGTACTTAAAACAAAAAAACAATACATACAATGACACCAATCACTAATATGCAAGTACAGATCTCTTTTATATGACGGCTAACACTTTATCACATACAATAGAATTTTGTTATTTAACAAACTGAATTCTATTAAAACAATTTCAATGCTGAGACCACTGAATTGTCTTGATATCAACTCCTTCCTGGACCATTTCCCAAAGTGGACTCATTTCTCTTAAACGCTCTACATGCCGGATAGTCTTTTCAGCTGTGTAATCAATTTCTTCAATAGTTGTAAATCTTCCCAAACCAAATCTGTCACAAATGAATTTAAAAAAATTAGATATTTATTTATTTATTACCTTAATATTTTATTTATTACCTTGATGTCGAGTCCGACACGTCTACTTGTTCTTTTCTATAATATATTATTTGTTTATTACGATATAAACATATTACGATTATAATGCATTTTTCGATTAATCTCGAAGGAGCCTCGCTTCTCTCCCATACCTGTGTAAAAGGGTTCAAAAGAACCTAACCTGTCCATGTCCATGTGGGTATTCGGATTTAAATAGGGTCCATATTCTGTTACGTGTTTAGACAAGCTTGAGCCTGACCCATCATCCGCCCTTTCTCTTAAAGCTCTTAAATTTGCTAATTTTTTAAATTAAAGCAGACCAGACGTGCAAGAAGGTACAGTTAAAAATATAGGCCGTAACGAGATATCTTATTACTTATATACTTTGTCTCTTGAGTCAGTTAATCACTTTCTAAATTTATCAGTCTTAGCAGAAAACAGATAATATGTAGCAAGTGTTCCGCGATTCCAGGTCTTTCGTATGGTTGTTAGGGATATGCCTACAGAATGGACTCTTAAGGAGTTAGTCTCCGGAATTTTTGTCCCAAAAAATTGTGGAGAGGTTATTCATGCTAGACGCCTTAATGTCTAAAATAAAAAAAGATGCGTAGTCAGTTTGGGTCACATCAAATTCTGTAGCTGTCACACTTAAGAGATAGATTGCCGGAGAAAATCTACTGCTTTACGCATAAAAATCAAGTTAAATCATTTCGTAGAAGTTTTATTGACACAAACATTTCTATCAATGAGCCACATTCATTTATACGTGACTTTCTTTGTAGCCCCCTTCATATGCTCCTAACAACGATTACTTCTCCATCTCCTACTGTACTATACTCTATGGAGGATCCCTTTTCTTTCGTGAACTATTTTATGCTCTAAATAACCTTCATGACTCCTCTTCGAGTATTAACGATATACCTTACTCTTTTATCAGTAAATCCTCCAATTCCAGCAAAATGTTCTTTCTCAGCATCCGCAGTGCCATTTACTCTTCGGGTCAAATACCTGACTTTTGGAAGTCCCAAATCATAATTCTTATTCTTCGGAATAAGAATTGTGATTTTGTAAAAATTCTTTTAAATTCTGCTTCCTATCGACCCTATTATACCTTTATCTCATCCCTTCTGTCAAAAACTTTTATACAATTCCATAGTAGGCAGTCACTTTGATTATAGTTCTTTTATTCTTGAAACATGTAATAAAATCACTATTATCCAAGCTACAGCTAATCCAATCTAAATGCCTCCAAATTATAACTAGTGATATGATACCCTCTCAAAGGTGAATGCCTAGAACTGCCTCTTTACCTACGTCGCCAGTTCCTAGCTGACAGATACTTTTATAATGCTGCCAAGAATAGTTCCCATCCCCTTTTTCCTAATTTGATCTAACTTTCTAGCCTGGTCACGAGTTTGATGTACTGAAGACATAACCATATTTCCCTTGCTTTTGAATTCCTTTCCAATAAAAAGAAATCAGTCTGCTCCCATCTTTCAATCTTTTTTAAACCCTCTTTTTGGTTTCAACTACCATTCCTTAGTCCAAACAAAAATAATCTTAATTTTGAGTTAATAAACACTGCCTGTGGATTACACTTTATACAGATGCATCAAAATTATCCTCAGATGCATTTGTTGGTTCTGAAGTCTAGATTGCTAAATTCAAAATTATATTGAACCATAAATTATCACCAAACTCCATCTTTACAAGATAATCCATTCCTCCAGTTCCAGTTTCCTATGTTGAATCTCATAAACTTGACAAGGTGCTTATTCAAACTTTGCACAGTTTTCCTGGAATCCTCAGAATTAAAGAGGTTGTCACATATGTCCTTTTTGAGGTAGTTCTAGCTTGGATTCCCAGTTAAAGTTGCTGAAGAGTCAAGATGCACGTTTTATAACTACGCCCGACATCTGCTTTCTTGGCCGCAATTTAATTAATTGAAGCTTGGAATGACACATGGCAAACAACTAGAATGATCAAGGGTAAATTTTACAGCTTTCACCAACCTTCTCAATTACACGCTGGTTCTACATTCAAAAGCACATTAATAATTTACCCCATTATTCCTTTAGAGTTCGGGATCACTCTCTATGTGGAATGGAAAGCACTCTTAAGTATATTTTCTTCTCTTGCCCTAAATTAGTCATCCCTCCAATAGATATTTCAAAAAGTAAATTTGGCTTACCTCTTAACTCTCATCTCAAAAAAATTTACAAATTAATTTCTTTAAACAAAATCTATTTACAGTATTTCTTTGCCCCATGATATTTATATCATAACTCTTATCTTTACCTCCACAGAACCATAACACAAACAGTTATAAATACAGTATTTTATTTGTCATAAAATTTTAACCTCTATTTACTAATAAATCTAATAAGATAAAAAAAATATATTAAAAATATTAAATATTATATTAAATAATATATTAAAAATAAAATAAATAAAAATATATATTTTTTTATATATAGCCATAGATAAAAAAAATATAAAAGATATAATCTTATTATCTTAATATAATTAGCCATAGATAAAAAAAATATAAAAAATATAATCTTGTTGAATCATAAAGTGGTAGAGCCATGCTTAGGCACGAATGGGCCGGCTCGACCGGTGCGATACCACGGCCTCACAGAAAACCGGTTGTGAAGTAACGCTTGCGTTGCATTTCCCCGAAATGAGTGAGGTTTCCGGAGGCCCAACTCCCCCTCTCCCCTCATCTTCTTTCTCCTCATCCCCTCTTTCTTCTTTCCGCTCCTTGCATCCCCCATCCCTCATCACCTTGAGGCGGGCAGTGCAGTTGCGACTCTTGAGATGCGGGTGTCCATGGACGGCGGTTGTCACTTACCATCAGGTGACCCGTCTGTTCGTCTGTCCCCCTATAGTATAAAAAAAAAAAATAAAAAAAAATAAAAGCAAAATCCTGATAAGTTCTAGTTTTTTTTTTTAATAGAGATATACAAAATTGATTTATGAGTAGATATTTCTTATTTTATCCTACGCCTTACCTGATTGAGCTATGTGCCAAATCTTCATCTGTTCCTATAGCTCTTAGTACATATGATGGCTCCAAAGATGCAGAAGTGCAAGCAGAACCACTTGACAGGGCTATGTCTTTTAAAGCCATTAGCAATGATTCTCCTAAAAAGAGGAGTTATAATTTAGCAAATATAAATTTAAAAACAAACAAAAAGAAACAACAGTTACTGTGCTCTGAAAAAGTATTGATAATGCTAGTTTTGAGAAGAGAAATTAATGTAAATGCTAAGTACTGGTTATATATTTATTAAACAGCATTATGATCTGGGGTTTGCACTTTCACCTCCCTCTATTTGTAATAACAATAAAAATTATAAGGAAGGGTGAGATGACCATACATATTTATCATACTATATATAGATATAGATATAATACATATTAATCATTTTTGATGAAGTATTTTCTCAATAGAAAGATTCACATAGATCCATATATAAACACATGTTTTTGGAAGGATACATACCTTCTACATAAGCAAAAGACAAGTTGATACAGCCATTATATGTCTGTTCTGGATCCCCATTCCTAATGACATGTGATAACTTAGAGTAAATTTTGTCAAGGAACCTTTGTGATATTTTGTCCACCCAAGCATGGTCATATGCCATCTCTTGCTTGGCTACCTCACATGCTGCACCCAGGCCTACAGCAAGGGGAGTTGGTACTGTTCCACTTCGCATTCCTCTCTCTTGACCTCCACCACTTTGTATAGGTTCAACCCTAACTCTGGGCCTACGCCTTATGAATAATGCACCAACTCCTTTAGGTCCATACAGTTTGTGTCCTGAGATCGACATCAAGTCAATATTCATTTTGTTTACATCCAAAGGTATTTTACCAACTGCCTGTGCTGCATCTGTATGGAAAAATATTTTTTTGTCTTTGCACATAGCTCCTATTTCGGCTATTGGTTGCTTTACACCTGTAACACACAGAAGTATATTATAGTACATTTTAGACAGCTTTTCACAAAAAGGAAATCCCATCAAACCCAAAATAGCTGTAAAAAAGTTTGATAATAATTATTTTAACTTAAACCAGTATACTTTAAACACAGATAATGAAAGTATACTCCTCAAAATAAATAAACCATTATCTTAACTCTAATTTGATAAGATACTATATGCAACCAATGGATCAGGGAATTTTGGAGGCAGTAGACATTGCCAGACAATAAAATAATCCTGTCTGAGGATGAAAATCTATAAGAAGGGTCATGGTCCAGAACCAGCGAAAAGTTGAAAGATCAATTTGTTTTAAATGTAGAGAAAGAGAATTCAGTCTACTCCAATGTGCGGAGTGGTTCATCAAAACCAGCACAGATCAAATATGTCACTACTAAGAAAAAAAAATACAATATTAGTCACTAGATTTATATTAAAGCAAAATGAGGAAAAGGTTAGTCATAGTTGAACAGTTTATCTCTTTTCTCTTCTTATCTCTTTAAGAAGATTTAAGAAAGAAAACAAATGTCACAGATGCTCTCAGACTGTATTACTGAAAATGGCATATGTAAATCAAATTACAAGATACACAGCTAAAAGGTAGACAGTGCAATCTACAATGTGGCCTGGCCCCCTAGGTTAAAGAAGGATTGGAAGACCCAAAAAACAAAGGGTATGAACTTGTGAAAACTTGGTACAGAAAGAAAAAAAAAATGGAGAGGCTTTCACCCAAATGGGGTTTATTTCTAATATATAGTATATGAACATAAAGGTGACATGATGTAAATAACAGATTTAGAAATGGAATGTTTATACAAATGTTTCATTTCAACTATTTGTTAGTAAGACTTTTAAATAAATGACTTACAAAATATATGTTTTCCGGAACATGCTTGAAATGATTATTGATTTAATGAGAAGCAGTTTCAAGAATATAGAAATATTTTAAGCAAATGAACAATTTGCTTTAAAAGACATACAGAAACTTCTCTTAACTTATTATTACCTCATTAGTTTTGTTTATCAAACAAATATTTACCTATTTCATTATTGATAGTCATAATTGAAACTAAACTAGTTTCTGGAGTTAGAGCTCTTTCCAAGTCTTGTAAATCAATAATTCCATTTTGTTTGACAGGCAAATATGTGATTTTGAAACCTTCTCCTTCCAGGGCACGACAAGAATCCAATACACATTTGTGTTCCTTAAAATAAGTTCACATTAGTATACTTAGTTAAATTAAAAAGGTATACCACTAAATTAAATTGTATCTTTTGATCTTGACTCACAATTTGGGTAGTAACAATATGTTTCTTTCTTGGTGCATAAAATCTTGCTACACCTTTTACTGATATGTTATTAGATTCAGTTGCTCCTGATGTAAAAATTATTTCTTTAGGATCTGCTCCTATCAATTCTGCAACTTGTTCCCTTGCCTTTTCAACAGCTGTTTCACTCTCCCATCCATAGGCATGAGTTCGAGAGTGAGGATTGCCATGATAACTGACTAAGTAAGGAAGCATAGCATCGAGAACCCTGGGATCCTGCAGAGATTGTAATAAACTTTAAAGAAAATTTATTTAAAACAAGGTTTCATATAAATAAGCGAACTGGATGATACTGACCATAGGAGTTGTAGCCTGTGCGTCAAAATATAGAGGCCGGCCAACATCTTCATGTTTCACAGAAAATTTACCAGATTGACCTGTAAAAAATTGAGTTCAGTTAGTTTTAATACTTGAAATTTCTACTAGCTTAGTAACTTTGAATCAGAAATTAGTAAATTTTTATCATTTTCGCATACAAGTTGTGATGCAATTAGCTCATAACATCAGTTGTCTTACAAGTCAGTCATTGCATTATAATACGGAAAATACGTGTGTAACATATTAGAGAAACTTCTGACTGATGAATGTGTATCTTTTGCATTAACATGACAGTAAATTAAAACAACGCATACATCAATATTTTTCTTACCGGTACTTGAGAATCTTTGTTCTGGGACAAGTATCAAAACACTTCGAACTTGAATATTTGTCTTACTTTGTGCAGTTTTCGAAAGAACAGTTGTTATTTTTTTAGTTAAACGAAACATTTTACAACTTTTTTAACAATTTAATTAGTGTTCAGTAATTATCTAAGTGTTTATTCTTCTTTTTTCGTTGTGAATTTTCCAAGTTTCTGTCATCTAAATGAATAAATGACATTATGGCAGACAGAACTGACACACATGACAGCTGTCATTGACAAGACAATAATCACCGATAGATAATGTGCTGAGCACATGGCATAAGATCTGGCATGACTACTATGCATAGTGGTGTCATCTCGTAAAAAATAGATGCAGGATAGAGGTAGTTATTTATTGTTAAATTGATCTAAACAAACTTTGTGCAAAAACAAGTAAGTTCTGAGAACTCTCCTATATAAAATTACTAAACGTCTTATAATTCGATGGAGCCGACTGCACGCACGAAAAACATGACTCATGCGGCGTTACCTCACTCTGAGGCGTTCCATTTAAGGCTTGAAGTGCAATCGAGAGCGCGGAACTAGCGACAAAGAGGCACAATCGGCCTTCGCGTTCTGCAGCATTACGTTGTCACGTTCAACTATTGTCAGTAAACAGACTTTACAGACAACCGATTTTTTATGCACCAATATCTGTGCTGACACTTAATTATAAGCCATATCCTTCTTTTACTTCATCTGGTTGATGTTTTAGCATGTGTAATTCTCATTCAATGTAAATTATCATATTGTAAAATGTAACCAATCATTTAATCAGTTACCTACAATTGATTAATGATTTTGTATGTTATATAAGAAAATTAAACAGAATATAAGTTGATAGTGATTAGAGAATATATATGGGTTTTTGGTACATCTGGATAATTTATTTTTTTGCTATAGGGTACAATAAGCAAACGGGTCACCTGATCATAAGTGAAAACCATCGCCTATCAGCTAAGAGCACTTCGCGCCACCGTCTCAGGTCTGTCAGCAGGCCTAGGACGGTGGCGCTAAGATAACCCCCAGGCAAGCGCTCATGGAGGCCGGAGATCGTTTAGTTCTCTCCGGCGCCTGGTGCGTCTTCTGCGGGATGGGAGAGTGCTAGACCTCTCCCGTTCCCTTTCTGTCACTTTCTTGGCGAGTATAACCTCCTCGCAAAACGAGGTGGCAGAATCCCACGTGGCCTCGCTAGAGACCATGGACATAACCATGTTCTCAAGCGAGGCCACCTCCTCCGATAGCCGCCACAAGGTCAGCACGGGCTGCACCTACGCAGAGCACTGTGTGTGTGCAATATCCTGGGAAATTGTAACATTTAACGATCTTTACACTGACTGTTATTTGATGTAGAATACACTAATTAACAGTCAGTGTAAAGATAAGATCAAATGAAGAGAGAACAAATATTAATTTACTATTAAGTTTGTTTTCTTACTGCAAATATTGTAAAGTGTAAAACTGTTATGTGTGCACTATAATGACAATATATGAAACAACCTCAATCAGTTTGAAATTTGCCACAACAAATCACTAGGGATAAAGTCATTGTATCTTCCACTAAAATAAAAATAATTAGCTTTTGATCCTAAATCTAAAAATAACAAGCAGTTATTATTTTATTTCCGTCATAAAATTTAAACCTATATTACTAATAAATCAACTTTCTACCTTGACGTTGGCAAAATCTTCGGTAGATGATGGAGCCATTGTAGGAAAAAAAACGAGCAGTAAAAAATGTAATATCTATGTTTTTGTAGGTTCTGATTGTAGTAGTAAAATATATAGTACTCTGTGGTTCTAATTTGAAGGTTTATTGTTTTAATAAATTGTCTATGCTATATTTAATTATTTTATCTATGTAGGTAATTCCTTTACGTTGGCAAAATCATCGATAAACGATGGAGCTATTGTAACAAAAAAAAGTAGGTAATTACGCTACACATCTCTAATCTAGGTGGCAAAACTTTTGTTGGCTCAGTTACTACAACAAAAAAAGGAAGAACACAAAATAAAGCTTAGGCTGGTATCTAAATAAATAAATCTCGATACCAACATGGCGATTATATTTTTATAGACTGTCTTTTACTTTCGAAATACTTGATATTGGAGAGAAAAAAATACTTCATTAATATCGGAAGGTTTACCCTTCGTGCGTTTTCCACGTTTTATTTTTCATGAATCAATCACCTGACAGCTTAAATTTATAGTCTTACTATTTGAGATTCATATAAATTACAGATGACTTCATCTGATGTTTCAACCATAATTATGATTTAAACTAAATCTGGAATATGTACGAACCTGCCCCAACAACGGGGCATATGTATACAGTGTTGGGAGTACCTTCGTACGCTGTGGGGTAGCTCCGTACCTGCTAATCAAAGGACACATATGTATAAATCAAAATTCTTTTATTAGCAAAAATTAAACATAAAAATTTAACTTCTATTAAACAAACATAAAATACTTCTCTTATAGTCAACAAAAATTACATAGCTTTTAAAATTTAAATTAAAGAAAATTAAATTACTTTCCTCTAAGAATAAAACATGAAATTGCTTCATTTTCTACGTCAATTAGTTATCTTAAATTTAGAATCATATTTTTTAATCTTTGATGCGGATTAGCACTCAAAAAATTGTTGTTAATTAACGAGATAATAAAATCTATTGAACAGTTAAATAAGAAAAAATACTAAAAAACTGAAAAGTTTTGATTTTCTAGAAGTACAAACTGTTGCGAGGCTTAGGTTCAGGAAGAATCATTTCAACATCAGTTATATAAAGAGTATGAATATCTTCAACATTAGGGGAAACAAATATCCACGAAAAGCCTGGCTTCTTTCTTAGATAAGATACTTTAAATTCAGTCTGACTATAGTGACCGACAACTTTTCCTACATAGTAAATAATACTTTTTTCTTAGGGAACCTCACTAAAATAAACGAACCGTCTTTAATATTTTCTGGTATTACATCAACTGTCAATTGGCTTCTGTTCATTTCAAAATTGTCATGCTCGGTTTCATCTTCATCTGTGATAGAAGTATAACTCTCTTAAAAGCTTTGTCGGAATAGTCGAAGTAATCGTCGGAGTAGTTCGAAGTCGGATAGGGTCGAATTGCCTCTGGTGTCAAAACTGTCTTCAAACGAGCTATTTGATGGATTGGTGAATTATTCAAAGCATCTGGTTCACAAGCATCTAAATTAAACCTTTGTAGTTCATCATCATAAGTTATCAATGGTGAGTTAATAGTTTGTTCTGTAGACTCTCGCGGACCCTCCAAGAAATCCTGTGTTCCAGAAGTAGAGGCTTGGCAGATATCAGAGACACTTGGCTGCGGAGTAGGTGTTGAAATCTTCAACGTCGTTTTGAGTAGGAGGCACATGTTCTAAGTTACCGGATGTATACATCTCAGTTGGAGCAAAATCTTCGTCACTAAAGGCTAATTTATTAAGAGGCGATATTCCGGGTTTGTTAAATTTTTTGGCGTGAATGATTCGAAAAATGCAATTTTCACAAGCTTTCGAATATTGTAAATTGTCTATGCTTTGCCTGGGTTCATTATATGCCAATTATTGAAAGCAATTTTCATCTTTGATTTAAATGGTCCAAAGACTCCCACATCAAGTGGTTGTAGGCGGTGCGTTGTATGTGGTGGAAATGATAGGTAAATTATGCCATTTTCTTTGGCGTAGTTGATGGCTTCGAGAAAAACATGGCTTTCATGATTGTCACTCAACAATAATATGGGGTTATCTTTTGTGCAGTGTGTGCTTCTGGATATGTTTTAAAACAGAGACGAATATATCGCTATTTATCCAGCCACTTTTATTTGCAGCGCCGAAACTTCCTTCTGGTGCTCCTTTAAGATTGCCGAGGCGGTGAGAAGTGATATCATCTCTAACGTACACGCATACACCAGCCTTAGTAACAAAGGAGTGTACCCAGGGTAGCAGAGGTAGGATGTGTCCGATGGAGACGATATCTGCGTCTCGGATAAAAAGAGCAAGGCTGGCTTTGCTGTCTCCAGGTGGTGGTGGACAGTGTCGAGGTTAGAATGTAAGCCCCTGATGATACAAAAATCTACGGTAAACATGACAGGGGGTGCCGTGGTATACCTTCTCTTGCCCCGAGCAGAAGTTGAGAGCGCAGTTGAGCCCCCCCTGAGTACGAGGTGCAGCCTGGGCGTCCACGCTCAGGTATATTCCGTACTGACTTTTTTGTTAACAACGCTATCATTAGGGGGGGGGGAGATTTTGAGCCTTCGGAGACCTCTCTCATTTCTACTTGTATTTTTTGGTTTATAAGTCCACACCATGTTTCTGTGAAAAAATAATAAGAAATAGGTATTAAAATATATATACGTACATCGACAATAGCAAAGCACAGGAAAAAGTTAATTCAAAAATTTGCAATTAGCACACTAACACACTAAATCGTACCTACCTACTAGTTAGGTCACATTCGTACGCGTTTAAACGTTCTGTCCGAAAGTACCCCACTAACTAAATAACAACAAAATATAAACTCTTTTAATATTAATAATAGGAATTTGCTACTTACTGATAGAATACTCTACACGAAAACTTATTTTATCTACGGTAACAATAGACAAAAACATTGATCAAAAAATTACTTACCGAGCGCGAAAACACTTTCGTGTCTGTCACTTAACTCTCACCGGTGCGAATAGCGCGATACTACGCTGACGTAAAGTTGGTACCTCGACTCACGCATACATACAAAAGCAAGACCGTACGTTGTTTCGTTCAAGTTTTATTTTGACTGTATGAATGTGCTCGCGTACGAATCTTCCCATATTTAGGGTTAACTTGATATTAAAAAAGCTAGAGAGATATGAGCAAAAAAGCCAAAAAAAACTAATTTATTAGTTATTTATGGACTCTCTCTCGCGCGTATATTCAACGCAGAGATTCTGCCAATGTCAAGTATTTCTAGAGAAAAAACAATCTATAAAAATATGATCGCCATGTTGGTTGAAAACCGAATCTATGTCATTTTTTCCAAAAAAAAGCTATACTTCGTAAAAGATAGGTTGATCTGTGTGACTTAAGTCAAACTGACATTCCTATTGTTGTCAGGATATAAAAAATTGTCCATAGATATCCATTCAAAACAGTTTTCTTCGTTCTCTTTGGTATTATGCCAACAAGAAACTAACAATAATAACAAAAGATATCAAAACTCAACAAATTAACAGCAATAGTAACAAAAACAAAGTAATGAGAACGGAAAACACATTGGAGGTTCATGTCAAACAATATTTGCGTTATGTCTTTTTTTGAGTTTATGGCCTGGTAACACGGACTTGGCCAAACACGGCGTGTCTTCTCCCGAAACCCAAAGATGGGATGTTGACGGATGGAATGTTACAAGGTGAGAAATTGGATTTTATTTACTCACTATTATTTTAGATCAAATATATACAAATGTTAACGATGTTATGATATTAAAATATACAATAATATTAAAAGATAAATTAATTTTGAATTAAGTTTTATTTAAAATATCGAAGAGTACTTACCTGCACTGATGGCATAGCGGTTTAAGTGGTCACCTCGCCACCAAGCTGCCACCCCTAGTGTTGTGGGTTCGATCCCCGCACGGGACAACACTTTCTGTAATCCTCAAATTGTTGTTCTGAGTTCTTTGTGTCCGTTGTAAAGTCCCCACGACACAGGAATTCATCCTAATGCGGGAGTTGTCTTTTTAAGAAAAAAAAAAAGTTTATAGTCTGTGGTGATAGTGTGGTCCACAGACCACAAAGGCCTTGGTGTGGTCATTCATTTGACATTGACAAGTATTGTCTATACTATTATGAATACCTATGTGATTTTACTGACAGGTGTAGCAGAGATCAACCTATCTTTTTAAGAAGTATAGTTTGGCGAAATTGTGGTTACATCTCCACAAAGGCCACAATGAAGAATGATTGAAGAAGTATAATTGGCTAATTGGCGGAATCTCTGCGTTTAATGTACACGCGAAAGAGAGTCCATCAACAACTAAAAATAATAAATATACACGCGAGAGAGTACATAAACAAATAGTAATATATACCTATTTGTTGTTTTTACTGTAAGGTTGAAAAATGGTTTACTTACATTTTCCTTCTAATTTAACGGAAGAAGAATTAATGCTACAAGCAAAGTATCAGAAATTAAAGAAGAAGAAAAAAGCTCTGCAAGCACTAAAAGCCCCTAAACAAGAGCCCGAAAAGCCAATATTACCAAAACGACCCACTGAAGCTCGTGACGCTCGTGAAATAGCTCGTAAATTGATTAAAAGTGGTGCTATTCAAGCCATTAAAAGTCCACCACCGCAACCACAAAATGCTACCTTCAAACGCCCTAGAGCTGGTAAATAACATTAATTTCGTTGTATTTTTATCTCTGCAAAAAAAATTGTTTACTATTTACATCACTGATGAGTTATTCTATTCTTCCACTATAAATTTATTTGATAATGGCATACTTTTCAGGCAGAGAACGAAAGCTTAGTGGATCTGCAGGTGCAACAGGTGGAGTTGCTTCATATCAGCCTTTCAGTGCATCGCAAGAACCTCCACCTCCTGAGGAGAAACCAGCTCCTAGAGTCAAGTACCTCTATGACTCATTTGTAACTGCAAGAGAAAAGTAAGTTTATTGATTTAAAATACTGTAATAGATAGATAACTTTTTATTGGAACAGCACAAGTATCACATATTATGTCACAAGGATAGTGTACAAGACCTAATTGCAAAATGTAACCTTAAGATAGAAGAAAATGATTATGCGAGATGGTGATAGTTGAAAGTATACTATAATTACTTAACATAAACAATGAATATATGCACAGTTATTCTGTATAGTCTGCTCCATACCTATACTTATTTTATATCTATATTTGTACATCCACATAAATATTATATACATAAACACCTACTTATATGCATAACTTATAAACAATCATTAATAATTAACTGTTGTTTTACAGTTTGCATTTCTCTCGTCTACTTTAAAACTTCTCCAACTATGGGATTTAAAAAAATTGTTTAATGTTTTTATATTTAGAGAAGAAAAGGCCCGTAATCATCCCAACGCTGGCCTTGGTCCTGCTGGCCCTGCTGAAACTGCAAGCCCACCCCCACCAGCTCTTCCACCTCCCAACAAGATATCAGTTCTCATGGTGTGTGGTCCTCGCATCTCGGAAGAAACTATCAGGCTCCGTTTGGCGACATATGAACCATTCAGTTTCCAACAAGAACCTGATGATGAAAAGTATGTGTTTGTTCTATATATTCTTACTTAACAAAAAAAAGGAATTAAGTATTTAGTATTTCATAATTACAGAGGTAACATGATTTTGCCAACCTATGCACGTTGTTAGGTTAAAATTTCATGATAAAAATAAAATATATATTTTTTTTTATTTGTGGATCTGTGGTAGAAGAGAAAGTGGTTAGAGCATAAATGTACAAGGGAATACTATACTTGAATTTTGTTTACTGAAATTAATTTGTGAAGAGTTTTGGCAAGTGGGCTATGGACTAGAGGTAAGAGATGGGCGAAATTAACGGGCCGAGATATCTGTTGAGGGAGATCATAAGAAGAGGAATGATTAGTTTAGGGCAAGAGAAAAGATATGGTCAAGAGTGCCTTCCTCACTCATAGTTTGATGGCATTGTTTACTTCACTCTCTATAAATAAAACTGCAGTTTGACAAGTGACAGGTAGGACAACATAATACTCTGTACAAACTTCCCAAATACCTAAAAAAATTTAAATAAAAGTAATTTTTAAAAAAATTAAAAATTAAAACCATTGTTGTTGTTAAAACCAAACCATAACAACCATTTGATAACTTTTAGTAAGTTTCAATGATTTTGTATTGGAAACACCATGCCCTTTCATTTGATACCCTACTTGGGTATATTTGAAAATATCCAATTGTTTACTTACTTCACTCTCAAAATCTTGTAGCCGAGTACACTCTCGAATAAATTAACTTTCTAACAAAAAAACTGCATCAAAAGTTGTTCATCCGTGTGACGTGAAATTTATCACTCCCCGTTTTTTCGTCGCGGCCTAAAAAGGGTTCTTAAGAAACGAAACAAAAAGATGTTATTTATTATGTGCAAAAAGATGTTATTAAAGATTTGATTTATTAATACTACATTTTCAGGGCCTTTCTGTCGTTTGAAACACCAGAAATCGCTACCCATGCTCTAGCATCTATGGAAGGCTTGGAGGAAAGTTGGCGAGTATCTTTAGCCCGAGGCAAACCACCGTCACAGGCCGGCTCTTGGACTCCTGCAACACAGACGACCCGCAACCAGCCCCCGCCTAAGGATCCAAAGCGTACTTTATTGACTTATGATGATATATTTGATTAAATAAAGAGGTTTTTATTTTTCAATAATGAATGTTACCTTTTAGTGCTTGCATTTGTTCGCACTATTTAACCGGAACAAAAATACAACGAATTTGTCCAAACTTCGTAATCATAAATGTTTAGAACTAAACTAAAAACATAATTCGTTATAAAAACCAAAAAAAAAAAACGTAAAATGTGATGTTATACAGTTCTTTTCGATTCTATAACATTCAACAAGTAAAAATCATGCGCTCGCGAACCAAACTAAACGTCCCAGCGGTCCATTTCTTTTAAGTGTAAGAACATTTAATTATAAAATATATGTATGTGCCATTTTGTTGATAACTTTAGGCCATCTTGTAGGTAGTGACATAATCCCGTCGCTGTAGGAATCTTAGGATTATTGATCAAAATATATAGTTATATAAGTATTCAAGTAGTTGTGACGGTCCTCTTTTGATGTTAACCTAACGCTACCCAAATTTTGAAGAGACCGAAACATGTTAAAATCTGAAGCTTCAGGGTCAGGACTATATGGTGGGTGCATTAACACTTCCCGACGAAATATGTGTGTGGTCTGGTGTTATCACGATGAAAGACGACCGGAATTGATCAACAGAAAAGGAGTGCTTTTCTGACGATCAATTCCGGTCGTTTTTCTCAATTTCTTGCTTAAGTTTAGTTGAAGTAGAGAGCTGAATCGATAGTTTTGCCAGACGGTTGGTTTTTTTCCTAATGAACACGGCCCTCCAATCCCACCATACATATAGCATCACCTTATTGCGTCTTAATCCGGGTTGCGCTACAGTCAGCAGTCTACATCTACAGTCCACTTTGCATCACCAGTGATCAATCTTTTCAGAAATGGTTCGGCTTCATTACGTTTTAATAGAGAATCGCATATAGGTACACGGCGATTCATTATATTTATTTTAGTGAGCTCTTGCAGTACCCAAATATCGTATTTTTTTGGATAGGAAGATTTTTCAAATGGGTCAAAACTGTTTTGTGGTCAATCCTTAGTTCCTCGGCTATGTCGTAACTACTAATATGCCGATCTTGCTACACTTTTTAAAATGGCATCCACTTTATCAGCATGAGGGCGACCAGAGTGAGCTGCATGTTTGACGTCCAAATTTCAGGTCTTAAACGACGCTTGAATCAACTTTGTGCTACTTTTACTGACACACGTCACACAATTATTTTTCGTGGCTTGAATCGCATTTTTCCCTCTTTATATGAAAACTTCACTTCACTTCACTTATTTTGGCGGACAGAAAAACAAGTGAAAAATGGCGAGAAAGTGTTTTTACTTTTATTTTTCTTTTTCTTTTTCTTAATGCCCCAAAACCAGCCAGATACAAACAGTACAACCAAAGAGATTAGCGACGCCTTGATAAAGTTAATTTACATTATATTTGCACATATGTTTGCATAATATTGCCATACATACTAGGGTAGGCGTTGTCTATAGAAATATTAAAATTTATACAAAAGTATAAAAGGTTGACACAACAACCAGGTTATAAATACGATTCGGCGAAATAATACAATTACCCGCAGATAACATTTTTGCCTTCTTTTATCGGCTATAGACAGCATTAATAAATAATATTTAGTGCGAAGATCTCAGTTATTTATAAGGGCTTTTTTGAAGACTTCAAATAATGTAAAATTATAGAAGTAAAAGTAGTTTAGAAAGTTGAAATTAAACACCCTAACTAATAGGGCCTAAGGGCAATGAGCTTGAGAAGTTAAGTCCCTAGTTAGTCCCTTGATGATTACACTGTACATATTAGACTTGTGTAAACGTACGACTTATAGAATTTTCTCAAGATTTCCTATATAAGTTAAGCTTCTGGTTAACAGGGCTTCGGGTAGAATAAAAAGTGGTAAACAAACAGGTAGTAGCCGGTTTGTTGTACCTACATACATCTTGTAGTTGAAAAATCGAACGACCTTATTCATAAGTAGTGTGAGTGAGACAGTGCGTAAAACGACGACAAGAGTGACGAGGATGAAGCATGCGACTGATAGCCAAACAGTTCATAGGTATGCACTGCTGAGTTGGTGCCATTTTATGAGCGCCGATCACTTTCTATGGTACCTGTATTATGATGGAAGGGTACGAACATAAAATTGCCGAATAAAGATTATATTCTTAGTAGGATTCGAACTTCTAATAAAGAATTATTAGAAGTTCGAATCCTACTTAATACAGCAGGATTTTGAAAAAAAAGACACTTAAAGTATATGTAATAATGCGTAAAACATTTTTCTATGGTATTTATACTACTTTTAAACTAGTTCCTTCTTTTCTCCCTTATTATTCACACCTACCACTTTTATTTCTGCAACACCCAAAGGTTGACTGGCAGAGAATGCCTAAGGCATTAAGTCTGCCTTGTACAATATGTGCATTAAGTTAAATAAATAAATAAATAAAGTAGAAGTAAGTAAAGGTAGACTTGTTAAATAAACGTATTAAAGTTTATTTATACAGATTCAAAATCTCTATCACCAGAAGGATACGCAATTTATAGGCGATTTACACTTGTTAATACTTGGCGTCATGCAATCTGAAAACTAACGTAGTTTTGTGTTAGATATTGTTTACTTGAGGATAGGTATTAGAGGTATTTACTCTTTTTTTATCATATTGTTTAATACAATTGAATGGACTTACACAATATTCAACTATAAAACCGCATTATAAAAAGATTGCATAGCACAAGCCAATCAATTGTTAATAAAATGTTATCTACTTTATGACACATTAAAAATCATTCCTTTTGCTGTACCATATGGCCTGCGTGATAAATAGGTATCGACAAATAATGTCCCTACCCAAGAAAGCCTATCCTTCGGTAATGACTTTTCAAAGATATTAAACACAGCCAGTAATGTCCATTCTTTTTCTTTACTATGAACTGTAACTGTGTATTTTGGGTGTCAGGCGCTGCACCAGTGCACTAGGATAGCGCCTGACACCGTCGCTGAAGGTGGCTACATTATTTGATTAAGGTCTCCCGTACGGTAAGAAACAAGTCGGGCATCCCCGAAATACAAACGTGAGTAAAATTATATACATACATGTTCTTTAATAAATCTATTTACGTTGCCATAAAACAAATTATATTATATATCAGTTATTACGTATAACTTGAGTGCTAACAAATTTTTGTATATTTTGTTCGGGCTTTGTGTTCGAGATGTGTGACAACTATTGTACCTATCTATATGTCCTTGACATTGGACTTTGTACTTTGCAATTATTACAACTTTCATATTTCTATATGTCCGCTTACTTATGCGTTTTATATACCTACTTGTTGAAGTGATTTTGGCACGTTCATATGCCACGGCATATAAATTTTGAGAAGATGAAAGTATTTATAGTATTTATTTGTACAAGTGCCGGCAGATTCGGTTTGGTTGAATCATTCGGTAAATGTTGACGTTCAAAAGTGCCTTTTGGGCCTATTTGAAATAAATGCTAGGATTTTGACTTTGAATCAATTAACTAACAGTGCTTAGATAGGTACCTAACCGCACTTAAACGCACATATTTTGGGAACTATCAGTCGGGTTTGAATGATTCTTTAGAACAACATAGATATAGTTATATATATATGTATATAGGAATACGAGGAATAATGTAGACTATAAAACATCACGCTGCGATCCTTAAGAGCATTCAGCATAATGCTGCTGAAATGGAGTTATAGGTAGGTAGGTATATATCATACATATAAGAGTTAGTATTCTATATATGTTAAAAACGTGATTATCTAGTTTGATTTGATTCAGAAAATGATTATGTAAAAATAATATGTTAGGCATATTTTAACTTTTCGCCTTCCGTATAAAATGCACGTAGAGAATGGTCTGCACATTTAGTACGCCTTTGTGTAAATAGTATATGAAGTTTCCATTAAATAAATGAATAACACAACAAACTAACCTTATTTTCCGCCTCAATACAAGTAATATTAACAATAAAGTTATTTCTAACTGCACTAAAACCAATGTACCTATGAGGTAAATAGTCATTAAAAACACATTTACTTACTTGTAAAGTGGAGTAGGTGCTTAATAACTGGTACAAACGGAAATTTTAATGGCCAAGAATATGTGGAAAAATATGAAATAATATATTGTAATAATATATTAAATAATATATTGAGCTCGTGTTCCTAAATGGATGTAGGTATTTACCTTCTGTAGTGGGTAACTTTAGAGTTTTAACCTTAAGGCTGTAACTTCTCAATGTCCTTTATTAATTTAGAATTTAGAAACCGCCTACACGTACATAGGTAGAACTAACTATCTTTTGCTGCGATTTCGTAAGCGTGGAATTTAGAATCAATTCCTTTGCTGCTTCCTCGCTGCTCTAATAAAGTTATTCCCCCCATATTAGATTTTCTTCAATATCTATAATGTATTATCATCGGTCTATTACAATAACAAATACTGTGTAATCCTCAAGTTGTTGTTCTGAGTCTGGGTGTTCTTTGTGTTCGTTGTTTCAATGTTCGTAAAGCCCCCACGACACTGGAATTAATTCTAATGCGCAGTTGTCTTTAAAATTTTATACCTAATTATACCTATTTGTAACTACTTACTTAAAAGAAGCAATATGAGAGTAATTTAAGTATAAATAGGCAAAATTAAAATGCCAAAATAAAAAAGGGTTAAGTTTTGACTTTCTAGTCACTAAAATCGATATTACAAAATTATTGATTTTCTTGAAGGTCAATAATGTAACTAGAGTTAATTCATCATCTGGGCATACATATTGTTGACATTTTTATTATTTTATTATTCTTTACACATCATTGACATTTTGATTTCTGTATGTACAGGGCCCTTATTTTTACGTGTCGAAGCCCCCACGGGTCTTCACCTCACCGGAGCTGGCGGTGGAGTGGTATGTTGGACTCGAATCGACTAAAACCACACGGTGTTCCGTCATAAGTGGGTCTATTGCAAGGTACCTGGGTATACCCAAGAAGGGATGCTTCCAGGAAGCCCTGCAGACCTTGGCCCCACCCCCCCCTACAGTTTGAGAGGCGAGCGTGGAACACGTGACCGGAAATCGTTGTGTGCTCTCCGGCGCC
This sequence comes from Tyria jacobaeae, assembly GCA_947561695.1. Taxonomy (NCBI): domain Eukaryota; kingdom Metazoa; phylum Arthropoda; class Insecta; order Lepidoptera; family Erebidae; genus Tyria; species Tyria jacobaeae. The sequence goes on along the minus strand of OX387213.1, from coordinate 13,724,658 downwards.
TGATGCGTCTTCTGCGGGACGGGTGAGTATTTGTCCTCTCCCGTATCCTCCCCACCTTAGAGAACATGACCTCCTCGCAGAATAAGGCTGCGGAATCCCACTCGCTCTCGCTTCGCACCATGGACAGAACCATGGTCTCCAGCGAGAGGCTTCTCACACCTAAAGCCGTCACAAGGTTGTGGCGCTGATGATGGACAGGGCCCTGATGAAATGAATTCAATTATTTTACTTATATTTTAGATATGTACTTGATTCTGATTATTTTGTCTGTATTAAGAAATAGTACTGTTACTACTGCTGGTTTGGGACTGCGGTCCTCACTCCCGCGTTAAATAGAACGCAAGCATTGTTAGACGGCATACAGCTAATAAACTTTTTTTTAGCAAGATGAAATTTTTTTGTCCACGTAGAATGAAAAATAAAACACATCAAGTGCTTTTGAAAAGTAAGCCCTTTCCTACACATTCTCTCTGGAATAGTCGGCTAATTTATTTTTGTACAATTCAGGATCCTTTTCAACATAGACGGTATTAGACAGGCCTTAAACCTGCAGGCGCGGTAAACCGATTCTGTACCGAGTTGGAGAAAGCTGTATTTATTACCCAAAAATACCGTGTAACAAAAACATCAAACACTCCTAATTTTTGAAGATGGTTAACAAAAGGTTCAATTGAGGAAGGTGAATTTAAAATGCATTTCTATTGACTGAGTTGACCATTTGGCCTAATTAAAACGGCATTAATTTTCTAACTTTATAAATCAGGTAAACGACATTAATCTCTACTAAATAACTAATATATAATAAATGAAAAAGGCAGAGTTTGGTAGTTTGTTTGCTTGAATGCGCCTTTCTTAGGAAATAAGAAATAGAATAAAAATCTAAGAATCCAATTTCAAAAATTCTGTTTGCATTAGATATTCCGGTTATTGAGGAAGGCCATAGATAAATATATTGTCAAACTGCGAACTCTAGGAGCGGAGCAGTGCACATAAACGTGTAACAGTAAAAAGATACAGGGTTATCCATCCACAAAATCCTATGGCGGAACACTGTGGTTTTAGACATAGCACCTTATCGTTTTGCTCGGTAAGGTGACACCCCGTAGAGGTTTTCACACACTTTCATTTCTCGGGCATAATAGGCACTTTTTTTCTAGACGAAAGGTGCCCTTGATGACCGTGTAATAAAAATCCGGAAAATAAAATATACTTTTAACTAAATTATACACTTTGGTCCAGTGTTATAGCCATTGCTTCAAATATAAAATTAATAACATGTATTTTTGGATATTATTTGTCTCTTAGGCAAATAAATTTATTAATATTGAATATTTTTCCTGCATTACGTGTTAGTTTAACATTAATTTAAAACAAATAAATTTAAATAATTATATAGTTAAGTAGTACATTTCACTTATTATGTTATTATTAATTCCTTCATAGGTACAATTTTCAATTACAGTGATACTGTTCAAAAAATGGAAATACATACTTGCTTGGATTACTCATCGCTAACTGTAAGTGAATAAATTTCCTATACACATAGTAGCGCATATCTTTGCAATATATATAAGACCGCAACGTTGACCTCTCTGCATTTTATGTTCGTGTGGTTATGTGGTGAAACGCGTGTACAAAGTTCATTTAAATTGCTTTTGCTAAGAAACAAAGAATAACAAAATGGGTATAATTAAGAAAATTAACGTCATTATTCTAGTTATTGCGCTATCTACGTATTGTATACAAATAACGTTGGCGAATTCGATAGGTGTTATTGACAAAAAGGAAGATTCTTCAGAAAATTTCTTGTCTGTTAGCAGAAGCATTAGTCAAGGTATGTACTTATTAATATATTATTACTAGTATTAGTCTTAATTTCTTCTTCCTAATAGGAGCGCTCATATTTGTAACAATAATACTGGGTTTACAATTGGTGTTTCGGATTATATTCACTATTATTCTAGAATAAGAGTACAAATTAGATCCTATCTATATCTTTTGTTAAGTGACAGTGAACAAATTGGTCAACCGCCGTCCATGGACACCTACAACTCGAGAGCCGTAAGTGCGCTGTTCGCCTTTAAAGGTGATGAGGGATGGGGGGATGCGCGGAGGGAAAAGATTTCTTTAATATTGTGATATTATTGAACTTTCTAGTATTATAATGCAACAAGCTCCTCTACTAAAATAAGAAAGTATATACATATGATATGTACTAAAAATCTCCTCTACTAAAATAAGAAAGTATATACATATATACGATAGTATATACATATATATATATATATAATCAACGGCTTCCATGTACGTATAAATCAAAATAAATGCAAATTAATTATGTATGATAAGTTTTTTGCACTGATGTACCTTGAATTTTAATCAGCTATTCGAGTCATAATCGTAAAGTAAATAAAGTTCCTCACTGCCTGGCTCTTTATTAATTTATGTCTATTTAAAATTGAACTGGTCATGCGAAGGAAAGTTTTACAAGAATTATATTTACATAACCAATCACAAAGGTAAACCAATTGAATAAGAAAATAGTTTACGAACTTAAAAAATATATATTAATTTTGATTTCAGATTCTGTTGTAAAGCATAAACGGGTTTACTGCAAATTTGAGGAACCTACCGAAGATGCAGTCTGCCAGGAACATTGTATACCAAAAGGCTATTCGTATGGTATATGCGTCAGTTATACTTGTAGCTGCATTTAAAGATTCCCAGTATTATGACGCAAACGATATCAGCAACGCCAATTATTATTACTAAAGCAAAGAGTAAAACACTTTGTTCACATAAAATTGTTTTTATTGAACTGTCAACCAATTTAACCTGCATTTTATCATATTGAACAGAATGATGAGGGTACCCTCAATGGGTAGTTAGTACCACTTGTTGAATATAAATCTGTAAATTTGTTTTAAATGGCCTATAACTAACACCATATTTATTGATAAACTATAGATACTAAAGAACTATAGATAAAACGTATACATATAGTAATCACTAACAGTAGTCATCGTAATTGAGTTATATTATTTTGACTTCTCAGTGACCTCTCTTCCAACTAATGAATCAATAGCTGCTATTTGCGGTTTCTTATGTATATTGTCGGTACATAAACAGTTAGCTTCCTCTCTTATTTGTTTCCAGCTGTAATCGATGTCTTCCTTTCGCGTTAACCGATAACAGACAACGAATCTGATCATATATCTATCTCTGTAGTTGCCTGCCACCATAAAGATCTTCTTTTTCTTTGTCAAATTCTCTAATAGTTTTTTCGTTAGACTGTCACCTCCCTTTAGTCTGAAACACACCAATCCCATTGAAGGTTCTGGTTCTACCAAGAATCTGTCGTCTGCTCTCGCTAACTTTGCAAAATATTGAGCAAGATCTATATGTTTTCTGATTTGATTTCTCAAACCTTCAGCACCATATATTCTCATGACCGTCCACAATTTCATTGCTCTAAATCGCCGACCAAGAGGTATTTGCCAGTGGCGATAGTCAGGAATTTTAATGTCCGTTTGAACGTCATCCAGATAAATTCGCTGAACATCAAAGGCCCGAATAAGATCGTATCCATTCTTAACCCACATGGCTGAACAGTCGAAACTAACATTCATCCATTTGTGTGGATTTATATCAAATGAGTCAGCGTACTCGACACCTTTCATCAAATGTCTGTATTCTGGACAAATAAAAGCAGCGCCTGCATAAGCTGCATCTACATGTAGCCATACATCCGCTTCATTGCATGTTGGTCCTAATTCACACAAGGGGTCGAATGCGCAAGTGCCAGTAGTACCTAGATTAGCAACAACGTAACACGGTATAAGGCCACGTTGTCTGTCTTCTTCAAACGCTCTTTTAAGAGTGTCACCTCGAAGTCTTCCATCAGCATCAGCTTTTAGTAGGCGCATTTTCATAGAACCTAGTAAACCAGCTTTTTCCACCGATGAATTACACTGGTCAGACGTATAGGCAACTAGTTTAGGTTTAATTTCATCTTCATCGAGGGTTGGATCGTTCCGTATTAGCTTACGAACCGTCTTGTCTTTGGCAACCAGTAGACCTACAAGAGTTGCTTCACTTGCTGAACCCTGCCATAAATGTATATCTTATTGAATTATATGATAATAATTATGGAATTGTAACTTATGTTTAAAAAGAATTTATTAAAGAACATACGGTTTTACTCACATGTGAATTGGAATGCCAAAATTTATCAAGAAACTCTTTTAAAGATTTATACCACCGAGACAATATCAGGAACTTCCCCCGTCCTGGAAACCGGCCTATGAATGTCATGCTAATGTACCTGTTTTGTCATTAAAAAACTGATAAAGTTAGCTCGGTGTGCACCGCAGTCCCTGATAAAAAAAAATCCGCAACACACAACGTAACAAAATAGCAGGCGTCGGTTTCCGCTCGCTTATTTTGCCACCAAGTCGCTTGAGGATGTGTCAAGCCAGAGCAGCGCCTGAAACTATCGCGGAAGGAATCATTCCTTAACAAAAGTATGAAGCTAGTCGGGCCTAACCGAAATACAGACGTGAGTAAAGCCGTATGATCCTTTGTAAATATGAAAAACACCCTTGAATTCTAGATTTTAAAAGGATTTATACAAAATTAGTTCTGTAATAGATAATATATATGACATATGTATACATATGACTTCGCATCGGAAAAATTCTCAGCTCCTTGATGACTCAGCCCGGTTAACTTTTTAGAGCATTGAAAGCGCTATATTCGGCATATTTAATTCGGTTCGGTCAATTGTTTGAAGTATTTACAGTCTATGAGACAGCACTCCAAAACTGCTTTTTTTGTCAAATAGCAAAACTTTACAAGGCCCATGGACACACTGTATTTTACCTGGATAATTCCTCCTCCAGGTCCACTAGAACTGTTAAGAAATTCTTCAGGCAGGCCAAGAAGTTTGCCTAACCAATTCATTGTTACTACTTCCAGTTCTGTGCATGCAGGACTAGCCATCTGTAAAATTAATTTAATTCGTTTTAGCCTTTTAAGTCGTTGATACACAAGATATATTTTTTATGGCATCGGTTATTTCCGCATTTACAAGATCTGGCTATACCGACTTAGGTCTATGAAAAATTAAAAATATGTACATATATTCTAGTTCAACTTAATGCAATTAAAAGTTACTGGGATCTTATTAATTAGAATAAAAAATATTATCTTCATAACAGTGAGATGGGAAATAGGTTTAAAATGGTTCATATAAGTTACTCGCAGAATATAACTGTAAACTGTAAATGTCTTTAAGAGGTCAGACTTAAGGTTAAAAAAATAACAATGTTACTCCAAAGTATAAATTACAGCTATGCTGCTGATGATATCGTATCCTTTTGGAAGAGAAACTAGCTCACAGTAAACTATAGTACATTAACTGGTGAAATTGCACTGGTGCATTTAAACCTGGTAAGGATGATAAGTCTTCCTCAGTAGGAAACTCTCTTAAGACTCGTCGTAATTTCAGACAGAAGTTATTATCTAACTATAGATAAAGGTAAACGACTTTCGTACCTGAGCCGCTACTGTCCGCGCAGTAATAAATGACACACTAACAACACAAATTATACAGGGAAAAACACGTTTGCCTGAAGACGTTGTTGGGCCGTGATCTAAATTTGGAAATCATGAATTTGAAGTTGAAATTATGAAGTTACCCAGCTAAATCCTACAACAGCTAAACCATCGCTGAGCATGTTGCCTATGATGCTGGCATAAGATGTGCCGGTTGGATAAAATGCGTGAAACCGTGGAGATTGCCAGTGAGTGATCTGCAAATTAAAAAACAAGAGCAGGTTATTGTTCAAGTCTCAAAATATTGAGATTACCACTATTTGTTTGATTTTTTGTGTAAGCTAAGAGTATGTTGAACTTCACAATATATTGGATCTCTAAAAGTAAGTAGCATTCGTAAATTACAACACAAACATGTGGATAGGAATGTAACTATATATATACTATGGTATGTGGGTTAAATATGGTTAACATATGTATAATTTAACCTTTAAATACTTACACAACTTAAGACTTATAAGATATTGTATATCTTATAAGTCTTAAGTTGTGTCTTAAGTTTAGATAACGGGAAAATAATTGACTCATTGAAAATAATGGCGTAACCAATATTTGCACTTACACCTGGAAGTATTGCTTGATTGAAGTCTTTTAAAATAACTTTCCAGTCTTCTGGTTGCTCTGGTGCGTTTTCAGGAAGTTCATTAAGGAGGTATCCTGGTTCCACGGACGGCAGAACATCTCTAAAAATAATTGTTAGTGTTAGTAAATTTTAAACAAAATATATGCCAAGAAAGGACCCTTACATAAAGTGGCCGGTCATACAGCAAAAAAGAGGAAACATAAAAGCGATAATGCATATCAGTATAGCAAATAGTAATACCAGAATGGCTTCAACAACAACAAAAATGGTTATAAGGACGGCGTACTGATTATCTTTTATTTTATTTATCTATTTGTTTATTTATTTAAAACTTAATGCACAAAATGTACACAGGCGGACTTAATACCAAAGGCGTTCTCTACAAGTCTACCTTAGGGTGATGTATAAATGACTGAAATATGTGCATTAAACAGTAATAGCAAATAAATTAAAGAAAATAAAGGAATAGGCATATAAAGCATATGTATATATGATAATATTTGTTATATTTCTGTGGATATATTTAACATATGTTTATGTTTATTTCTAATATAATAATTATATAGATGAATAATAAAGAAGAGTTGACGCAGGCGGAAGAATGATTTGGGAATAATAATAGTAATATGTTGTTTGAAGATCGAAGATGTCTGTTGTTTTTAGAACAAAGAAACTGGAAGAGAGATGTAAGATACGAAGGAGAAGTGGGTGAGTTGAGTATGGAATACAGAGTGGAGAGTGCGCGTAGATGACGGCGCTGACAAATAGGAAGCCATTTCGCAGGGCGAAATGAGGACGGAAGGAAGGTCAAACTTCAGAAGATTAAAAATTAATCGAATGCAGTTATTCAGAAGACGATCGTAGGAGATCTGCATTCAGGTCGTAGTAGCATACATCACCATAATCTATAATGGGGATGATTAAAGTCTGAACTAACATAGCTTTGGATTTAGATGGGAGAAAGTTCTTCAGACGATGCTGCTGACACTGACACTAGTAACTTGGATTTGCCAGTTAAGGTTGGTGTCAATTATAAAACCTAGATCCTTTACAGAAGGACTAAATGGTATAACTGATCCGTTAAACGTCACTGATGGCAAACTGTTTAGATCAAGCCTAATCATCAGTCGGGGGCTGCCTTTAATAATAGCTTGACATTTGGATGGGTTTACTGTCAGGTCGAACCTGACAAACCATCGAGAAACAGTCTCAAGGTCACTATTTATTTTACAAATAGACTCAGTTACATTGTCCACAGCAGCATGGGAGTAGAGTTGCAATGTTTTTTAGATATTGACTTTATACCATCGCTTTTGATGTCGTTAGGGTTCGAGCTTTCCTTGTTTCTATTTGCAATGCATTCCACAACTGTGTTGCAAAAGCGGTAATGGATGTATCAAGAAACGTTGAAACGAAATGTAAAGGTATTTTTTATTCTAGATTTTCTCGTATGTGTATCATTGACTAACTCAAAGCCCTCCTTAAGATAGCAAGGTGCCGAATGGTTAAAGGCTCAAGAGTCCGGTTGTTGAAGAGTTTATCACTGAATTTTACTAAAAAAAAATGCATGTAAGATAGTAGGTTCACATATGACACCACTGGTGTTTGTGGAGCTGTTAGGGTTTAAAACTCAGACAATAAGTTCAATTACTTAGTACTTTGTTCAATGTACTATGAATATGTAATAAATACAAAGTTATTTTAATTAAAACCGTGTACCTAATCTTGACATAACACAATACACAACATTGACATCAATTATTGAATAGCAACTAGCTAGATAATTACATCTGTACAAATATAATAAATACTTTCATAACTCAAAAGGAACCCTTACAGGGACACTCGGTTGTCCGTCTGTCTGTAGGCATGTCTGTTAACCCTTTTTCTCTTGAATGCGTCTTCTATCAAGATCTAATTAACATCCAATACGAATGTCTGCTGTACCATACAGTTGTAAAAAAAAATCAAGCTTCTAAGTCAAGGAAATCAAAAGATACGGTCATTAAAGCCTTTAACTTCAAAAAAGTCGAACATTTCGTGGGTAAATCAAAACCTAGAATAATAGAATATACTTTATTGTACACCTTGAAACAAAAATTTACCATATTTATACAAAAAAGAAATGTACAATGGCAGCCGTATTGCATCATTAGGATGGACAGAAAAAGCTATAGGGTACTTTACATTGTCCTAGAATCATGAAATTTGTGTGTAGAATTTCTTACAGTCCGAAATAGTCAATTTGTTGTTTTATCATCAAATATACTTTTTGCTATTACAAGTCAAAAAAAAGTCAATGTTTGGGAGAGAAATGCCTGTAGTCGTATTTTTAATTAGACGAAGCTAACCGACAGTAGCTAATGTCTCTTTGTAAAATAATGTTGCCATATTTAAAGTAATAGTGATACGTTTAGTTCTCGTTCAATCAAATGAATGAACAATGAGTGTGAACAGTTAACCATTTCAAACTATAAAATAATATTATTTCTATTTTACAATAAAATTGTATAAAAGTGCTCTGATATAAGTTACTAGTAGTATGTAACTACAATATTTTTTTTGACGGCTTATTACAAAGCGCGCCGTGGCGACTAGTGCCAATACCGATCAACACCGCGCGCGTCGGTCGCCATTTTGTTTTTAATTCGGCTTCTAACCTCTGGTCCGATAGCACGAATGTTTTATCTGCGCTCACGCTGTTTAGTTATTGTTTTTGTTAAATTTTTCGTTACGTTGTGTTTGTGGTAATTGTTGTGTTTATTTGTTGAAAACAGCTGACATTTTGGGAATTGGTGTGACCTCAGTTTACAGTGTATTAAAAGAATACAAAGAAAATGAACAATTTAGGTCTCCCGAGAAACGTGGACCGAAACACAGTTTCAAAGATAAATTAGACGATGTTACTTTTTTTTATTACTTTACAGATTCTTAAGATTGTCAATGAAGACCTAGACTTACCCAATTTTTCTTGGAGTACATTAAGAAATGTTATGAAACATTTAAATTTCACATATGTCACAAAATCAAGACAAAGAATTTTAATTGACAGACATAACATTATTTTATGGCCCCAGCGATACCTTCGAAAAATTAAAGAGTATCGAAGGGAAGGAAGGTATATTTATTACCAAGATGAAACCTGGATCAACGAAGGTAATTACAATTTTCTGTTTTTTTTACATTAAATTGTACTTTCAATAATTAATTGATATTTTTCACAATCTTGAAGGTCATGCACCGTAGAAGCCATGGATTGACCAGACAGTGTTATTCCCAGGCCTTCCTAGATGGCTTGACCACTGGCTTAAAACAGCCTTCAGGAAAGGGCTAACGATTAATTATCGGCCATATAGGCGGGGAAGAAGGATTCGTAGAAGACAGCTTATTAATATTTGAAGCCAAAAAAAATAAAGAAGATTATCATCAAGAAATGAATGCCGATTCCTTTGAGAAGTAAGACTTTGGCAAGACCCCCCTAAACCACTTAGGGGGGTCTTGCCAAAACTAAAACAAAATTCCGTAGTAGTGATGGATAATGCCCCCTACCACTCAAGGAAACTAGAATCGCTGCCTACAATTTCTTGGACTAAACCTAGAATACAAGAGTGGCTAACGTACAAAAATATTTCATTCGAAGCAACAATGGTTAAAGCTACTCTTATAGACATTATACGGCAAGCACAAACAAAAACATTGCGATAAGTATGTTGTGGACGAGATGGCAGCGCAGCATGGGATAATTGTTTTACGTCTGCCCCCATACCACTGTGAGCTCAATCCCATTGAGTTGGTATGGGTGCAGGCTAAAGGATATGTTGCAGGAAATGACAAAACCTTCAAAATGACAGAAGTAAACAAACTTTTTGAAGAAGGACTTCAACATATCACACCTGAAAAATGGAGTAGCTGCGTGTCTCATATAATTAAAGAAGAAGACAAAATGTATGGTCTCAACTACATGACAATGTTTCAAACAGATTTATAATTAATGTCACCGAAAGCGATAGTTGTTATATTTTATACATCTATAGTTTCAACTACATGATGTATTGGAAATAGGACAGTCTTACAAGTTTCCTCGCAATGTTTTCCTTAATGTTTAAAACACTCGGTATTCAGTATAGGTAGATACTATAGGAACATAGTCGTCGAAAACTCGGTGGTATATACAAAGCACGACTAAAATTCGAACCCCGTACCCGATATCGGCACTTCGGCACACTAACTATTCACTAGACAATCGAGGCAATTTCGTTCATTCAGGAGTTTTTTCAATCATTCACTTTGTCACAACGCTATTTTTATTTCATCAAAAACTGACAACACAGTAAACGTCAGTTGACTTCGTCTAATTAAAAATACGACTATAGTTAAGTTTGTCTTTTGCGAAATAATGGTCAAAAATCTTTGAAGATCGGTTTCCGAAATTTTGTATATACTCCAGCTAAAAATAGACACACTATGGGTAATAGTAGAGAGACAGCTTTACATATAGTGATTTCTGTGGCGTTAATTGTGAATAGGTGTCCATCGTCGAGTCGACGGTCATATGTCCCGTGATCGTTAGCACCACTATTTGTATGTCTCGTCGGTTAAGGCTAATTAGTCTGCAGGTTAATCGTGGTGAGAGTGCCTGGTGTATTGGTCCATCCACAAGTGTGCGCTTCTCCAGGCCGTTGCCTTAACCAATAGCGGAATGGGTTGAAGGGTAGTGGTAGAAGTGTAGTTCTGCTGCTATAACTATCCTTCAAGCCATTCCGTTTGTAGTTGTAATTTATGAAATCGTTTTCAATAAATGTTTAAATTGAATTTGTTTTACTGTAGATTGGTCCGGTTTAAATTAGAAGGGAGTATTCAACCTCTAAAGTGTAAAATTAAGGTATAGAAAATACATGTAATTACAATTTGTCGTTATAAGCGCGGTAAAGTCGGTGTGTATAATTGTTTGTAAAGTCAAAAGTTCTTTTAGACATACATATAGAAGTTCGTTCGCGTAAGCAACCCGCAGGGCGCGAGTCAGACTTACTTGGCCGGTTCTTTTTAGTTAAACAATATTTTTTCACATAATATTATAAGTAGGATGAAGGTGTAAACTGTAAAAGGTGTAGATCAGTTTTTAGTCCTATTAGTCTTTTTTATGTAAAATATTTTCTAAAGGAGCGTTCTAATGATGGACCCCTTGTCTAGCAGAGGTTATGAATGTAATGATGAATAATAACTTAGAACAGTCAGAATATTGTACTCTCCAAGATACCTATTGTGTCAAACACTCAGTGATTCAGACAGTCAAGATAAGAGTAGCAGTTATTAGCACTACGTATGGCATCACTTTATTTCAGTTGTAGATCAGAGGTAAACCCTCCAACCCGTGGGACATCACCATCTCAGTAGAATGTAAGGGTACCTTTGTAGACGAATAATAAGAAATAATGTCTATTTCTTTTTTGTTTTTCGTGTGGAAACCCCCACGGGTCATCACCACACCAGAGCTGACGGTGAGGTAGTATGTCGGACTCGAACCGACTAAAACCACACGGTGTTCCGTCATAAGACCGTCTATTTCTAGGGACCCGGGACATCCTCAGAAGGAAACATCCGGGAACCCTAGCAGACCTTGGCCACCTTCAAGCTAGCAGGCGACCACACTTTGGAATATGGGGGCCTTACGCCTCCCACATCAAATAGGCGCGCGTGGAAAAGAAATAATGTCTGCCCAACTATGTTTTTAAGTAATGCCTAATAGAATGTTTATGTTTAAGAAGCTAAATCAGTAATTGCTTTGTTTTCAAAAACGCATTGTTCTTGATAATAACTAAAAGTATTCCATAGTTTCAGGAGTTTTTACTCGTCTTTAAAAAGTAAACCATTGTTTACCTTTTACGGATGAGTAAAAACATCACCATTGTGATGGACTCTCTTGACTGTTTTTATTAGATTATTAATTTTAATAACAGTTTAATGAGTGGAGTGTTTCGTGTCTTCGCTTTGATGTTTTTACGATGTGATTTGCATCTGATGATGAGTGTCAATTATTGTGATTACGAGATTACCTAGTAATTATTTTACTAATTTGTTGAGAATATCTTATTAATAGGTAAGACTGCAGTTGTAAATTCTTAGTAAATGCTTTAACTAGTGACACTGGTAGTTTGTTTTAAAACACAACTATTAACGTAAATAATCGAGTCGATATCTACACCAATTTTGGTAAAAAAGTACAACATGTACAAGTATTACAAGTGATTGAACTTTGTAAGACAGAGAACGTAAACGTTTTATTTTAGTATCATTGCAATTGTCATGCTCTATAGGATGCTGCTGTTCGATCAACACCTATATTATTACTAAACAACTAATAAAACAACAATAACTTAAAACTTCCAATGATTTAGCTAATGCAGTATTTATTTTGAAAATTTTTCTTTCATTTCATTCATTGTATAATTATATGCTTATTTTATAATTATTACGTTATATGTAAATACATGGTAAGTAAGTATTGCATTGTCTAGGATGTACAGCGTACAGCGTGTGATGTAGCGAATAATACTGCAATACCTAAATTTCAATAATTAATTTTACCGTACATATCACTACTACGGGAAAACAACAACCTGTGTAAAAGCTATGACCGATTTAATTTGCAGTTCTGATTACCTCCGTTTCTCATAAATGCAGGCGAAATGTGTAAAGTTAAAGTTTCTAATTTTTAAGTATTTTTTGTTTGGCAATGATTTAATCCGCTATTGAGAAAATACATCAAAAGTAACTTTAAAAAGATTTTATTTTTTAAAAGGTTACTTTTTATATAGATTTATACGTTCAGTGGTTACAATAATATTAAATTTCGACTGAAGAAAGTGACTGTAACCGGTGAGAAAGTATGGAAGGCCTGATGAGTGTAGAAGAAACTCGACTCTATCGTCTCTGCCTACCCTATATGTAACTTCAAATTGTAATTAAAACCTAGATAGGGCTAGATTACCCTCACTCGCCCGTCAATACAATGCGAGCATGGTTTGCCTACCGGTTTTCTGTGAGGCTGTAGTTTTATTTATCAATATTATGATGTTTTTTTTTCAAGTTTCATTATTTACAACTAACTGCGTTTCAATATGCAAGAGTACACGGTCGTAGTCATCTTGATATTCTTTTATACGTATGTAGTAGTTAAATTCAATTGCAAAAGTTACGTATGTAAGTTCCTATACACAAGAACTTTCACGTGGGTTTCTACATAATATAAGGCAATAATTAAAAGTTAATTTTATCGTGCAGGCATCTCTTTATTGTAACACCATGCGACTTATAAAAAAAATGACTTAAAGTGTTTGACGAGTGTTGAACTTATCACGGCAATGCCTTCCAGAAAAATATTGTAATTAAAACAGGCCAATCTCTTGTATACTAATATAAACTAAATATAAATTTAGATTTTTTAGCAACTGCTTACTTAATGCGCTATATTTTTTTTGGAATTTATTATACATGTATTTAACAGGAACATATACGTTAGTATTATTTGATTAAAAATTACGAGAAATTCAAAGATTTCCAGCATGATGTCTGTTGAGTAACAATAAGTTTAGATCTCAATCTCATTAAATTGATGATTGATTGATGATTGGAATATTTACGCAGACAAGTGGACTTTGCAGAAGAGAGGTTTAGTTTTTAGGATTATTTCCAGTTTCTAAAATTATTAATATTACAATCTTCATTATTATAAGAAACTTACCGGTCTCGTATGTTTTCGACATAATCGGCCAGCAGGTCGATTACAGCTGTGCCAAATTCCCGAAACTGTTGTGCGTCCATTTTACACCATAAGCACTGTGTCTTTCGATGAAAGTAACTAACAATAAACAATGAAATACAAAAGAGAAACCGTCTTTTCGAAAAGATTTTTTGGAACTGACATGAAGACAACGCTGAGAAATTATTGTGGAAAAGGGGAAGGTAGCACTTGCAGTTATGAGGACGATCTAAGAGACAATGGTGGAGTGGTCTCGCGAGAGGTGGATTTATAGGCGCAGATCAGCTTTCTACAGCCGTAGCCGCCGAGGTGCCTGCGCGCTTGTCCATAACATGATCTGAACATTGCAAGACGTCTACTTGAAACACTCATTGTTAAGTGCTTATTTTAAAACTTTACATTGGTAATCTCAATAAATATGTTACATAATACCGATGCTTGTATGAGGCTCGCAATTTTATCGAATTATTGCATTTTACCAGGAGTAGTTAATTTATGTCCTTGGTGCATTTAATTTGTAATTATATAACTTGTTATAATCCTCAATTAAAAACTGTTGGTTATTTTGTATTTACATTATTTCGAGATTTTGAAACAATTTGAAATTTTTAATTTTTATATTTGTATTTTTATTTTTATTTAGTTTTTACAAAGTAGTTCAATTTAGATGACTTTATGTGGAGGTTGATTAAGACTCCAAATCCAAACAGGGGATGGGTGATGTTTCGTATAGGCTAACTTTTAGCTGACAAATTTGGTGGAATCATACATACATACATCTTAAAAAAAAAACCGGAGAGTTTATAATATCATTCTTTTCACGATTTGCATTATTCATTTACTCGTTTCTTTGTTTCAATTTGTTTGTTTATTTTTTACGGGACTTTTCAGAGTTGATCAGATTATTTTTGTCAAGAAGTTGTATCACGTTAAAAGTAATTTATTTACGACGAAAGGTACAAAAAATGTTTTTTATATTATAATCATGTTAATTAGTTATTGCACACTTCTTGCATTGGGAAAGCGAACAACAACAAACAATAAAAATTAACTTTTTTTCCCACGATACAAAATAATCGTGTGAATCTTGGTTACATTTTTTTGTTTGAATATTTATGAAAAACTTATTCCCTTGTGTGGAAAATAAACATTCAATAGCCATCGACATCGTAAATACCCTTTTTGTTTATCGACTTCAAAAAAGTAGAACGTTTGACTGTATGTCTTTTTTAGTGGTCTTAATTAAATTATAATGATTTCTTTTTATAATTATGCTTATAAATATAGGACATTGAAATAATAAATTGTTTTTTTTTTCGTATATAGATCGATCCCTTACAGACAACCGTTGATGGACTATACTGTGTACTGATGGGTAACATGATGGTAGATTGTACATTACAATATATGTAATCATTAGTTTACCCAGTTAATTTAGTTGTATTATTGTCATTAACTAATTTCATCAGCATTAATATAGATCTACTTGATTTTATACTGTACGACGTTATACACAGTTTTTTTTTGCAAACTTAATAAAAAGAGTATGTTTTACGTATGACACTTGGGCTATTCACGCACAACGAGTGGCCAACTTCGTTTTACACGTCCGGTTTATATTTTAAAAATAAAAGCAAATTATATTTTAGTTATCGTGCAACTTGATTTAAAGCAATACGGTGAACGTATTCATTATATTTTTTTCTTCCTTATAGTCATACGATCAGAAATATTGTAAAAGGTGAAGGTTACTATGCACGTGGTTAATAAGTAATGCAGTCGGCTACTTTAAACAACTAGTTATAATAGTTAGATGTACTCAATATACCTTTATATGCAGCTTTGTAGAATGTTAAGAATTTATGAATTGTGCCGATATGTGCCTTGACTTCTGATCAAATCGACGTCGACAAGTAAATCGTTGTCGGACACTTGAAACCGGTACCCTGTGGGGGAACAGAAGCCAGCACAGAAATATTAAAATTACTTAGATATAGATTACATATACTGCATGCGGAAGGCGGTGCACGCATATTGCGGTAGGCCTATGTTCAGCAGTGGACTGTCGAAGGCTAATGGATTGACTCTTTCATTGATTTGTTTGTGTCACACTTCTGTTTAGTATTCCTTTGCATTTTCAGACCAACACTATTATTTATAACAGTGTTTATTGATGCTAATATTATTGGTAACTTTAGTAATTTTATCCACATAGCCTGTCGTAAAATTAATAAAAATGTAAGTTGGAAGTAAAGGTGAACATGAGATTCTGACTACAGCCTTAGAAAACTTCTAAAAAAACTTTTAAAACCGACGACTACAACGAGAAGACTTAAAAAAAAACATTACCAATATAACGGTGTTTTATTTATATAATAATGACTTAATTCTTTACATATCTAAAGAAAAGTATGATTTAGGCGACACTGACCAACAAACTTGAAACAGCTTTTTTTTTATTTTAGCCTTTGTAGTGAGCTGTAGTTACAGTGCGGCTGTACGTCAGGATATAACAAAGGAGGATTACAGTAAGATTTAATCGCAGTAGGTGATATCATCGTTACTTATATCTAGCAGTCAACACAATTCTTTATACCTCATCTAGGATTGATACCGACCTTGGTCATCTCGGCTACAGCCCGTTCTTGTTACAGGTATGCGAACACGACGTCCTCGAGCGTACACTTCATAATCTATCCGTTTGAGCAATATCACTTTCCTTGTCTTTCCATTTTTTGTTATTATTACTCTAACTACCACATGAATACTACTAGAAACCACATGAATACACCTTTCGAAAATAAGCGGTCGTAGCAAAATGGCAAAGGCTTCGTAATTGCGATCATGTGGCAGCCTACAGAATTCTATCCAGTAAACAGTCCTTTCTATGGAATGGAAACTACCACAAACCTTTTGGACCACTGAGTTTTCTGATTTGCGACATGACGCGTGACCTGAACCCACTCCTAACAAATGCAAACATCTTAAGTGGCCTAAATAATGTACCCGTTGCCCCAGCAGCAAAAGTTCGAATTTTATAATTGAGTGTACCAGATTTTCAGTGTATGACGTAGGGTAATTGTGTATGGTAAGTATAAAATAGTAAAAAAATTGTATATCCAATCATTGGGGAGTCATTCATCAACAAATGTTTTTGCTGCGACAGCGCTGTCCGAGCGGCACTTTTTTTACCTTATGGACGTAGAAGAAAAAACTTGGTTCAAAAACCAACGTATGAAGTGAGGTAATTGTGTATGTCTAAACGAAATAAGTGTTTCATCAACTGCGAAGATATTCAAGTTTCCGCTGCGACAACGCTTTTATAGAGAGCTGTGGATTTTTTCATACATGTTTGTAAAAACAGACTTTCAAAAAATAAGGTACGTAAAATAAGGTTATTAGGTCCTAGTACTTAAGCAGCACTCTAGAGTGCATACTTTAAGTACTAGGTCTAGTTTATAAAGCTCAGTCATACCTTGTAAGAATCTACAACGTCTTGCCAAGTATAATTGATGTACTTTTATTAATTAATTAGCTATGGGATAATTTACCATACTGGACCACTGTTTTATATACAGTCTAATTGCACGAGATTCTAAAGGAAATGCACACTAAAACGTATTCCAATAATTAGTACATTAATTCAGCTATTTACATGTAAAATTTCATCTCATTACACTTAATAATTAACAAAATAAAATTAAAATACTGACAACTACTGCAATTCGTACATAACCCGGCTGAGTTCGGATGGCTACAAAAAAAAACAGCCGTGCAGTATATTTAGTAATACCGGTATTGAATTGGTACAGGTGGTTACACAATTCCTAAATTAAGTTTCGAGATTAAGATATTTGATCGCTTACTTTTTCTGCAAATGCTGTTTCCAGCGTATTTGGTTAATACAGTACGATTCTTGAAATAGATAAATTTTAAGGCATAAAAAAAAACACAATTAATCAAATGGCAAAATTCATAATTTGTAATTTTGCATATTTAGAAAGTAGTATGTAGTTTATTATAAAAGGGTTAATGACAAGATATTTTGATCTATTTATGAATACAGCAGACGGTGATGTGGGGGGCACAGCCCGGACAGTATGCTATGGTGGCCATTTGGTGAACGGGAGGTTAAGGCAGTAACGTATCCCTTTTCCCCCTGGGCTGGGCGTAATCTGTTACGCCGAAGACACTCTCTTTCGACCTTTCAAGAGGCGGCACGCTTGGCCACCAGAGGAGCCTCACTGGTGGTCGGGCGCATCGAGGCGCTAGGGTTGCGAGTGGCTTTGGATAAGACGGAGGCACTTTTATTCCATGGGCCCCGTCGAGGTCCACCCCCTGGCGCCTCCATAATGGTCAACTCGATCCTCGTACCGGTTCAGGCTCACATACGATATCTGGGCCTGATCCTCGATGGAAGATGGCGCTTTGACGAGCACTTTCTGCAGCTGGCTCCAAGGTTGGTCGGCGCTGCGTCTGCCCTTGGGCGCCTATTGCCCAACTTGGGTGGACCCAGCGTCGCTGGGTCCCAGCGTCGTCCGTTATGGCGGTTAGAGCCATACGTGGCTACCGCACCGTGTCGACGGAGGCGGCTTGCGCGTTTGCCGGAACTCCCCCGTGGGACTTGGAGGCGGAAGTGCTCGCCGAAGTTTATCGGCAGACGGCTGAGTTTCGGGCGGGTAGCGACAGAGGGCCCCCGCCCGAAGAGGTACGCGAGTGGCGTGAGGCAGCTCGTCGAGCCACGATGGCTCGTTGGTCGTCCCGGCTGGAGGCTCCACGTGCTGGCTTTGCCGCCGTGGAGGCGCTTCAGCCAGTCATCGTCGAATGGGCAGAGCGGCAGCACGGGACTCTTTCTTTCCGACTGACGCAGGTTCTTTCCGGGCACGGCTGCTTCGGAATGTATCTGCACTCGGTCGCTAGGAAGGAATTAAGTCCTGCCTGCCACCACTGCGACTGCAGTGAGGACTCAGCTCAGCATACGCTCGCGGACTGCCCCGCTTGGGTGGCGCGGCGTCGGGTCCTCACTGCAGTCATCGGAGAGGATCTCTCGCTACCGGCCGTCATACGCTCCATGGCCGGTAGCGACAGGAATTTTACCGCGGTCGCAACCTTCTGTGAGGAGGTCATCTCGCATAAGGAGGCGGGGGAGCGGGCCCGGGAGGACGATCTCCACTCGGACCCAATTCGCCGCCGGCGAACCGGGCGGCGTAGGCGCGCTTACCAGCGCCTCATGCAGCCCTCAGTGTGGCCGCGGGTAGTCGGGACGGGTTTTCCCCTCCATCCGCCATATAGCCAGCCGCGAGGAGGCGACGTCCTGGTGTGCCTGGACGTTAACTAATTGAGAGTTACCCAAGGGTGGTGCCCGCGCTTTTGCGGGCAACAGGCGCTAGGAGGGGTCCGGATGTCTTACCAAAGCTGTTCCCGGATTTCTCCTATTACAGGCGCAGTATGGCGCCCCGTGTGGTTTTAGTTGGTCTGATTCCGACACACCATTCCACCGAAAACCCTGGTAGGATGACGGCCCGAGGGGGTTTCCACACGTTAAAAAAAAAAAGTAACGTATCCCTTCATTGAATATTTGATAAAGCTACCGCAGATATGTACTCGCCAAATGGTAGAAAAAAAAGTAAAAATTTACAAAAGCATATCTTTATGATTTGAGGGCATGTCATCATTCATTAAAGCACATAATTGGCTTAACTGTAAGTAAATACTGTATTCTACTACAAACCTACCTGAATAACAATTTATCTATCTTTGATTTTGTGATCTGTAACTGCGATTTTTTTTAAAGACAGCTCCCGCACTAGGATTAATTCTGCTGTCCCGGGGCGACTTTACAAACATTCAAAAAAATGGACACAAAAATCACCCAAACTTAGAACAAGAATTTGAGGATTACACAAAGTGCGTGGATCGAACCCACAACACTAGGCGCGGCAGCGTGGTGGCGAGGTGACCACTTAAACCGCTACCTCAGCCGTGCAGTCGAAATATAGAAACTTCAAGGTTAAGTTCTCCATTTTTACTCATTTAGGAATAACTGCTTAAAAATATCCTTTAATATCAACGTTTTATTGGATAAGTAGGTACTTTATTAATGTTGATTTATTTTTATCGTAGATAGTCCACTATTATAGTTAAATATCTTGAGGACGTAAGAGCAAGCTGGAAAAATGCCTACAAAGACTGTTAAATGTTGGCTTCAAAATCAGCAGAACGAAAACTGAATACATGTTCTGCAATTTCGGCGGCCTATCTGTTCTGGAAACAATTCATTCAGTGAATGAAACAGTGATACCCGTCTGCTCCGACTTGAAGTACCTCGGCTCCCTCCTCCAAAATAATGGCTAAATAGACCGAACTGTATAGCATCGAATCAATACAGGTTGCATGAGTGGCGACAGGTTGTAGGAACGATATGCGATCCTAGGTTTTCTGTTTAATTCAAGGGACAAATCTACAAGACCATCATTAGACCTATCGTCCCGTACGGATCTGAAAGTGTACCCACAAAGAGAAGCCGCCTTCTGGTAGCTGAAATTTTGCATGTCTGAGAAAGTTTTATGTATGGGGGTTGGCCGATACAGGAGTAGGGGACGACCAAAGAAAAGATGGATGGACTGTGTGAAAGAGGATATGGCCAGAAGGGGAATAAGTGGTAAAATAACGAATGATTGAGTGGAATGGCAGAAGAGAATACATTGTACCAACCCCAAATAAAATTGGAATTCGGGTAAGAAGAAGAAGAAGAAGACGTATAAATGCAGTTGTATTATTTTTTTTTGCTAACAGCGTGTACGCAACTGTACAAAATTACTAAATACTCTGCTGTAAACTTTAAGAGGTACCTACATAAATAAAAACTGTTTCTATGACACTTGATTCATTAATTTCTTGACACTTTTAAAAACAAATAAAATATGAATTCTTACACATCTGTAGATTCCCATAGAGTTCCTTATTCGAAATTTAAATAATAGTTTCATCGGCTGCGTATCTCACTGGCCTACTATCAGTGTGACCCACGTAACTGCAAGACGAAAATCGTAACTTCAGAGATCTCACACAAAATAAATAGATAGGAGATGATGAATCATTGCATTATAGATTTCATGAGCACAGAAAGGTCCTAAAATGCACAACGGTTTTGAATGTTGGGATTTCATTTTTTTAAATTAAAAGTTGTTAAACTTCCAGCCCTACAGTTAAAATTTAAAAATAAATTATCAATACTTCCTAGGGGTAAGTCAGGAGACACAGGAGAAACATCTATGAATTTTTCCACAATAAAAAAACTACACGTTAAATCCAATTTACACAGTGTTTAGAAAACGGTATATTATATTATAATAAATACATACTGAGATACATTTTCTTTTCCGAAATTCAATATTACCGTTGCTCGGTGAATACAAGTAGCGACACCTAGGGTTAACTACTTGGAAATTCAAGAATTATATGTATTGTGTGGGTAATTGATATGACTCCAAATTGTCTATACCCATAGCAAAAGTACCTTGTTCTTCTCTGTTTATCAACTGTTTTTTTATGATATAGGGGGACACAGACGTTTCACCTGATGGTATGACAACCGCCGCCCATGGACACCTGTAACTCAAAAAGACTTAAGTGCGCTGCCCGTCTTTGAGGGTGATGAGGGATGGGAGATGCTGGGAACGCAAAGCGGGGAGGAAAGATCGGAGAAGGGGAAAGAGGAGGAAACTCCCCCTGAGTTGGGCGTCCGGAAATCTCACTAGTTTCAGGGATGTGCAACGCAAGGTTTTCTGTGAGGTCGAAGCCGTCCAATTCGTACCTAAGCATGGCTCTCAAACGTTAATGATCATGATTTGTTGGTAGCTTGTGACAAGTATCAATAAGTTTATAAATTATGCTCGAATTTCAGACCTCTGGGTTAAGTACTTGTTAAATAACACTGAAAAAGTTCTAACAAGAAAAGTTACATTTTTCTGAACGGATCATCCGATCAAGTTATATATTCTTTTTTTATATGACCCCCTCGGTTCAGTATTTGGTATCCATATAGGTACATACTCAAAAACTTGGATGCCAATTTAGCAATGGATATATTTCAAGTCCTTTTTCTAACCTCACCCACTTTTCCATTGATATAGACACTCCTAGGACCCGCAAGTAACTTAGCAAGCAATGTTTATGCCATTGTTAAGAAACGAAACACGGTCCTCGTAGTACACACTTTTATATATCAACGCAAGGACATACCAACAGGCTTTGTAAAATAGGCTGGTTTAAAGCGTCTGCACGTTGTTATTATTATAAAAAAACAGATATAAATGTAATAATTAGATTTGTAACACTATTGTTCACGTCAATTCTATTGTACGGAAGCGCACGCTCCAAGCCTCGGCGTCGAGTCAATGGAGCGCAATTACATCGGAAGCGTATAGTGGCAGGCTGCGATGCGCCCGCACCGCCTCGCCTGCAGCCTTGACCGCTCTACTCAGCCGGCACCAAATCTGCACCGTTCGTACCACGCTCCTCACCGTGACCTACACGAAAAATCACTACTTCGGGCTAAACAACACATGTTATAGGAAACGATTTTCTTTTCTAAGAATACTAGTAATATGGTTTAGTGTCCGTTGCCCTGGGGCGGCTAAAGTTCGAATTTCATTATGTTTTAACAGATTTTCAGTGTATGACGTACTGTAATTGTGTAAGTAAAAATATTTTTTTTTCTTATCCAAGTTATTCATAGAAACAGTTTTTATTTATATAGGTACCTCTTAAAGTTTACAGCAGAGTATTTAGTAATTTTGTACAGTTGCGAAAAAAAAAAAAATACAGCTGCATTTATACGTCTTCTTCTTCTTCTTACCCGAATTCCAATTTAATTTGGGGTTGGTATAATGTATTCTCTTCTGCCATTCCACTCAATCATTCGTTATTTTACCACTTATTCCCCTTCTGGCCATATCCTCTTTCACACAGTCCATCCATCTTTTCTTTGGTCGTCCCCTACTCCTGTATCGGCCAACCCCCATACATAAAACTTTCTCGGACATGCAAAATTTCAGCTACCAGAAGGCGGCTTCTCTTTGTGGGTACACTTTCAGATCCGTACGGGACGATAGGTCTAATGATGGTCTTGTACATACTTCTCCAAACTTCCCTCCCCGCTTTCCGTTCCCCGCGTCTCCCATCCCTCATCACCCTCAATGGCGGGCAGCGCACTTAAGTCTTTTTGAGTTACAGGTGTCCATGGGCGGCGGTTGTCATACCATCAGGTAAAACGGCTGTGTCCCCCTATATCATAAAAAAACAGTTGATAAACAGAGAAGAACAAGGTACTTTTGCTATAGGCATAGACAATTTGGAGTCATATCAATTACCCACACAATACATTTAATTCTTGAATTTCCAAGTAGTTAACCCTAGGTGTCGCTACCTGTATTCACCGAGCAACGGTAATATTGAATTTCGGAATAGAAAATGTATCTCAGTATGTATTTATTATAATATAATATACCGGTTTTCTAAACACTGTGTAAATTGGATTTAGTTTTTTTTGTGGAAAAATTCAAAGATGATGAGATTCTTCTGTGTCTCCTGACTTACCCCTAGGAAGTATTGATAATTTATTTTTAAATTTAACTGTAGGGCTGGAAGTTTAACAACTTTTAATTACCGTTGTGCATTTTTTTTTTATATAGGGGGCAAACGAGCAGACGGGTCACCTGATGGTAAATGACTACCGCCGCCCATGGACACCCGCAACTCAAGAGTCACAAGTGCGTTGCCGGCCTTTTAGGTAGGAGTACGCTCTTTTCTTGAAGGTTTGAAGGTCGTATCGGTTCGTAAATACCGCAGGCGACAATTTGTTCCATAAGCTGGTTCTGCGAGGCAAAAAGCTTCTGGAGAAGCGCACAGTGGTGGAGTGCCAATCGTCCAGGTGATGGGGATGGATATTTTGTCGCGTAGGACGATGGCGGAAACCAGCAGCCGGTATAAGTCCGAACAATTCCTCTGAACACTCCCCATGATACAAGCGATAGAGGATGCAGAGTGAAGCTACATCTCTATGCAACGCCAAAGTGTCAAGTCGATCAGAAATATCTTGGCAGTCGATGATGCAATCGCTCTCCGTTGAATGCGGTCAAGAGGGAGAAGTTGGTACTGGGGTGCACCTGCATAGAGATGAGAACAGTATTCCATGTGCGGCCGAACCTGCGCCTTATAAAGTTGCAGGCGGTGGGCCGGAGTAAAATACTGTCTCGATCTGTTTAGCACACCAAGCTTCTTCTTTTTCTTCTTATTTTAGGACCTTTCTGTGCTCATGAAATCTATAATGCAATGATTCATCATCTCCTATCTATTTATTGTGTGTGAGATCTCTGAAGTTACGATTTTCGTCTTACAGTTACGTGGGTCACACTGATAGTAGGCTAGTGAGAAACGCAGCCGATGAAAATATTATTTAAATTTCGAATAAGGAACTCTTTGGGAATCTGCAGATGTGTAAGAATTCATATTTCATTTGTTTTTAAAAGTGTCTATCGTCCATCGAAATGGATTTGTCTAGAGAACATATTTTGCTCAGTAATTTATTACGATTTTCGTAACGGTCTTACTTAACAACAATGTTGCGATAGACTTTGATAGGCATTTCATAACGAAGCCTTGTCTCGTGCCACTGTTTACAACTGGTTTAATGAGTTTAAACGTGGTCGAAGCAAGCTTACTGATGATTCTGGAGAAAGACGTCTTTTACGGCGACTACTGAAGAAAACGTGAGTGATGTGCTGTTAACGATAAAAGCTGATAGAAGGGTGACATATCAACAGATTCAGGCAGTTTTAGGCATTGGTATGAGTCAAGTATAAAAAGTCTTATATGAACATTCTCATAAATTGATGGAAGATGAAATTTCATTAAAAGATTTGGCGACAAAAATAAAGAAGGGCAGAAGTCAACGGAAATGTATCACTGATTCATTCTTTGGACGGACGGGTCATTTCGCAACAATCGTTCTAGAAAATTAAAAGACTGTTACTGCAGTTTGGTAAGACAGTCTTTGTATACCACTTGTCATGGAAAATGTTAGAAGAGTGATGTATCGCCTAAGAAGCAGGATCCTCCGCCACCATGACAACGTTCGAGATCACTTCGCCAGACAGACTATCGAATATTCGTCCATCGAAGATGTGGAGTTAGTAAGGCATCCTTTTTACAGACACGACTATTTCCAACAATAAAAGAGAAGAGGAATTCGATTTATGAACCCTGAAGATGCAGTGCCCGAGTTTGGAAAAGGCGTGGAAGAGATCCCTGAAGAAGAGTGGGTTTACTGCTTCAGTCAATGGTCTCATCGCATGGGACGGTGCTTAGAAAGGAACGGAGACGATTTCGAAAAGCGATAAACATATTAACAGGCTTGTATATCATTCCGTTTTTTATTTTCTAAAACTTTCAGTGTGAAGGAAGTATTTAGGACTTGGGTACGATTTTTTATGATAAAATTAGAAAAAGCTGGGAAATTACTAATGTCATTGATCTTGTCGGTGACTCCGTCACATAACTTTATATCCACTTATGTTTGTTTACTACATTAGTGGCATCGATTCATCAATCGGTTAGGGTAATTTGTTATTTTGTTTTTATGTAATTCTCAGTAGTAGTATAGAAGCCTCTTCGCCAGAATGCACTTGGCTCCCGCTCTAAAATGTCAGAGCTAGTTTAGGGTTTAGTGGTGCAATAAAATTGTAGGTAACACGCAAGACACACAGTCTACATGAATTTACTCGTTTACCGGCATTGTAACCATGACCTAAAAGCGGACAGCTTGTATTTGCAAAACAAAGGAATATACTAGTATTTAATATAATATTTGAAGTATCATACATAATGGCTTATAGAGTAATAATTTTATCACAAAATAAAATAAAATTATGAAGACTCTTTGTGCACAGTAGTTGATTCCGCAATATATTTGTCTTGGTGTGTTTGTAATTATACACTAGTGATCAGGTGTTAGAATAGTTCCCAACAACGTGTCTTTACATAAGCTTTTATATAACCTGGTATTCGTTTTGTATGCAACCTGGTTTGTTTAACTCGTACTCATTTAAATTATATAACTGGTACTCGTCGGTGTATGTACATTTAAACACTAAAATACACTAAACAAAAGCAAACCCTTAACCATCTTAAACAAATAAAATAGATTTTCAGTTGAGTTTTAAATTATTTACTAAATTTTTACTTGGGCTGTAAGTAATTTCGGAATCGAAGCAGGCCTGCTAGAAATCTAAAATATATTTTTTTTTACTTTTTCCTTGGTAAGGCAACAGTTGTTTTATAAGCCTCTGTCTCCTCTAACGAATATTCGGTAATGAAACAAGAAATATATTTATAGATAATTGTATTACAAACATTAAATAGGTCATTAAAAATAATAGATTAATTATAATTATAAGCCAATATATGTATATAGAAGACTACTAACGCGCACATAGTACTTAGATAATTATAAAGTAATGTTAATATATATCATATCTTAATTTTGATACCAATTTGTTTGCCTTTAAACATTCAATAAACAAATAAATAATAATGACATAGATTTAGTTGATATGTCTCATTGTTTCCAGAAGGACTTGTCTTCAATGTCGATTTCTAATAGCTAAAATTTTTTTTATAGAGTCAGTTCTTATTTACATTTCTGTATGCGCCGAAGCGTCAGCAAGAGAAGACCCTGTAAAGACTATTCTGTAAGTACGAATATCCATGCCACAGTCAGAGGTGAAAGTGATAGAATATTTCTCCAACTTATCGTTCAGCGGAATGGTGATCGGTAACGTTAGGAATGAGTTTGTATGTTGAGCCAGCGTGACGCGGTCAATCCGAGGCACTAATACCTTTGACGTCAGCCGATAAGTGTTGTGACTTTTGAGAACATGGTTCAACTCAGACATGTTTGTGCCTCCCTCCTCGAACAACATTGCCAAAATCAATTTGCCAGTTGTAGTATCTGAAAAATGAATCAGTAAACCATACCAATGTACATATGTATGTAACCACACAGAATTAAAGCTTTTGATAAAATATTATAAAAAAAGTGCTCAAATTGATTTATCCATGTAAAAAGTACCTAAACATAAACGTCAATGCATATTCTAGAGAGATCAATTGACCAATTGGCTTTGGGTAAAAGAACGTAGCAACAAAGAGACGCAGTAATTTCATTATCAGTTTGTATGGTGTGCCTGTGTGATTGTCTGTGGCGTCATAGTTCCTTAAAGGATGATCCGATTTTCATCAGACTTTTTTTATATGGAAAGTCTAGAAAGTCCAGGAAAATCTTTAGCCGTTTGTAGATTATTTTTTAAAGTAAGAATTTTTTTAAGTAAATTCAAGATTTCAAGTATGTAGGTATTTTAAATTTGTAGTTGTGCTTGCCCTAAGATGAGTAATACAAAGTAAAATAGTTAGTATAATGTGCACTTACCGATTAATTGATCAAATATGGTCATCATTATTGAGGACGCATGTTCAACTAAAGCGTATCGCAATGCTTTAAGCATTAGCTCATTGCGGTGAGGTATCATAAGAACAGTTGTTCTGTAACACTCACAGGACTCTCCGCAGCTGCATGGATCTACTGGCCATGAATGCATTTTAGCCTGTATAGTGTCTAAAGCCAGATCCCAACGAGGTTGAGTTGTTACCCTAATGAAGAATTGCCCAATTTCACTCCTAAACCATATCCAGGTATTACCTATTTGAGTACTAAGACAGATAATCTGTAAATACAATTTATGCTCTACTATATCCTGGCCGCTTTCCTTAGGTGTACCGTTTAATAGTACCTCTTTGTCGATTAAGTTAAGGCGGCGCACATAAAATCTTGGTTTCTGACAGTCGTGGAAATGAACAGGAACAGTTGGTTCAATATCCGTGATGTAGACATTAAAATTTGCCGCACATTGAAAAGGTGATGCGATCATTATATCTACTTTGTTCGGTCTATATAATGGTCCGGTTACTTTGCACTTCCTTTCAGGATTTAATGCACTTATCTGGCCCTGTAGTATAAATACTACATAGGTATCAAATATTCGTGTTTTGTTGTACCCATGTACGAGAAGTAAGCATTCTTCCTTATCAACAAAATTTGCAATGTATTTTACACTTAAAAACATTTTCTTCCCGTTGTCTGTCGAAGCAAGTTTTTCAACTGTAAAGGCAGTTCTGTTGTTGTTAAGAATTATGTAAGAAAATATTAAGGACTCCTGACTAGATGGACATATTGATACGTGACGCGTGGAACTTTTTAAAAGTGGTGGATTTAGAATTATAGTTGCCTTTGGCTTGAACATTGGCAAAACGACATAAAGATGAATAGACAAGAATAGCATCTGTAAAAAATTTGGTTCAAAAAAATCTTTGCTGGACAGTGGAAAATATAATCTTAGCTGATTCATCGCTTCAATAATAAGGCAAGCGTTATTAATAATATCACCTACTTTATTTTCATCACTTATTTCACAGAACATCGAAAAGTGTTGTTTCAGAAATGGGCAATTATTTAGTATAGCTGATGCTAGAGCGACGCCATCTGTTAGATCTGAGGTTATATTTGTGATTTGTTTTACTGGTTTATGCTTTCCTTGGAATGTTATGTGTTGTGCTGATATTTGTTCATTATACCACGCAACTAAATTTTTTACAATATCTCTTGGTTTATTACTCACACACACGCATTCGAAAAAGCAGCTATCCATAATGAAAACTTTATAAGTTTGTAAAATAAAGTCCATCCAGCTTTGTTTGTTTAATCTATTAAATAAATCTATGTCCGATAAAAGTAATTTTGTTAGTGCGATATCAGAATTGCACTTGGGCGTCACGTACTCTGCATAAATTACAAATTGTTCATAACTTAGTAAGAATGTAGGCTGTAATGCGCAGAGATTGCAGCCTCGAGACTGTAATAAAACGAGTATTCCTTTGTATGTCTCATAAATTTCACATACACATTTGAATGTGTCATCTACTGCTTGTACTCTGAAATAGAAAATGAAATATTATTAATGATACCACTATATACATATATAATGAAGTATAGTGTTATAATCATATTAGATTTGTAACAAATTAGTTATAATTACGAGACTTTCCGCACGTGCTTCATCAGGGGTCCTGCAATCCTTCGTACAAAATTTAAATAGGAAACATTAATTCCTTTGCCTGATTTTGTTGCATTTAGTGACGTAACTGCTGAAGATATAGCATGAAATGTATCTGGTACAATTGGATATAGATCTCTTCTGAAGCCTTGTTGGAACATCCACTTCTCTAGAAATGAACAACATTTTTCCAAGTAATCATATAACTCAGTTTGGGACTGTAAGGGATAATAAGGAAAGGGATTTTCACTTGGTGTAACCAAATGACTTGCATGTAATGTTAGTGGGCAATAAGTGACACAAAAACGAACTTCTACGTCACAACCTGCTCCACTTTCATGCCTGAAATTAAGCATCACATTTCCTGTACATGAACTTCTAGAACAAATCTCTAACTCTACGTCAATAAAAGTGTGTTCTTCATTATTATCTTCTGTAGTTCTATGATTAACAAATGTAACTGCAACATGATCTTCATCTTTTGACATGCAAGAAAATGTTTCTAAGGTAGATATTGCTTCATAATCAATTGTTATAATTCGAGTTTCTTTAGTTTCGATATAACAAGGAGGGAATATAACACGGTAAGTACTAGGTGTCATTGCACGAGTTTCTCTTTTTCCATAAAAAGTCAAATTGGAATATGGCACCGTCATATGCTTATCTAAAAACAATAATGCTGTCGCCACAAATCTGCCGTTGCACTTAGGGTGGAATTTGATAGACATATTTACGCTTTGACCAAGATCTAGTTCAAATTTTATTTGACTGTCATTTATAATCGACTGGCCATCCTGTGTATGTACATCCAAGGTAAAATTAGGTACCAATTTTAGTGTCATAATAGTTACATATAAATAATATTTTGATATATTCTTAACTGTAAATTCAATTATATTATTTTGATGAGGTATGTAATCAAATTCAAACTTGTCCACGGAAAACGTTAGCCAAGGTACAGTTATCACACCGATTATACGACAGTAACAAATATCTTTGTTTATACTTTTCAGTTTTATCTTCGGATTACCCTCGTAGTATCTAAAAGCAATAATGAGATAGAAACATATACTAAGTATAGATTTATTATATTTTTGAAGAATATGCTGTTAACAACACTTACTGCTCGTAATCTCCAATATAATACTGAAGTTCAGTTGACCTGGCCTCATTTTGTTCAGGAGGTCCAAGCAAACCATTTATTTTAAATGGGATA
The DNA here is from genome assembly GCA_947561695.1 of Tyria jacobaeae. NCBI lineage: Eukaryota > Metazoa > Arthropoda > Insecta > Lepidoptera > Erebidae > Tyria > Tyria jacobaeae. The sequence continues at coordinate 13,694,314 of OX387213.1, read as the reverse complement.
TACATATCGTACTCTCTTCGAAATATGTCACATACTTTAATAAATACAATTTTAGATTGCCCGCCTTCGACGATGAACTCTGAAACTTTTTGTTTTTCGTTTCCTTGTGCAATATATACATCAAATATATTTTCATCACCTGTGTCAAGAACTTGAATTTCAGTTTTTACAGAACTGAGATTTTGAAATGTTACTGGCACATACGTTACCATATGGCAGGGTATACGAGGCATGTAAATATTCTTAGGCTGTATTACTATTTTTGGTTCCACAACACTTCCACTAATGGATAAGACAACATTTTCTTTATTATTTATTTTAACAAAAACATCAAAGGCAAATTCCACAACGCAAGGAATTTTTACTATGATGTCAAAAGTCATTATCATTTTAGGACGAATAGTCCCACTCATAGGTTCAATTATAAGACCTGGAATCAAGGGCTCAACCACATAAAATAAAGCTATCTCTCTAGAAGAATTTTCCAGTTTAACTTTTTCGATAGTTTCCATATTCAAAGGAATTTCTTTAAATATAACAGCAGGCTGTAGAAATTTTATTGATAATTTACGTGTTGCGATGCTTAATTCAATTTTTGTATCGCAGTTATTTGATACAAAATCGACTTCGTGGCTCTTCGTTTTAGTAGGTTTACAAACATAAATGACATCGCATATTTTACAACTTTGACCGGGTATTGACCCTGTCATAGGAATGATCTCAAAAGGTATCTCTGGGTGTATATCTGTCCATTTAAAATTTGCTGTTTCATTATATTTGTTATATAATCGTATTGGAACTGAGGTAACAAAGCTTTCTGTTGTAACCATACCAAACTTTAAACTTTTTTCCATAACCGTTAATGTTGGGTGGCCGACTTCCAGTGAATACACATGTTTAAGTCTGTAAGTGTTATCTATAAGGTATTCAAAATAACCTTGAAAATTTCCTTCCGCAAAACCTAGACAAAATATTGTAAGTTTCGTGTTTTTCAAAGGTTCGAGTCGAAACACCGTTGTAGATAGTTTGCTATCAGTGTATACAATGTTATCGACAGGACATAATCGTACAGTTATTTTATACTTTGTTCCGTTTCTAATAGTCATTACTTTTTTGCCATAAGTTGATAAGCCAACGTTTCCAAAATCAACCAAAAAAGGCCAAAATACGATGTCGAAGAGATCGTATGCTGTAGCTGTTGGTTCTACGACTTTACAAAAATTACCATCAGGTTTTGATTGTGGCACCTGGTCTATGTAACATTTATCTCTTCCTGTAGTGAATTTTTCTTTTAAAGTTTTCTTCAAATTTGAAAGTTTAATTTTCTTACCTGTATCGAAGTTCTTTAAGGCTGTAGCTTTTCGTTCATTATGTATTTCTAGTTCTTTATCGATGTAGGTATACTTATGAAGTTGGTCATACAAAGTGTGTAATGATTCTACTACTACTATTTTTGGCGTCTTATTGTGTAATATATTTATTTTTCCATTAATGGTATACGTAATGTAGTTATCATCTATTTCATCCGATTTTTCTTGAAAATCATCATATGGGTTTCTTATTTGAAAGTATAACGTTTTAGGGACATTTAAAGACGTTGGTTTTACTGAAATCGCTAACCGTATAGACGAGTTAGGAATAATTGTAAATGTTTCTGGCACTACTTCAAAACTTCCACGTCTTTCATAACATACTTTGGCTATTACGCTAGACTCATTTCTAATACGAATATGTTTTGTTACCCTCTTGTTAACAACTACATCACCAAAATCGACAGGATTAGGATGATGAGTGATTTGACAGAATTCGTATTGGCCACAAATGTAAAATCGTCCAATTTCTGCGTGGAGTTCACTGTTGCAACATCTTATGTCATTCACTTGTATTAAGCGTAGATCAAAAACAAATCTGTTGGTGAGCTGCTTATTACGCTTGGCCTTAGATATGCATTCATTTTTTGGATGATATGTTATTTGTATTGTGTGATCGTCTAACTGTAGTATATGAAATGCTCTATGAGATGGCGATATTTCACGAGCTTCACTGAATGTCTGCAACAGAATTCAGTTGATAAAACTATAATTATTAATTCAACATGCTGCGTTTTTTTATTTTTAAAAATAAGTACTCCCACCGTTGCATTTGACAGTTTTTATTGTGTGATGATATGGGGACCTGAGCTCAAACTTTTAAAGAAATAGCAAAAGAGGCAACTGGTCCAAATGAGAGCTCAATTAGAAAACAACTAATATATATTTATTTGAAAATTAATTTGTTATCCTATATTACTTTGGTAAAATGGCCTCTTTTATTAATTACAGTAGAATACTTACTAATAAACGACCTTCACACAGTGTTTTAAGGTAAGCAGAAGTGTTAAGATCAATTTCTACGTCAAGAGTTTGCTTAGTCGATAGCTCAACGTATGACGTCGGGAACTCCACCAGTTTAAATCTTCGAAAAACTTTGTCTGGATTATAAAGGACACAATCAGACATTATAAATGCCTAAGGCTAATAAGTAGTTCAATTTAGAAAGAAAATTATGTAAAAGTATACAAAATGATGACGTTTACGCAACAACAATAAGTAATAGAGTGAAGAGGTGTGGAAGATTCAATGAGTAAAGAAATGTCAAAAATTCATTAAGTCCACAGACTCGCAAAAATTCGAGATTACGTAAAAACTTGTCATCACTTTTCTCTATTAGATTTCAGTATAGATAAGTTGACATAATTTAATAAACTGTGTTGAAATTGAAAGTAGGTATTAATGAATGCTTATGTTTTATTGCAAAATTAGATTGACAACATTAAAAGATAATAAATTGCAGAAGTTTTTTCGGAACTAGCACTAAAAGTGAAATGGCAGTGAACAGGCAGGCCTCCTGGCCAAGGTATAAGAACAACAGGTGGATTTTAAAAAGTTCCAAATAATAACAAGGGAAATAGAATGACAGGAAGGCCAAACAAGAAATGGTCCGATAATATTGTGTCTGTTACGACCATGAGCTGACTAGAGACTGGTAAAGTTCAGCAAAGTGGAAAGCTTAACTCAGAAGGGACCCATGTCAAAAAAGAAAATAATGGTTAAATACTAACAACTAGCTTAAATGTAGACAAAGGAACTAACTAATCTACATTAACCTAACTAAGATGTGGAATAAAAAGGTTTTTAAATAATTTAATAACAACATTTGTACAAAAAAGGCCCGTTTTGACATCTGTCATGGTTTGTCATAGTCAATTTTCAACTAACCTTGAAAGAACGTACCGACATAAAGACGAAAAATAAAAAGCTTTAAAACAAAACGTGTACAGGTAAATTAGCTTGGAGAAATTTTTGCATTAGTAGTAGTGTATGGTCACGTGGCACCTGCGGACAGCGTAAACTGGTTTATTCTGGTTTTGTGCGTGTTTCCACTTTCCACTATCAAGTGACGATTTTTTGCTTTAGATTGAAATATCTCGGAAACGGTGCGTCCTAGGCCAAAAATAACAAAAATTTTGACCCCCCCGTAGATCCCCGGAGTTTTAAAAACCTAGATGAAAGGAAAAAAAAAATATATATATCGGTCTTTGGAGTTTCACTTCTATCGTGTGTGAATCGCACACACACCTTTTTTTTTATAAAGTCAAAACCTTTTTCTTTAAAATAAAAACTTGTTTTTATTGAAGACAAAAATCAGAGTGTTGCTAGGGATAAGTATAAAATTAAATATTGTGTATAAACATTGTTCGATATAGTGTATGGTTTCAGTCGATGCAAACAAGCATATGCATTCATATAAATAATAGGGCGGAGATTTTTTTTTATATTACAGGGGGACAGACGAACAGGCGGGTTACCTGATGGTAAGTGACAACCTTCGTCCATGGACACCTGCAACTTAAGAGTCGTAGGTGCGCTGCCCGCTTTTGAGGGTGATAAGGAATTGGGGGATGGGAAAGAAGAGTGGGAGATTGTGGAGATGGGAAAGAGTAGAGGGGGGATGAGGGGTTGAAAGGGCAGAGGGGGAGTTGGGCCTCCGGAAACCTCACTCATTTCATTTGAAATGCAACGCAAGCGTTACTTCATAACCGGTTTTCTGTGAGGCCGTGGTATCGCACCAATCGAGCCGGACCATTCGTGTTATGTTTAAAATTGAAGAAAAATCGCTACATTCCGAAGTTATGTTTATATATAAGATATGTTTGTGGACCTAATGCAGTGTCAATCTCAGGACACGGGTGCTTCAGCAAGTACTTGTATTAAATCGGCCGGGAGCCGACGTCACGGTGCCATCATTGCTATGACTGCCACGACAACACGCAATTGTTTCCTTCTGTAAAGAGGTGTTGTCGTCAAAGGAACCAGCGGTACGGGAGAATTAGTGTCAAACGGCTTATCCTACTCGCAGCTGATGCACCGGGCACCGTCTCTGGACACCTTGAGAAGCGGCTTGCGGTCGACAAACTTTTGGGGAATTCGTCGTCCAACCACATGCAGGCCCTCGGGACAATGCGCAACCTTCCGTGCGACGCAGTGTTACGTTAGAAGACTGCGACCGACGGGCCTGCCGTTGCATGAGACGGGAAAATGTCTGTCGGGGGAGGGAAGAATGCAATTTCATTAAAAAAAATGACAAAATCTTTTGTTTTACAAATATTGCTCATTCATAAATATAAAGTTTCAGCTTGTTGACCTGCCCCGCAATTTGAAAGAACATTACATTAAATTCTTCCACAATCTTGATATTTATAGTATATAGAACAAGCCTGTGATTTCAAGAGCTTATATTCGATTTCGATTATGTATAAATTGATTGGCTTGTCTTAGTCCAGTGGTTCATGACTCTGATCCTGACTGTTCAGTGTCGTTCAGGTGGTGGATTTCTTTTTTCAAATAGTTAACCTGGGTGTTCTTTGTAAGCATTGTTTGTTTGTTATTCCATTTCTAAAAGGAGTCAAGAAAAAAGTTGTAAAAATAATCCAATTATATAAACGTTGAATAGATTCTTTGAAAATGTATATATTCACTAGAATTATTCACTTTAAAAAAGTAGACAACCGACTTCAATGCGTCTTTCATAAAATGTAAGACTTATATGATTTTCTAATGGATGCCATTGTCAGAACTTAACCAAATCTAACCTAACATGGAAAGCGGTTGGCGTCATATTGAGTTATTCGTCCATTTGTTGTGCACATACTTAATGCAAATTTAATTGTTATATGAGACCACTGGACCACTGGATTGAAATGGAACCACACGGGAAGCACATGCTTTCAAATAACTAAAAATCATCAAAATCGGTTCACTCAGTCGAAAGTTATGAGGTAACAAAAAAAAAAAAACAAAAAAAAAAACCGACGAATTGAGAACCTCCTGCTTTTTGAAGTTGGTTGAAATGTAGGTATACAAATTCGTAAGGAGCGATTCATCGACGTAATACGAAAGCAAACTAATCGCATTAAAAATAATTGGAAAACAATTAGTTTTCCGACACATTTATAGGTGGGTACAAATTACTTACCCTATTTTTTCAACAGTTAATATACTAGAGGATATACATCTTATCCAGTGGCGTAGCGTGCCTTGTCGGGGCCCCGTATAAAAATTTTTTTGGAGGCCCTTATATGGAGGTATAGATTTTTCACAAAAGAAAAAAAATATTGTGAGAATTAATATTTATTTATCACATAATTTACCCATTTTACAAATAAAAATCGAATTTTAAATATTCACTCTCCTTGCCTTTTTATCGGCAAACTGATTTATTAAATCATTTATGGCTGATGATGATTTTAGTTTTTCTAAAGTTTCTGCCTCTATGGACAATAGTGAGATGTCTGACAGCCGTTCTTGTCCCATCGAAGTTCTTAAGTAATTTTTTATTAGTTTTAATTTTGAAAAACTTCTTTCTGCCGTTGCGGTTGTAACTGGAAGGGTCAAGAATAAAAAGCATGCTGTGATTACCTCGGGAAAACTGGATGCAAGACTATTGAATTTTACTAGCAATAATTCAATGAGTTCTTTAATGGAATAAATTTTTTTAATTTCAGAATTTAAGCATGTTTTTAGAGCCTTTAATTGGTCACAAAGATTAAGTGAGATGTCTTTACTGTATTTAGCAGGCAGTTTTCCGGAAGCGTTTAATATCTCTTCGCTTGAAGAAGATAGGAGTTTCTCCGGTTGTAATACTTCGAATATACTATTTAGGTTGCAAAGGCTCTGAAATCTTTCTTTAGTTTGAGAAATTAATATATCTAAACAGCAATAGTATACATTGACTTTGAAATAGGATTCCGGGTCGGAAATTCTCTCATCTTGTGATAACTCATCAAAAAAACGCTTCGTTATCTTTCGCCTACTGTTTTTAAAAACAGTTGTTACCCCCCACTTTTTTTCTAAATCTTTGGATTAATTTAGCAAACTATTAAATGAATTCTGATTTCTTAATTGGCACAGTCTGTTTAAAAGATTACTTAATAAAATACTAGATTTCTGTTAGTCATTATTTTCATGCTGTAGAGCTTTAGAAACAGGATTAATAATTTCAAATAGTGAAGAAAAAAATGTAACGAGCACTAAGAAATCAAAACTCTCTAAAATATTAATTATACTTTTACATTCTTCACGTTCATCTTTTTTATTTGAAATTAAATTTAGTTGGTACAAAGTTTTCATGATTAGTAAAAAATTATTCTTTACTGCTAATAAAGCGTCGTTCCTAGAAGACCATCTGGTAGGACATACCTTTTTAAGGGTAATCAAATATTTTTCAGATGAAGCGTCACTTAGCATAGCCCAGCGTTTTATACTATTGCCAAAAAATGTATATATTTTTTCTAAATTATCGAAAAAAATCGATACTTCACGAACATGTCTCGCAGCATCGTTCAAAACCAAGTTTAAAGCGTGCGCAGCACAATGAACATAATCGGCATTTGGAGCATGCTCTTTTATTAGGGTTTGTAATCCTCCATACACACCCGACATAACATTTGCTCCATCGTATCCCTGTCCTCTATATTTAGTCAAATCAATTCCATATTCTTTAGTCAAATTTAAAATGACAGTTTTCAGACCTGCAGCACTGCAATCGGTTACTGCTATGAATCCTAAAAAGGACTCACAGATTTTTATTTCTTTAGGCACATTATCATCATTTTCTGTAACCGAGATATATCGAAAAACTACTGATAGTTGGTCAATTTTTGACAAGTCTTGTGTTGTATCCAGAATTATTGTCAGAAATGGAGCTTTTTTAATTTCTGAGATAATACTGTTCCTAACGTTAGTACCAAGCAAACTAATAATTTCGTTTTGAATCGTAGGGCTTAAATAATTTATTTCACCTTTCGGTTTTAGAAAAAGTTCTTTTAAAGTTGCATCATAGTTAGATAGCAGACGTGAAATTGCCATAAAATTGCCAGAATCAGAATCATGCCCCCTCAAAGGTAGATTACAAGATACTAAAGTAATTATAACATTAATTATACGATGCAGTACATCTCTCCAGAATGTAATTTTACTATCGATTTCACTTTTCAATAGAGTATCGATGGTATTTCCTTGCAACCAATTATTATAAGAGAGTGAGGCACTAATATGCTGCTGTGACTTTTCATGGTCAAGAATAGTTTGTGTGAAATTGTTTCTAACCGAAACACCGTTAACCCAAGCAGAGGAGTACGATTTGTTTTGACGATCTGCTAATAACCAACAGAAGTGACAGTACGGTTTGTTTAAAACGTTAGAATAACATAACCATGGTCTTATAATTTTTATGCCTGCCTGATTGAAATGTGAATAATAATAAGCTGAAAAAGGTCGGTTATTTTCTGAAACTTTTGCAAATGGTCCTTGTGGTTTAAATGGACCCAATTTAAAAATTATTTTTCGTTCGCATTCAGTTAAATTGTCACCAAAATTTCCTCTATCTGATGAAATTATATTACAATCTGCATTATCTGCAGATATATCAGAATCGTTGACTTGGGGTTCCTCGATTTCTGGATGGACATCCGATAAAGTATGTGCTTGGCTTTCTTCTATTTCCGGATGGATATGTGACGAAGAACATGCTTCAGAAGAATCTAAAAATAAACGAGTAATTGTTAAAAAATAAATATGATTTGATAATGCTTTGATACTAAACTAAAAAGAGTTATATATAAATAAATAACGTTACTAAGGGTCACAGGATTGTGCTCGTACCTATTAGTAGATACAAAATCACCTGCAGCCCGTCCGTGCATTACTATACACCTGCGTGATATTTAAACGCAGCGCGTAGTGTAGTGGCCATACAAAACGAGAACCCGAAAGCTAGTCTGCACATCTGAAGTTCTCAACACGCAATTAACGATACGATACGGACTGATAAACAAACAACAAAACAAATCGATCCTATAGATAAGTTAGAATTTTGTTTTTTTTAATCAAGGCACGGAACCCTAAAAACAGTATAATTGTGAAAATCGAGGGGGGAGACAAGTTTTTGTGACGGACAGATGAACAGACCGAAATTAAAAGATTTCCTTGTTTATCACTACGGGCCCCTAATAAATGGGTTGGGTAGTAGTGTAGTTCTTACCTTTCCAATCTAAATCACTCACAGTATCTTGTCTCTGAAAAAATGAAGAAATTTTGGGCACTTTTTTTATAACCTCATCCCTTTTCTGTTTAATTTTTCTTTTCTCAGCGCCGCTGGGATAATCTCTTTTTCTTTCACTCATTTCTTTTACAAATCGTTACTAATACTGCTAAACCAGAAGAACAATATTGTTTGTACTGAATTACAATGTAATGCACATTTATATAAAGTGCGTAAATAAACAGTGCACTGCACTCCGTGGTTTAACATCCAATGCAAAGTACAACAACGTACACGTACATCGCGATATCGATGAAGGATTCCCGGGGATTCCCCGCTGAGTTGAAGATGAAGTAAGTAAAACGGGGAAGTCCCGCAGCCCGCCATAACGATGTAGTGTTGCCAACTTTTGAACGCACGCTTAAGGCGGGAAAAAAAGGAATTGCTTTATAGAATTTTGTCATTTGTAAAATAAAATAAATTAGAAAGTTTTTATTCTTTTTCCTTACACACTTTGGGGGCCCCCGTGGCCCGGGGGCCCCGTATAATTGATACGGCAAATACGGCGGTAGCTACGCCCCTGATCTTATCATTCTACACCCTACCACCACAAGTAAGTTCTATACTAAAATAAAATCGTCTACGAACGTTAGACAGGTGTAGGTACGTCAAACAGCTAGTTTTCAGATACAGGTTATTTGATAATTGGCTCTTTCGTCTCATCTTCTTTATGTTATACGCAAATTATTTTATTGTTTTATAAAACCAACATATAAAACTCTTATTTAAAATTTGGGGAATGATTTAAACTAGCCAAGTCAAATCTTGGGCTAAGTTGCTCATATTTAAGAATTTATATTTTTATAAAAACACTGTGTCAATCTATTCAATTCCTGACGACTCTGTGTCACCTAACCTTCCTTGAGTTGTTTTAACTTTTATAGTCTTCGTGGCTACGAATTCTATTCTGTGAGGGAAACATGATTGAATGAGAAGTTTCAGGGCTTCAATAGGTTAATTTATTCCATACTATGAAGGAAACATGATTGAATAAGAAGTTTCAGGGCTTCAATGTGTTAATTAATAAACCTAATTGCCTATAGAAATAAAATTAGTTAAGTTAGTGTTAGATTATTCAAAAATAAACGAAATTAATACTTGTTGATCAATAATAATTACAGAATTGAAGAGCATATAAAGACAGACGAATGTAATTAAACTGCTAAACAGAATTTTATTTATTTCTTTATTTATTGGTATTGATATTCATTATATTGCTCAAAAAAAAAGAATAATTTGACCTAGTAATGATATTCAGTTACATACAAATATTTATTATAAATATATTTATAAATTATTTTTAAGTATTTTTATGGTGAAGTTACACAATACACACAATATTATGTGATGGGATTAAGTATTGTTAAAATAAAATTTAATTATATGATTTCTGTAATGCGCGTGAAGCTGTTTTTCGATACAAATATATATTTGTTACGAAATAAATAAAAAGTATAAACATCAGCTAATGCCGTTACCAGGCGGAAGTTACTGAGGTTTATTAATTTTATTTGACAAAGGTATGTTCAAAAATATATTTGTTTTATCGTTTTAAGATATTTCAATGTATGAGTAAGAATGTATACGCTATGGTTCAATTGTTTCTTTTATATTCAATCCGTTTACGTAAGCTGTTTTCAGTGTACTATTTAATATAATTGACTTTGTTATAATTTCGCTTTTTTCCTTGACAATGTCTAGATGGCTAGAAATAAAGTGCCCTTACGAACGGGATAACGTTCTAGAGTAATATTGTAGATGGATGTAAGTACCCGGGGTGTGTCGTACGACTCCAGCAAATTAGTTCGGGGCGGGGGAGCCGCTCTCGCCGCAGCCGCGCACCCCTGCACCCCTTGCCTCGGGGTTTATCAGATTCAGGGGGTAAAAAATTACTTCTCAATGGGAGGCAGGAGGGCGGTGCGGCGCGATAGTGCGGCGGCGAGGGGCGGGCGTGGGCGGCGCCGCCACGTGACTCCGGCTTTCGGTTGCGTCGCGACGTCCGTTGCAACCGTTTCCTGTAAACTGCTGCTGAAGTACAGGTGTTAATTTAAGTGTTACGTGATCTGTGCGGGATGGTTAATTGTGGAATTAAAGCTGAATGTTTGCAGTGCTTGTGCCGGACGTAGTGTCTTGTAGTGGAAAATTTGATGGAAACAGGCTATCCGGACCTGGAGTGCCATAGGCCCGAGGTCGCTTCCATGGATACTACCCTCGATACCATGCATCCGCTTGATCCACCACCGCCGGATGTACTGCTGGCGCTACTCGCTAGAAACAAAGCTCTCGAAGGTAGAGGATGTGACTATGTTGATTGATATAAAATAATGAATGTTCATCTGTTAAAATGTTGTATGAAGAGAAGCTACGCATTTACACATTATTTATTGCAATAAAAATGTGTTGTGTGTTTTAATATACACTTTATTATGTGGTTTTAACGAAACCCGTCTCTTACTGATAATTGATAATACAAGTGCACTTTATATACATGTTGTCGATACACATTTATTTAAACAGTTTCGTTAAGTGCAATACTTAATCAAAATGTACTTAATACTTTTATTACTCACATTAATTGATCAAAGCCATACTTCCCATAAAAGTGGAGGCGTAACAGTAAAGCTTTTTGTTTTTACAATGGCAACAAAAATGCCTAAGCTGTAATCAGGGGCGAATGACGCGTGGATGAGTTTTGTTGAAGGACGATGGCACACGCCAGGGCGGTTCACGTAGTTGGGCCTCGGTGCCACCGTTCCGTCCGTCCATATAAAACACGCACATGCCATAGGGTTTCAAATAATCAACTTAAGTGCTCTTTACACGTACGTGCACAGGAGTGGCGATGAGCTTTTTTATTTTAACACCGAACAAGAGCTGACTACCGTTCCGATAACGCTATGTTATTAGTAAATTGATGTAAGTAATTCGAAACGACACTTTTGTTGACGTGTTTTGGTTTTTAAAGGAATAACTTATTACTTTCTGTAAATTGCTATAATTCATAAACTTCAGTTTTAAGGTCGAAAATTTTAATATTCGCCCGATAAAAGAAGCCTACTATGCAGATTTAAATAATAATGTCAATTTGACATAATATTATTGTTTGCATATTATATGTGTGTGCATATTTTGTTTATCGTTTTGCTGGTTCTAACTTGAGAATTTTATACTGAAAAATGTATGTTTGTGACTAATTATAAACTCCGGTTTCAGTGGTTAAGTAACGGAAGGTTTTAGGTACAATAAGTAATATTTTCACATTTAAGTTAACCCTTAAGTTGAACAAATCTAAAATGAAAATAATTACTTATGGTTTTGACGTTAATTTCGTCATTGCACGAAGACATTTCCCATATACGTGTTTCCAATCTAATATTATAAATTCAATTATTAATAATAATAAAAAAATATTGCATTAAGGTATGAAATTGGTATTAAGGTAAAGTCAAATTTATTTAAAATACGGTTAACGGAATTTTAAATAAATTTGACTATGGATTAGGGAACAATTTCATTTCGTATGGAATTTCAAAAGATTTCTGATTTGACAAAAAATTGCATATTAAATATATGCAATTTTTGTTAGGTTAGAGGACTGTATTCCCGGCCTCAGCTCTTCGAGTTATAGGCATACGACCCTGACTTGCTTGAGCTATTCTAATCTTATAGTGCTGCTATTAGATTTTTGTATAAATAAGTAATTTGGAACTTAAGATTGTAAGATATTGAAACAAGTGAACAACATCACGTACGTTTATAGCCTATATTAATCCTCAATAAACACTATATCCTATACCGAAGAATAATTCCAATTTGAGTCATGGGTTTACAGACTAGAGCGTTTAAACAAAACAAAAATAAATAACTCCGCTTTCTTAATAAACATAGATTGAGTCAACATATTTTATCACTTTTTGCCGCATTTATAGTATATACAAGTACATTCTAAATATAGTGCTATGTTCAAGAACGTAACAATATCGTTTAATAAAACTCATATTAGTGGCAAACAAGAATTTTTCCAGAGCCCTGAACATTGAACACCATAATTATATTCGTAGGGGTAACCGTCGGCTGCAGACGTCGCCAGCAGCCGGCGGCTATACTCCGCAACCATTATTATGACTTTGATAATCTTTCCTAAATCATAATATTGCATTCGTATTATGACGAAAAAAATAAATATATATATTATAGCGTGGGAACCGGGGCTACATGGAAATTCAGCATCACTTAAATGTTCAGGCTTTGATTCGTGATATATGTATATACAAACTAAATAATATATCCTTATACTACTGCTAGGGATATAGTTCCTCGGAAAAGTGGAAACACTTATGTGAGTTTGCTTACTTAGATAAATTATAATTAAACTATGCAAGTTAGTTTTGCTAATTTACCGCAACAAGATGAAATCCTTACATAGCTCGTGTGACCTCGAAAGACAAAATGTTGGAAGTTGGTCCACACAATTTCTTTTGCTGTTTCTTTACAAAGGTTTTGTGGAAGACCGCCTATTATAAATAGCTTGCTGCCATATCGTCCAAATTATGTTTAATTACTGACAAAAATATGTAAAGAGTACAATAAATAGTGTTCTATAAAATTCGGCTATTGCGTGGATACCCTTTTCAATGACCAGACGGATATTACAATATTTATTAAAATCCATCTATGGGCGAGTATTACATCTATGATTTACTTTTAAATTTTCCTATACACTTCAGTCCATTATGTGTCCGGATTCGATGAATCGACATTTTTTAAATCCAATAAAAAGTGTGAGAAAATGCCGAGGTAAATATTTACACAGTATTTAGAGGGAATGAGGGTGTATGTGGAGATGTCTCCTATTATATTTTCGCATTAAAAGCGGAAGTGTGTCGCGTGGCGGCGTGTGCGCGGCGAATCGACTCTTTCCGGTCGTCACTGCGCTCTTTTATTCTAAGGGATACTTCTATACGTTACCTGCAATCAATTTAACATAATGTCTTATTATAGTTAAAGGAGTGAAATATATGTATGTATATTATATATATGTATAAACTAGGAATCCCTATTAGTCGATATTCGACCATAGTTCATGAAGTGCTGAATATTTTGTTATATGTCATTGAACAGAAACATTTAAATTTCATGACGTGAATAATCATTTTATAGACTTGGTGTATGTTTTCTTACACTGGAAACTTCTCACGAAAAGACGAAATTAAACAGGTTTTTTATTCATATTGGAAAATAAAAAGAAAACTGGTCAGACATTCAGTCTACTTTGTGAAAATAGAAAAAAAAACACTTTACAAAAAAGAAAAAAACGTTTCTACTTTATTAACATAACAAAGCTATAATTCTATTCAAATAAATGCGAATGCAAAGTATAACAAAATATACCTTATACAAATATAAAAATAAGTTTTACAAATTATTAACTTAAAATTTATCTACTCTAAGATCTACTACTAAGAAAGAATAACACAATATTACGCTTGAATAAAATTGTGTTGTATTAATATTCATTTTCAGTTTCAAAATGGATTCCTATATTAAAAATCACGATTTTATATCGTTTTAAGGTCTGGTCGTATAGACCATAAAATATGACCACACCTTTATGTAACAGACCTTAATGTACTCTTGTATAGATAGAGATGATGATTTTGTAGAGATAGATAGAATAGATTTTTGTAAATATTATTTGATTTTATTTTTTTATTGATGTCACCACAACGAGCCCATAGCTAAAAAAAAAAAACAAAATCGGTGGACAAATAAAGTAGAAAATGGTTGCCAACGGTTTCGTCTTGTCTATTTATAATATAAATAATAATATTCAAATATTTCAACAGAAAACTATTTTTTATCAAAATAAAAGGTATTCTACGTAATTTTCCGTACTCACCCCACTATGTCTATGCAAAATTTCAAGATAAGCAGTTTAGTAGTTAAGGTATCAAACAAATAAAAATACTCACTTTGGCAATTATACCATTAGTAGAGTAATGTATCTATGTCCTTAGACAGAGGCCAGAGGTGGACTGCGATAAGCTGAATAGTGATGATGATGGTGAATAATAATAATATAGTAATAAGAAAAGTCAAGTGTGTAACTAGTATGAAAGGTAAACGGACATATTATCATTAATTTAAGTTTTCGTAGTGCTTAATACATAATTTTTTAAATTGTCGCTGATATTAAATGTCAATCTTCAAAAACCTAAAAAAATCTCCTTATTTACTGCCAATAAAGAAGCATCGCAGGTAAGTTCTTATTTACTGCCAATAAAGAAGCATCGCAGGTAAGTTCTACTTGTCGCTGCTGTTTGTAAGTGTCTACTTACTGTTTGTAAATGTGGTTAAGTTTTAACTACGACATTTTCCCAATGTTGATTTTGTAGCTTTGTTTTATATCGACTGTTGCGAGTGTTAATAGTCACATTTACGATCT
Source organism: Tyria jacobaeae (assembly GCA_947561695.1). Taxonomy (NCBI): domain Eukaryota; kingdom Metazoa; phylum Arthropoda; class Insecta; order Lepidoptera; family Erebidae; genus Tyria; species Tyria jacobaeae. The sequence goes on along the minus strand of OX387213.1, from coordinate 13,679,229 downwards.
TAACCTTCAGCAAACTATTTGTATGATTGTTAAATAATATTTTATAATTGTATTTATTTTCTAAGAATACTAGTAGCGTGAGCCAATCATCACTTATGTGTTTTCAATGAAAAATTAATAACGAGTTTATTCAGCACTTCTGTAGATGATGAGTTTTGGTGTTTTAGCATTGAACGCCTTAATCCCAAGTTGGTATACCTTGGAAACTTATTGCCTTCATAGTGCGTGTATGTCTGTATTTACGCATTACAGTACTCAATCAAGTTTGCTTGTCTATAGTTATCCGACTGGCAAGGAAGAGTTATTTTTTGTGCGTATCTTCTATGGATGTTTGTAATACTCTTATTAGTTACTTCGTGTCACCTAAACGGCTGGGTGAATTTATTTAAATTAAGCTACCTATTGTCATAAAACAAGTGGAGGTGCACATTAAAAGCAGGTCAAAATAGCGGATTTGTACAGTCTTTTAGGCGATAAATGAAATATAAACTTATCGCGTTTGCTGTCATAATAAATGGCTTATTATATTTTCTTTATAATATAGGACAGACGAACAGACGGGAACAGACCTGATGGTAACGACGATGACACCTACGACTCAAGAATCGCAAGTGCGCTGAGCACCTTTAGGGGGTGATGAGGGATGGGGAAAGAGGAGAGGGGATGAGGAGTTAGGAAGGAGGTGAGGGGGGGTGCGGGAAGCGGAAAGAGGAAGGCGGAAGTTAGGCCTCCGGAAACCTCACTAATTTCGTCGAAATTCAACGCAAGCGTTGCTTCACAACAGGTTTTCTGTGAGGCCGTGGTATTGCACCGGTCAAGCTGGCCGATTCGTGCCTTAACATGGCTCTACCACGACTACAAGATGTTTTCAAAATGTTGTTATGTTTTTAGGTTAATTGGTTAGCATGTTATTGCGACTGCGTTAAAAATATATTTAAAGAAAAGAACCTTCTTTACGGTTCCGTTCCTCAAAAGAAAAAAGAAAACCCTTATAGTTTTACTTGGTTGTCCAATACAGTCATTCAAGCCATCAATTTCAACAAATTTGAACATTTCGTGGGTTTCGTGGGTATTAAAACGTATAGGATACATCCCCATTGTCTAGATCATGAAATTTGGCAAAGAACAAGGTGTCACAGTACAAGTAAATGGAAAAACTCCGAAAATAGGAAATTTCTTGTTTTATGATACAATAAAAATCTTTTTGCGATTACAAACTGAGCTCAAAAACCACGTCAATGTATGGGAGAGAGATAAGGAAGTTGTTCAATAGAGCAAAAAACACTCGACTTGACCAACATTGGGATGAAGGCCCAACAATTTTATAAAAAGAAAATCAGAAGTAGGAAATCTGAGTTCTGGAGAAGCTTCTGTAACAACATAAATAACAACAATCAGGCGAATAGAGTCAAAAACATCCTGTGTGTAGAACGGGGTCATAACCTTGGCTATCTAAAAAAACCTGATGGGACATACACCAAAACAGACTCAGAAATATCGGAACTGTTAGTGACAACTCATTTTCCCGAATGTCGCATTGCAAACGAGACAAATTCATGGAGGGAAGATGAGATTACCAGAAAATATGGACTGGACCATAGCCCACAAAATCGTAAACCATGAAAAATTAAGTTGGTAATTACGCAACGCCAAGGTGTCAAGTCGATCAGAAATATCTTGGCAGTCGATGATGCGAGTCGCTCTCCGTTGAATGCGGTCAAGAGTGAGAAGTTGGTACTGGGGTGCACCTGCATAGAGATGAGAACAGTATTCCATGTGCGGCCGAACTTGCGCCGTATAAAGTTGCAGGCGGTGGGACGGAGTAAAATACTGTCTCGATCTGTTTAGCACACCAAGCTTCTTCGAGGCTAATATGGCCTCTAAGTGACCGCGAAACTGGACTTCACTTGATATATCGACGCCAAGGATTCCGATGCTGGCTGATGCAGTTAGGGAAGTGCTCTCAAATTGAGGTGATACGACCAATGGCATCTTTTTAGCGGAGAACGCTAAAAGGATGCCAAATCTACCCTACATCGAGTTGTGTCATACATAGAAAGCAATCAAAATCAAAAAATGTCAACCCTAGGAACATTCATCGACATTGATGGCGCCTTTGATAAAACTAACTTTACCAGGATAAGCCAAGCACTGTCAAGACATGGAGTCGAACCCACAATCGCCGGGTGGATCGACAACATCCTTAGATACAGGGCAATACAATTTACTGTGAACAACACCACAAGAGGAGTTGTGGCCAGAGGGTGCCCACAAGGCGGAGTGCTCTCACCCCTTCTGTGGAATATTGTGGTTAATGAGCTAATCACAGAACTCACTGACCGTAGATTGCTCACAGTAGGCTATGCAGACGACCTGACTATTCTCATAAGTGGACCCTTTGAGAGTGTGATCTGTGACCAAGTGGAACAAGCATTAAAGGTTGTTGAACACTGGTGTGTAAAACATAACCTAACAGTGAATCCGTCTAAGACGGAGTTGATTATGTTCACTAGGAAACGTAAAAGGTGATCTTAGGCTCCCTAAACTATTTGGAACTCGCCTAGACCTAACCATGGAGGTTAAATATCTAGGAGTGATCGTAGATAGCAAACTTCGTTGGAATAAGCACATAGATGCAAAATTGATGCAATAAAAGACTGCTAGGCAAAACCTGGGGGCTATCACAAAAATCACCTTTTGGCTATATAAAACTGTCATAAGACCAATTATCACATATGGTGCCAAGCCAACAAGCTGCGACAATTTCAAAGAATGGCATGCTCCACTGTCACAGGTTGCATGCGACAACACCCACCGTGGCCCTAGAAGTGCCGCTAGCTCTAGCCCCGCTAGACCTGTATATACAGCAGGAAGCAGCCATGGCAGACATTAAACTAAAACATCCAAACCTATTTTACAAACGTGAGGGTCCCCATTTTAAAATATGGAAGCAATTAGGAGTACCAGCCACTAATTGCAGCTCCATGCGACAGGATCCCAAAACAGCATATCTTAGAAAGAGAATATAAAGTACAACTATACGAAGATGACCGAGATCACTCAGGCACAAACGAAGTCCGGATATACACGGTTCCAAGATGGGATAGAGAACAGGAGCTGGAATTTTCTCACAAGACCTTAACATAAAAATATCACTGGCTTTAGGGCAACAAAGTTCTATTTTCCAATGCGAATGTGTTGCAATCACCTATGCCGCGACCACGGTAATGTCAAGAGGTATAGAGGACTACAACATCCGCATACTGTCAGACAGTATGGCTGTACTAAAGGCCCTTACGGGGCATTACCATGAACTCAAGCTTAACTTACGAATGCCACCAAATACTAGAGCATTTAGCTTCAGCAAATGGGGTTACCCTACAGTGGATCAAAGGGCATAGTGAATCACTCGGGAACGATGCTGCCGATGAGCTAGCGAGGAAGGGGTCCACATCTCTGGTGGCAGGTCCAACTACACTGCTACCGTTACCCTTTAACCAATTCCGCTACTGGGTTAGGCAACGGACTAGAGTAGCACACAATTGCCGTTGGACCAATACTCCGGTCTGTAGGCAGTCAAAAATGGTGCTGACGGGTACCACGGCTCACCTGTAGACTGCTCAGCCTTAACCGACAAGATATCCGAATAGTGATAGGAACAATTACGGGTCATATGGCCCTGAATCGATACCTTTTCACCATCAACGTGACAGACAGCCCCATATGTTAGGGGTGTCACAATGCTGAGGAAACGGCCGCCCACGTAATCCTGGAGTGCGAGGGAGTAGCTACACAACGGGCTAATATCCTCGCGGGTGCGAGGACGCTCCTAGAAGCCTGCGAATGCCCCAGGAGGCTTCTAAGCTTCTGGAAGGAGCCAGCCTGGCTCAGTTAGTCAGCCGGTCTGTACGCATAATGGACCAATTAGGACTCTAAATGCGGAAACAGAGTCCCATACCAATACCCATACCAATGGGAGAGAAATGAAAAGTCAATTGTGTGAGAGCCTATAGAAGAACTATGTTTTCCGTATGTATATAAGAATGTATGTATGTGTGTATGTACCTGTGTACAAAACATCATACATAATCATGTTTCCTTGTCACACGCCGCAGAAGCGAAAACGGCATTACGACGTTTGAGGTGTCATTTAAATCATGTGTGTCATAGGGAATAAAAAAAATAGAGAGACACTTAATGTGATACAGTTGGGTTTCATATAATTTTTAACTGACGTGAAAAGGGGAGGTGCAATGTTTTTTTTTTGGGTATGTAACTCGATGTCTTTACCATTTGATGACCGATCCTAATATACTTTCTTTAAATGAATTGATTTTACTGAACGTTGGACCTATTTGAATTTAAAGACAATATTCCAACTCTAAGTCGTTGTATTGGTAAAGTAAGTAAGAAACAAAACATATTACAGTGTGTACCAGTGATCATTAAATTGCCTTTTTTATGCAACTTCTAAGTTTGGAATCAAGAAGTCGTATCATACATCAAAGATAACATAATTGACGTCTAAAATAATTCATAACAACAAAAGTTTATGGTGCGTAGTATAGCTGGGGCCGGATCATCATCCGCTCGGCGGGGGGCGACATCTGTCGGCCCGGGCCGCGACCCTTAGCCTGCTGGCCCTTACTTACCTCCACTCACCTGATTTATATCGTCTATGATTACTACGTGCCTACCGTTGGGAATCGGGATTTCATTTTTCTCCCCGATAACCAACCGTTTAGATTCTTAAATGGTAACATTAAAAATATTGTAAAGTATGTTACATATTGTTATAATGACCCGTATAGAAAATACTAGTACAGAAATGCTACCAGTGTTTTATTGCAATTATTACTAGTGTTTTAATATTCCTTGGTGTTAATCACTAACTTTCATTTATGTCCAGCAGTGAAGTGCAGTAGGCTAATTGATTGATTGTGGTAATCGGGTATCGTCATCACTTCTTCTTTAATGAAACAAAGGTTAACTTATTCATCGCTGTGTAACCCACAGCGATGAATAAGTTAGCTTTTCTTACATTCAGTTAGTCACTATTTCATTTTATTTTATCGTCATTTTCAACAATGGCCCGTAACTTTATGATATTATAAATTTCGCTTGCTATCAAAACAAACAAAAAAAGAAGCCTACAATCGTCTTCCATTTATGTACTACTTGAATAGACCCAAAATTTCCCAACATATTTCTGCGTGAAAGGCGGACGTTGAAAAGTTATAATTTCAGTGGGTGATTTTTATAGAAGACTCCTTTGATTACTCTCAACATAAAGGGCTTCGCGCACAAAGCTCGCAGTGATCAGTTTTATCCCTTTGTTAGGGTTTTAATCAATCAGAGAAACGCTGCGTCCACTGTACGTGATCTAGGGGCTTACTGGAACTGTTGGTACTAGTTAAGACGATCAAATTATTATAACCTTTGCATAGACTGTTTAATATAAATTTTGTATCGATGGTCTACGAATACTTTATTTTTTATATATTTGTATACTTTATTGGCTTACTAATCATTAGTTAACATCGGTTATATTACACAAAAGAAAGTACATAGTATACATAAACTTAGTGTGCTACATTGTTTTTATTGTTACATTTCAAAATGTTATTTCATTAAATTTCAACACATTAATTAACGGCACAATTACTATATTTCGACTTTTAGTATAGAGGTAGTAAATGCTAAAAAGTAAAAGTTATTAGCGTGAGATTTTCTGAATAAAAGCGTGTAACTTTAATATTCAACTAAAATGGTTATTGTCTGTTTAATAACAATGAAAAAAAAATGCGTTAGTGCAACAAAAAAATAAATAATATTTTTTTATGATATTCATTTCACACGATCTTTTTATGCTTTCATAGATGTGTTTTGAGTTTTTTTATTTTTGATGATGAAATATAAATATTTGTGAATTATTGCTGTCGATGTATTCAGTAATAGTATATAAGGCTTATTCATCAAAACAAGCTTCACTTTTCGAAAAGTGTAGGTAGAAATTGACACGACTAACGACGACTATGTACAAGTTTCAATTTATCTAAAGACTAATGTTACGAAAGAAATGTAGTAGATATTTAATTAATATGTTGCTTCTAGAACAACATTTACAGACGAAAGCTAATACGAGACTGAACTTATTGACTGACGCTTAGCTTATTTATGTCATTTTTTTATATATATAAAATAAATAAATAGTTGCACCATTAATGACTTAGATACCGCCAGGTCTCCGTGCCATTCAGATCTCCGACCCGAAAAGCAGAATATCTATTAAAATATTTAAACAATTCAAGAATAAAATAATATGATGAATTTTCATTTTCTCCTGAATTAAATGAAACTAGCTAAAACTATTTTCAATGTGGACATTGCGCCGACTCCAAATAAACTTGGGACGAGGGTAGGTAAATGATGATTTAATATATGGAACTACATATAACTTTAACTACAATAACTAATTCATACTGTAAAATATCTTATCTCTCTCCTTTTTGTGAATTTAGCTTGAAGCGCTGAAGCGCAACAAAAAATATTTTTATTTTCTTTGATTTTAATAAATGGCATAAAGAATGATATACTTTACAAAATAATTAGTCGGTTTTTTTTTTAAATGTTTATAATTGTGTGACATGAATCATCGCTATAACTGTGCAATGATTTCAATCTAAACAAGCACCAATAACAATTGCCCTTCTTTATCCATACTGAACGTTAATGGGTGCAGTATTTGGGTATTAGTGGGCACACTGGCATACAGGGGTTTTGTGATCTTTTGTGTAGGTAATTATAAGGATGCCGTCATTGCTTTTTAATTACCAGTTGTAATAAATACGATGTCTGCCAATATGTTAATAACTATTTTAAAATATGGAGTTTAGTGGTTCTGTATTTTATTATCTTTTCTTCCGTATCCGTTGACAAGCAATACAATTATTTAAAAACTATGTATACTATTAACATTGAACTTTAAATTTCTACATTGTAATTGATTCGTACTTTTGCAACATTCCCTATATTTTGAAATATCGGAAATGCGGTAGTCCTTGGATTCAGCGAAGACCATGACGCACTACTTTCTCGACCCGGCTTCGCTTTTGGTTATGGTCTTTAAACACATTTTTTTATTATAGATAGATGCATAGAATATTCGTTACTATTAATATATTACAAATAAAATGTTACAAATTAGAGTCTAATGGACCGTCTTATCGCGCTAAGCGATCTCTACCAAACAATTGATTGTGGAGATAAAACAAAATGATCATTGTATATGTATGTATGTACTTTTATTTATTAATTTAGATACATTAACAATATTATTACAGGAAAACTCCCAAGCAATATTGCAAGCTTATAACTTAGTATATATACTAATTTTTTACATTTAACAATTAATAATAATAACAATTATAAATATAAATTTACTACAAGTCAGAAATAATGCAACGTTGGGCTACTTCTGTAAATTTTGGCAGGCTACAGTTATAAATGTCTATATATGTAGCCATTGCGTTAATAATCCGTATGGCTTAGCTTTGTAATGCATTATTCTCTCTGCAATCTTTGTGGTACACATAAACTTAGTAATGGTGGCACTCGATATTTGGGTTTTGACCTACTTTAACTTAAAAAATTCCCCTATATATTCAAGAACCGGCAGAAGAGGCCGTTAGGTCTCTTTTGTACAAAATAAATATTCATAGATAATAAAAAGTAGTATAAAATTGCTATTTACTTCTGAACGAGCGTAGACCTAATATGAAATCCTACATCAAAGGTAACAAAATTAGAAATTCTTAGACACAGTCTGTACCTACCGAATATCTCAACAGTAAGCGTTATGCGGACCCGCTTTCTCGCTGTAAAGCAATTAATAAAGACTAACAATTTACCTGAATAGAAAATTGACGGTAAAGAGAAAATTAAGGAGACGGCCGACCTCGGCTGCTCATTACAGCGTTGTATTAAAAGCATCCGCCCTTCTGCTTGAATATGCATTTTTACGAGCGATAGGGCGCAACTCTCGTGCATGTTTGATACGGACAATCTCGGCGTACTCAACGCGCGTACCGGCCATCTGTGACCGACCACTCTACGCACGATACCAAGGATTTATTTTTATACATGTTCGGAAATTTGTGTTCTTTTATATTTAGTTTAAAAAATAAGTCGTTTAATGTCGATTGTATATTATTGTAATTCAATCTACAAAGTCAAGTAAAATCTACCCAACCCCCCCCCCCCCCGCCCCTACATTAACCAAACAAAATTTATCTCATTCGCCTGAAATGTAAGTTAAAATTAAATATTTTCTGTAACCTGCACAATGAAAGTTATACACGACAGTCATTGTGTAGGCTTATGTGAGCTGCAGTAAAGCGGGGAGTATTGAAGGGGAGAGTGGGGGTGTATGAGGGAGTGCTGTAATCAAGAAGAGTACCCCCGTCCCCAGGCGCAGGCTGCGCTGTGCTACCCTAACCCGCCCGCGCGCCGCACCACCTCGCGCCCCTCACCCGTCTCGCGCCTCTAACCACCTCGAGGGCAATGCCTCAAACCTCTATTGACTTACCGTTTGCTTAAGAAATATTTTTACGTTTTCTTTGTTGATATGAAGTCAATACCCTTTTGAGCGGCTTTGAAATAAAACATAATACATTAGATAACAAAAAACTAGGTACTTTTCTAAAACCTCCACAATTTTTCATATTCTTATAAAGCTGTAGACTTCGCGTCATAGTAACTAAATTATTACATAATTAGTTGTCCTTGTTGTATTAAGTAGTGATTATAGTTAGAGTACTATAGTATATAATAAGAAGTTATGATTATTAAGAGGGTTATGTTTTTAACCGCTTCAATAAAGGAGTAGGTTCTATGTTTGACTGTATATTCTTTTTATTTATGTAAAACGCTTTCTCCTCCAATAGTCAGTAATTACCGGGATGGAAGGTCCTCATGGATGTCCCTTCTACTTCTCGAGGCACAGGCAGCCATCCCCGATATTGTATCGCAAGGAGTACTGCACCTAGCTAGTACAGTTAAGCCTCAGTGTAATGTTATGTAACTGTAGCAATAACTAAATGATACACTATACGCATACGATAAATTAACAAACGAGTATCTGCCAATTAAATAACACATACGTTGTAAAAGGTAAACCTTTTATATTTTTGTGACCAACTAACTAACTCTTTGTGAATAAAATATTGGTTTTCCAATTTAATAATAGTAAAGCATTAATTTTATTTCACCACCATCATCATCATCATCATCAGCCCATCGCAGTCTACTGCTGGGCCTCTCCCATTGCACGCCACTTCGATCTAATTTTATTTAATTAAAGCAAATTGTACCTTGGATTATTAAATCCAGTTTTAACATTTATATTGATACTATGACTTGAATTGGTTTCCTATGTTTAACTTATTTTGTTTGACCATACTTATGAAGTTAAGTATGGCAGTAGACCGAGTAAAACTATATAAATAAATAATATTTAAAGTAAATGATTTAGCGAGGAATGACGTTGTAACTCATTTTTAAGTTTAGTAAGAGAAATGATTGATCGATTTGATAATTAAATAAAGGTCAGGGCACAAAACGACTTGTATTGTATGTATTGATTAACATATGTACATATATAGACTTATGTCCGCATCTCCGAAGGCGTAGGCAGAGGCGTAATTAACGCCCACACTTTGCCAATTATAATATAGTCCCATTTACGTAATAGGGGGCAAGTTTTGTTTTTGACCCATTTTTCAGTTAATGGATGTTATATGATATCACAAAAATATGTTTTTTCAATAAGTTAAACACGCAATTTGAAAATTACAGCATGGTAGTGTAAACAAATTGAAAGTATTTTTAACTTTTATTTATAATTTTCTTTTACATTTACAAAACGTGTGAACACACCTAAATGTTCTGTAAAAATGACAGAACAGTGTGTTGACTGTGTACTTTATATGGTAGTGATTTTATAGACTTGAATGTGCTATTCGCAAGTTTCTATTTTGCCACCTCGTATATATATATATATATTTTTTAAATATTATAGGGGGACAGACGAACAGACGGGTCACCTGATGGTAAGTGACGCCGCCATCCATGGACACTTGCAACTCAAGAGTCGCAAGTGCGCTGTCCGCCTTTGAGGGTGATGAGGGATGGGGGATGCAAGGAGCGGAAAGAAGAGAGGAGGGATGAGGAGATGGAAAGGATGAGGGGAGAGAAAAGAGGGGAGGGGGAAGTGGGCCTCCGGAAACCTCCCTCAATTCGGGGAAATGAAAAGCAAGCGTTACTTCACAACCGGTTTTCTGTGAGGCCGTGGTATCGCACCGGTCGAGCCGGCCCATTCCTACCTAAGCATGGCTCTACCTCAGAAAATTTACTCGCGCGACCAAATTGGAGGAACGACTACTCATATCATATTTAAAATGACCATTTCGAGCTACGAAGCTCCTCTACTCAGAATAAACATATTGAAATAACATTATATAAACGAGTTAAGGGTCCTCTCACTACACGATAGGCCAAAATAAAAAATTCTAACTTTAATTATTTGCAAACAATTAACGCCTGAAAGTCAAAACTTTAAAAGGTGATTGTCTTATTTATAATCATATACTGGTATCTCCGATTCTAGGCCACGTAGAATCACGAAATGTTATTAGGGCTCCAGAATTTAAGAGCCCACGATTGGCTCTAGACGAGGGGACTCAGAGAAGCATTTCCATGAGCTTTTTTTTATAATATAAACTTGTCATCAATTTTACTTTCAGAAATATTGTGCATCGTTTCAAATAAAACCTCTTTGGTAAATTCTTTATCCTTTCCTGAAGAAAAGCAAAGAATTGTATTATCTACCTAATAATTTAAATTCAGTTTTAATGAAATGGAGGAAAAATAGGAACAAAATTCAACGGTATATGATAGCTGATAGTCCTTATTGATTGTTGTTTCTAGGACGATGATAGGCTAATGATGATTATGTAGATGACCCTAGCCTCTAATGCAAAAGAACGTCCGCAGCAGAGACAAACATTCGGTAGCATAGTTGTTTTCTTCAGTCATTAATATAAGGATTTTAAAGAAAGTCCCAACACGCTTGCTAAACATAGTAAACATAGATTTAGATACATGCCATTGATGATTAAATCGTTTCATCGTCTATGGCTTTATGCATTGCAGTGTGTAGTTGTCAGCCCACAATCACACCAAAATATTCAATTCCAGGCCGGCGTAATTTGCGACATGATAATGCCGAGCACAACCTGTCAGCGATGACACTTTTGATATGACCTTACACTGAATGTAGAATATACATACACGCCAAATACTAGAATTTATTTTTAACTTTATAGGTTATTGGTTTAGATAAAAGCTTCTTTTTAATAATATTTTTTTAAATTCATTTATTTTTACTTTTTAGTAAGCATTTTAGTGTAGGTGTAATGTTTAAAAATAATACCGGGTATTATGGTGTGAATATGGGTACTCATGCAAAAGTAAAAAAGCTTGATTTATTAAAATATAATTAAGTATATATTTATTTCGGATTTCTACTTCGATTCATTTCATTTAGAGCATCAACATTGCAGGGATTCTTAGATTTTAATTAACAAAATCAGACCCTGGATATCACCTAGGAGTAAAGTGTTCACCAATCGAGCAAGCCACAACTCGGTGGGGTTATCTTGTTTTATCACACAGATGCCGTGGCCACCTTACATAAGTATGTTAGCTCAATCGAATAATGGGAAGTGGGTCTAATTTAACTTCCAAGGTGTGATTACAGACATACAGACAACGGCACAGGTGAAACTAAATAAAAGCTTGTAAAATATGCATTTTTTTAGATATTATCTTAACTTATTACATATAGGCCCAAAGGTTTCCATCTACTTCACTTCTTAATAATATTAGTAGATATTCGAAAAATAACTCAAAACAGAATATTAATTACTTTTCCATTTGCCTACTCACACTCGAATTAATGATTGGGGAACACGAAACGTTCCATAATATCCGACATTTGTGCCAACAATCGGTCTGTAATGCGCGGCTTTTGTAGAATAACAAAAGTTAACCTGTCGACTCGTCCGGCCGTAGAATGGAATGATTTTAGGGTTGCGAGGGAAGCAATGACAAGCCAAGGCCCTGCAATGCACTCAATAAAACCAACGCGTCACTGCACATAACGGAAAAAAGGCAATACAATATCAACCATACATAGTCGAGAGAAGGTCGAATTGGCAGGGATGTGAAGCAGGTTTTATTGTTTGAACAAAAGCCGCCATGTGCTTCGCTGCCGCATGGCGCGTTGACAGCACCATGCGATGCATTATTATGTTCGCAGACATTGACTTACTGATTTATTTCAATAGTTTTCAATTCATCAAGTGCTATGATAGTCCATTCATTAGTCGAACCGATTGATGTAATCAATTGATAATAAGATTTGCTAGAATGCGTAGTATGTTAAGCAATCCACGACGAGTCTTTACAAAAGTTTCAATTGCACGTATTTGGGGATGGAGGGATTGGACTACAAGATGTTGTGTTTAAAGTATGAATGGTCCCGCTTGTATTATTTATGATTTGATGGACCCATGACAGATATTAGAATTAAAACGGAGAATATCTCTATTGTATTAGACATATTATGTAAGGTTTCATTAATTATATTTGACTGTTACGCCAAATTTCGTTCCATGCTGTAGCTGCAGCTGTAGAAGAGAATATATGTTATTGTTATTGGTACTGGCTACACTGACATTGTGACAGGAAAAAGAAGAAAAAAAAGAAATATGACAAGACGTCATATTTCTTTATTTTCTTCTTAGAGAATATATGTTATTGTTATTGGTACTGGCTACACTGACATTGTGACAGGAAAAAGAAGAAAATAAAGAAATATGACGTCTTGGCGGGCCCAGTAAAAAAAAATAAGGATAATGTGTTATAAATGTAAAGAAATAAGTTGAGGATATTTATTAGTTATTGTCATAAGTATTACGTTATATACGTTTGGTTACAACGAATATAACAATAAGTTTTGCAATGCTGTATGAATAAGTTTGGATACAAGAGACTTGAAAGAGTTTGACTACAACTTAGATTATTTTAAATGTGAAGAATCTAATAGATACAAAATTTGGGTATTAATTGCGTTATTTCCGAAATATTCTACACATACATAAGTTCCGATCATTCTGATAGAAGGAAATTAAAATTTGTTTGTTTTATTACTAGTTGTATATACTAATCCTACTTGCATAACTTGCGTCCTACTGTCTCCCCAATTTAGTAAGATTGGTTGATCATATTAAATAAATGAGAACGATTGCTTCCAAGTAACCGGTTTAGTTGAAGAAAAGTGATAAGGCCGTAATTTTTATAAGTCTCTTTTGAAGTAGTATTAGTACTTAGATCATAATGACACTTACTAGTATTCCCAAGTAAGGGAAAATTAAACTATAAAAATTAGAAGATTAGAAAATGAAGAAAATACAATTTATTTTTTTCTTAAACCTATAATACAAATTTTTTTTCGCTATTGTTTTTTTTCCTTTTATGGATTTATGTGAATATAATCTAACATCTATTTGAAATGGCTTAAGGTTCATGCCTGTTCCTTTGAGTTTGAAAATGTAATTTCGTATACCTACCTTTCTAAATAAGCGGTCTTTATAGATAATGGGTAAGCAAGTTTTTAAATCGGACCTGATTGTATATAAATATTAGTATGAGGGGGTTCATGAGCATCATGAGTCATCATCAGTCTATCGCCGTCCAATGCTGGAAGAAGGCATTATCGGCTCACATCGGCAGAATTGGCGAGAGACTAGTTAGTCTCCCCTCCGGAACTCGTGCATTCTGGTCTCTTGCCAAAGCTGTCCAGGGGAACTTTTGTAAGCCATCCCTTCCACCTCTGCGCATAGGAGATAATTCGTTGGCCCACGACGCTAAAGAAAAAGCCGATCTTCTGGGCAAACTCTTTGCGTCCAACTCGACCCTGGACGACGGGGGAAACCCACCGCCGACCATACCGCAGCGCGAGACCCGCATGCCGGAAGTCCGGTTTACACAAAGGGCAGTGCGTAAAGCGCTTCTTTCCCTCGACGTTCATAAGTCGAGTGGGCCCGATAGAATCTCTCCTATCGTGCTGAAGACGTGTGCTCCAGAGTTAGCACCGGTTTTAACGCGCCTTTATCAGATTTCCTACTCTCTTGGCGTAGTCCCGAATTCATGGAAGACAGCTCTAGTGCACCCAATCCCTAAAAAAGGAGATCGCTCGGATCCGTCCAACTACAGACCCATAGCCATCACCTCCTTGTTCTCCAAGATAATGGAATCCATTGTTAACTGCCAGCTCCTCCGGTACTTAGAAGACCACCAGCTCCTCAATGATCGACAATACGGCTTTCGTCAGGGTCGTTCAGCTGGTGATCTTCTCGTATACTTGACTCACCGGTGGGCACAGGCGATCGAGACCAAGGGGGAAGCGTTGGCCGTTAGTTTGGACGTGGCGAAGGCCTTCGATCGGGTCTGGCACAAAGCGCTCCTTGCGAAGCTTCCTTCCTATGGGCTTCCCGAGAAACTGTGCAATTGGCTCACCAGTTTTCTTACAGACAGAAGCATCAAGGTCGTTGTTGACGGTGCATGCTCCGACTCGAAGTCTGTTAATTCTGGTGTCCCACAAGGCTGTGTGCTATCACCCACGCTGTTTCTTCTGCATATCAACGACATGCTGCAGATTAGCAGCATCCATTGCTATGCAGACGATAGCACGAGTGATGCCCTTTACACCGGCGGCGCTAACATTTCTCGGGTAAACGTCATCGAAAGCCGATCCAAACTTGTGTCTGAAATCGAAACTTCTTTATCAAAAGTTTCAGATTGGGGTCGACTTAACCTAGTCCAATTTAACCCCACGAAGACACAGGTTTACGCGTTCACCGCTAAAAAGATGCCATTGGTCGTATCACCTCTATTTGAGAGCACTTCCCTAACTGCATCAGCCAGTATCGGAATCCTTGGCGTCGATATATCAAGCGAAGTCCAGTTTCGCGGTCACTTAGAGAGTAAGGCCATATTAGCCTCGAAGAAGCTTGGTGTGCTAAACAGATCGAGACAGTATTTTACTCCGGCCCACCGCCTGCAACTTTATAAGGCGCAGGTTCGGCCGCACATGGAATACTGTTCTCATCTCTATGCAGGTGCACCCCAGTACCAACTTCTGCCTCTTGACCGCATTCAACGGAGAGCGACTCGCATCATCGACTGCCAAGATATTTCTGATCGACTTGACACCTTGGCGTTGCGTAGAGATGTAGCTTCACTCTGCATCCTCTATCGCTTGTATCATGGGGAGTGTTCAGAGGAATTGTTCGGACTTATACCGGCTGCTGGTTTCCGCCATCGTCCTACGCGACAAAATATCCATCCCCATCACCTGGACGATTGGCACTCCACCACTGTGCGCTTCTCCAGAAGCTTTTTGCCTCGCACAACCAGCTTATGGAACAAATTGTCGCCTGCCGTATTTCCGAACCGATACGACCTTCAAACCTTCAAGAAGAGAGCGTACCTCTACCTAAAAGGCCGGCAACGCACTTGTGACTCTTGAGTTGCGGGTGTCCATGGGCGGCGGTAGTCACTTACCATCAGGTGACCCGTCTGCTCGTTTGCCCCCTATCGCATATAAAAAAAAAAAAAAGTCACGCCAACTATCTCGGTCTTCTGCAGTCCGCAATCATCCAATGCCAGCCACCTTCTTCAAGTCGTCGTTCCACCATGCCTGAGGAGGGGCATCCTGTAGGTACTGAAGAGGTACAATTTAGGGTAAATACATACATATACTTAATATTTTATTTTGACTACTTATTTTTATCTTTATATATAAAATAAATATTTGTTTTAATTTAATTAGCTAATAATCGAAAGAAAAAAATAAAGAAAGAAAGAGAGATAGAAAGAAAATATATTTATTTTGTACTCACACAAGGCTAGGATAACAAATTCATCAAACGTCAGTGCTAGCAAGTACCACTGTATGAGACAAAAAATAGGTTATACATAATACCTAAGAGTAATAATTATGTTCTATAAATAAAGAATTTGCTCATTTAGCTATATAGTGTAGTGAAGAATGTGTAGTAAAGTAAACTATATATGTAGGCACTCAAACATAAGTACCGAATAAAAACCTGTCTACCCAATACAGAAATTATTTACCTAATAATTTTATAACACCTTTTGTACATAACTCCTGTATACATTTACATTATTTGCACTTTTAAGCTAAATTTGTCCATAAAGTCGCAAATCGAGCGATTAAACAATCTAATAGCTAATACCATTAAGTGATAAATGCAACGGGTCGCGTATGAATAATTCCACTGGATGGATACAATGTACGGCTTTCACTAAACGGCTCCATATTTTCAAAATCCCCATAGAGCAATAATATTCAATGAGCTGCGTGAAATAGATTTATCTTTAAAGCGGTAGAATGAGAGAGACATAGTATGACGAGGGACATCGGATGGCAAATCCTGGAGATTAGCAGAACGGAGCGACATGTGGCCTCCCGGCACTTAGCACCCCTCTCCGCTGAAACACACCCTCACATACCCGTACAACACACAACGACACACCTATGATACACTACGTACGAAATCCAAATCCATTAATATTTATCGTTAGCATAAAATAAACTTAATTGAATTTAAAACTAATTTTTATAGACGCCACACGTTAACGCACTTGACATTAATTTTATAATTACGAACGAGCACATCAAAATAACGTATAGGTTCGACATTTTATATTATGTACCTAACTACTTATTAGGTACTTGAAAACATCATCGGTTCCTAAATTGAGAATTCTTGATTTGAAATTTGATTTCACCTAGGATAGTTAGGACAATTAGTTAGAGTTAAAGATTTTTCCGTAATTATTATATTATTTTTAAATATACATAATTTGATAATATGGCCATAATTATAATTGAATTCATATTAAGAATTCATTTGGGATTTAGTTGTAACAAATATTAGTTATAACTGTAAATTAAAAAAAAATCTGGAAGGCTAGTTTTGATTTATTATACATCTATATTATAATTTAATGGTGTACTTGTTTGTAATACAGTCAAAAGATTACACGGATTAATATGCGGGTAATTTGCAAATGGATGTATCATAACAGCAACTGAATCCGTTTAAATGTAACATTTGTCATTGACGTGCAGTATACAAAAGGGTACTTACAATAGGTGCTCAAAGGCTAGTGTCCACTTGTGTACTGATCGGATCTGTGTCGGTGTGATATGGTCTAAGGTCGGTGCGGGTCACTTGAGCGGGTCTATAGAACCCCAGCGGAGCGGAACGAGCCACGATGACGCCATATGTTCAGCGCATTACTACTCGCCTGCTAACTCCGCACCCCTTCAAGATTGATGACGATTTTCTATATGTGCATTCAAAAGTATTAGGGCATGTAAATGTTATGCACATATCACTTAGCCTAATAGTTTGCGAAATTTTATTAGAAATAATAATAGATTATGAATAATTTCACGCTGATAAGTAACTGCTAACTTGATGAATTTGTGTTGGTTAACATTAGACTTCGATAAAAAAGTGACTTATGATCAAAATAACTTTATCGCTTAAAGATTGAAAATTCGAAAAATATTTTTTTCTATTTACTGTAATGTTCTGATTATTCTGGGTTTTGATTGAATTTGAATACATACATCACAGTCTTAAAGTAATTTAAATTGCAGCAATAGTTTCTTCTACGCACTTGATAATTTAAGAATTATATTTATTTTATATTTCATTTAGAGCAACAACGGTTATAATTATCATTTACAAAACAGAAGGAGTATCTGACTAATAACAATATCGATGAAATGCAGTTTCATTATTGCAATTATATATAACTCAAGGAAAGGTTTAAAACTGTGGCAGGAAAGTACATGAATCTTAACTAATCGTCAAAACAACAGTAATCGTTTTTAACTACATGCATAAGCACATAAATCATAATTATTTACAAAATCATTAATTAAAACGCGTGAGTAGATCGAGAGTGATCAATTGAATTCGTTTATAACTGACTTCAAATAGGAGGAGGTTCTCAATTCGAATGTTTTTTTATTTTTTTTTTTTATACTATAGGGGGATAGACGAACAGACGGGTCACCTGATGGTAAGTGACACCGCCGTCCAGGGACACTTGCAACTCAAGAGTCGCAAGTGCGCTGCCCGCCTTTGAGGGTGATGAGGGATAGACGACGCAGGGAGCGGAAAGAAGAGAGGGATGAGGAGATGGATAAAAGGAGAAAGGAGATGAGGGGAGAGAAAAGGGGGCGGGGGAATTGGGCGGAAGCCTCACTCTATTCGGGGAAATGCAACGCAAGCGTTACTTCACAACCAGTTTTCTGTGAGGCCGTGGTATCGCACCGGTCGAGCCGGCCCATTCGTGCCTAAGCATAAAAATACACTGAAATTGTTACCTCATAACTTTCGACTGGGTGAATCGATTCTGATGTTTTTTTTTTATTTAAAAGCTGATGCTCCCCGTGTGGTCCCACTTAATTTGGCCCAGTTCTGATAATAGCATCCATGAGAAAACCATATAAGTCTTAAATTGGCATGTGCGCGACAAATGGACGAATAACTCAATATCACGCCAACCGATTTTGATGATTCTTTTTTTATTGGAAAGGATGTACTTCAAGAGTAGTTAGATGAGAGTTTGGTCCAGTTGTAATAATGGCATCTATGAGAACACCATATTAGTCTTAAATTTTATGATAGACACATTGAAGTCGGTTGTCTAAGTCCGATTATATAGAGTAAAAGGTGAATTGTAATGTATGTAATGTATTATGTATATTAAGTTGCGTGTAAAGTCACATTTTCGCATTTTAACAAAGACCCGTTGAATTGTTCTCACCGGGGCGTAATCAGAAACAAGATCGTTGTCAGGTCATTGAACCCCCACTTGGTTTTCACTTCACTCTATTAACTTAATCGCTCTCAGCAAATTCTCTCGTTCGTTCATTTATTATTAAAATGTCTGAATTGTGTAAAGATTATTCAATTAGCAGTAATTGAGATAGTTTTGTAGGAGGAAGGTTTAAACAACTTAGTCATATAGACATGCATAACAGTTTTGCTCAACTTCTCGAGCACTGCTTAGGTGTATTCTGTCGTTAAGGATCCGTAATACACTCTGTCATGTGGTTTCATCACTCACTCTCTCATGTGGACTCATCTGTGACTCTCCCTGTCATGTGGTATAAGGAAAGGCAACACTCCTAAAATATTTGATTACATATACATATAATATAAGTACCTAATTATAAACTAATATACATACATATTAGTACAGTGTACATTGTCCTAGTAGAATATTTTCAAACGATTACGTTTATATCTTAACGATTTTCACACAGAAATTGAAAAAATAAAAATATATACAGAGATGACAGCTCGCACTGAATTAAATACCACAATACATAAAGTTTTCTTAACAAAAAACTTCACTACAAACATTTTTCTCTCTCACAAACGATAAAAACAGTGAGAGCATGTCATTCGTTTTGTAGGGTCGTTTTCACCCTTGTTATACCACCAAAACACTTGGCACAAAAAGTGTAATGGAGTTTAGTAATGACCCCCTCTGCGAGAGAGCAAACACAAACTGCGCCTACCCGCAGAGATGCTGGTCTACACCGCTGTTGTTTTACTTGTTTTATGTGAACGATCAACAGCCACTCTACTATCCAATTTGGGATTGGTGAAGTTGACAAATTTTTCATTATAAAGTGTTATGTCCAAAAAGTAGTAGTTATGTTTCTGGAGTGTACGTATGTTGCGTTGGCAGTTTTAAAACGGGAGGTATCATTTAAATCGTCTTCATAGTATAAATAACATACAGTGGGTAGGGTAGGCAACATTAATTAAATATATTATATCCATACATTTAAAAACATTTTAAAAAGTATTTTGTTTTTTATTACAGCTTATTTAGCTTTAGCTGGAATATTATGTACCTATAATACAGTGAATGTCCCATCCAAAAATATCTCTAAGATTTCGGTTCTGTCAAATTAGAAAGATAAATTACAGTTATCTCTTTTACACCTCCAACAAATCTTGCACAAAAATAAACAATCACACTATTGTATGTGACATACGAATCAAATGTAACACTAATGTGCGCCTGGGGTCGGTCAGACCCTCTCCTTCAATTATCACGCGGGGCACCCATTGTTGGATGAAAATGATACTTGTGAGAGATTGCTTTATTGTTTTTTCTCGTGGCTAAAAAGTAGACACGTGTCATGGTAATCACAAGAACGATGATAGATACGTTTAACAACTAGTAAAAACATTCAGAACTGTAAATCTTTCATGGAAGTTGAATAAATAAATAGTGTAATATTGGTGTCTTTCTAAACAAGTCGATATTTGACATCATTATTTTTTTTCCTATTTTTTATTGAAGTTGGAATTGCACTTAAGAAGTTTCCGTACTTTGATACATTGAAAACAAAATAAAAACACTTAAGAAACGTAGGGAAGTACTAGATCTTATATTCTTCTATGAAACTGTACCATATCAAGTGGATTGCCCAGTACTTCTATCTAAACTAAGACTCCGGGTTCCGACTAGATATTCACATTCAACAATTACACAACTCTATGCACCTGTAACAAGAACAGTTTTAGGACCAAATTTTCCAAACTGTCATTTAACGAGGCTATCTAAGTTATTAAATCCGACATCGACGATTAATAATTTTGAATAGATAAGAACACTATTCAATACATTTTTAAAACAAAACATAGAACTTAATTTTTTCCTGCTATCACCTTTGTTAACCTAAATACTACGGGCATATTGTGTTTGCATTGTTTACATAAACATCTAAAAAGCCGTATTCTGAACTATTTAGGCTAACGTACGTTGTACATTACAATTAATACCCCAGAACACGACTCTGTTAGATTAAATACCAATATAACGACTGTAAGCATAAAATTTGTGATTAACATAAACAGTGCTGGTGCTTTTCATATACATACTTTCTATAAAATAATAACACATTTGTTAATACTGATTCTATGAAAATACTCAAATACTTATCCTTTCTAAAGTAGAAATAGAAGATTTACGTTTATTGAGATTTGATACACCTGCAAGTCAGAAACCATTATATCAATGTTTACTAGGGTACTCTCAACATATATTTTGTGTTCTCAATCTAATAAAATAGTGAACAGGTGCGTCTGTGCGCTTGTTGCGAATGTATCCGTACGTGGTGCGGGAAACGGATTGTTCTGAAAATTCAATTACGGCTCCACCACAAACCAACTTCTCAGCTTTGATTCAACAATAAACTACACTAAATCAAGCTGGATCCAAGCGTGCGAAAGTTCATTGTTTTCACGTAAAACCACGCACATTTTTCTTTTACTCTTAATGTGGTGGAACGTTATGATGTGAACGTATGCTCCACTATACTGTTTCTTGTTTAAGGTTGTCTATCGCATATAACAGTACTTACTGATGTATTGCTAAAAGTTAGCTTAATAAATTAAATATTTAACAATATAAGTTCTTTAAGCTATAAGGTTTTGGCATAAATGCACCGCGTCGTATCATTTGCATTTTCTCAATTTAGTTTTTTGTGCTCGTGGAGCTCTACTTAAAGAATACTTCTGCTTTAAAAAACATTTGATCATTACAGCATTTCTAAACCATTCGATGAGCATGCAAACTAAAACCGTAGATCTAAATTAGAATGTAGTACTTATACAGTTTTTTGTCCCAAAGGTCTAATAAAAAACCGGAAAGGTATGTATATATATATAATCAGTAGGTATAATTAGTCAATCCTCTTACAAATTGGATAACAAACACTTTACAATAATTAAAAGATTTAAAATGAAAAATTTAAAAATACATAATATATTTAATATCCCAGTAATAAATGATTAAAAGACTATGCAATTAAGTAATGGAAGGACTGTTGAGTGAACATCGATCGACATATTGTAGATGCATTAAAGGTAAGCTGATATTAAAACGAATGATGGCTTGGTAATACAATGTTTTATGAAGGTGAAAATACGGAAATTATTAATAAGTATTAGGTATACACAGGTATATACTGTTATGGTTGCGTGTGGTTTTACTGTTGCCGCGACTTGGGTGGTTGTAATACAGTCGCAAACAAATCAAAGAGCTATAAATATCTTTCATAAATTGCAATGGAGTATCAAATGAATAAAAAAAGTATTACATATTTCTTTATACTACCTTGGTGAGCCTTTGAGTAAAAATATGATCACGTTTCTAAATTCTGGTAAAAGCTTCAGTGTCGAGTCTTATTTACATTCTCAATTTTGACAACATATTTTTGAATCCTAACGCCGCCTTTGGAACACACACAAATAGAAAATTGCTAAATTCATCTGAAGACTAGAGATTGGAGGTGCCACTGAATTCCTTCCTATTCATAATATTTTACTATTTATCATTTACTGTCGGAGCTGTGCCCTTGTAGAATGCGTAGCCACTTAACATTAGGCGAGTGCTCAAACTACTCATCTCAAACTACCACTGTACCTTCGAATAGTTGATTTTGCATGTAAGTGAAATTTTAGTATACATTCACAATCATAGCTTATTTTAGGCCCTTTAAGGTGACTCCTGATCCTGATCCTCACAAAAAAAAAGTCTATGGATTTTAAAACCATTTTTAATATGTTATGTTTCAATATCGATTTTGCATATAGTATTATTTACATAAATACTTAATAGCATGGAATTGTATTTTATAATATTATTACTACGCAGAAATCCTTTACAAAGGATTTAGTAATCAAATCAAAAGTCTTCACGTACAGCTAACTTAATAATATTTTTAGTCTCTTTACGAAATATTAGGCTACTATTGAATATTACTTTGGCTTTACCATCCATCCAATAGAGGGAGGACCTATTTGTTTCTATTATGCTGACTGCCAATCATACCAGCTTAGTGCCGTAACTATTTATTGCTTCATCACTCATCACGCAACGATTACGTTGATCAATATGGAAATAGCATTTCATACATACATAATTGATTACAACTTTTGATTATATTAAATAAATGTCGTACATGTATTTAAGAGTTCTTGGGAGTTTTGTTTTTTTATGTTTTTAAGACTATTTGCAAGAGTTAGGCTAAAGGCTTTTAATTTTATATTCTTCTCGATTTTCGAAAGGTACAGCTAAATTATTAAACTTTTACCTTAAAGTAAAAAGGCAAGTAAAATCCTATTTATTTTGTTTACAACATTCTGTTATAAAAATATCTTTTTATCGAGTTTAAACTTCAATACAATGATGTGGTAAATACAAAAGCTATTTTTGAGTTGATAACGATTCTTGTGGTTTGTAGACAGATAAATAGTCCTGATTCTGAGTCTGGGTGTTCTTTGTGTTCGTTGTTTGAATGTTTGTAAAGTCCCCCGGGATACATAAATTAATCCTAATCGGGAGTTGTCTTTTTTTAGAATAATAAAAAAAAAATGTGTTGATGCATTATCAACTATTATTTCTTGTGTCTCATGTATGTTCTAATGGTAGACGATTTCTTGCCCACGATATGCGAAGATCAGCTTGAGTCAATACATATTAATTTAAGTCTAGACATAGGAGTCATTTCTAGTTTAGTAGGAATGAGGAACTAGTAACATCAACAAAGAATAAATTCAAGGACGTATCTGGAACGGTTGTTTTGATTATACTACTACGTGACCTGTGAACACCAGATTCGATTTCCTTATAGTTGTGCATTCAATAAATTTGTTGCAGTTGTAAAACATAATGGATTTATGATTTAATTATTAACAAGAGTTATTTTAGTTATGTAGGCAATGTAGCCGATTACTGCCGTATCAAATTCTGAAAATTTTACATTAGTGAGTAGTCGGTCAAACAATAAAAAAAAATGATACATCATATTTTTCTTTCTTTTTTTATTTTTCTTTTTCTTTTAAGTTTCTTACTCATTTCTTTCTACATAGTATTAAAAGATTTGACGTAGTAGGGACGACCCACAGAGTACATCAACTCTAACAAGCCAGGTCTATATCTTAATTTATTTTTTTCAGAATCACTAAAGTACATGAGTTGTAAAGTGTAGCACGTAGGTATTTTGTTCCTACGGGTTACTAATAGGATTTAAATAATTTTAATTTGTAGTATTATGGTGAGGGCTAACTGCTTGATCATGAAACAGACAATGTATGTATTTAAAAAAAAAAGCATATTTCACATATTGCAAATATAGGAAAACATTGTATTTGTCATTACGTTGTATATTACATATTAGCTTTTTGTTATTTATGTAATTCATATTAGTGTACATACGTGATAATAGAAGCCTTTTATATCTATTCAGTAAGCTTTAGTTCTTGACCTGGTAATTGTCTGTTAGTTGTTTTAGACTTCTGTTCCAGCCTAATATAATTACTTCGTCATGCACTGGACTCTATGTTACTCGTACATTTTAAGGATGTTACCAGGAGAAGGGGAGGGGGGTTTTTTGTATTAATATATGAAATAATCATGAAATAATCTCATTTGGTTTGGTTGCATTACTGATAACGTTTTATATTTTTATTACTTTAAAATGTATATTATAATATCATTTCCTAAATATAAGACTATAATTTGTATCTATTGTGTCTATAAAATCGAATTGACTTTAGTATGATTCATACCATATAGTTAAAGAGGTAGGAGCTGCTTTAATATTACCGACAACATTTTAAATGGTTTCGAATATAAACAAAATTGGATGCTGTCACAGCTCAACTCAAGTAAATTATGTATTATTTCATGTAATTGAATTTTCTTCTTTTAATTAGATATGTTTAACTATTATCCATAAACAACAGTTTGATTAGCGATCTATATAAAATTATATTAATGGTCTCATCTGGCAGCATCTGGCGTCCGTATGACGGCAAATCACTTAATATTATGATAATGCTACGATAATTACCGTTCTATAATACCATAAAAACAATGGGGTAACATCAAACACGAAAAGCTATATATTTTGCTATTTTAAATGTTTATAATAACGATAACGTTTTTATAACATTGATACCGATAGGGATGATAGTAGTAGTTCATTACTCTACAATTACTTACAAGAGATTTTAACAGGTGGTAATATAAAAAAAACCTCCAATAAATTCATCTGATATATTTTAACTCTAAAGTCTATTTATAAAATTGTTTAATAAACTTAAGATGAGCTAAAAAATGTGCAGTGTTTCATTTCAATTAGTACGTGTAAAAAACATTCGACGCTGTACTAAAATGCTTTTTTAGTTATTTAAAACAATTTCTTATGTTTTTTACAGGCGCATTCACGATTTTTTCGATTGATATAAAAATGTATCTTTATTGATTTTATTGTCATACGAGTACGCATGATTTTCTAATAAAAATATAGAAGTATGTTCTTCAACATTATTTTCATTTAAGTAGCTAAATAAAAAATAATCTGATAAGTAGTAAATATATATATTAAGATATAATAATATAATATTATTTCATAATAATAATAAAATGTGTATTCGTCACATTCGAATTGAAAAAGATAATTAAATTGTCTCAAGGTAATGAAGACGTGTTACACAAATCAGGTTAATGTTTTCGGAAGTCTTACAATGTGGTCATACAAACTTGATTTGATTTCCACGTAAGTGTCAGTGCGTGCGTGCGTGCTATATGTTTTAGTGTGATATTATCTGGTGTGGGGCGCGGCGCCATCTGTCCGGCAGATGCGCTGACGTCACGCGAAGCCCCGCAGTATGGGGCTTCGCCACAAGCCATATCATCCCGTCGTACTGACCAGCTGACTTTTACTGATTTACTGACCACTATCGCTGGAGGCAATTTAAAAACTTACGTTTACAAGTCATTCAAAATAAGGAAGGTATAACGCAAATTTATGGTTTAAGATATGAATGAAGCACTGGAAAGCTTTTAGTAACTGTGAGCTGCGCTAACAGCCGATTTAGCCTTTTACTTCCTTTATTTTAACATACTATTGTAATCTAACCTTATTTCTATCTAACCTAAGTAACAGATGACGACATACATACATATGTAAGTATAAGGTGCTTGTTATTGAAATTGATTGCCTTTGGCGCTTAAAGGGTTCGGCGAAAAGATCTATCAAAGATAATCAATAAATTATGATAGTACACGTAATGAATTTATTGAAGTGGCAGGTAAGGAAACTGCAGACTTTAGGGAGACGAGTACGGTCACTCACTTAGTTTTTTAGGTACTCTACTACAACTCAGAAAGAACAATTAGAACTCCGTTTTCCCTGGTCTTGTATAAATATAACATTTTAATGAATTTCTTAGACTACTTTGATATTCTTAAAAAAGATAGAAGAAGAAGAAAAATAAGTAGGTATGCCTCGTATTGTGCGTTAGTATCATCGTCAAAATTAAAAATATACAGTCAATGACACGTCGACATCCGACTGTAATTATTGAATGATGAGGCTTATTTTGCGTTTGCACGTTATCATAGAGCATGTTTTTTGTGTAGTTAATCTTAGTTTATGATAGGTTGCTCTGATGGACAGCACGCGACGACAACAAGCACAAGGGCAGGATGATCACAGTAATTGTGTATAACTGTATTCTAGGTCATGTTTGTTAAAATTACTATAAATTATTAAGTTACTCACATTATATTATCTGTTTAGACGAAACACGGTTCACTTTATCTTTATCAAATTGCTATTCCATGACCCGGCATTTTCTTGGATGCCCGTGATTCACATTTGTTAAATTGAATTGCGAATGCCTTTGTTTGTATGTTTGCGTGGGACCGTGATTTTATGTGTTATGTAGTTAGTTGGCGTTTTCGTTTATGGTATTGTATTCAAAAGATCTTTTAACTTCCCCGTCCACTAAAGTGTGTAGATGTAGGGGAATCCTATACACTCGTTCTCAGTCATGTTGAAAAAAGCTGCCAAAAATGTAAGCGACTCTCACTTTCTATTCCTAGGAAGTTTTCCAGCAAAGCATATGGCAGCTTACAAAATACCTTAAAGTAAGCTGTATTTAATATTAAATTATACCAAGGCTTTACTAGTGCTTATATTATTTTCCTATTCTATAGGGATAGTTTGTACTCTATGTCCTATCCTGTAGGTACAACTGACACATGTATGCAAAAAATCCAGATAATCAGTTGAATAGTCAATGCGTGAAATGGAAATAGCAGAATAAAGAGTGAGACTCACGAACCGAGGGTTCCGTTAGCAAACGAACTTCTACTCGTATGTGTACTTATATAATACCACGTATAATGTTCACAAACAAACGTAGTTTAGGTGACCTAAGGCTGCCAAAACTATTCGGCACTAGTCTGGTTCTTACCACAGAGGTCAAGTATCTAGGAGTCATACTTGACAGCAAACTCCTATGGAATAGACACCTAGACGCAAAACTTAATAAAGCCTGCATTATCTTTTACCAATGCAAGCGGCTCCTCGGCAAAACCTGGGGTCTATCACCGAAAATCACTTTATGGCTTTATAAAGCGGTAATAAGGCCGATAATCACGTACGGTGCTATTGCTTGGTGGCAGAGAACTGAGCTTAGCACGGTTAGAAACAGGTTGCAGCAATTCCAGAGACTCGTTTGTACGGCCGTCACTGGATGCATGCGAACAACCCCTACTGCCGCCCTTGAGGTGGCTCTCGATCTAGCACCACTAGACCTGTACATACAACAGGAGGCAGCTATGGCAACAATCAGACTAAAACACCTGAGTCTGTGGAATAACCAAAAGGGTCCACACTCCAATATCTGGAATCAACTAGTGGACTACCAACCTCTGATAGCTGCCCCATGTGACAGGATTCCAAAACAACACATCTTCGAAAGAAGGTACTGTATAGAACTACAGGAGAACGATAGTGATCATTTGGCTCTGAACCTATTCGTCATTAACGCGACCGATAGCCCCCAGTGCAGGGGTTGTCTGAGCGCGGAGGAAACGGCCGCCCACGTTATCCTGGAATGCGAGGGCGTGGCTGCACAACGGGCAGAAATCCTTGCAGGTGCGAGGACGCTCCTAGAAGCCTGTGAACGCCCCAGGAGGCTTCTGCGCTTCTGGAAGGAGCTAGGCTGGCTCAACTAGTCAGCCTCCTGGACGAATAATGGACCGAACATGAGTCTAAATGCGGAAACAGAGCCCTTTACCATTACCATTACCATTACCACGTATAATTAACTTATAAAAAGTATATCGTCTACTTCTCTGTGCTTATCATTATAAATGGTAATAAGCTGTAATTTTTCATCTCTTTACAATTTAGAGGAGGAATATTTTCTTTTAATTTAAACAGGACCAACCTTGAGTACCATAATTCAATTATAATAACAATATATTGAAATCGATTCAGAAATGACGAAGATAATAGAAGCTTTGCAATGAACTGCCTGGGTCTCTTTTTTCTGAAATCTATAATCCATGAACCTTTAAGAGTAAACTGAATAGATTTATTTTGGATAAGCATGCACTATCTTCGTCTTTATCATCACACTCATCAGGTGAGTAGGAAGACAAGCGTTTCGTTTCTTTAATTCCTTGATTTTCCACCTCAGGAACTCAGAGGAGATTTCGCTTTTTTTTTTAAATGGATGGTCCTATTCACCTTGAGTAGAAATTATTCAGTGAAAAATTTTTTTACAACCTAAAACTTCAGGCTTATTGGAAACTTCCGCTTTTGAAGTCGTTTAAAAATCATTAAAACCTGACTTTATTACATGATTAAAATTGTCTATTTGACATGATCTTGAAATCCTATATCCTATTTCACTAAAGCTACTAAGTCGATTCAAATGACACCTCACAGTCATGTCGAAATTCATCAAGTCGTTTAGGCTTTTAGGGCGTAATAAAGAAAAATTATGCATACCTACAGCCCCAACTGGATTGACAGAAATATCACCATGCTTAGATTAGACTACTCACTCCTTACTGAACGGGCACGAAATAGTGGTCAGAAGTATTACAGGCCAACTGGTTATGAAGCGTTACCTATTCGAAATGCCCACGTTATCCTGGAATTCGAGGGAGTGGCTACACAACGGGCAGAAATTCTCACAGGCGCGAGGACGTTCCTAGATGTATGCAAACGCCCAAGGAAGCTCCTGTGCTTCTGGAAGGAGCTAGGCTGGCTCAGCTAGTGAGCCCCCTGAACGCATAATGAACCGACCATGAGTATAAATGCGGAAACAGAGCCGTTCACCATTCCCATTACCTACATACACACTTACATACGTGCCCACATAAAACATTAATTAATACATAATTCCGAAAACATCATTCATCATCATCTATCTCACGAATCAATTTTCAAAGATTTTTGACCGTTTTGTTCGAAAGACCAACTTAACTCTGCAGTTCTCTCCGAATCTACATCGGGTCAATGGTTAGGGGCATGTCGGTACTCAAGTATTCTTTTGGTATACACAGGTAAACTTAGATCCCTGTAGATAACCCTGATAGAAGATTCCTTACATTGCTGACTGTACACCAAACACACCAAACACTTTACAAGTTATTATTATTATTTTGTTTATGGACTCTCTCTCTTGCGTGTAGATTCAATGTAGAGATTCCTCCAATGTCAAGTATTTTGGGAGAAAAAACAGTCAATAAAAATATAATCGCCATGTTGGTCAGTTTCACAAGTTATTATTTATTATTAGTTGTTTATGGACTCACTTCACAAGTTCTTCTTCTTTTTTTCGTTGTGGCAAGTTGGCTAATACTGCCAGCGTCAAGTAAGTACTTTGATGCAATACTTAAATAACTACTTCTAAAACTTTGTCGTAGGAGACAAGCATGGTAAAGCAGCATTGATAATAAACTTGCAAGTTAAATTGTATTTACATTGTACTGTCACATTTTAGACTGACGTTTTAGTCTTACTTTTTAAAGTTTTAGTTGCTTATGGTTGCGGCCATAAATATGTCACCGGGCTCGGGCCCTATCATAACACAAGCGCTGCAGTCTCCGGGTGCAGCAATATGCCGAGATGCCATCGCCTTGCTAGCTTTTTCTAGCTTGATGCCTTTTCTAGCATTGCACGGGGCATTATAAGTACTCATGGATTCTATTTGATTGTAACAGTTATGTGCTGTCCTGTGAATGTCGGAATGAATCATTTCTTTTTTTCTTTCTTTCTTCCTTTACTCCGAATGGAAATTAGGTTATATATCTCGTGAAAGTTTGGGGTCGTGGATTTTAAGCATTGTGACCCAACATAATCACGAAATACTTATACAACCTTAGAGAATATTTTCTTATATCGTAGCGGTGGACCACGGGCTTACCCCGCTCAAGTTATAATGATTGTATTGGGCCCTAAATGGGCCTGATATAGATTTAAATGCTTCTACATCCTGGTTACGGTTTGGTGATCGCTTTGGAAAAACAGAAGGTTTTGTCTTTGCACTTATGGACCAAGTTGTTATCACGATAACTATCGGAAATGTATCCTAAAGAATGGTACGGTCGACTTTTGTCAACAACTTGCCTTTTAAGGCACCTTTTAAGGCCTTTTAAGGTTTACCTAATCGTGTGAATTTAGAATTGTTCATATTACAGGTACGTGCTCGACCTTCTTCCGAGTTTTTGGAAATGGTCGAACCAGGACATCGAATCGAATGACAGGACTGCTGTTGCCAATAAACCCGATATAGTGGTGATAAACATCCTATCATTGTATCATTGTTGGCTATCATTGTTCCGATCACGGACTGATAACCAAGAACTTTGATCATCAATTTTAAGGGGCTTTATATATACTATTATATGTATGTATATATTAAGTTAAATAAAGAGAATAATAATAATAATTATTTATTTTCTCACTACAATAAACATAAGCACATGTTATAGACTATTACAATTTACAACTTAAAAGTATATTGTTGAAGACTGGATGCGTTGGACGATGGCGGAAACCTGCGTAAAGTATAAGTTAAACAATTCCTTTGAGCACTCCCTATGATACAAGGGAGAGGGAATGCAGAGATGTCATTCATCCTGAATCAGAAATGTCCTGGTAAACAATGATTCGATGGATGAAGGATGCACTCCAGAGCGAGAAGCTGGCACTGGGGTGCCCCAGCACAGAAATGAGAACAGTATTCCATATGTGGCTCAATCTATTATAAAGTTGTAGGTGGTGGTCTGGAGTGAAATACTGCATCGATCTGTTCAGCACACCAAGCTTCTTCCAGGCTAATTTGGCCTTACCCTCTCAGTGACCGCGAAACTGGACCTCAAAGATACATGTACAGTTCGCCAAATATAAATCTACTACCCTACGGTTGAAGATCATTTGATTGATGATTATATAACGGCATCGATGCCTTGAGTTCCTTGTTCAAATCAGTTCGTAGATACGTCGCCACTTATTAAAATAATGTGTCTATCATATCATTTACACAATAATATGTTGAGAAATCAGTAAATCCCAAGAAATAATCTTCAACTTCAACTTTTGATTAATGACTTTTGTAGAGTTGCCACAATTTTACCAATGTCATATATCCGAAAGACCAGCCATCAAAGGAGATTAATTTAGAGCTGTAATAAAGCCAAAGGAAAAAATATTCCAGGCAAAACAATAATTAACATTTATTACTATTAGTTGTTTAAAGACTCTCTCTTGTAGATTCAACGCAGAGATTCCGCCAATCCGGATGCCCGGTGCCACGACTGTATTAATAGCGAGGAAGACTGGAAGCGGCATACGGTACAAAAGTGTACTGTTTGGGAAGAGCCGCAACATGCCTTAGTGACAGACATAGGGGCTGACCTCTCGCTCACAGCGCTTGTGCCCACCCACCACCACCATGGTCTTGAGGATGGCGGGTACAAGCGGACCCGACCCGATGGTGGTGAACCTGGGCTTCAGTTCACCGCCCCCATTCGCTTAGTGTTCCACGCGCCTCCCTCAAGAGGTGATGGTGGGGGGAGAGATATATACCTTTCCCCCTTTTAAACGAGCCGGAGTCCGCTCCGGTGAATGGTCACCTGCTGGTCACGGAAGAATGTCGTGTTCCCGCGGCCCTCGGCAGCAGGTGCGAGGAAGGAACATCGTGGCGGTTTTAGCCTGTCAACGATGACCTTGGTGGAGGATAGTTCATGAAAATTTCCCTACGTAAAAAAAAAGGAAAGAAATTCTTACAATGTCAATTATTTCGAGATATAAAAACACTCAATGAAAATATGATCGCCATGTTGATCAACTCCGATAAAAAACCCACACACAGTATTCTACTAAAATTTTCTTTAGTGTAAATAATAAGATGACATAAATGTTTGGCAGTTCTCAATTTTTTATTTTTTATTGAATGATTTGAAACATTTAACAATGAAACATGAAAATTGTTTCCATTGAATGAATGATTATGAAGATTGTTGATGAAAATAATATTCTAATGCACTGGTAACGAAGGTCATAATAACTGATGACTTCAGATGTCAGTAGGTAACAAATACACGGAATTTTTTGTCAAAAGTGTTAGGCCATGTTCGCGAACAGTGACACCTGCAACTCAAGAGTCGTAAGTGTGCTGTCCGCCTTTGAGGATGATGAATGTCGATGAAGAGAGGGGAAAGACACCGGTGCACAGAGATTATACATATTTTAACCAGTGCAAAGACAAGTAATTTGTATTTGTTCTAAGAACTTATATCACTCAAAAGAATTAAATTAAAAATCTCTTGTAAATCATCAACTTAACGCTTAAAAATAGGTTAATACCTACATATGTATTTATGTACTTCTTGCTATTATCGGTATTATCAATATGAAGTATTTGTATAAAGTATTATTTGTAGTACTCATCCACCGGTGGACTTCGCACAGGTGTAATTTATAAAAAACTGCCCGTCATTCGGTAGCGATCTAGCTTCCAATTAGTGAAAGAACTTTCAAAATCGGTTTAGCAGTTTAAAAGATACAAGTACCTTGTACGTTCTTATATTTATAATGTACAGATTTGAGTGAAAAAAGGGTGAGGGAACATTGTGAGGAAGCATAACTAAACGGGCATGGGCAGAGTCGGCATGCGTCTGAGATTCAATTTCTGTTATCGGATCCCAACGTGGCGGCAAGTTCGCCACGCTTGCATTGTGGGTTAATGAGGTTGCGTTAAAAATAATTCTCTCATTCCATTTCTTTTTCCCTTGTTTTTTAATCCAACCTCATTAAGCGACAAAACCGTGTAAACAATAACATACCAATGTGTTCTTGCTGCGTGCAATTTGATACTCGGTGGTTAACAGAATAGGCACTTACGTTTCAGAGCAGTGTAACGACGGAATAAAGAGACTAGTTTTTTTAAAGACCTTGTTTTTACTAAGGCTATGAAATATGACATTATTTACTATGGTTTAATCTATCGTCGTTTTCTTTAACACTGTAACACTGTAGATTCTACACGTTAAAAAAAGACGGATTATAAAATATATAAAGCAGAAGAAAAATAAATTATATCCCATTAGTACCTATACGGTACAATTTATCCAAAGGTAATCCATATTAAACCTGAAAAAGACAACCGATTGTACCACTGAAAGTATTTATTGTGTTTCTAGTTGGTATTTTACATTTAAAAACTAACAAAACTAGCGAACCGTTGTGAAATATTATTAGCCCCAACCTATCTAAATGATGATTAAAATGAAGAGGTGATCAATATATATATATATATATATACATATATATGTATAACTAATATCTTTATATATAACTAAGTATTTGAAACGCGGTCGGTATTTTAATTTTATTTAATAATATTTAGGGTCATCTTAGTGTCATAAAAACAGTAAATGAATAAAATATAAAGAAAATAAAAATATATCCAGTGTCCTTAATTGTAATATTTTGATTGTGGAATTTTAAATAGGTACTTAGGTATACTTAGTACAAAAACAACACCGATAAAATAAATTAATTAATAGATTGTGGAACCACAAACATATCACGTCATAATGAATTATTTGGCAAATAATTCAAGTGCGTTTATTAAAAATATTTGTTTAGCAAACATAATGCCCCTTCGCCCACATCGCAAAAGGGTATTTTAGTGGTGAGCAAACAAACATCAAAGAATCAAAGTAGATACTCCAATGAAGGGTCATTCAAGATTACATTCTGATATGTCTTTGTTGAACCTGTATGACTGTTTTGAAATGATACCTAGGTTTGAGCGGTAAGCCTATGCTATGAATTTTTGGGTAAGTAAATAAATATTTATTTAAAGAAAAAAAATAATTTAAAGTCAGCATTTTATACCTAAGAATATTTTGAACCACCCGGTTTCGATAATTCAAGGCTTTTCATTTACTTAAATAGTAAAATTGTACGAGTAAACTAATAAACCCGCCATCTTTGTATACAAATTTATTTAATTTTTTAAGTATACAAAATCAAATTATTTCTCAACTATATAAGCACCGTCGTTTTCTATTACCTGTCGCCAACGCGCTGGCAGATACATAATGCCTTCCTCTTAGAAGTTTTTAGGCTTTTGATCAAAAAAGGTGGTCAGGTCACTTTTAAGCTGGTCTTCATTTTTAAATTTTTCATCTGCTAAGTAGTGGGCTAGAGAACGAAATAGATGATAATCTGAGGGTATAATGTCTGGAGAGTACGGTGGTTGAGGAAGGACAGCCCAGCCAAGAAAAAGTAATTTTTCACGAGCCGCTTTTGCTTTATCTTGATTATCGTGCAAAAAGTATGCTTTATTTTCATTTTTCGGTAATCTCGCTGCTACTTTATCCAGTTGGTCACAATAAATATTTGCCGTGATTGTAGTGTTAGATGGCAGCAGCTCCCAGTATATAATTCAGTTTATTCCCCACCACACACTTAAAAGAACTTTTTTACTCGTGTCAGATTTTGGCATCTTTATATATACTCCTGCGTCTCCAGGTCCAAGCCACTGGCGCTTACGCGATAAAATTATGTACATAACCCACTTTTCATCCCTCAGCCACTCATTGGTACGATGATAACTAAGTAGTTCCATTCAAACGTTAGCTCTTTTCTGAAATTGAAACGGCGTCAACTCATGTGGCAACCAAACTGAATATTTCCAGGTCTTCTCTAAAGCGTGGAGTTGTTTTTCTACTGCAGTATGAGAACACTGAAGCTGCTCTGCCAGACAACATTAGGTGAACCTGGGATCCATTTCTATGAGTCTTTTTAACTCATCTACATCTATTGTAAGAGGTCGTTCTGGATGAGGTTCATCAGATAGGTCATAATTTCCATCCTTAAATCTTCTGAACCAATGTTTAATGGTATCGTAAGAGAGCACGCCTTCACAAGTAAAATTCGTGAAGTAAAAGCAGCCGAAGTTCTCTACGAGAAATATCCCTAATTTACTGTAGTTTTACTATTCGAAATCCAGTTGTCAACTGATCTGACATACAACTCTTGCTTTACTCCAAAAAAATCGAGATAGTTCTATAACGTTTTAGAAACTGGTCGAAAAAAGTGGCGGGTTTATTAGTTGCCAACCTAATACATTCAATTGTATACCAAAACGTTGTTTCCAACTTATGAATTTCGTTTACTGTTGTTCAAATTTCAAAACCATTCAAACAATTTTAAAACACTTTGGAGTAAACAACCCTTTTTTATCGAGGTTAGTTATAAAGTAAATCAATTAAGAATTTTGCATTTTGTTTTTGCAATTGGTATATCGTTTGTCATATAAGATATTGATATCTTAAAATAGTTTGTAATGTTTATATTACAATTAATTCTTTAATGTGTAAATGTTATTGAAACGATTTGTTTGTTCCCGAAAACTAAATCCCCTAATAATAAATGCCACAGGTTACACGCAGTGATTGATGATGATGAGTGATGAGGTCTTAGGAACGCCTCCAGAAATTACCTACGAATTTCATAATGTCATATCATCAATATCGACGGTACTTTGACACCACAAGAGCGGCTTCTGAACATGATTTTGATTGTTATTGTGTGTTGATAAAAATTGATTTGTTATTATTACTGTTTACATTATGTTATATTTATATGTTTTAAGTCGCAAATCGGACACACTAAAATACCATTCATAAACGAGAATGTCCTCTTAGAAACAATAATTTCTACAGCTCTAGAGAAACCAACAAACTTCACTGAAGTTACCGAATGTTAACCACGATCTGGTTTACGTTGTTTGTCAATTATATTACATCTTTATTGACACAAGCCGGTCATTATGCAGCCGAAGGGCCCACTTATTAATTTTAATAAGAGGGGTACTCGTGCTTTCAAGGGGGATGACAGCCCGTAAAGTTTATTTAGTTAGTTCTGATTTTATGCTTTTTAGTGCTTTTCACCCCTTAGTAAATACAGATGACTTGACGAAGTCGGCAAGAAGTGATTATCCTATAATATATAATACTTTACTTTATCGGCACGTACTAGTAAGTGTTACAAAAACTAAAGTCAACTGTTTCAACTAGTTACTTCAAGTAAGTAGTGTACCTATTCGTCTTTGATTTGGTTAGCAAATTGAACATAGTCTTATTACATTAATAATATTTGAATATTTATGATTACACGAATTTACTTTACCTTTTAACATCAAACATACATTACAATATAGTTGACTGAAAGGCTAAATAACAATTCATTATTACTAAAAAATACCTACCTAATTTGTGGTCGATTAGTTGAATAAAAAAAATCCTGATAATTAAGTAATTTTTAGTCAATAACAATATACATTCAAATACACATATTGTTATAAAAACTAAACAAGTGTTTTAAAAAAAGTCTTATATGGAATCAAGTATTATAAAAACGCAACGCCTGTAGAAAAATGTTTTGCAAGACGCTGATCAACTATATATGAAGACACATTTCACCAAGGTAAAACACTTCTGAGATAAATCTTACACATAGAACAGCAGTAATAGACAGTGTAGCTATCAAATGAACACTAAACAATAACTCATCAGCATCTCTAGTTATAATCGTATGGTCCCAACTTGACGTCACGACACAACAGCGGGCTTAGTAGGGGTTCGGCCAGCTGTTCTACCATAAAAGTGTTTCGGGTGGCGCGTGCCGCCCGTGGCGCATCTCTAAATTGCATTTTAACCTAATTACGGAACGATATAATTTTTCGGTTCCGTTATAATCAGATCAAGCAGACATTATCAAATTAAAGCGCTGTTTCAGAGAGGCGGGATCGCGGCCAAGTCAACTTTTCTATGTCGTTTCAATATCATTATTCATTTTAATTTAGTTATGTTATATCATTAAAAAGTTATTTTTAAGAACAACCGTTTTGTGTTTATCCTACTTATGAGAAAGTATAGCCACTGTCTATAGAATTTCACGTTTGTGAATGCATCCGATCATGAGAACCCGAGTTTGATTTGACATCAATGCAGTGAATACAGGACGGCTGCTGTAGACAATATTATAGCTCTGCGGTGTTCATAAACTGACAGGGTTATTGAGAGCCATTTTTTTTTCAAAGATTCGTTTAAGGTTTTTATGATGAAACATTTTAGGTTTTTTTTTATGGGACTTCCAAAGTCTTTTAAAGCTTTTAACAGAACGATGTCAGGTAGAAAATATGTCTATTGTACATACATACATAAACTGTAGTCTTCAGGGTAGACAGAGACAACAGCCAGCCACTTGTTTGTTTAATGGAAGGGGTGTTTGTCTTCCAACTCACCTGATGTGAAGACTGACGATAGAGACAAAGATGCTGCACGCGTATCCAAGGAAAACCTATTTACTCTGCTCTTCTATCGCTATTTTCCACACAAGCTTCCTCTACTCTCCTTTCAACATTCATACTAGTTCACCGTGTTTATTTTTACCTTTTTATCGGTTTATGGTTTAATTTTGTAGACATACCTATTACTCGTCGTTACTATATATATAAAAAAACGATTTTTACACATTAAAGTATATAAGTTCATTAAAAAAGAATTGACATAATATATATTACTAAATACGCAAGTCTAATATTGTATTATAACCTCTACATTAAACCGACAATAAATCTACAAATTAGATATAATCAGTCATCAATATTTATCGAACGAGCATGGGAATATGTCATGGTCCAACGCACGTCAGTTTCCCATAGAAATTGGACACCATTGCACCGCACTTTGGCCCACTGCGGGCACGCGTCCATGAGATACAGTTAGGGACGACTTTGATCTAAGCATGATAATTTACGAACTAGATAATTATTAAAAATAAAATACATGGTTGACGGTATACCAAACACGTACAAAATTAGAATATCATGCTACCACGACTATATCTTGTCCATTCTTGTACCATTGTTTTAATTTCTGTATGAAGTATTTTCTTGTTTCCTACCTACGAATTTAAACGTCCTACGTACTGATATGTGGAACTAAATAACAATGTTTTTTGAGATTATTGATTAACAGTAGTTTTTAGCTATTACTTAGATTTTTATTTAGTAAGTATATAATATCATACATACATGACCCTAGTAAACAGGGGGATTTTTAAAGAAGCCTAATGCTTCCCTGATATTTCCGAACGAGTTCACGGCTGTCGCATCCGATGCGCAGATTGAAGGGAAAGAAGCACCAGCAGTGCGAGTAGACGTACTCACGTACGTAACCGTCAATTACCGCAGGGTCCGCGCACGCGCCTGTGCCCCTGGGAGCACTGG
Organism: Tyria jacobaeae; assembly: GCA_947561695.1. Taxonomy (NCBI): domain Eukaryota; kingdom Metazoa; phylum Arthropoda; class Insecta; order Lepidoptera; family Erebidae; genus Tyria; species Tyria jacobaeae. The sequence continues at coordinate 13,640,350 of OX387213.1, read as the reverse complement.
GAACGCACGCGACCGCCCCCGACAATTTATGGACAAAGTGCGTCCCTGTTTGCGTTTAAAATTCATAAAAATATTTTTGAAACGAGCTGTTATTGTAAATCATGATTTTATAATGGGCCTAGAGGCTAACGTCCGTCTGATATTTTTTTCAACTTAGTAATGTAATAGTTCTGTTATTGTGTTATTATATAGATATCTTAATTATTATATATTATTTTTTTATACACTCTTACCTTACATTTTAATTAGGTCTGACAAATTAAATATAAGAAAGTAGAAAGTCTATAGGAATGGTACTGCCAACATCGTGCTGACCCAGTGCCCGTAATCATCCACGATTCAAAATTGAATTAAGTCGAGCGCACGTTTCATAATATATAACCTTGTAACCTGGCTCTGCACAGTCGTTTAGGGTGGTAGGAGTGACGCTAAGCCGTGATTTATTTCGTCGTAAAGTTGCACACGCCCGTGCCTCGCGTTCACTTGTATAATTTATCGTAGCACAACCACGTACGAGTCACGCTTGACCAAGGCCTAGACCGGATTAAGCTGACGATTCGTATTGAGTATTTATAGTAATGTCGCACTATAAAGTAGCCTGAAAGTGTAAGGGAGAGCTGGTTAAAGTTATTCACGTATATTTAAGAAATGTCCTTATCGCTGCTGTGCAGTTGAATTGTGACCTTTGTGCAGAATGTGCATAATTGAAGGAACTTGAGCTTTGACTATCCAGCTATCAAATAAACTAAAATCTTCTACTATATTTTAAGTAAGCGTCCTCTAACTTTGCTGGGATAAAATTGCAAATACGTTTGTAATATCTCCACCTAGAATTAAATACAAATATTCGCCAAAAATGAAGACATTCCTGTGAGTTTTTACGAAGTGCTAGTGCTAACTTAGTAATCTATACTAATATTATAAAACGAATGTATCTCTGTCGGTCTGGTACTCTTTCACGCCTGGTATGCTTCACCAATTTCGATGAAATTTCGTATGAGGATAAGCAGAACTTTTAGGAAAGGACATGACACGACCTTTGTCCATTTTGCTATTCTTCTATACCTGCAACGCGAAAACAAAAGCTACCCGAAGTAATGATTCTATGTAGATTAAGTGGCGGCTATTAGCTAGTTATCCATAAAAGCAGAAGGTGATCTGTGATGAGGTGATGACTATATCACTAAAAGGATTGGGTGGACCAACCTAAGTAGTTTTCTGTCTGCTTCAGTTTGTGATTATACTTTTAAATAAATAAATATGGAATGTTTGATTAATTATTTGTGTTTTCTTTTTTATTATGCTAGTGCTTACTATTTATACTTGTATTTTAGTAAAAAATCTATAAAAAAAAATTCCTGAAAAGAAGATTATGTCATGAGAGAAACGTGGCATTAAAGTGATTCATAGACTTATAAAATGTTTTACATTAATTATATACAAAACGAAGACCCTTTAAGAAAAAACAATAAAAACATTAAAATAAAACTGTTCGTTCACCCTTCGCAAATTGTTTCTATTACTTAGTAATAATTACAACTAGACTAATAATAATACTAGAGAAACCGACAGGACACAGAGAATCAGTAGGCTGAAGTGGGAGTGGGCCTGTCGTGGGCGGATTGATAGTAGCTGCAGCCGACATTTACTGTATGTAGCTGGCAGCGGATGGATGCGGACTGCCAAGACCGGGATAGTTGGTGCTCCTGGTAGGCCTTCGTCCAGTAGTAGACGGTGACTGTTTGATGATAGGTGTAAACAATTGTTAGTGAGTTAATTCTTCTTCTTTGAGTACCACTTCAATGCTGAAGGTCGGCCGCCAGCTTCTTGCATTGTTCAATGATTTAAAAAAGAAAAATAAATTTCTTTAAAAAATCTAACCGCCTTCAATCCTTTATCACGGATAAATAGTAAAAATGTGTAATTTTAAGCTTCATTCGTAAAGTACCGTAATTAAGAGAATTTTCCTAATCGTTAACGAGTTGTACATACCACCGATAACTTAGCACCATGAGCTATCAATATCTTAATATCTTAGAATATTTTAGAAAGATTAAAAAAGTGTTAATGACTTTGAAATTTGAGAATATCCTTCGATGTACAGGGGATCCCTGAATCAATCAAATCTGGTTTGATGACAGTAGGTATACTCTCTTGAGCAAAAATAACATTTAGAAAATCGGTCGACAAATTGAACATATGTATAAAAATACATAATTACTTTTAAAGTGGTTTTAAAATAAAGTTCATATACCTTTTTTTCTTGAATGGATGAAAGATCCTCATGGATGTCTTCCCCTATCGGGTAGGGGTGAAGGGGTATGTCGAACTCTTACCGACGAACCGTCTAAAAACCACCACGGTGTACCTCTGCTTGCCTATGATCGGGGGATCGTGAATCGCCGTTGCATTCTTCTGCTGCCTCCGACATTCTTCACCTAAGACGGGTCCCGTCACCCGCTGTAACCATCACCCTTCGATCACAGTCTTCTGAGACAGTTGGATTGCGCTCCCTCCCCCGTTCCGTTGCTTCCTCTGAGGACATCACTTCCTCGCAGAAGTTTCGTCTTCGTCTCTCGCGTTTCATGCGCTCTCGCTCCGGACCACGGACAGAGCTACGGTCGGGAGCGAGACCCTACCAGCAGAACCGGCTGTTGCGATGAGATCACAGCCCTGGTTGGCCCAAGCTGGGCATGCCGCCAATGTTTTTATACCTACTTTAATCACAAATCCAGTTGTTGTGAGCCATGGGCCAGTTCACATGGTATGGACTATGAGCCCGTGAACTCTTTCACCTTACACATAATTAATTTATTTTCATCCTTTCATTTACCTAATTTAAATGTTCTATTAAATTATCTTAAACTCATTTCCGAGTCTAAACCAACTCCATGAACCTCAGTAACTGACCATTTTTAATGTCTATTTACTATGTTTATGGTATTAATGTAATGTTGTATGTACTCTTATTGATGTATAAATCAGCATAAACATGTAAATAACTAATTAAACATATACTAAAAACATATACTAAAACATATATTAAATAACTCGTCATAGTTTGGTGTACACCAAAGTTGTTTTTGTTTTGTTTACCAGATGCTTAATTATCCAGCTTCTGTAACTGTCTAGTTAGAAACAGAAACAACTAGTTAGACTAGTCGTGTTTTAAATGTTAGTCTATAACTGTTTACACCGTAACTAACATCCAGTCCTTTTTGAGCATTCAGTAAATAAGAATGCCGTGGACTAACAACTTAACAAATGATGAAGATTGTCATGCAGACATGCTTCATTGATACGTAAAAATATTAACGTGGGAGAGCCATGTTTCGGCAAGTAAAGGCCGATGGGCTTGGCTCGACGGAGTATTACCATGGCCTCACAGAAAACCACAGAAAAACAGTGCTTGCATTGTGTGACCGAGTGAGTAAGGAGGCGTAAGTACCGGAGGCCCTGCCTCCCCTTTCCCTTCCCCTCTTTCCCCTCCCCATTTGCCCATCTCATCATTAACCTCCTCCCATTCCCTACCCTACTTGGGTTGCAAGTGTTCATGGGCGACGGAAGTCACTGTCTGCTCGTTTGTCCCCCTATACTATAAAAAAGAACCGATAATCATCCTAATGCCTTAATTAAAGTGCCTGTGAAACGTGAAAATGGTTTTGGTTTAAAAATGATTCCCAAAGTGGCTAGTAACTCCCCACCCAAAAATTATGTCTTCTGATCTTAATACATATAATCTGATCTTTAAATGAGAAATACCTACTCACGTTTGATATACCTTAATTCTGGAGACATATAAATAGTATTTTTTAACTTAATTTAGATCTAAAGAACCATTCGTAAAACATGAACACAATCAAAGGAATCCCCAACAATAAATGAAGCAACTATCTTATATACTACTGTAGTCTTTGGAAGCATCATACCTATGTTAATAATTCAGGCACTTTGGGTCTTTCTTATATTTTAAATCTAATACTTTATGTAATTATAAAGGCAAAGTAAAAACATACTGCCGTGTGTGAGATGTGTCAAATTATTATATATATATATATTTATTGGTTTTTATTAAGTAACTAATGGATGGACTTAAGGAATATAAGAAAAGGGACACAGTACTTTCTCCTGTTCTGTTTCACAATTACTTACTAATTTTTAGTAGTTATTGACGAAATAAAAACATAATTAAGTACAAAATGACAATAATTACATTTATTACATAAAAATAATCATAAGATCGCGTTCATTAGTGATGAGATTGTACATCTCTAGGAAATGTGGGGGTCGTAGTTTTTTAGATGCCATGACCCTCCATTATCGCGAGGTATACAATCGTAGAGAGTACTTTCTCTCTGTTAACGTGGAAGTACACTGGGATGTGGTGGCAGTTGATAACGGATGTACTCCGCTTAGTCTAGGTAAAGAGAACTGACGTAAACCTAACCAAAGAACTGCATGGACGTTTTTATCGGGTCTTAAACGGGCCCGATGTAGATCGGTGATCTCTTCAGAGAAACTGAAGGTTTTATCTGTGCAATTTAAGATGAAGTTGTTATGACGAACAAGTATTGGAGTCATATCCTGAAGGACGGCATCGTCGGCGTCCCAGAAAAAACCACAGGCATATAATTTCCGGTTGTTCTCGTCTTGCCAGGATAGTCCATCAACAAATTGTATATATAACCTTATGGCTGTCGAGTTACCGTACTATAGATATGTGCCCGATCCTAATTTTGAAAATGGTCGTGCAACATTATACTGGGATCGATCTATCATCACTTAAAAGTCTATTGTTGCCAATAAATGATATAGTGGTGATAGATTGATTAGAACGCCAAGCAATTATTGTTGAAATTTCCATTCCCCATGACGACAATCTCATAAAGGCTGAAAAAGAAAAACAACTAAAATATTTGGATCTGGCTCATGAAGTTGTTGAATGTGGATTCAGCAGTCATTGTTCCCATAGTCATACACCATAAGAGTCCAACACCATTTTATATTTAAAAATGTAATTTATACATTTGTAAATTAAATAAAGAGTATTATATAAATTATTTTATACCTAATATTTCAAACAATTTTTCATTCAAAGACAAAGTACAAAAAGCAAAATAAAATAATATTAAAAATATAAGTTATGAATGCACCTGTCAATACAACGGCAGTTTAAATTATAATCGCAAATTCAATCACTTGTAGTTGAAAGACAACCAGGTTCTTGTTATAACAGTGTTGTCTACAGCAATGCACAAATGTCTGCCAAAAATAAAGATACATAAACTCGCCTCGCCTTTCTCCCTTCGGAGTAGTAAGGGGCACTACCCGGCCGGCCCGGGCCCGCCACTTGCTTCTTTCCTTACATGGCTACATCATAAAGTCACGAGCTTCCTCTATTTTTTATAGATTTTAAACAAGCCCGCTGATTTATGGTACATATATTCGGAATAAAAATAGGTACTTGTTTAGATATTCACTTGGAACATTATTACTCATGATAAATTATAATAAGCTGTATTTTTCGTCTCTTACGTTCCCACCCTTAGAAATGGACTACTTTCTTTAATGTGTGAGCTATGAATTGTCCTTTATAATTTTACAACCTTGATAAAGTACAACCAATTTCATTAACATATACCGTGGGAGAGCCACGCCGAGGCACGAATGGGCCGGCTTGACCAAAGTATTTCCACGGCCTCAAAGAAAATCGTTAGACAAACAATGCTTACATTGTATTACCGAGCGAGTGAGGTAACCGGAGGCCCAGCTCCCCCTCTGCCCTTTCCCCCCACCCATGAAGGCGGGCAGCGCACTTACGACTCTCGTGTTGTTCAGTTCCTTTAAAAAAAAGCAATTTTGTTCTTAGTTCAAAAATAGCTAAGATATTACGTAACGTATGTAGGTAGGTACCTACGTATATACGTTACGTAATATCTTACTACTAACGTATATAAATATACGTTACGTATATTTATATATCTATCTATATAAATAAAAAATAATCACCGAAATGTATGTACGCGCATAACTTTCGATCGACTGAACCAAATTGTATATTTTTTTTTTGTGTTCGTTATTATCAGGACAGGGTTTGAAATAGACGAAAATTTCATTTCAGTATTTAAAAACAACGGTCATCACTTTCTATAAGGAAGGCTTGTCTTGTTTAAAATACAAAACACTAGTTATCTATTCCATTGTTTTAAATCTACGTCATTTGAACTCTTAAACAAGGTACCATGGTATCTCCTAGGTCAGGATATTTGTTGAACTGCAACTTAAAATTATTTTTGAATTTCATATTTTCAATATAGAAGAAAATTATACAATAAAAAATTAGAAACCTTTCATGACTATTGTTTGTTGGAACGCTTCAATGAGTAAAAGTGTAACTGCTAGCGGCTTTTCCGATTTTAGCAATTTTCATTTTAACTTTCACTGTTTACAAATAATTCACCTAAATAACTAAACTAATTTACCGGTTTTAGAAGGCTGGCAGCAGTGCCACTTGAAATGACAATGCTAATTCTCTATGCAAGAAAAAGGCAGGCCGTCTGGTCACGAAAACTGTTGTTAGGTCCCTTGCAATCCTAGATTTTTTTATTAATGTTCTCAACGTAAAAAAAATAATTAACAATCGCTATACCAGGCGTCGTCGTTCGAGCCTTAAATGATCTCTTAGCTAGCACGTTTCTCTTTGAACTGGGTCTCCTTACGACCTGATGCTGTATCTAAAGCGGTATCTACTTTCTTATAATGACCGTTAATAAATAGACGAATTTACCAAATTTTACTTATTTTTATGTACTTTATTAAAATATCAAAAACTACTAATAGCGGGTATGTTTCTTTTTTTTACGACTTTTTGAAGCTCAGAGAATACCTATTTAAATATTTGGGCATTATATAGGTCAAATAGTCTCTTATGTTTGTAAATTATATATTTCTTTTTCATAATAACATATATGTATTATACTTAGTATTAAGAAGAAATGTTAAATAATTATTATTTATGTCGAAGTATGATATACTGATGAAGTATATATACATTTTATTTCTATACACAAATTTAGAATATTACGAAGCTAATTTAACAGGCTTTCGTCTAAAAAATGAAGGATTACTGGTAGACATCCATTTCTTCCACGTTTAGAAATAGTTAGGTGCCCACATAACAAATTCACCTCCGACTTGGCTTAATTTTCTGAAACCTTTCCATGAGTAAAATAAAAGTGCAGATGTTAGGCTTTTATAAAATCCATACTGCTTTACCCTTTAATCCTTTGTTGAAATAAAAGAACGGCGAATGAAAAGTAAAGCGGTGTAGCTGCTTTCATCTGTAAACACTTGAACGATGTAAAGTGTTCAATATCGGTGGGAAATGCTGCGAAAATTCTTTTTTACAATCGATCGATGGGTGTACCCGTTACTAGTGTGGATTGGTCGGTGGGCGTGGTGCTTGTTATCATAGCGGTGACGACAGCCAATGGCGACGTTTCGGTGATAAGAGGGTTGAGGATGCGCGGTGGGGTGGCGGCAGTGCGCCGGACGGAGCGGCCCGGGGCGGCCGCGCTTCAGCATGTTGGGGACCATGATGTACCCGGGCACAGAAGATGCGGACCTCGAAGACATGCGAGTGCCGCCGATACAACTCGAACATTTACCTGAAGTATTTCTATGTACGTAAAGTTGTGTTATTTGCGTGTGCCAGTGTTTGTTACGATACGTGCCGTGCTATTTTGTGTACCAATAGTGGTTTGGTATGTTTACAGGGCCTCTTAGTGTCAGCATCAGTTTTTTTTCATCGTAAGGCTGAAAGAAAAGGTGTTCAATAACTTTAAAAAGTATTCTAAGGTTTATTAAAAAACACGTGTTCTATTTTTGTTTAAGGTGTATGTATAGTCCTTTAATGTAGGAAGGTGTTTTAATTTTGGTTATGTTTCATCATTTCCATCAAACTGAATAATCTGCTACTAAAAAAAAAAACAATATAAATTATAGATCGACATACACATCGCTATACACTACAGGTTGCTTTGTCAAATGTAAAACTATTAGAAAAGTATATGTAAACTAGCTATGTCCTTTCTCAGGGTTCGAAGTTATCACCATGACGTGAAAAGATAACAGACAGACAGAGCTACTTTCACATTTATAATATTACTATAGATATACACCGTGATTACTTATGGGGACAGGTAAAAATAACCTTTCTTAATTTGTTGGCTTTATAACATGCCTTCAGATATTAATTATACTCGTGATGTAATTCAGAGACATTTTTAATTAATTATAAAGAATTAATGGAAAATATAGTACCAACTACAAGCTTTTTGGTCACGTACCTAAATATTTTCGACTGTCCGACTAGCTCGAGTAGATGATGTGAGTAATTCATGTTTATAAAAGATTTGTTGGTTGTGTTACTGCGACCAGATTTCATTATCTTACTTTGCTGGCCAGTGCCTAAGTTAAACTCTCAAATGTGACTTTCCGAGCCCTTCGCAGGTACAACATATTTACGGGATGCGTTTAGTTTAAAGTAGGTAGCCGTTTTCAGATATTGCAGCAGGCCATTGTCGGGGATCAGTAATGCCCCGCCAAGTCGAGGCAGCCATTCTCGAAGCCATTCAGTGCATTTTCAAGAATTGTAACTTAGTTGCTTGAAACCCTAGAAGCCTGAATTTTCAATAATCAAAATACATTTCCGAATGGCATTCAATTTAGACCGACAGTTTAAGAGTACTTCTAGAAGACAAGCTTGAAGACGACATAAGTGTTTAACATATAAACCAAACAAAAAATTTAAACATCCTGCAATTTTAGTCCTGTCTTGCCAAGTCAGAAATTATTATCTTTCTTAATAAAATGTTTCTTAATTTATATATTTATAAATAAAGTCATATTTATAAAGTCAGATAAAATTGTTTGTAAATAAAGATTTACTGTTATCACGTATTCTGTGGAACGAAGAATAGCTATCGGGTAGTTTGTTGACGGACAGTGAAAGTTATTTAGAGTACTCAACGTGGCTCTACATGAATGAATAAGTGCGAGACTTGCAACATTTTAACGTATAATGTTCTTAAGGGATACTGGCTTTCTGCACTTCTTTTTTATATTAACCATAAGTATACTAACTTTTTCATCAATGGCTGATGATTTAAAAAAAATGCGTAAGATGAATTCAGTAATATACTCTACATATGTCTACAAAATACTGTATTCATTATAGAAGAAAAGGGTTATATACTTAGTGTGGCTATAAATACTATTAGAATACAAAAAACATAATATCAAACTTGAATTTGGAATATGAATTATATGTTAATATTTAGTATGTATGTATGTATGTTTTCTCATTTTCGCGCCCATCGGTCTTCAATATTTTTGTGATATTAAAATGGACTAGGGTTATACAGAGAGCCGAATTGATGATGATTGTTGATAACCTTACAAGAAGTAGGTATGGTAACTCTCCATCCGCTTGCTACGTTTAAAGGATTGTATTAAAGCGAATGGATATAATTTTTAATGAGCTTTATCTATACTTACTGCTGTTATAATTTATGTATAAACTAACACACATTACAGTACAGTATTTTATGCAATAAAAAAAAATATTTCCTTGTAGCAATATTTATAACAAGACTAAGTATATACATACACTCACGCCTGTATGCCCGAAGGGGTAGAGAAAGTCGTTATTAAAGCCGACATTTTTCCGATTATAATTTATCCCCCTTAATAGGGGGCGTCTATTGCCGTCTTCCGGGCACTTTAGGGAATTGGGGAAATGTAGAGTATATTATGAAGAAAGGTAGGACAGAAACGGAAGGCAAGGATATTACTTATACGTATGGATTGAGGAGTATAAGCAATAGCTCAAGCAAGTCAGGGTGCTATACCATATCCATACGTATAACTAGAACTGGCTTATTATTATATACCTATTCGTATTTTTTAATTTCATATTCCTTTAATAATTGCTGAATTACCTATAATGGCTTTTTTAAAAATTAAATTTGATCAATTTTTTTTTAATCCGAGCGCAAAGTGCGTGCGCAAATCGCGTCAAACCACCATTTTCTTCAGGCCAGCGATCATGGAGGCCGTAGATCGTCTCTACGGCGCGGGCGCCTGGAACGTCCTCTTCGGGACGGGAGAGTGCTAGCCCTCTCCCGTTCCCTTCCGCCGCCTCTTTGACGTACATCACCTTCTGGCAATATGAGGCGGTGATAGATAGAAAGTTACCTAGTCACAAGAAAAGAATACTAATATTAAAAGAAAAACGTATGAACGGTCCTTGAAAAGTTAAATTAAAAGTTATTACTTTTATTGATAATTTTTTATACATAATATATTGAACATATAAAAACATAACCAATAAAATGAATTAAACGTAACATAACATCATAATAATTAAACATAGCCACTGCTTTTTATTGCAATTATTAGACATTATTATATATCTACTTAATTAAATTAATATACCTAACGTTACGTTCAGGCTTAATTCTTCTATATATACTAATGTTATAAATGTGAAAATAGTTTGTCTTTCTGCCCGTCTGTTACACTTTTACGGCTGATCCGCTAAACCAATCTGTATTAAATTTGGTAACTAGGGATTTGGGATATTACAAGCATAGACACAGTTCTATACTATTTCCAGTTTTGTGCAAATATCACAATGAGTGATACTACTGAAAACCAGCAACCAGCCATTGGTATGTTACCCAATGGCTTTGAATGTTATATATATATATATATATTATTGAATGAGATTATTAATTGCGTCTGTACTCCATTTATTGGAGTACAGACGCAATTTTTGAGTCCAGTTTTTTTTTTTCATAGTTAATAGGTTAAATTCAAATTCCTTATTACCGTGATTTCATGGAATTATTTTTATGTTTCTTATGTAGTTCGAATCCAAACGCTTATAGACACCGTTTGACCTAATTATTTTATTTTAAATTTATAAAATTAGCAAAACTTATTTTACTGTGCACTAATGCGTAACTAATACATTAATAATAGAACTAGATAGGCTCTTTAGACTACATGGTCTGTAATATATAAAATATAAACATTTTATCTGAAAACCATTGCGTATAACAAATTCTCAGAAATTATTATAGCATAAAAAACAAGCGTGAATGATACACCAGAATAAAATCCATTGGAAACAAAATGCGTGTAAATTATAAAATTACCTATGAATGTATTTGATGCTTGTAGGCTGAGCCCTTAAAACGCGATTTAAAATGCGATATACCTATCGTCGTCGTAATATACATATATCGTCTATAATTTATTTCATTGACAATTAGGAGTAGTTCTGTAATATGTACATGTCTGTTAGTGTAAATATAATAATATTTTCTCTTCTTTCCGTATGTCAACATTTTAGGTCCAATTTAACAGTGGAAGAACCATGCTTAGGCACGAATGGGCCGGCTCGACCGGTGCGATACCACGGCCTAACAGAAAACCGGCTGTGAAGTAACGCTTGCGTTGCATTTCCCCGAAATGAGTGAGGTTTCCGGTGGTCCAACTCCCCTCTCCTCCTTTCCATCTCCTCATCAGAGCTCCTTATCAGTAGCTCACTTTACCAGGGCAGTCATTGTTCTGAACTAAAAAACTTTTTTAACGAGGACTTATCATATGGGGATTTTAGAGAAAAATGAATACAGTGTCTTTTCTTAATACTTTTATGTTCGGCTCTGTTCTTATATTCGCCGCGTACAGGTACCATACAGATTTGGGTACCTACTAACTTAACGCTCAAAAAGGGTCAGTGTTATTTCGTCACACACACACACTTCGTCACTCTAAAAAAATCGTGTAGTTTCGTTTAATCGCTTAATCGTTTCGTTTAATCTGGCGTTAAAAACTGTTACAATAAAAAAAAACAAAATATTAATAAAAAAAACACAAACAAAATATGAATATTAAAAGATATATTACAACAGCATTGTTATATGAATTGTGATATTAAAATAGAGTTTGGTGATGAAGAGAACCGAATTGCTGTGACAGCATTACACAAAGTAGGTATGGAGCCAAATGCAATTTTTGAAACTCTCCATCTGCTTGGTATTAGTCAAATGTTTGTGTACCGTGCTATTGATAGGTACAATGAAACCTCTGTTTGTGAGAAATAATTCGAAAAAATCCTGTCTGGCAGCAAAAGATTTTATCTCGGGAAATGAATATAGCACCTACAACCATGTCCCGTATTTTAAAAGATCCCTTATAACTGCGAATTATAAAAAATAATAGGGTAGTAAAATCAAAATAACTTCTTAAGCGGTATGCAAAGGGTGGTGACTGAAAAAATGTATATACTGTCGAGAATTTTTTTACTATTGAGTAACATTTTAACCAGCAGAATTACCGAGTTTATGCTCAAAGCTTCCCAATTAGTCAGTAGAGTACAATTTGGGCATCATCCGACTTCAGTGATGGTATGAGCCACAGTATTGTGAAAAATGTGTCAAAATATCGGCACAAGTGTATCAAAATACGATTCCGATTCCATGATTCCATGTTCCATAACCAAGAATGGTCCTATCAGCAAGACCGGAGGACCGTATCATAAAGTTCGATCCACCCAAGCGTATTTGGAAACGAACGTTTCTGACTTCATCGGAGCTGAAGACTGGCCGTCATCTAGTCCCGATGATAATCCACTGGACTATGATTGCAGAGTATAGCATGCTCTATGCGCCATGATAATTTGGAGTCTCTAAATAATCTATAAGATTGTTAGTGAAGAATTTTCCCATGGAGAAAGTGCGTCTTTCTATTGATAACTGGCCAGAACGTTTAAAGGACCGTATTAAAGCCAACCTAGATCATTTTGAATGAGCTTCATATATTTTTGTGTGTATGAATAAACGTATATACACACAAACATGTAGAAACTAACACATATTACAGTATAATATAAATGTTTTAGGCGATAGAAAAAAAAAATTTTTCCATACAACAATATTTATGGCACGGTTAGGATTTAAGTATTGTAAAAAAATCGCGCTTTAATAATAAACGTGGGGTGCATTTTGGTAAATCTTTAAGAGGAGTTATTCATATTTATATGAATGAATGAATTATTTGCAATATTGGATGGTAAGCTAAGGCTTCATAAATGAAAATTATTTTTTCTAATTTTTGACTACGGCATCCGGCGTGTCGGTGGGTATGATGGCAATTCTGTAAGTAGTAAGTAAACTCATGTGCTTTCAAGATTTGCCGCAAAGATATTCAGCGTCAGTTCCAGCAGGTCTTATTTACAGTTTAATTCATGTTCCCCAAGACAATGTTTGGCACGCAAACTTTGGGTGACGATTCATGTTTTGGTAAACCAGGACGATTCAACGGAATTAAAACTCGATTAAATCATTTATAATTTTGTCCCTTCTTAGGTTTTTGGTCGCTATAATACATATAACACGTTAAATAGATGCATACCAATAAATTTCAAAATACATTTATTTTATATTAGTTATTTAACTTAACGTAAGCACTTAATATTTACATAAATCTAAACATAAAAATTCTAAGCATGCATTACCACGTTATGTGCCTTTTTTGATGTGCAAAAAAAGCCAGCTTTCTAGTAACTAGAAGTGTCAATCAGTCGGCTAGCTAGTTTCTTATAAATGGAACGAACACTTGTACGTCTAGCATCTCCACTCCAAACTGCTCAAAACCATAATAACCAAATTACTGTATTTATGCTGTTTGAGGCTTTCGTACGATGTAGCAGCAGTGCCGGCACGCCCAGCTCTACTTGAAAGATGTGATGGCACAAGGGTATCGACGTATGTTGTATCTACACCAAAGGTCATCTTCCATGGCAATAATGACGTACCATCTAGTGCCTTCCAATCGTCTCGTACCAGACCATTGGGATCTCGTACGGCCGTGATATTTATATATAAAATTCTTTAAGTATATTAAATTACACAAGTACTTAATGGATTATATAACATAAAACAGTGAATAATATAATTATATATGTTGCAGCCAGTATCCCTAAATGCGGGGGTTGTCACGAGATGATAGTGGACCGCTACGTCCTGAAGGTGTCTGACCGAACGTGGCACGCAGGCTGTTTGAGATGTGTGGAGTGCCGAGCCATGCTCTCAGGAAAATGCTTTGCAAGAAATAATCAACTTTATTGTACAGACGACTTTTTCAAGTAAGCCTCTTTTAGATCATATTACAAACCCCGGTTTGCTTTATAAAAAAAAACATTGACAAGGAGTCAATGGTGTTTAAAACCAAAAATGCAGCAACTTGTCCTTAATCAATTCTTAAAATAGCTATGTATTAAGAAAAATACTTGCACTAATTACTTGGTCTAGAATAAATTTATCCCTGCTTAATTTCAATACTAAGCAGTGTTGCTTTGAACCGTATCATTTAATAATATCATAATCATAATGTTATATGTCCACGGATCTACTGTCAATTTCTTGCATGTAACAATTTCAAACACGTTGATAATGTTGTTGTTCTTGCGGCTGTTGTCCTAGGCGGTTCGGTACGAAGTGTGCGGGATGCGGGCAGGGTATCCCGCCAACGCAGGTAGTAAGACGTGCGCAAGCGCATGTCTATCACCTAAGATGCTTCGCGTGTGCCGCCTGTGCAAGGACACTTAATACTGGTGATGAGTTCTATCTCATGGAGGATGGAAAGCTTGTGTGCAAACCGGACTATGAAGCGGCGAGAGCCAAAGGTACATTAGATTTGTTTTTGTGGCAGTCTCTCTAGTAAAGCGAAATAGTTATATGTGGATTAACATATATGTTTGTGTTTGTGTAAGTGTATGTATGTATATATATATATGTATGTTTGTGTGTATAGGTATGTACATATGTATATGGTATAATTAATTACGTAGCTTTAATTGTGTTATTTATTTTTATGCCGTATATTTTTCTTTTTTTTTATTCTTTTTTTTGTGAACTGTACACCTGCTACGCACATATACTATATATGTATCACCCAAGGGTGGACTGGCAGAAAATTCTACGGCATTGAGTGCGCTTCATGCAGCATATCTGTAGTAAGTTTTAATTAATAAAGAATTAAAGTATGAAAACTAAATTTGAGGCTTACACTAACTGAAATCTCGCCTTTTTGTCACTCAATACGCCCGTTAACATGTAATTGTACGTATTTTCTTATAGTTACCTGGTGTTTTTTTTAATTACTATTAAGATTGAAAAGTTGGTGATAATCGAATTTAACAAAATTGTCTATATCCAGGTGGTGAAGGTTCTCTAGACGGTGACGCAGCGAGTAAAAGGCCGAGGACGACGATCACCGCCAAACAACTGGAAACACTGAAAAATGCATACAGCAGTAGTCCGAAACCGGCCCGTCACGTCAGAGAGCAACTCGCCCACGACACGGGACTCGATATGCGCGTTGTTCAAGTGTGGTTCCAAAACAGGTTGGTTAAATTTATTGCTGAATTTAACAATTTAATCATAAAATACTAACGTATCTTTTAAAACAGAGGGCACAGCTACTTTATTTGATACTCGAGTGACTAAATGGGAAAGTGTTTAAACTTTAGACAATCGAGATTCAGTAGCATTAGTAGCATTGGTTTATTGGTATAATAAATAAACGCGTGTATGTTTACGTCATCCATACGCGTTCATTGTTACATTGTGTTGCGCAAGGAACTCGTACGAGTACTCCTATATTTTTAACAACACATATATGTAAGTACCAACAAAGAGCAGAGTTTGAAAACATACATACATACAAAATACCTGCTCTCTCGCCTGTGTCCCCCAAGGGGTAGGCAGAGACGTAATTAAGGCCCACATTTTGCCGATAATAATTTTGTCACATTCAGTAGTCCATTAATATGGGGCAAGCCTATTGCTGTGATCCGAGCACTTTTGGCAACAATATGGCACATTTGGTGTATATTGACAGGAAAGGGAGGATAGAAAGGAAAGGAAAGGGATATAGCTTATACGGATTATATTATATGTTTATTTTATATGTTTATATTATATGTTTATATTATATGGACTGGGGAGTACAAGCAGTAGCTCAAGCAAGTCAGGGTCGCATACCTATAACTTGAACTGACTGGTGCCGTTAAGTCCAAACCCTCTAACTATAGTTTGAAAACCTAATTCTTTTATTCGACTATCGGACTGCTGCACTGTCAGAAGTTACTAAACTAAATATTTTATTATATTTTATTAAAAATCATGATAGCAAGTGACTTGAAATAAACATTCTATCATTGACATTTATTTCTTTAGTTGAGAAGCAATTAGACACGGAGAAAGAGAGTAACGCCTCTTTAACCGTACCAAACAAACCAGAACAGTCGATATCTGTAATCGATCTTGCTCGGAAGCACTTGCAGAACACTGAACAAGTTAACGAAATGATTTTGAAATGGTCAAGTGATTTAACAAGACGTAAAGAGAGATTAGAGCTTTTATGACTATAGAGAGCTAAACAATAAAATGTCCAGTAAAATTAATGTGTCGCACAACTGCGACGATAACTCGATAGAAATAAAAACACACTATAGGCACATAAGTATTTTATGTGCCTATAGTAGTTAAATTTTAAAATACTTTTATTACACTATGGTATATGACTCAAAAAACAATTGTGCACAGAAAATGGGATCACGCGTTAAGTACGCGGTCGTTAGTTTTTATCAGTGAAGTCTCAATTTTTTTCAAACCAACGATGCCTACTTTTTCAAAGACACAAAACATATGGTTTAACTAAACTTTACAATATGGAGAAAATAAAATACTTGCGGTATTTTGCCTGTAGGTACAGGGAGTACCTACAGTACTCCCTGTACCTACAGGCAAAAATATTTGTTCTAATGTCAGTTTACATATGAAATGTTTATTTTAATGCTGTATTGTTTTTTCATGTCTACTTATTGAATATATAATAGCTTTTAGTTTAATGTTGTGTAAATGTGGTTTGTCTCTTATTTTGAGAAATAAAATATGTATGATAATAATAAAAAATGGCACAGTAGTTTCAAAGCTGTTGCAGTTAGGCTGATAATAGTTGTATTGGACAAAAGCCAGGCCTTCAATATTCGCGCATTGTGTGTATCTATTCTGAATGTAGTTTGTTGAGATTGTAAGCATAGTCTAGGAACTATGTTGTGTCGCGCGCGAACGGCCACAGTCACGGCAGCAGTCACGCCCTGCACGCCGGCCTCGCCTCGTAAACCTGAACGCGATATCACAATGCTCGACTTCTTTTCTTTACGTGTTCCAATACAAGTACACACAATACATGGTCATGTTAAACATGGCAGCCAGTCCTCATTATACCATGCTATTAAAGTGACCGGATTACGGACAGATTGATTGATATTACGCGTTCGTGGCCAGTTCGTTGACTGTTAAATTAAGTTTCTGTTTATGTCACAAAGGGGCAAATGAGCACCTCGGGAGTGGGGCTTAATACGGGGGGGGGGTCCTCCGGTAAACTCGCTCACTGGGTAAATACATCGGAATCATTGTTTCACAACCGGTTTACCGTGAGACCATGGTATTACCCCGGTCGAGCCGAACTATTGCCTACCTAAGCATGGCTATCCCTCAGTAATTTCAGCAATATCAGTCATTGCAACTCCTTCAATAAGTGATCACTCTTATTGGTTTACTATTTTTTTTATTAAAGAGTGCTATTTGCAGTATACTAGTTTAATAAATGACTACCTGATACCATGTATCTTTTGCCACTATGTTCATATTGTATTAAGGGGGATAAATCAATTAACTTTAAAAATATTCCTATTATTTTCGGAACTCTATCCAACACTACGGGTTAAGGGGAGGCCAGATGGACTCACGACCTGAGGAAGGCGGTACGGAGGTGTTGATATATTTAATCTATACACATATTTATTCTAAATTTCAATCATAAGTGAAATAAATCATTAAATTTCTCAACAAATTTAAACAAAAATTATGATTAATGTCTCAGAACTCCTTAAAACAAATATTTTGTTGAACGTTTTCATAAAATGGTATAATAAATAATGACATAATAGTATGTTGAATACTGCTACTTACAATACATTTTATTGCAAGCCGCCTATTAGTGACTTACGCGGATCTATAAGTGACCTACTACTTAATTGTATAAATAAGTCGCTATTAAAAAAGGAAATTATAATTTATATATATATGTTATATAGAAATTATAATATCAGTACTATAACACAGAAGTTAATTCAGGACAATGTATCGGTAATCCATATAAGTATATATGTACCTCACTAGGATTATTGATACATTGCAGCACGCGCTGGGCTCCCAGCGGACTGGGCGGAGGCACTTTAATTAATCAAGCTCTTTGTTGAAAGCCCGCGCCGGGCGGTGCCCCGTTGCTTCGCTAATAACAACACACGCAAAACATTCGGCTAGGGTGTTTTGTTTATACATCGAATACACAATTATTTGTTTAAAACGTAAGTAATCGAAGCGTAATAACGGGGAATGCGTTGCAAAATCAAAGTTGAGATATTGTACGAAAAGTTCATCTTAAATGATATTTGATTTATTGAAATTAAGATGCAATTGTAGAAATAAACACAATTATAGGTATTATTTATATACTTCCCTAATTATGTTTGAACTGCAAGAGTAAGCCGAAAGCAAGGCTAGAATCCTTATGTTCTCATAACCCTATACAAGCATTTTACTTATAGACTATTTTCTAGAATATATTCGTTTATAAAATGTAGATTTATAACTTCAGGATTTAATTATAAATTGAATACAATTTTTTCATCTAATTATAAATTCAAGTGTGGCATTTCTTATCAACAGAAGAGCAAAAGAAAAACGGTTAAAAAAGGACGCGGGTCGTACACGATGGTCACAATACTTCAGATCGATGAAGAGTGGTGGAGGCTCTCCTAGGCACGACCGATTGCTTGACAAGGATGAACTCAAAATAGATTTAGATTCCTTCAGCCATCACGGTAAGTAATTTTATTGCTCAATATGTTAACGATCAACAACTACAAGAACAAACACTAACAAAAAAAGCATATGTTAAAAGGTCACGGAGTTCCGATAATAGCCAGTTGTCGCTGTGGTTCTCCAGCTATTGCTTGAACTACCCTATCCACACATATAAGAAATATAGGGATATTTCTTCCATTCTATTCCTCTTTTGTCTTTCCTTCTTACCTACCTTACCCATTCAATATTATTCATTCAGATTTTTCTACAGTTCATTCCCAAGTTTCTTGGTTGACGCCAATAGGCTTACTTACTTATATAAATAATTATTTCAATACTATGCAAGTGGGACAAATACAAAGATAGCTAAATGCAAGTAGAATATAGTCGTGAGTGTATGAATTAGTATGTTAGATTTTTTTCTTTTTAATGAACAACTCCCGAACTAGGATTAATTTATGTATCGCGGGGGACTTTACAGACATTCAAATAACGGACACAAAGAACACCCAGACTCCGAACTACAATTTAAGGATTACACAAAGTGTAGTCCCATGTGCAGTGTAGTGGGGAAACCTCCATCCGCATTTTCGTCATATTTTGATCGTTTGTAATTTGTAGCTTTAACTAGACTAATGAAAACCGACCACGTTCAGAAATAAAGTAAATACAAAACACATTCAACTGCCTTCATTAAGACAAAGTAATCAATAATATAACACAAATGGATTTTTAATGTTTAGTGTAAAAATAGAAATATAAAGTGGTAGAAAATAAAACTGTGGTTCTCTCACATGACAAACACGTTTAATTAAATAATTATTATTTTATACACACCTCACGGCTTTATTCCCGTAGGGATAGGCAGAGGTGCATTTAACACCATGCTAACAATTGATCCAACTCATGTAATAGGGGCTAGCCATTTGCAGTCAACCGGGCACTTGGGAAATTAAAGATGGAATAATATTTTGTATCTCGGTATCTCAATGAAGAATTGTGTACTAGACTGGTTGCATACATGTAACTCCAAATGACCGTAGCCCGATAGTCGAGCTTTAATATGTCGTTGCCACATACATACACTTACGCTTATATTCCCCAAGGGGTAGGCAGAGGCGTCTCAAACGCCGATAATAACTTAGTCCCACTTACTTCAAAGGGGGCAAGCCTATTCCTGTGATCCGGGCACTATAGGACTACACTGTCTGTCTGATAGATAACAATCCCATCACTTAGTCGTTTGTTACTACACGCACGGGAAGAGCAGGAGTGGCTCGCCCCTAATATAATCCACCGGGAACAACACGGCACATGTCGTTTCCGTTCCATACAATTTTCCTTTTCAATCTCAACGTTCTGATCGATAAATCGATCGATTGTGCAAACGATGATAAATGCTATTTTCAACCGACTTCAAAAAGGAGAAGGTTCTCAATTCGTCTATTTTTTATTTGTTACCACATAACTTTCGACTGGGTGAACCGATTTTGATGATTTTTATTTATTTTAAAGCGGGTGGTCCCATTTCAATTTGGTCTAGTTCTGACAACGGCATCAATGTGAAAACCATATAAGTCTTAAATTTGCATTAGGTGTGTGCGTGACAAATGGACGAAGAACTCAATATCACGTAAACCGATTTCGATGATTCTTTTTTTTATTGGAAAGCATGTAGTTTCAAATCTAGTTAGATGAGAGTTTGGTTAGGTTCTGGCAATGGCATACATGAGAAAACCATATACGTCTTTAATTTTATGATAAACGCATTGAAGTCGATTGTCTACTTTTTTAAAGTGAATTATATATGTGTATCTACATATATCTGTGTTCATGTAATGAAAGGGAATTGGTATTATGTGGCAGAGTTGAGCAATGACAGCTACAGTACGGTGGCTCTGGGTGGTGAAGAAGGTTCGCCGGCGGGCGGCGGCACGGCTGCAGGCGGCGCACGGTACGCGGCCACACCGCCCTATCTGCGCGCGCATTCTCCTCCCCACCCGCATTACCATTATCCACCCGATCACCTCGTCTATACTAACATCGGTACGTAAACACACCAACTAAGTACGAGTAAGAAATAAACGTGTTTATTACACTCGAGCTTCACCGATATTCAGATCCAAAATACAAACAAGTCGTTTATACATATATATACATATGTTCTACAGTAAGTTTCAGTAAAATTTGGTTACTTAAATCAAAATACATGTAGGAATTATACTATGCGAGTTTGAGGATTCCAGTACTACAAACGAGATAAAGTAGGTACTGGGTTCTTTATACAAATATGAAAAATTTGAATTCTAAACACATGCATGAATAAAGGTATTTACTGTTAGGTACTACTATGTATTATGTGCCCTTTGCTACTTTTGAGACTTGTGTGTGTGTGTGTGTGTGTGTTCAACCATACTACTTCTGTTTTAGTTTTAAATTTATTAAATATAATAATCAATATTCACCCTACTGTTAGTGTTACAGACGCATGCAGTAGGGTACTTGTTTCATCTATATCGATACTGACGTTTTCTAAGGAGTAGGTAATGAGGAACTACTTACGTACTCACTAAACAACACTAAATCTAAGGAGTTTTTTTTTCATAGGTCAAGCCATGAGCGGAGCTGGTATTGGCGGGGTCGGGGGTGCGGGAGGTGCGTCAGACTTGAGTAGTTCGTCATCTCCAGCAGCGGGTGGATACCCTGACTTTCCTCCCTCTCCAGACTCGTGGTTAGGAGAGGCCCATCACTACTCTCCGCGAGCTTTCCCCTAGCGGCGGCCACCGCCGGCGCACGCGCACGCTGTACCCCCTGCGCCCGCGCCTGCACCTCATCACCCCGCACCCCATCCACCATCAGCGCCTCGCTACCAATCTCACGTACTCGGTGCACAGCCACTTGAACTTGTTGTCAAGCGCGAGCTGTGACCTCTCGAAAACATTCCAGAATTTCACAAAAAATGTGTAAGGACATTACAGTGTGCCGACATTATGAAGATTATATAAAGAAACACATTTATAAGAACTTAAATAGCCTTACAATATTTCAGTATAACTTTGAGTCATTTACTACTCTATTTGTATAAAAGCGTGCTATAATAATCTCACTTGATGTTTTGTTACAATGTATGACATGAATATATCGATTTTGTGATCATACTGTTTGTTTAGGGTTTGTAAATAATAATGTAACTGGACATATAAGCACAAAAGATTTTTAAAGGCCTTACACTACCAAGGTATATTATTGTAAATATAGTAAGAGTGGGTCATAGATAGCTGTTGAGCTAAGAGTACCAATATGTATATTTATGTACATTAAGTATGATAATTACAGAAAATATGGTTGACGTAGGTCTAATGCAATATTTATTAACGATCTATGATTTTAAAGAAATTATCACATATATTGTACATAAAAAATTATGTAACATAAGTAATAATAGCTGGTATAGGCAAGTCCATAGTGATTACAATACTTTGTGCAAAAAATCTAGTCGAGAGATGAATGGTATCTATATAAATAATTGTACATGTAATTACAATAAAGTTTTATTTACAACTTAATACTACAACTAATAGTAAACTCCTTATAATCTTATAACCTATAACTCCGTTGTGGCTACCCCCCAGTACTGTTGCATTCGATTTTCGGCGTCCAGCGAATCCTGATTTGATTTCTCTTGTATCACAGCAAAATCATATTCCAAATGGTAGGGCATAAGCCGCTGCAGGGAGCCAAAGTAGGCTGCATTCGGACCTCCATTTGGTATTCTACCAGAACCAAAACGAAAATCTGGTTTCAAAGCGTTTCCAAACGATCTCGCACTGCCAAAATGCTTAGATAAAAATGGGACTCCTTTTGATTGTTTACCGGTTAAATGCAACTGAGGACTACTACCTGATAAACCCTTTAAGTTTCTTAGGCTGCTGACGTTGGATCGTATACCTTTAGATAAGTTATCTAACTCTTTATCAAATAGCATTTGGGTATTCTGCTCAAGCATATACTCCCAGCATTTAAACTGTTCTTCGGGATTGCCTATTTCTTCATTTCTGTGATCATCTTCTTTATCTTCTTCAACTCGGACGCGAATCGCTCTTGCAACACCACCTCTACAACTTCGACGTTCAGATGCTTTGGCCTGTGACCGCACGCTAGCATAATGTTGATGGCCAACGACTTCACTAAACGGGCGATCGCTTTGCCCACTCGGTGATGAACGATCACTACTTGGTTTTGGAGGTGACACTGAATGACAACATGGTTCTAACCGCGAACAACAACAGTCTGACCTACATACTGATTTATTACTATTTATCGTCTGTCTTAACTCCCGCATTAATAGATCCACATCCGAACGTGCCGCGTCAAAACGTATTATTAACACAGATATACAGTCGTCTACACCATAACTTTGAGCTAGATCTTGCAATCTTTTAGCGGCCAGAACGGGATTGCGTTCTGCTCTAACTTCAGATACTGCAGTTTCCATATTAACAGCACTCCAAAACTTTCCGTTCCCTAAAATTAGGAACTCATCATCTTCTTTTATAACAGTTTGTATAACGTCAGGATCAGGTACAGTAGTGGGATATCGAGAAGAATATCCTAAGCGTTTGTTATTCTCTATACCCAAACTTAAAGGCCCGTTTCTTCTACTTAAGACAGCTTTTGTGCTACCAACATTAGCGAGTCTTAGGCTATATTTTTTGGTGGCGTGTCCAAATCCATTTTCTGTCGCCGTCATAGGAGACAAATGACACATAATCAAACAAGCTCCCTTTCTCTGTCCCTTCTCTTTTAGTTCTCTATGTGCAGATAAAACCACATATTTCATATACTCCGTCACGGTTTCTTTTATTGATTTCTCCTCAAGCACTAGTCCTGGTATACATGTTTGTAAAGCTTTTGGCACCTCTGTATCTGTTTCACCATCAATAATGGCAAATAGACCTTCTTTGTTACAAAATGATGGAAGACGAATTTGAGCACAACAGAGTTGTAACGATTTATTTGGACATTCAGAAAAACCTGTAGTCCAAGGAGTGGTTCCGTTTAACTCTTCGTGGTAACCACTTTTTTGAGTCCACGGTAAAGAATGCCGTCCTGTCACATCGATTAAACTCAAAGGTCGTTGACATCTGTAGGCACTAAATTGCGATGGGTCCACTTGCAATTTTTTGTTGCACGATATATCCAAAAACTTGAGTTGTTTTGGGGCAAGTAGTCGTAAATCTATACTATCTAGTTCATTGTGGGCAAAATCCAAAATTTTTACGGATGCGCTACAAGCAAACATCGGAACCAAATGCAACCTATTAGAATGAGCTCTTACAATTCTTATATTATTAAGTTGCGGTAAATTTTCAGGTAATCTTGATAAACAGTTGCCAGATAATACTAGTTCTTCAATATCAGACCAAAAATTAATGCAAGCTTCTGGTAAAATAGTCAAACAATTATATGCCATATGTAGTATCTTTAATCCCCTAAAGGCTATAATGACATCTGCCACTTCATCTGTTAAGCAATTAGCTGTTAAATATAGTCGTTCTAAACAATGTGATGATGGACCTCTAGCATTTGGTAAGCGACTAAGTCGGTTGTTTGTAAGATTGAGAACACACAGCCTATCACATACTGAGAAGAAATTTTCGGGTAAAGACTGTATGCAGTTATCGTGAAGAAGCAGTTCCCTTAAAGGAGCTCGTAATCTTGGCATTGATGGGATGCAGGAAATTTTATTATGGGCAAGATGAAGACTAGTAAGACTGGAGAGTTCACTGCAGAATAGATGTTCTGGAAGCGATGTTAGTTGATTATTACTGGCGTGTAGAGTTGTGAGATCAGAACATCCACTAAGCCATTGTGGCAATGAAGTTAGTTTATTGTGTGATACATCAATTTCGACAAAATTAATCGGTGGGACGGTAGTCGTTAGAGTTTCAAGTTCTGAAAAAAGAAATAGAAATATTAGGACGGTTTGGCTCTTCTTTCCTGTGATGATCGGTGAAAGCCTGGAATTCACTACCAGCGCCCGTGTTTCCTTCCCTCGTTTCCGCTCGCCCTAGAGAGAGCAATGAGGAGTGTGACCACCGCCGTTTTTTACAATTTTTGTTTTCCATCAGGCAAAGTGGAGTCAATATGGGAGGCTTATATATATATAAAAAAGAACTATTATATGAGATCGATAGATTCCAAAATGAATTAGGCAGTCATTAAATAAGGAGCAGGGTTAACATCAATTGGTTTGAAAAATGAGTTCCATGTACAAAACCTTTTTAGGTCAAACTGATTTATATTTAAAAATAGAAACAATTTCATACAGTGTAAGTATTACTTACGATTGTAAGGAGCTTTGAGAGTCCTAAGCATGGCACCATGCAACGCAAGATGCTGGAGTTTGTTATGCGCAACATACAGTTCCCGTAACCCTCGCAATGCTGACACCACCAGCACTTCCACACTGTTATAAGATACGTCCAAGGATACCAGGTGCTGGAATAATAAGAATTAATTGTAATTAGAACTTCAAATTCTGTATAAATATTCATTGATTTTCGTATCTGTGTATGAGTGTGTCTACTTATCTGTTTATCTGTGTATGTCTGTGGTGTCACATGTCCTTAAAGGATGGATAAATTTGTATTTAGTTTGAAAAGTAAGTTGATCGAGAGCATCCGCAGTATGGTGGAAGATCATAAGTTCTTTTCTTAGGTCAAAGTGATCCGGTGACGGTTAATAATAATTTGCCAGCCCAACTCCAAACTTCGAACAACCAATGTGATGAATGTTCCGTCTAATTATCACTAAATTTAATGTACCGTGTTTTCGGTGTTTTTGAAAAACATATTGAATAGTAAATAATGCATTGACGATAGTTGGTAATAAACGTAAACGACTTAAGACTTACCTCATAGTTGCCTAGTATAATGCTTCCTTTTAACTTATTATGTCGTAAATCTACAGTAGTGAGAGGTGCTCGATATTCCGATTTATTCTCATCTTCAGGAGTCATCTGTGCTGTGTTCGTGTCCTGCAAACATAAGCTTAAATAGTTGTTAATTAATTCTATGTGCATTTTTGTTAAAGATACGACACTTCAGTAAGATCTGGTTAGAACAAAACAGGCTAGACGTTCTTTATGGTGGATGATTTATTTTATTTTATTTAGATATTTTTGGTAGAAAACCATGTAACATTTTTACCACCACCAATCAAAATTTCCACGCAAACAAAGTCGCGGGCAAAAGCTAGTGGAATGTACATACAGAACGTAACATTCATTACGTACGTCAGTGAACGAGTACATGCGTTGCAGTTAAGTAGACCTAAGTACTTTAACGTTATCGAGAAGTTATCTGACGCGTTCCAGTTACATTAAGAAATATTAACTTTATTGTATTTAGAGTCTTTAATAGTCTCCTGTTATTCGAAATTTGATATTACTACGATCTTAGGGCCTTGAGATGGTGGTAGAAAATTTCCAAGATATTTTTAAGCACCAAGAAAATATATGTAAATATACATATACGTACCCCAAAGCTGGTGATTAGGTTTCGTGAAGCCACAAGAGTCCTCAGGCGCGACAGTCGGAGCACGCAGTCGATCGATCTTAGCTCGTTGTCGCTTACTTGAAGTTCCTCCAGTCTGAAAAATATAATCAACAGTGATCCAACTGCAGTAAACAGGTTTTTAAGGATCTTCGGTAGCGGAGCAATGTATGGTTTTCTTCCGAATGTATCATGATTAGTGATCATTGTTTGGACCTTCGGAAACCTCACAAATTTCGGGGAAATGCAACGCAAGTGTTTCTTCACAACTGGTTTTCTGTGAGGCCGTGGTATCGTACCGGTCGAGCCGGCCCATTCGTGCCTAAGCATGGCTCTACCACGTAAAAGTTATTGTAAGGGGATCTACTGTAAGGTACTAAAAATAATTCATTGAAAGTATGTATGTCGGTATAATCCTATCTCGTCCTTTTACCGTCCGCATAAGAGCAACGAAACAGCATCTACACTACCACTCTCTTCTCTTCTTAGCTCTTAAACATCAGTTTTTCCGGGAAACGTTTCTTATGGTATTGATGTATGGATATACTTTAATGCGGTCCCTTTTACACTTCAACTTTTAAATGGCAGAACAACCAAAAATGCAACTTCTGAAAGGCAGCTTTTGATTAAGTGGGTTTCGTAAAAATCTTTATATCAATTCGAGTGGAACTGCCTAACAGGCTATAAACGATTTAAATGAAATTCGATATGGTTCGCAATTCAATTTTTTACGAGGTTATTTTTTTTTTATAAATAGTAACATGTTACTTGGATTTGTTTTAGTATACAGCCGACCTGGACAGTATTTATCTATCGCGAGCTTTACCCCTTTTACGACAAACTCTAGGCAGTTTGACATTATTTCCTAACATAATTTACCTTTAATAAGTGATATCTGTCAAAGAATAAAATAATAAACTTTTAATAATATTTCAAAATATGAACTAATTCAGATTTCGGAAACAAAAACTTTGGAGCAAAAATCTATATATCATGTGGAAATAACAAAAATGTTTGTTTATATTACTGCAATAATTAGTTGAAATTTCTTTCAAGTAATAATTTTAAGTTTAATTACTTAGTTTCAAATTAGATTTCGAATTAACTAATTATTGTCATCAAGATCTTCTATGCAACCCTATAATAATAAACTGACCCTAAACCCTAAAATATAATTAATTTCAATGCGCCTTCATTTCTTAATTTGCCACCATCAGTGGTGGAATATTATTCTAAAAACTAAATAAAGATTAAAAACAAATGGCAAATGGCAAAAATAACACATTTCTGTAATATCTATTTGCCTTTTCCAATACATACATAGATCCTATAGAACAGGCGAGAAACTCCAACAACACTACTTTTCTAGTATTTTACAATTTTTTATTTCCATAGTTAATCAGAGGTAAGAAAATAAAATGTGAAGACAATGTAATACAGTACTCTGAAATATAAACACTTTCTTTTGTATTTGTATGTTTTACCGCCATACGCAATGCATACATGCAATGAGGTCGAGGTTAAAACCTAGAAGGAGGAATTCCGAAAACGTTCTGTTTAAATCTACACTCAGGTTTTGTCTAATTGACCAGTCAGTTATCTCTAAGCTAACCCAGCTTCCAGAGCCATAGAACAACATGAAAGGAAAAAAAAATCAGGCCTTTTCTCAAAGTCTTCTTTAATACTAAAGAATTAAACTAATAGCCTTCACATTACAAACAACATTAAATCTACAAAAAGTGATATAGACTGGACGAGACTAGACTAGACTTCGCGCTCAGCTTCTGTGTGGATAAAAAGTAATTTACGACTTTAAATTAAAATCGATTCAGCCATTTAGCTGTGAAATAGGTAGATGGAGATACTTTCTAGTTTATATATATTACCTATACTTACATAGGTTATAAGCAGTCTGATATACCATTTGCAAAGTTTGAATACAATACACTTATATCAATCAATATATTTACATAAATAAACTAATACAATGTACGAATAAAGTAATTGCATAAGTTTTATACAACAATAAATTTCCACTATTTCGCAGCTGTTTGAAAGAGACCGTGCGCATTTTAATGTGCCCCACAAGGGCATAGACCGTGACCGTAGCAATTAAGAGCTTTTTACAATTTAAAATTCTTATAAACACCTTTTAAGTAATATGTAGGACCGCATATGTATAGAAAGTTATTCTAAATTTAACTATAATTAACACGTCTTATTAGATAGATATTTATAGGATTTATAACAGAAACTCATATTTACATATTTTTCTGATCTGATGAATATTGAATATTTATTTGTACGTAAATAAATAAACTAGAAGCTGCTGCAATACGAAATAAGCTTAGAGAACTTTAAGGACTCCCTTCCTTCCCTCCTCCAAGCCCTCGATTCTTCTTTTCTTCTTTGCCCGGTATCAGGTTTTCATTTACATATATACATTTTTATTTTATGCCTGAATAAATAGCAGGTTACTTCATCATTTAACTAAATGTAATTTAGTTCAAGCTATTTAAAGCGAATAAGCTGCTAGGAAATCAGTGTACTTTTGCCAAAAATTGATTAAATAATGGCAGCAGATTTCAACAATTTATTATGGTTAATAGTTAATTCATTTCAAAATATCTATTCATTTTAATTAACAAAAAAATATAATTTAATATATTATATGAAATTAACAGATATTATCTGTTTATTTTTTTATATTATCTTTTCAGTTATAAGTACAGTATAAATGTATTAATAAAATTTATAACCTAACAATCTAATGTTATACCATCTTTTACATTTGCAAATACAAATGTTCGTGTCGAATCAGCTGCGTCGCTGAAATTAGCATTTAGATAAGGTTTTCCTTTTTTCCTTTTTATTGTACAGGTGTTTTCAAAGAATAACGCTATTGTACACCAAAAAGCGACGAGCGAAGTATGTTCTCTTAAGTACAAATAGCGACAACTATTAATTGAAGCTGGAGGAATTGGTATACATTCTGATTAGCTGTTGCTGATCCTGTTATAAGTAGGTAAAGGTTTTAGCAATCTCAAGGTAAACACACGTCACTCACATAGTTCTGAACTTTGTGAACCAGTTTTCTTATTAAACAATTATCATGTCTGCAGCATAACATATGGAGCAACGAGAGCGAATACGCTTGCTGTTAATTGCACGGTAAACAATTACTATGTACAAGTTCATAGCTGTTGCCCGACATTAAAAGGACTTTGTTACGGTAGCTCTGCCTTAACGGTAACAAAGAAGAAAATAACTTGTTATTACTTTTTCGTCATCTACATAATGTTTACTGTCACACATTGTGTGCACTTACGATAATAGCTTTAAAGTAGGCTAATATTTGAGTTGTACATGCTGTGACTTGGGAAGGTTTGTTACTTACCAGACTGTATATATTAGTAATCAATTATAATGAAGTATCGTAACTGTAAAAAAATATATATAACCACGTTAAAATTTCACGTCCATTGTAACACCAATTAAACATGATAAATTATCAATGACTTCGGTAATCTCAAATAAGGATTATACGGTCAAACAAAAGACTTTTTAAACCATTTATAAATTATATGAAAGCAGAGAATGCTGCTAGCTTTAGTGTGAATGTGTGGAAGACTGACCGCAGCGACTTCACCCGCATCGCCCCACTGACCACGCGGCTGTAGCAACAAGACGCAATGACTCCGCGATCTACCATCCATGTTAGATACAAGCATTGTTGTGCTATATCTCATCAATGAATCTATGCAATACCTTTAACTACGAAACATTCATCATGTTACTACATACGCTTTTCCTATCATCGTTCACCACGCTTTGTTTATATGAAGCAATTAAAGTATGATATGATATGGGCAGGACTTCGAGTAATATTCATATATAAAAAGATATTATATGTTTGTTTACAAATATAGTACTTACACGGTGATAGTTCTGACCGGCCAATTAAATAGAGGGTTAAATTATATTGCTCTAATGCCTATGTACTGAAAATATGAAGAACTTAAAAACCCAAAGTAAAATGCGAAAGTTTTTAAAACATGCAGATTAGATTAGGTTAGAATATTCTTTATTGTCCACTATAGGAATTACAATAGATCTTAATTAAACATTAACAAATTAGACAACCTTAAGATGGATTTAGTGTCAAGAGAGAATGGGTAGCTGATGTGTACATATTTACCCATGAATGCGAATACACATATAGAATATACAATAATACATATATATATGAATAATAATAATCTAATATTAATTACATGATATGATACATTTAAAATTTAGCAAGTATACAATAAAATGAAAACAGTGTGACAGCTAGTTAATTACATTATTCTGAATTTAAAAAGAGGCTCTTAACCATTATTTTAAAGGTTCGTATGGTTTGGGCTTTTCTTATGTCGAGAGGCAGTGCGTTCCACAGCCGTGTTCCAACGACGGTGAAGTGAAGTGGAGATTTATCAACAAATGATGTAATACTTTATTAGTTAGACTTAATTTTCAGGAGTGACCTTAGACATAAATTTTAACTGCGTTATGATCATTTTTATGATATAAAAGGCTTATTTGACAGCAAGCTGTAATACACTCGTTCACATTTCGTTTAACTTACCTACGTGAAATCGTTAAGGCCCGGGGATATAATATCATCCAAAAAATATAATACCTATTAATCAACAGTTTTTACCTTTACTATTAAATCATTCAATCAAGTAGTTATAGCTAAGAATATATTCACGTAGAATTGAAAAAACAAAAAAAGATTACCGACATATAATATTATAAGTCCGCCTTTCACCTTTACACAACATGTATAAAGTTATAAATAAATAAATTAATATATTTAATAAAAAAGAGAAAACCTTTTCTTTTGTTTGTGGACTATTATGATTGAGTAGCCTGTAACCATGTTATTTCATTCCTGTGTTGTTCGGATTGTGTCAGAGTGGATATAAAATATAAACACTATTTACTAAAATGTGTCATCGGATGAAGAACATGACGAAGTCACAGAGTAAGTAACGTTTATTGTACTATATATAGCTTCGTCCATTTTGCATGCCGTACCTTAAAGCTCCTGGCGCGCGACGTTAACCGATGCCTTTCATACAAATTTCGATAATTGCGCGACAGTCGCTATTCTGAGACATAATAATATTATCAACTCTTAGCAAACATACTTTGCCTCGATACACCCCTTTTGCCCTTTGCCTCGGTACGTGTAAGACAAATAACCATTATCCCGAACTAACGAAATTTAATCGTATCAGATCTAACCTAATATTATGCTAATGAGTCAAGATAACGTGTAAGTCTCGTGTTGTTGCAAGTATAATTACCTAGTAACAGTATTGCTCATTTGCCATGCCAGTGGTATCACGAAAACATTAATTCATTATAGTAACTCATATTCGAACACAATCCAAAACGCGTTACGGTCGAAGTAAGGTTAAGAAACAAGTACTTAATAACAATTATTTGATCGTATCGTGTTATGTTTGTGAGTCATTTAAAGAATTTATTCGTCCTTTAACGTTTCCGTTCATTCTACTGCAATAAAGATTTCGTTTATTTATGTTTTGTACTATATACGTATGCGTTGTGCCGAGTGAGCTCTTCGTAATAGGCGACTAAGGGAGCGGACTGTTATCTGTCAGACAGTATATACAGCCATACAATGCCCAGGTGACGGCAATAAGCTTTAGCTTTAGCTTTTTAGCTCCCGATTATATAAGTGGGACTAAATAAGGGTGGCAGAAGGAGTGGCCGTTTAAGACGCTTCTGCCTTACCCTTCGGAGATATTGGCGTATATATGTACATATGTATAAAAGCGTTCAAATAGACTTAAGTGTCCCCTTACATAATGTTTATGTTACACCTTTGCACGTGTGGCTGGCTATACTTATTACTGGATATTATAGCATATTAGATATTAGGAAGGAATATTACTATATAATTAATTACAGTCTTTTTTTTCACCGTGAATGAGCATTGATAGCGGTTGAGGTTTTTATTGATTACTCTCGTGGCACTGGCTAGTTTACGATTAGCTACTTATTGTCTATTTAAATAAATACACAGCTTCTCAGAGTAGTTTTCTCCTATAAGATTTAAATTATATTTTTTACTTATATATTACATAAGAAAAATATTACCCGGAAAGCAGATCGACTATTATATATTTTCACCTTTTTTTAAAAGACCTTATACTGCTTAAATAAATTGGCTCGTTTAGAAACCGGTCAATTTTTATAAACATTTAATCTGCTTTTAGAAAATCGCGGATTTTTAAAACAAATATTTATACATACATCTATTTTTTAAAAGCTTTTCATCGCTCTTGCTGTGTGCATTCAAGATACGATATATTAGGCATATATCTTGGATACATTTCATAAGAATGTCTTGGAGATCGTCCTGTTTGGTAATGGAACCTACTCTTGCTACTAGTCTACTAATCAGGACTATTGCTAATCAGGACTACTAGACCAACAGTCCAGGCCGTTTTTCCAGGTCATTTTCATCAATTCCCTAAACCAAAGTAACCATGGAGTTAAAGTTACATTAACCGCTTTAAGTTTTATTTAATTTATTACAAAAATTTGTTCTTTAGTGAAGTGGGCTGGTTCTTTTGCGATTTTATCTACCACATAAATATTTGATTTATGTGCATTTCATAATGTTACGAGCTGGGTATTTAATAAATTAAAGTAGTCGATTGATTACCAAAAAACACAATATTTATTAATAACACTCTTTACAATTACAAATCACTATATCACTCGTTAGTCGCACTAGAAGATCGCTTCGATGTTTGTTCGCTGTATCTCGAATCAATACTGCCCGTAAGGCTAACACGATCTGCTTTTATATTGCTGTCGAGATAACTAGAATGTACGATAATATTCGATCGATGGCTCTAGACTAAATAGATTATTCTAGAGCTACTTGTAGCGCCATCTAGCGTCATAATGTCCACAGTTGCGCGCTATCCGACACTAGATGGCGTTGTCCCTTCGTTCTCGCGTCTTGTAGATTGTTCTAGACTATTTTTCTCGATGGCGCAACAATAATTTAATAAATTAAAAAAAATGTTTTGATTGTTTAGTGGATAATGGCATTGCAAGACTTAGCTCATTTTCAAATAAATAACCATCTATCGGCGCTTAATTCAAATGAATACCTACAGAGCTATCTATCGGTCACAGTTCCTGTGTACCTCGTATTTTAAAACTTATTGAGAGTGTCGTGTCTATCTCCAGTTATATGTAGTGTATAATCTATGGGGGTGACTGTCTCCTGAGATAGGTCTTCATTCAGAATGCAGGTAGTCTGTATTAAGTAGTTTTGATGTTAAAAAAAATACTTTCTGATAAAAGAACAGTGGTAGAGCCTTGCTTAGGCAGGAATGGGCCGGTTCAACCGGTGAGATATCAACTCCAAGCGGGAAATGCAACGCAAGCGGTGATATCACCGCTTGCGTTGCATTTCCCCAAAATTAGTGAGATTTCCGGAGGCCCGACTTCCACTCTTCTATTTCTTCTCCCCTTACCCCCCTCCTCTTTCCCATCTCTTCATCTCCCTCCTCTTCTTTCCCCTCACCGCATCTCCCCATCCCTCATCACCCTCAAAGGCGAGCAATGCACTTACGACCCTTGAGTTGCAAGTGTCTATGTACGGCGGTCATTTATCATCAGGTGACAAGTCTGTTCGTCTGTCCCCGTATATTATAAAAAAAAAATGCTTCCGTTTTAGTGTATAGATTAGATAATGTAGTACAGACACGAACGTACTGTATAGATTAGCTAACAGGGGTTGTACTAGCGGCAAAGTAAAGTGAACGTAACGTGCACGGTCCGGCGAGCAGATGTAGATAGCTTGCCCCTCCTTCATACTTTTGCCTCGTACGCTAGTACTCGCTTAAAAAATTAGCACACAACGGAAATATGATGTACTTATACTGAAACACTAGACAAGTCGGTTGTCTAACAAGAAACACTAGAAGCTGATTATCCTTTGTCATTGATTTGATCAGTAATCGTTGTGTTTAAAATTCTTAGAAATCCAAGAATGAATGGTGCTTATTTTTTTGAGAATAAATGACACTGGCGTTAAATTTGAATTAAAAAAAAATGTCTAATGCCCTCATATTCTTTTATTATTATATAAGTGTTTCATTTATGCACATATCTTCTAATAAGTAAGGGCATGGAGAACAAGATGTATCATATATTGGTTATTTACAAGTTAAGTTCTTAAAGTCAATTTTTACCTATGAATAATATTAATTATATTTTTATCGTAATATCTGTAATAACCGTAAACCTTTACATATCGCAATCTTCGAATGTGATTTGCAAACTCCTTTCATTCTTTCCTACTCCTTTTGATACATAATTGTAATGTTAGGTTAATTCAATTAAAAGTCTCGTTCATACTTTTTTCGGCCCCATCGAAAACTGTTGTGCTAGGCGATTCCTGTTATTCCTGTATAAGAGTTACGTACATTTAGCTAAACAACAGGCTAAGGGAAGTGAAGGCTAAGAATATATCGAGAGGTACTGAGTGCAACACGCTTCGCTGATCCTGGGTCACTGAATGGAACTAGTAACGTTTGTATACAATATATCATGATACAGACGAACAAATACCAAATGATTTCGTTTAGGCATTTGTTCCATTGTTGTCGACAGTCATCGTGGGCATTACTTTCGCAACAAATCTCATACGACAATTACGTACTCTTATCCACTTATACTTAACAAATAAAATTATTGCAAAAATATAAAACTCGACTGCAATACATTTTTCTTCTTCTTCCTAGAGCCTTATAATTCCTATGTCTATTGAGGTCGGCTTCTAGTCCAACCAGTTTTTAAACGTGGCGAGCCGCATCTGACCTCTGCAACCCTGACGGCTAACTGAATTCGAAAGTTGGACTAGTTGTCAGAATATCCATACAGCCAATTATCATCGAATGGGCAGGGCGGCAACACGAGGCTCTTTCCTTCCGACTGACGCAATTTCTATCCGGGCACGGCGGCTTCGGAAAATATCTGCACTCGGTTAGGTTAGGAGGGAATTGAGTCCCGTCTGCCACTACTGCGACTGCAGTGAGGACTCAGCCCAGGATACGCTCGCGGATTGCCCTGCGTTGGCGACGCAACGCCGGGCCCTCACTGCAGTCATCGGAGAGAATCTCTAGCTACCGGCCGTAGTACGCTCCATGGCCGGTAGTGAGAGAAGTTTTACCGCGGTCGCTACCTTCTTCGAGATGACATCCTGTGGCGGCGGAGAGGGCCCAGGAGGACGATCTCATTCGGACCCAATCCGTCGCCGGCGAACCGGGCGGTGGAGGCGCGCTGACCAGCGCCTCATGCCATCCTGAGTGTGGCCCCGGGTGGTCGGGACGGGTTTTCCCTTCAATCCGCCATATGGCCAGCCGCGAGGGGGTGAGGTCCGAGTGTGTCTGAACGTCGCCTTATTGATAGGATACCCGCAGTTGGTGCCCGCATAGTGCGGGCAGGCGCTAAGAGGGGTCCGGATGACTTACTAAAGCCGTTCCCGGACCCCTCTTACTTCAGGCGCAGTACGGGCCATCGTGTGGTTTTAGTCGGTTCGATTCCGACACAGCGTTCCACCGAAAACCCCGGTGGGATGACGGCCTGAAGGGGTTTCCACACGTAAAAAAAAAAAGTTGTCAGGACATTTGAGGGCACTGACTTCAGAATATCGTCTGTCATAGGTATTCATGACAACCGGGATCGACGGCTAGACGTGCTCACGTGCTCTCCGAGGCATGGGGTTGTAACAACCCAAAACACACAAACTCCGGGCGGGCATTGCTTAGATTTTCCCATTAGAAAAACCCAATAACACTTTTTTGGCCCTACCTGAGAATCGAACCCCTGATAGGAAGTCGCATACAATAACCGTTAGACATATTTTTCATTTTGTTGTTTATTTTTATATGTATGTTAAGTTTAATTAAATAGTCTCCATTAATATTAATATTTTCATTGTAAACTATTTTATGAGCTTGCGGTGTTAATCTGTAAATAATTGATGCACGGGTTATTTTTTTGAAACATTTCCCGCACTAAGATCAATTCCTGTGTCGCGGGGGACTTTACAAACATTCAAAGAACGGACACAAAGAACACCCAGACTCAGAACAACAATTTGAGGATTACACTAAGTGTTGTCCCGTGCGAGGATCGGACCCACAACACACGGCGCGGCAGCGTAGTGACCACTTAACTTTTTTTTTATATGCATTAGTGTCAGCAGGTTTATTAATCTTAAGAAATAAATAAATAAATATTAGTCAATTCAAATGACTCCGCACACATCAACATCCAGTCTAATTCCATTTGAGGCTAACAAAGAAACAGCATACATACTTACATATTAGATACATTACTTCGAAAAACATAACCCTCCTTAAGCAGTAGGAAAAAAAGAAACAAATATTAAATTGAATTATAATCATATCTTATAATATTTATTTAAATATAAATTGACTTAAAATAAAAAATCGTTTCAGGTATAATCTGCTACCCGCTTCTTTATACAGTGTTTGGCGATAAATACAGAGCCATTTAAACAAAAAAAACTACCGGTATTGCATCGCTCTAATAGTTAAATTTTTATTGGAGGGACATTACACCTAACACTTTCAACAACACTTTACACTATATCCATTTAACTAACACCAGTAAACTCTTATTCGAGTCCATAAAACCAGTTAAAGATGTTCATTTGGATTTTTGGATATTTGGAATCATGTTGAATATAAAGTGTTTAAAACTAAAATTGCTAAGAAGGAACATATTTGTGACTCTGTTACGGATAGGAGGTATTCTAATTTAACTCATTCATAAGTAAACAGGAAATTAGATCTATGTACATTCTCAGATGTATGTACATATAGGTACAGCTAGGAAGAAAAATACGAACGAATGAATATACTTCTATTTAGTTGAGTGAAACTTATGAAATGATCAAGAAGAAACCTATCAAACATTAAAAAGACTTCAACAAAATCTTCTGCATAGTATCTCTAACAAATCAGCCATACAACGATCGCACTTTTAAGATTTAATATTAAAAACTAGCTCAAAATGTTATTCTTATTATAGTGTAGATGTTTGTTAGCCAATTAAGACCCTAGCACAAAAAGGTTTGAATTAAATTAATAATTATTAACTCAGTACGAAAACAATAGATATCTACATATATCAATAAAAATGATTTGCTAAGCGCAAAACTCAAGAACGGCTCGACCAATTCGGCAATTTCTTTCTCTCGAAAAAAAAAAAACTGTTTAGTGTATAGAAAACTTATTTTTGGTAGTAATCGTTGTTTACTATTAAGGCATAACTCAATAAATGAAGTGATCACTCTAAAAGATTTCTTAATATTTTATTTATTATTTTTTATGTAATTGATTTGTATCAGACTTATACATAGGCAGTCATGGGATGGAGTTAAAACCTGTTTATAAGTATATATGTATTCTTTTTTTTTTCCAGTTACCTGCATGTCGGTCATTAGCAGAAAAGAATTTAAGATGTAATCTTAGACAAGTTATTTTACAATAAAATACCAATTTTAAGTCATTAAGAGTGAACTATACAGTGCGGGGTGGCTCATTACGCGTAGTTTTCATTGGTTTATATTCATAGGAAAAAGGACATGTACCTATATTATTTTCTGCAGGTATATAGGCTACTTATATCAAAGATATCGCAAATTAGTTACGAATTTTGGTATTTTAAAATTTGTTTTCAATGCTATTGTGTATATGCCAATGAAAGTCAATATTAGAAAATATAGAGTTTAATTGACAAATACGTTTTTAAAATTGGTTACAAAACACTTAAATGGCAGACTAGAAAGTTAATTATTTTATAGCGCAAACAGAACATTTTTAAAGTGCTTTCTAAATGAAACTTGCGTTTCCGTGTATTTAAATTATTAATAGACGTAAAACTATGCTATGTCTCGATAAAAAATGGGACTTACTGTGTTAGAAGACATATTTCAGAAGGGAGCTCCTGGATTCTATTGTCACTGATATTCAAATTTGTAAGCGCCTGCAAAGACCATACTTGGTATGGTACAGATGTGAGAGCGTTAGTTCGCAGTTGTAATACACGTATTGTGAATGGACCTGCTGCATGCTGCGCAAGCGTAGCCCCTAGAGATGCTCGTCCACCTCCACTTAAGTCAAGGACGTTCGGAGGTTGAGTACTTTGGGTACCCTGAAAAGAGAGAGGTATTAATCAGTGTAGAAATAACAGAAGTTGTTTGATGTTTCTGGACCGCCGTATGGTTTACATCATTGACTAACGCTTCAAAAAAAAGAAAAGGACAAACTTTTTAATTAAACAGTTCTCTAAGCTTATCACTTCAACAAACACATTGGAAACTAGTTCGTCTTAAATATCAGTAAACAAAAATACTCTTAATTTTATGGCTTAACATTAAGTACTACCATATCAAAATCACTATCATTCACATAACACTGAATCTTTGAACAATATTGTTATATATGGTGTAGATTCTAAATACATGCATAAACTAACCACAAGATCACATTTTTCTTTTAGTGTATTAGGCTCCAAACTATCCAAGAAAATATCATCAGAGGAGGATTGCGCAAACACATCCAAACTGTCGACCTCGTCGTCCTCACAGTTCATTTTTTTTCTTTCTACCATCACAGTAATTAAATACTCACAAACAATAAACAAAATCTAATAAGTAAAATAAATACACAGGTTCGTAGCGTAGCGTTATATCAAATGACATTTTAAAAGTACGTGCAATAAGACAGTGTTCGTCTGTCTCGGTGTATAGCCACGGTGGGGCCGACGAACTTCTCTAGGCATTGTTATTCCCAAAGACTACGGAATAACTCCTGCACCGTTTATATTCCGTTCACGTAGCTGTTACTTGCATAAACGACGTTTTGTCCTTGATCAGTTGTGTTAAAAACCTTATTTGCCAAAATAGACACTCTTCACGCCTGCTGTTTTATTTTTATTTTGATGGGTCTCGATGGTATTCAAAGATTAGGAATATCGTTTAAATACACAGGTAATAAGACACACAGATATGAAATCTATCGTTAAAATGTAGCTAAGTGCGAGCACTTCAAGTGACTTGTTGGTTATGGCGCATCAGCGTACATGCCAGCCGCTATCACAGGTATAGCACGCTCTCAACCTCTCGACCGTGACATTTCTTTCAGAGTGATGTAAGATCATCTTAAATTAATACATATCTTATACCTGCTACCATGAAATTACTAACTCTTTCATTCCTATAAGTTACGCGTATTAAAATTGATTGTATATATTGATAAAATCGATAACAATCAAACGCAATTAAAAAGTGGCTAAGAATGATTTACTTTTGGAATTCTTCGCTTTAAACTAGACGCTTAAGACTATGATAATTTAGGTATTAAGCGAGAATAGTTTCATTTCTCTATAATCTTTTATCTCCATCTATTATGCTCTCGAACTTTATAATACAGCGTTGCAAAACCCTGAGATGATTGATATGAAATTACTGCATTGAAATGTCAAAAACTTGATAAGCTTTATACAATCTCTACCAATTTGCCGCTATCATGTTGACGGTTCGTTAGTTTGTGAAGTGTACCGGAAACAAACCTCAATCATCTACTAAGAACTCATATCTGCAGACTGCAGAGCGCGCGACGGAAGTAAACAGAGCTATACAAGTTTTGCTCCAATTGCAATAGTTAAGCTCATCGACCGTTGAGAACCAATTTGACTGAACGTATTTATGATTTTATCAACGGATTACTTTTTCCACGTGTTTTCACACTAATCTAAACCAAATAAAGTTATAATATATTTCACTCGACGACTACGTACCTCTTTTAACCAACAAAACCACATATTTCTCTCCCAAATGGTGCTAAATCCAAGAAATAGGTGATTTACACTGTTTTCTCCAAATACATTGTTGCCTTGACAACGAGGTTTGACACAGAGGACCAGTTTCTGAGCCTTCGGTTGACACATCTCAATACAGCCTCCACTGAGTTCGACCATCTCCCAGGAAGTGCCTGGAATATAACCACATGATAGTCTTGAAAAGTGCACTAGAACTAAAACGATTGCTGATTTTTGTTATCTAAATTATTAGAAACAAACCGTAAGTATGTAGTCTTGAACCTATAACGTACGTTGGTCGAGGCTTCCATTGAGGGAAGACATGCCCCTTTAGCACATTAACTGTACCAGATCGAAGCACTCCACCGGAGCTCGGAGCTGGGCCTGCACACCAACGTAAAGAGTGCCGTAATTCTGGATCTACAGCCATGCGCAGCCTTCGAGCTTCTGACTTCCACCCACATGTTGCCAAATACTGCTCTTGAATTCGCAATGGGAACTCATCTAGTTCTAGTCGTCTGGAGTTTTCTCCCCCAATTTGAATCCACAATGACAAATCATCATTGAAGCCAAGATTTCTGTTAACGTCTTCTACAGTGGTGTTCAGAGCGACCTTGACGAGTTTACTGGGCGCGTCTACAGCGAAAGGTTCCAGTCCTTCAAAAACGCGAATCCAGCCGTAATCATTGGCGCGAGGCTTAAATCCGCGTGTGGAGGCAAGCCGGCGGAGTGACTTACGCGGCACGTGAGGCGATAAGGCGTGCAAGCCGTCGTCGCAGACCATGGTGGGCCGGGTGCCGGGCAGCAGATGGTCGCGAGGTGCGGACGCCGGCAGCGCAATGCCCGCACGCCGGACTCCGCGCCCGCCGCTGCATTACAATTGGGTCGGAATCGTGGTGGGGGTGGGAAACATGTAGCTCGGTCAGTCGGGAATACAGCTGAATACAAATTATAGGTAATAAAATTCATTATATGTGATCATTTAAGTTACTAGAGTTTACATAAAACTGACGGCCTAAGAACACTTATTTATCTCAATGACATTATCAAAAATCTTTTATTTCCAGTCCAGTAAAAACTAGGAACCCGATTGCACTATCTTTTGTACAGTCAGTTATAAAGTTGAAGTAGATTTAGGTACTTATAAAGTATTAATATTACTTATCTATTTCTAACGACTGCGTTCACTCTTTATTTGTTTATACGCAAGTGTCCACAACAGCTGTACAAAATTTCAGTGTCATTCTATGAAGACGACAGAACAGATTTCATACTGACCTTGCTCCTTGATTTTCTTGCTTCATAAAGAAAATCATAATAACTCATATCGAAGCAGGTCCGTTATTTAATTTGTATATAAACTCCAGATAAAGAAAGGTAGGCACGGTCTGGCATCGTGGTTGGTTCCGCACCGGCAACCACCCCACCTGTTGACTCACCTGCTACGCACGAATATATTACGTGAACCCTTACTTTAAACAGAACTTGAATCAATTAATAAATAAATACTAAAATTTGTTTTTGAGGTTTTATACCTCTATTTAGCGGTTACTATGTCATACCGAATACGTAAAAACGATATCAATTACTATATTGATCAAAAGATAAACAAGGTGATGATCATTTCAACCATGCGACCAAGAAGACTTGTGTGACCGTTTCACACGATCAAGCAGAATGCAAAGCTCTATAGAAGCTTCCGATTAGTCAGCAGAGTACAACGTGGGCATCATTCGAGTTCAGTGATACTCGTAGTTTGATGGGGTGTTAATTATTAAGGAGTGACAGAGCCATATTTTTGTGAATAAGGTGTCAAAATATCGGAACAAGTGTATCAAAACACGATTCCTGAGAAGGAGGTCCTTGGTGGTGGGAAGGTGGGTTCCTCTTAAGAACACCATGTTCCTTAACCAAGAATGGTCCTCTCAGCAAAACTCAGCACCGGATTACAAAGCTCGATCCACCCAAGCGTGGTTGGACACGAACGTTTCTGACTTCATCTGAAATGAAGACTGAAGACGTCATCTTAATCCACTAGATTATGATTTTTGGTCAGTTTTAGAGAGTATAACATGCTCTTAACGCCATAATAATTGGAGTTCCTAAAACAATCAATAAGATTGGCAGTGAAGAATTTTGCCATGAAGAGAGTGCGTGTTTCTATTGATAACTGGCCTCAACGTTTAGGACTGAATTAAAGCCAAGGGAGCTCATTTTGAATGAGCTTCATATACTTTTAATGCTTATGCTTTATATATTATATATTAATGTATAAACTACAACTTTGCAGTAATGAATGTATATATAAAAAAAACCTGTCAACAATATTATATATACAAGACTATTATAGCATATATTAATACTCTATCCAAAACTAAAATTAAATAAAATTAAAGATTTAAGACCGCTTTTAAACGAAGATACAAAAAAAAGTGCACAAAGTAAATTCATCATTTTAATTATTCAGTACTACCCACATAAATACTATTAACATTATAAAACCAGAACATCTTTCATTTTATCTCAAAAAGTTATTCACTTGTACAAACGTGTGCAGTGTTGTGGCTGTTTTCTATTTAACGTGGAGAGAGCCATGCTTAGGGACGAATTGGCCAGCTCGAGCGGGTAATACCACGACCTTACAGAAAACTGTAAACTGTGCGTTGTATTACCCAAGTGAGTTAGGGTACTAGAGTCCTAAGCCCCCTTCCCTTCTGTCAACTCCCCTCACGTCGCTTCCCCTCATCACTTTCGAAAGCTGGCAGCTCACTTACAACTCTTCAGTTGAAGGTATCCATGGGCGGCGTTGTTAGTTACACCGGGTGACCCGTGTGCTAGTTTGCTCCCTATGCTATAAAAATAAAAATCTTGTTTACTTTCTTACTGTAAAAGTAAAACAAATTTAGTTTAGGTTACAAAATAACTTTTAATTTGCTTATTTATACATTTAGACTAGGAACTATTAAACATTTAGTATTGGAATGCCCACAAAAGAGAAGAGAGAAAGAAGAATAAAACAATTTGTAGGTACAAAACGTAATAAAATATTAACGGTCACTTAAAGAGCTATTAAGAGAAGTCAAAGAGTTACGCTACCATTTTTTATTGTTTTTAAGAAGCTAAGTTCCCCGCGGCTTTAATAAAATTTTGTAGTGTGAGAGTCAAACCCACTACCACCTCTCCTGGCTCAGCAGCCAGGGACACTATCCATTACACTAACTGATCAGTGAATTGTAAACTAAGCGGGAATTTTTTCTCTTACTTCTCTTCTCTTCTGTAACTTTTTCTTCGTATTTTTCCTCGTCGTATTTGCAAATTATATTTTACTTATACTACTACTTATATTATAAATTTTACAAAATTACAACTTTTTTCCCTTTCCTTGTATATAGTCAACGGACTTGTGAACTATGAGCAAATGCGACCACAAGCACAATTAAAACGAATTAACCTTTATGTGTTTTATTATTTATTTACATTTTTACAATCTATTTATAAGCATAAAATGTTCTGATTTACTGCCACGGATAGTTTTTATGTATGTTAGTGTCGCATTTGCACGTAGCATTGCAGACTCCTTGATTGCAGACGTCTGTTGAGAAGCGTGTCAGTTGTGCGCAATTTGAGTAGTAGTCTTTATAATAGCAAGGATTAGTACACAAGTGTCCTGATATGCAGAAACCCTTGCAATCCGCACACGGCTTTCCGATTTTGTATGGATAGTGCGTTATTCTTTCGACATTGCCTCTGAAATATAAAGAACTTCGTAATTAAGTGACTCTGATATGACCACCGGTAGTCATCACCAAAACCGTTTCTTTAAATACATATGCGTGTACGTATCACCTATACGAAGTTTTATTCATTTGGTTTTAACAAATTTTCCAGAATAATAATAAAATATCCCACAAGAGAGTAATCTTGGATTTCTTGACTCGAATTACCGTTAGTCAGAAGTA
Organism: Tyria jacobaeae; assembly: GCA_947561695.1. Lineage (NCBI taxonomy): Eukaryota > Metazoa > Arthropoda > Insecta > Lepidoptera > Erebidae > Tyria > Tyria jacobaeae. The sequence continues at coordinate 13,595,878 of OX387213.1, read as the reverse complement.
CTTATAAATCCTGACAAAGGTTATACTGGTATATATTATACAAATTGGAAACACAATTATGGAACTGCTCATGGATAACTTAAGGCAGGTACAATCATTTTAGATAAAACACATTTATCGCAAAATCTTGGCTCCTTGACCACTTAGGTTGTCTATGATTTAGAAGTTAATCATTTGCTACAGTATTACCATTGGTATAAATAAATTGACTACTAATACTATGATATTGTACGTACCCAGGACAATAATGACACACGTAGTTATAAAAGTGACCCCACGGGCCTCCTTTACAGTAAGCCATTCCACAGCCGACTTTGTGAGTTGTTGCCCAAACCATTTGAGTATAGTGACCGATTTTCTTTAGATTAAAACGAGGTAGACCGTAAGTGAAGTTTTGGTGTTCGAGGAACCATGTTTTTAGAGCAAAAAACCTGAAATTACATATATCGATCTTTAGTTAAAACAGAATTTTAAGAGTTTAATTTAATTATTTAAACTTAATAGAGGTAACGACCCGTCTGCTCGTTTGCCCCTATCGCATAAAAAAAATCGGATACAATGCATGGGTCGAGCAAATTCTAGTCACCATTAAATAAATTATCCTTAACGCCTGACGACCCGAAAAAGCCTAGCCACCTTGAATATAGATTCAAGTTGATCAGGAGTAAGAGTTCCACCATCTTTGTGGTGACCTATTCAACAGTGTTAAAAGCGTCGTGAATTCACTATGTTAAAATGATACTTTATCCATGTCATGTTAAAATCATGGATAAAGTATTCTTTTTAACATATTAAATTCACGAGACAGCAAACTGTTGATTGTATGAAGGCATACATGAATACCTTTGTCTATGACAACATCATCATTCATCAATCCGGCTATCGCAGTTTACAACTGGATATAGGCCTCTCAAAAGGTGCGCCATAACACCCGGCCCGCCACCTATCGCATCCAGCTACCTTCCTCAGATAATCAGTCTGGCTGGGCGCGTCCTACCTTCCTTTAACTTATCCGCTGTCTCCGCTCTGTGACCCGTTAGCTCCACCGGCCTTTAGTCCGTTCTTTATCTGATAATCTCATTCAGAATTAAGCAGCTCCAAGCATAGCTCGAATCATTTATGAATAAATATAATAGTTTTCTGACTCTGAATTCAGAGGCACGGACGTCTTGCTCTGCCTACCTTATAATAGGGAAAACATAAATGCGCTCAAAAGTTGTTCAAAAAATTGAATACTACATAATCTGATAATCTCAAATAGTACACAACAAGTTGAACAATAAGATAAAAATAATCACAGCTAGTTATTAAATAAGACTTGCATTTCAAATTCCAACAAACACTACGACACATACTCAGACAAAATATTAATTTTTTGCATTAAAATCTCATTATTATAAACATTTACAATTGCAAACCGACACGTGCTCCTTTTTGCTACAATGCATTCAAAATATGACATGCCCAGTAATTAATTTCATTGTAGCGACCAAATCTACAGTATAAGCCAGCCCTATAGAAGTTATAATTACACATTCACGAATTAACTATTATAGAAATCAAGTATAAAGACGTGACTAGGTAGATCAGCAGTAGGAAGTGAACGCAATTTATAAAACAAAAAATAGAGTTTATTATTTATCATCTTCAGTTATCGATAACAATGTAAATTTTACCTTGAAAAGTAATATGCCTTCAAACCCATTAATTGATCTCAGTACACAACGATCGTATAAAGCGTGAGGCAAAATTGATGTGGTGTGCTAAATTGAGTAATTTACGAGCCGTTCATAAGTCCAATGGCTAGTTTAACTAAAAATAACCGAGAGAAGAAAGAACGTAGGTTATGGCAATATTTTTACATGAATTTTCTAACAAAATTAATTAGTGTCTGGCCACATGTGATTAAAAATCAAATTAGGATTTCACTTGGTTTTGTTTCAACTGCAATGATTGTATTTTAAAAATGTAAACAGTAATTTTAATACGTTGAAAACTACACCTTAACAGTAGGTAATAAATTATATGAAACTATCGTGAGTACTTGACCGTGACTTATTTCATTAAACTAAACAAAACAAGTTTTTATAAACATTCAATGTGTTTTTTTCATCTACGGTATTAAGTTTACTTAGAGCATGTACACCTCATTAAAGTTATGAGATAATTATATTTAACAACATAAGAATATGTATTTTAAACCTTGCAAAGTATAGATAAAATCATTTAAATGTTATTCAAAAAACTTTATAAAATACTATAACAACTTTCTCATATTAATATCATTATAATTTCACCTTTACGAAAGCTATACGTTAATTTTATATATAGAATTTAAATGATTTTTAAATGCATACTTGAGTTTGTTTGGTTGTTACCTTTTCATTTTTATTTGCTCAACCGATCATCTTGTAGTTTGTATATATGAAAAAGATCCCTCGGTCGAAACTTGCATTGGGAAAAAGGAGTTTTACCGACGGATAGCGAAGCATAGCCTTACCGTAGATAATGATTGCACACACAGGTATGTCAATGTGTATGTTAATTTCTAACTGGTTCAACTAAAGTAAATAAGTAAGTATTTTTACAACTGTTTATTTTGCCCGTTTGTCAAGCCAAAGGCATCAGTTATATGGCCTCATCTAATTAATTGTAATCAATATAAATTATATTACCAAGGGGTCTTCTGTGCAGCAACAAACAAGTTCTGACCACAAGCACCGAGACGAGGGACGGTGTTTTCTCTCACATCGTTATGTCTCAGAAAAATGCATCTTTCGGCGTACGCCTGTGCTTGGCGCGCTGCACCGTCATGCCACGACTGTGAATTTACATAGTCATCATAACTTATGCACTTATACCTTAATCAAATCGTTACAATGCTAGATTCTATCATAAAATTAAAAATATAGATGATTGCACATGAACAATTAATATAATAATAATCCATCGCGATTCCTCACATCAACCAGAGTGACCCCTTCAGTTGTTATTAATGAACCAACCCACTTGACATAAGCCCGTGATAGTATCACAAGCCACGAAAAAGAAATATTAAATAATGATAATAAGGGTAATAAAGTCTCTACTGTTTAGATTTGGCACAAATTATTGATTTAAAGATTTTCTTCATTTAATACTGAAATATAAAGTAAAATAAAATTACTACTGAAATATTCACTAATCACCATATACCAAAAGGTATATGAGCCTGAACGCGACGTGCCTTTGTTAAGTAGTTCTATAGCCAATTCAAATCTCGATTAACCATTTTTTTAAGTTTTAAGGAAAATGTGACTAGAAAAAGTGAAGAACACAAACATCATCATCATCCTCATCAGAATACAACAACACATCAGAATCATTTTTAAATCTACAAAGTTGCGATAAATTCTTAAAACAACAGAGTCCCTACGATACCATGTTTAACAACAAATAAAAAATAAATAAACAAAAACCAGGCATTCCAATGACAGTGCTTGAAAAATAAAACCTTTATATATTTCATAGGTTCCTTCGTTTTTTGTTCAGAAACATATTCTTGTGAATACATAAACACCAAACTGTTTTATCTCTAGGAAACAAGAAAACTTACCATTAACAACATATTTGAAGCGCTGGGTCGAACTTTAGAGCGGAAAAAATTGTGATAAAGTACTATTTTGCGCCTTACTATCGCACGCCGGGTGTCTAACGCATTGTTTGGTATTAAATGTGGCGGAAAAAGTTCTGAAAATAAAATACAACCATAAAAAAACGTCTAATTCGAAAACTATATAACAGCGGCTAAAGGCTAAGCAGATTTTCGTTAAATTTGCTGTGTGCATCTTTTGAATCTTGGAGTTATAGGCTAATTTTTATCTACTCGTAACGAGAGCGAAGCCGCGAGTGGAATCTCGTGATATAATATAAAAAATATAAATGTAAGAGCTGTTTGACTGTTTGTCTGTCGGTTACCATTTCCCGGCTAATCGGCTTAACCAATCCTGATGAAATTAGGTGTAGAAGTAAACAAAAGTTTGGAAAACTTTTTACTTTTTGTAACAAAAATAAACCTTTGAGGTAGCTAAATAGGAAATTAAAATATGCATGGGATACCAATCCTTTATCAAGTTACAATGGTGAGTTACACTATAGGCGACACCCTGGAGACGGAAATAGGCTTCTTTTTGTCCTGGATATAAAGTTTAAAGGTTGCAAAAACAAGGTTGATACAGTTTTATTAGCTAAATCATTCAGCAAGTCTCTCTATATAAAAACCATTTGTCAAGTTAAGCGATTTAAAAAATAAAATCCTTGTTCTGTTTATCCCTGCTTTAACTTTAGCATATTTAATAAAGGGCTGAGCGTGGACGCAGCAGGTCGACCTCTCGCAATAATTTGAAAAGTAAAAAAATACTATCGAGGTACTCGAACGAAGAGGTCACCAGCTGGTAAAATGGAGAAGCTGTCTTATTGTGCAATTCGCTATAAATGAAAATACTATACTTACGACGATCCTTCCAAGCTCTTACAGTATCGAAAGGTATGTAAATACTTAGTACAAATAAAAATTGTAACCAAAGAGCGCTGTGTATCAACATCCTATAAATGAAAAAATAAGTCACGGTTAATGCTTTATAATATTACAGCTACTTTAATATATAGATATGTAGGTATATCAACCGAATCGAAAGCAATTTCTATAACATAAATCAATAAAAAGTGAATTCCTTTGTACCGATAGTGCCAAATCAAAATAGGCGGTGCGAATTTAAAGTTGTGAAGCATTTATAATAACACATAGCCCGATTTTAATAACTTTAACATAATCGCAATCACATACAATCGCACTTGACCATAGCTCATATTAATTTAGATTTAAATAGGGCAGCAATTAATCAGAGTAACACACAAGGCGATATAAGACTATATTGTTGAATAAAAATAATTAAATTACTAATACATAATATAAATCTCTATATCTTTCATCATATATGATTTTTTTAAAACCTATATACACAGTTTTTCAAGCCTGTAATCCATTATTTTTCGCAGTTCAGTGGTTTCATTTGTTTTTCTTAAAGCCAGTGTAACTTTTTATTCAAACTTTATTTCATCACATTGAAAAGAGGATTTAAAGAAATACGGTACAAAAAATATTCTATTCTAAACTTACTGGTACCCAGATTTAAAGGAACGAAGAAAGCAATACTTCAAGAAACATTTAACCAAAATTTACATTAAGCACAATTTTTATTTTTACGGTTTTCCACGAAACTAGAAATTTGGGCTGCTACAATAAATTACACCTATACGCGCGATGTTCAGTATTATTTGTTAAATTTGTACTTACTTTTTATGAAAAATATATTATATGGAGAATAATTTAAAGTTTTCACATCACACGCCGCCACAATTGGATTAAAATAGACAAGTTCTTGAAACAAAAACCATGAAAAACATTTTTACAGTGAAGACGTTCTTTCGACTACGGTCTCTTGAGAACTTAGATAATATATTAAATGTGTGCCAATCACAGCCGCACGTCGCGAACACTTCAATTGAAATAAACGATATTGTGTTCTGACCACATCGAGAAGCATAAATTATCCTTTCAGTGCAGTAGTTTAATCGCTAAAAAATATTATTAATGACTAGCTAGTTTAATGCGATTAGCCATTTGTTCAGTAAGATGTTAAGATTCGATTTTTTTATGGTACAAGGACTACAACAAGAAAGAAAATTGTATAGTGTTCAACAAAAACATGTGGCAAATAAATATCTCATTTCACATCGTATTTTAGCAGTTAATGGAGGCATTTCGCCTCTAAAATAAAACACATTTTTAGAGGCCTTTCTCTGTAGTTCTATTTGACTTACCACGAGATTGTAGGAAATTAATTTATTTCCGTGTCATATCCAAAAAAAAAAAAATAGATAGTTGCTCTGTATCAAAAATAAAAAGAACTTCACTTCTAATGACAACCAGAAGAGTATAAAACTTACAAAAAAGCGATTAGTCATTAATCAGTTCAATATCTACGCGTTTGTAAATGACATTACAATACATGTTCTCCCAACTTTTGTAGTTTATCGACAATGATTACCGTAACTAACGAATAAATAAATTAAATATAAACAGGTTTAGATGATGACGTATGCTTAATATTATGTGAGCCAAAGGTTTTATTAGCTACGATCGAATTTACTGATTTTGGAGACCGTACTTAGACGATCGTTTAAGTTGCGATCGTTCTCCTCCGTAGACTACGTGTGATTTTTGCAATCTGAACAGAATTTATCCCGGCTACTTTTACGTTTGTAAGGATGGATGCTAAAGAATTATCTATCACTTTTTTTAACATTGCAAAGATTAGAATAAGAAAACTTGCTTGCCAGTGGTAGAGCCATGCTTAGGCACGAATGGGCCGGCTCGACCGGTGCGATACCACGGCCTCACAGAAAACCGGTTGTGAAGTAACGCTTGCGTTGCATTTCCCCGAATTGAGTGAGGTTTCCGGAGGCCCAATTCCTCCTTTTTTCCATCTTCTTTCTCCTTTTTTCCATCTCCTCATCCCTCCTCTCTTCTTTCCGCTCCCTGCATCCCCCATCCCTCATCACCCTCAAAGGCGGGCAGCGCACTTGCGACTCTTGAGTTGCAAGTGTCCATGGACGGCGGTGTCACTTACCATCAGGTGACCCGTCTGTTCGTCTGTCCCCCTATAGTATAAAAAAAAAAAAAAAAAAAAAAACTTTGATTTTATTATTTGCACCACTTCTGACTTTTAAGGAGGTATGTCATTATAAGTATGAATAATAAGGTTTGTCCCTAATTTAGCACCAACATATACAAAAGAGGTTAAGAGTAACAAAGCGAACACTTCAAATCACAAAAGCCTGTATAAAAAATATATAACAAAACTACTATTAATGGATTTCAACATCTCATTGTTCTCAGTTTCATCGTTAGAGGAACATGATAATTATAGTAAGACTAACGTGTTATATTATCTAAGTATTTTAATTAGATTATTGAATTGAATCATTCTGTGATTTCAACAGAACTCTGAATATGGCAGCATATCCTGGCAATGGAAGTTACAGCGAGCCTTTTCTTTTGTCTGGAGCTAGCTCTGCTTTACTTGTACAATAATCAAAAAAGAGTATTAATCCAGTTTATTAAACACCTTAAATGATTTATATCCACTATCTATAACGTTTCCTGGATATCGGGACGTTGGGTCGGGCAGATTTCTTTTATTAAAATGAAATAAAAGTGTTTTTTTTCTTTTTATATTATAGGGGGACAGACGAACAGACGGGTCACCTGATGGTAAGTGACGACCGCCGTCCATGGACACCTGCAACTCGAGATTCGCAAGTGCGCTGCCCGCCTTTGAGGGTGATTAGGGGATCCAGGGAGGGAAAAGAAGAGAGGGGGATGGGAATTTGAAATAGGACGTCTATTATCAATGTTAAGCGTAGAATTTCAATCCTTTTTTTCACTTTCACTTTACATATGCATATTTCTAACCTCACGGAGTCGCTGATAATGTATTTACTCGACTTAGTCCTGAATCCATCAATGTTACGACTGTGGCCGTTATGTACTTAATTATAAAATATTTTAAGAAAATGAGATCATTAAAGCGAAGAAATGCAATTTTCACATTTGCATATTCAATGAAAAATATCAATACCCATTAAATTCCATCAGATCACCGAAATGGATGTTGAAATGATATGAATCCTCTTTTTACCCGACTGCGCAAGGAAGGTTATGGTATACATATGTATCTGATTTTCGAATGTATGAATGTATGTGCATATAAATGTACTTATTAGTGATGTTTCCTTTGTCACGACGCTGAGCTTAATGGCTTGTTGGATTTCGACAGGTGATGTGATGTATCATTTGAATAGTCCTAATTGTGGGATTGACATGTGGCAAAACATTTTGCGATAACCTCAGCAAAAAAGGTTGGAACTTGGAAGCTTATTATGCAGTCGAGTTTATATTATTTGTTATAATTTAACTTGTTATAAAATTGCTTATGATTTATGATTTATTATTTTTGTGTGTTTTACTAGTTAGTTGTGGTAAGTAACATGAGGTGCTACTTATGTGTGTTTTAATAGAAATTATACACGCTTCCTATGTTTTTTTTTTAATAAAACGTATGTGTCCTTTTATTATTTATGTGTGTTTTACTAGTTAGTTGTGGTAAGTAACAAATTGCTACTTATGTGTGTATCTATAGAATTTGTACACACTTCCTTTTAAAAAAGTTGTTTGATCACTTGTCACGGACACTTAATGTATAATTTAACAAACTGACACAATAGCTATATGTATATGGGGACTCTCGGAACGCCATTGATTTATTGATTTGTCCCCTAGGCTGGAATCAATAACGATGATTAAGCGTTAGTACCTTCTTAGGTTACGAAAAAAAGAGCAAAAGAAATTAGGTTCAACCATTTAACAGTAACATATGTACATAGGTACATATATACTTACACTAGCGCCCGTATCCGCTTAATGATAGGCAATGGCGTATTAAATGTTTACATTTTCACTTACGTAATAGGGAGCAAGCCTGTTGCCGTCTACTGGGCTCTGGGTATTAAACTTGAAAATGGGGAATCGTAATTAAGGATAAGGCATATTGCTTAAACGAATGGATGGCTATCAATAAGCAATAGCTCAAACAGGTCACCGTCGCATAACATCAAACTAGTTGAGACGTCCGATCCCTTAAACCGAAATGACCACCGAAATTGAAATTTACGTAGACAATGCATTTTTAAATCTTTATAATAACAAATACTAACATTGTAATATGTATATAAAAAAATCAAAGAAACGAAGAGACCAGAAAATTCACAAAAACATGTTATATTAATTATATCTGTGTGTATGTAACACAGAAATAACATTATTGTCAAAAACATAAAATAGTTTCGAGTTATACAATTTTAAATCAGTTAATCATACGCATTTATTTAAAGGCAAGTATTATACTCGGTAGCTAAATGGTTACTTTATTACATACCTAAATATAGTCTGTTACTTGAATGTTGATAACCAGACTGTTGCTTATGGCAATCTGTACGACGTGACGGCGAGGCACGGGTTTCGTTTATACGCGCAACAAGTCTTGTTGTATTCACTATGGCACAAAACCGGGATGAAATGGCAAGATAATGGGGATGAGGCCTTTAGCCAGCAGTGGCTCAAGCTACTCAATAGTAATCTAAACTTTAATATTTTACTGTCTATTTATCTGGCCGCAATTATTACCTAATGAATTATTTCGTGTCAACTTACGGTTGACGAACTAATTATAATAATTGTTTTAAAAAAAAAACACGTCAAACATAACAAAAGTTCTTTATTGATAATTAAAATACATATTAAGTATAAAACTTCGGCCTAAAATCCTCATTTCGCAACTAGTCACAAAACTCGGTTCAATTGCGGCCCAAAGTTCAAGAAAAATTATAGGAATGCCATGCAAATGCGTCTTTGGCTAATTTAGAAAACATTACATATTAACAGCCAGTAGTCGTTATTTTTAAATAATAGGCTATAACATGTTTAAATATACCCGGGTACATATAAGCTGTCATGATAAGGCACCACCAGGTGTGTCAGGTACTCACATCAATATTCCTGACTTCAAGAACCTATATATTGAAGAAAACGGCACAAATTCCCTTTTGAAAACCTCCAGCTACAGTATTATTAAAAACACATGAAAGGTTATAGTTATAATATATAATAAGCAGTTTGACCGTCCGTCTACAAAGGGAATCATGATCGATATTACCTATTGAACAAAAAACATAACTACAAACAGTTCCCTACCTAAAATGTATATTCGGAAAAAAGCCTCTGTAAGCTTAAAATGTTAAGGATTATTGAGATCAAGATATAGGCCTATTTTTATATGATAGGGACTTAGTAGAAATCCTATTTTATCATTTTAAAGCTATAAGTGAAAAATTAATATTCTAAAAATTAACAAAATCAAACTCTCTATCTAACTTAAGGGTCAACATTAATGTTTCTTGTTCTGGATCCCAGTTGGCTTTAGACCGGTCCGGATCAATACCATGCGGTAAAGGCAACTTCAACAAATATTGAGAAGAGCTCACGGTTACGCTTGTGTTGTTCACTGACAAATCAACATTCTCTTTCTTATCACCTGGCAGCTTAATCCTTACTATGAGGTTCTCACAACTTGCAGAGCCCGGGGTCTTCGGTCCAATCTGTTAAAATGTTAAAGAACAAATATAATAATATCACAGGGTCTAAGCAATATAGTGGGAGAAACTGTATTTGGTTATAAGATAATCTTTAACTAAACATTTTTGTCTGTTACCTTTTCAAGGCCTAACGGGTGATCAGGTTTTGATTAAATTTGATAAGTGGATACTGCGAACCCTGGAAAAGGACATAGGCTACTTTTTATCGACATACCACATGGGCGAAGCCACGGGTGTAAGCTCGTTAATTAATAAATACAGAAGATAACAAAAAGTGAAAGGCTCGGAGAAAATACATTTCCATTGAATTAATTAATCAACTAACACTTATTGTATTTTACAATTTTTACTGTCTACCTCAAACTCTTGGGGAGGTATCTATTGTCAGTGTTGAAAACTTTCATTCTAGTGCGTATCTCACCTATGCCTAAGTTGGTAACTGCTCTATATACTTAATTAACTTAAAAAAAGTATTAACCAACTTTAAAGTACCTAAATTATTATGAACTGGAATAAGCTGTATTATACCTTAAGTTTCCAAAGTTAGAGGTTGAATATTTCCCTAAACAAATGGGGTCACTCTAAGTATGTAGGTACGTATAACCCTTTCAATTAAAAATACCTTTCTATCACTTAAAATTCACCCAAAAACAAACATTCAATATAATTGTTAAACCTCCTGTTTTAAGTCGATTTAATTTATTGAATAAACTGGCTTAACAACACAAAAAGTTTTAATTATTAGACAATTCACCATGATTCTTATTTTCAATCTTTACTTTTATACAAAACGTTATTATTTATAGTTCGAAATAAGCTAATGTATGTTTATTGTTTCATTATGACCTCAATTGCTCAAGTCGTGTAAATCAACGCACTATTAGTAGTACATACCTACCAGTTTCCCATTTCAAACACCGTCGGTTATAATTTAAATTATTTTAAAGATAGGTTACTGACCTGCAGATACACATCTTCAGCAGAGACTGATTGCTGGTAGTTCATAGTATATTCGGGAGTTTGCCGATCTCCTAAACCGGCACCAACTTGTCCTAAGTTTTCAAGCTCTTTAGCTTCTTCTTCCTCGTATTCTTCAACTGTTTTTGGTTTACTTTTCTCTACAGGTGGATCTTCGTTTTTAGACGCAGTTATATGAAAACCTAAAGGTTATTTAAGAATGAGTCATGAGGTAAGTATAATATTGAAAAGCATAAAGTCGAGGAAAATATTCAAGGCAAACAAACAAACCGCACGTCATGATAAAGGGTTTCTGTACCTAAAAGGACCTATATTCATAATAGATTCTGGCTACCTTTGTGATGGTTAACAGTAATTTTCGGACCACCGGAAATACGTCACTTCCGTAGTTGAAAAAACTTATATTGAGCAGATACCAACTACTTTACAAGTTATTTAAAATATTTATTTCCCATAAAAAAAATACTAAATATAAGGTACCTACCATTTTACACTATGCATGGTATTTAAATTAACATCTTCCATTTGTAATATTTACACAAATGCATAGAGCTACAAATAAATATACTTATGCTGTTTTAGAAGCCGTCATAGAAATAAGTACTACATTAATATATTATTTATTATCAGTTGTTTATGGACTCTCTCTCGCGTGTATATTCAACGCAGAGATTCCCCCAATATCAAGTATTTAGAGAAAAAAACAGTCTATAAAAATATGATATACAATAATATAGGATAGATAATGCTGAATGCAGCGAGTCTCTGTCCGCGAGTGATTAAAACATACCTTTAGACGGTAAGTCGTCTCCTTGTATGACTTCTGGTTCAGGTGGCGTGAGCAGTTCAGCTAATTTTTGCATAGTTCCTACTGTAAACTCCATTTTTATTTACAACGTTCTACCTATTTAGACAATGATCAGTACTAATTGAATATATCTTTATAATATCTAAATATCATAGAGAACTGAAATAAACACGATCTTTCAGAAATGTTATCTGACAATATATTGTGTAATCAATGGGGGTCGTTGCTATGTTACCATTTTTTTATAAATACGTACTAGGTACCCGTAAGTAGCACCCTGAACTTGTATAGACTTTCAAAATGGAGCCTGTGTTCAGTTCATTGTAACCTTGTTTTTATTCACGTATAATTGAACAGAACACACAAAACGGCTCCTGAAGCAGAGATCTTCTGCAGTGCCTGAGAAATTATTGCATCACTCCAACTTTATGCTGTTTGTTTATAAATTAATACCAAAATTATTACATTGCAGTATGGTTTTCATTCCGTTCCAATCCCCATTAATATGTACAATTAAACCCGACTGCGTCATTACCTTCCTGTCTATTTTGCTTACGTTATCTCGAATTGTATAGTACTATGTCGCTCTAACTATAAAACCACTCAAGTGATACCTTACTACTAATACCCTAAATACGTACCTATATAGACTCAAAAACATAACTTGTAACTCGTAACTTGTAACTCTTTGCACAGGCGGTTTAAATTATACTAGTAACCCAGTAGTTTTTTTTATGCGATTGCCCCCTGCAAACGAGCAGACGGGTCACCTGATGGTAAGTGACTACCGCCGCCCATGGACACCCGCAACTCAAGAGTCACAAGTTCGTTGCCGGCCTTTTAGGTAGGAGTACGCTCTTTTCTTGAAGGTTTGAAGGTCGTATCGGTTCGGAAATACGGCAGGCGACAATTTGTTCCATAAGCTGGTTGTGCGAGGCAAAAAGCTTCTGGAGAAGCGCACAGTGATGGAGTGCCAATCGTCCAGGTGATGGGGATGGATATTTTGTCGCATAGGACGATGGCGGAAACCAGCAGCCGGTATAAGTCCAAACAATTCCTCTGAACACTCCCCATGATACAAGCGATAGAGGATGCAGAGGGAAGCTACATCTCTAGGCAACGCCAAGGTGTCAATTCGATCAGAAATATCTTGGCAGTCGATGATGGGAGTCGCTCTCCGTTGAATGCGGTCAAGAGCTGGTACTGGGGTGCATCTGCATAGAGATGAGAACAGTATTCCATGTGCGGCCCACCGCCTGCAACTTTATTAAGTTGCAGGCGGTGGGCCGGAGTAAAATACTGTCTCGACCTGTTTAGCACACCAAGCTTCTTCGAGGCTAATATGGCCTTACTCTCTAAGTGACCGCGAAACTGGATTTCGCTTGATATATCGACGCCAAGGATTCCGATACTGGCTGATGCAGTTAGGGAAGTGCTCTCAAATTGAGGTGATACGACCAATGGCATCTTTTTAGCGGTGAACGCGCAAACCTGTGTCTTCGTGGGATTAAACTGGACTACTGTTAACATTATTTTTATAGTTTGATCAAGTAGTTTACAATTTATAATTAAACACAACTGAAAGCCAATGGGGTTTGATTATATTATAATATATGTATATACATTATTGCCTAAGAAATGTTGGTTTCCTAGTCTTAAGACTGCAAGACAAGTTCCATCCGACAACTTAAATTATTAGGTATTCTGCATAGGTTTCAAAAGTCTTTCAGTGGTAGAGCCATGCTTAGGCACGAATGGGCCGGCTCGACCGGTGCGATACCACGGCCTCACAGAAAACCGGTTGTGAAGTAACTCTTGCGTTGCATTTCCCCGAATTGAGTGAGGTTTCCGGAGGCCCAATTCTCCCTGAGCAGGAGAGAAGTCTCTCCTTTTTACCATCATCATCTCCTTTCTACCATCTCCTCATCCCTCCTCTCTTCTTTCCGCTCCCTGCATCCCCCACCCCTCATCACCCTCAAAGGCGGGCAGCGCACTTGCGACTCTTGAGTTGTAAGTGTCCATGGATGGCGGTGTCACTTACCATCAGGTGACCCGTCTGTTCGTCTGTCCCCCTATAGTATAAAAAAAAAAAAAAAAAAAAAAAAAAAAAAAAAAAAAAAAAAAAAAAAAGTTTGATAGAACTTGTTTCTTGTTTTCGTTAAAAATAAATATCTCGCATCTTTTGGATTTAAATAGTATTAACATTAGCCATTATACGAACGCAGAACTCTTCTCCATACATTTAGTTATATATTTCGTTTCTATACTATACAGAGGAACAGTACTCTGTATAGTCTAGAAACGCAAAAATTATGAAAAGACTAGTGAAGTCTTTACTTTCTTGTCATTAAAATAAAAGTAATAGCTTTAATACTATTATGCACTAACTCAAAATTTTCTCTTAATAAGAGTACTAATTTTAAGTTATACTTTCTTCACACATGGGAAACTAACCTATTTTTGGTACTTTATGGCAGTTCTACAAGTTAAGACAGAACTAAATTCCCCAATTACTAACCTCTTATCACGGGATCCTGACCTCAGGAAGATCTCCTTGATCAAAATTGGGTCTATAAAACTACATGTAGTTTTACAGACTCAATTTACTAAAATATAAACATATAATGTAAATTTTATAATATTTTAATATAATGCACAACATACATCTAATGCACAAAAATCATAAAGTATGAAAAAATTAAGGGAAGCCATCATCATCTTCTTCAGCCATTTCCTTAGCAAGCTCCAGATCTTGCTGTTCTCTTTCACGACGTTCTTCAGCACTTTCTAACTCCTTGCCATATGATTTAGGCGGATACCTCATTGCCTTTACACTTTGGTTGTGTAAATCTAAACAAAATGATATACGCTGATGGAACGCAAGCTGAGGTTCTCTAGTACAATAAATGTCTGAACTCTCCCTGTTACTCATGTATCCCTTTTCTGGATCAAGCGTAGCCTCAATAACTCCATCTCTTATAGCTTTAGCCACAATAAATTCTGCATCTTCGGCAGAGTCTAAGCCTAATTTTCTTGCTATATCCTTTGGTGATATGCGAGAGTAAGATAGACCTATGGACCGAATAGCAGTTTTGATCACATTCTGCCTAAGACGAAGAATCAATGTGAAAGTGTGATCTTGGCGAAACTGTGGACCAAAATTTTCAAGCACTTCTCCAAATCTCTGCAAATTACCAAGTCTTACAGCTTGGGTCAGTTGAAAATAGGGAGCTAAAGCTTTTCTAAGCTGCGCTTGTCTAAATATAGCACGTTCAGGAATATCTCCTAGCAGCAACTCAACAACAATGGCCAGCTTTTGTACAGTTTGACGAAAACCCACAGCAGCAGACTGGGGAGCCTTTCTCAGTGCTTGCACTAGATGTTTGTGAGCATCGCTGTATTCAAGACGGGCAGCCTTGATTCTACCCAGATAGTACATAAATCTGGCCCACTCATTGTTGCTAGCATTTTCTGGAAAAGCAGATTTGCTAACTAATTTATCAGCTTGATCATAAAGGGAATAATGCAAGTAGTTACGCAGAAGGCAGTTGATCAGCACTGCTTGACCTTCATAATCATTACGAAGGGTAGAAGTACGAAGACGTGCATGAAGTAATCCTCTGATATTATCCAACTTATTGGTCAATTCATACACTCTTGAATGATAAAAATAACATTTAGCAGCAATTAAGTCGAGGGTCCGCCTATTTTGAGCTAGCACTTTTGTCATCAACTGTTCCGTGCAAGAAGAAGCTTCTGCTAATTTATTTGCATCAAGACAACGAAGCAATACCAAAAGATGCACATAAACATCTACTTCTGGTGTAGGTATCTTGGTGGCACTTCTGGAACGTGGTGGTTCTATTTCAACGGCGTCAGGTTGGCGAGCTTCTACAAATGCAAGTAGAGCTTCTTTCTCTGGCCCCGCTGGGTAAAGCTGATTGATAATTGCACGTAATACGTTGCCATTCAATTTTCTACGAGTGCTTGGCAGAGACCTCAAAACTCGCATAGCAAACCTGGGTTCCTTCGAAGTAACTGCTTTATCTATTTGTTTAACGTGTTCTCTTAAATCTTGAACAGATAGCACATCAGCATCTTTCTTCACCTCCGGAGTTTCTGGTTCGCTTGTAGCTGCAGGACTTTCCACATTTTTCATTTCGACATCTTCTACGGGTGCCATTTTTCGAAATGCAGATAATCACAAATAAATTGTAAGCTGAATCTGGGTTAAATATTTTTGTTAATGTGAGAATATTTCTCACTCTTTTGTCTTGTCAAAAACTGCCGAGTAACTCATCAGCGTTTCGATACAGACATCAGCTTGATTTGCACATAAGAAGTATATTCTTATCTCTTTTTCTTTTGTATCAAATGTATCTACTTGTCTCTTACTCTCTATTCAATGAAGCTATTAGTCTAGACTTATACAGAACATACAGACCTCGGAATTGACAATTACTAGAGATGATACAAATTGTGGTTTTTATATTATTTGTAAGACTTTAGTCTAAAGTTGAAGTTGATATTATTTGGGAAAAGTACTTGTTTTAATGAATTGATTATCTTTCTTATTTGAATAATTTTAAGATGTATTTGTTTTATCTAACAACAAATACGATACTTATAAACAACTTCTAATATACAACATTTGCACAAACACTATATCACAGAACTGTAACACTGTATTTAATTATTGTCAGCAACATATATCAATTATTATTTGAATAAATTCTGTCATAGACGATATGGTAGTATTAGTATAATACACATTACTACTTTAGTTAAAATAGTGTGGCGATTTTCAGTTTTTAACACAATTAATAGTCTATTAAAAATAAAATTATTAGAAAACCTATAGGATGGATAAAATGAAATCTTATAATTAATTTTGGACATTCTTCAGGTTTTATTTGGAACAAAGTTGATTATGGTATCGTATAATTATACGGTTTTACCCAATAACGATCAGTCCTCCTTAATTATTGTATATACCTTTTGAGTCTTCCGATTCCCTGAAACATTCGATCCATTAACATATTATGATATTAGTGAGAGGTCAGTTAATAAACTTAAATTTTTGATATTAATCTGTTAAACGTAATTTATGTACCTTGTTTGGATAATTTCATTTATGTTTGTGTCTATCCTTATCATTCCTAACATAGAACATTTATTTCTATGGATGCATTTTTCTATGTATTTCCTATTCCATAGATTATAGATGAGACAAAATTATTAGCATTGCCTGTAGTAGTTGCTTAACCAATATACTGTACTTCTAAAATACGGATAAAAAGCTTAAAGTTACTAATGTTACAATCGAATAGTCTTGGATTACATCCATCGGATTATTATAAGAAAAGCGTGTGCCAAAAAGTATAAGTAACGGACGCGCTACGGCTGAAGGGGACCGGTTGATTCTTTACATAAAATTTCAATGTGTTCTGGAAATGGTTTGCAAAGAGGACGTGGTATCATGGTTTAAAGAATTGGAAAGCTATAAACGCATAGACGCGATGTGTACATTATTAAATATGTGTTTGCCATTTGAGCTACGTTTTATTGGCACATACCTAGAGGAACTAGGCAAGCGGGACTTTCAGGAGTTGCGTGGTGCCGAACTGAGAGCTAACAATCCCACAGACCTGGCTGCGGACATTGGAGGCGCTAATACAGACCCTAGGACAAGACGGAAAATGGCCTTATATGTGTCATTATTACGCTCATGCAATTTTGCATGTGCCACAACATTGTATAATGCTATGGTCAGTTTGGAGCAATGTGGATTGTTGAAGGGCTTGTATGGTGATCTCCTAGAAGAAATCTTATTGCTGTACACTATGGCGTTACACCATCCTGCATTTACATTTGATCAAAAATCACATTTTGGTGAAATTTTAGATAAATTAAAAATGGAAGATCAAAGAATACAATTATCTGTGCCACAAGAGCATATAAACGTTGTGCCTGTGAGTGCATGCCATGCACAGTCTAGTATCACGGCAAATATGTCAGTCCCACCACCAAGTTTGTCTACCTTAGGGCCACCTCCTGGTATGATGTATGTTAAAACAGCTGGAGTACAGGTCAGTATTGTCATATTCATTAATAATTATGATGAAATGTTAAGTTACAAGTGACATCCTAAAACTCAGCAATTAAACCAAATGATTTAAGTAAAGATATATTATGTATGGCTGATAACAAATAAACATAGTTAACTTGTTCCAATAGTAATGTTGTAAATGCCTTATTTTAATGACAATCTGATATGAATCTTATAGTCAATAGTTATCATTGATTTTTGATTTAAGCTACAAATACTATAAAACAATTCCCTTCATACATTACATGTTATAAGTTCATAGTATAGGTATCACACCTTAAAAATGCACTAATTATGCATATTTTTATTGTGTACTAACTTAATTACAATATATAAATTAGTTTTTAATAACTTTGGCTATTATAAATAATTACATATAGTAGAGTTAGCATTGGAACAACTACAAATCTGTATTGTGTTAAAAGATAAACTAGGCTACTAAATTATATGGATCATGAGAAACTTGTTTCTATATAGACAGGCCAACTAATTTAGCTATTATCTATTCCAAATTCCTCACTAGCAGCAACTGCTGAAGATTAATTTTTAATTTACTATGAAGCTATTATAAATCATTGGATATAGTAGAGATAGCACTGGAACAACTCCAATTATGTATTGTTAAAGATAAACTAGGCTACTAGATGATACACATCATGAGAAACATATTTTTATGTATATAGGCTAACAAGTTTGTCCATTATCTATCTGAAATGCCTCACTAGTAACTGTTACAAATTAATTTTTAATTTTGTTTCAAATCTACCCTCTGCTTTGTGTAACTAAATTTTATAAATATTAAATATAAGTATTATAGCCTTTCATGACCAAGAATATAAATGGCAAACATAACTAATAATCTATACAAATAAATAAAATTGGAGTGTCTGTTTGTAATATTAAAATAACTGCTTTGTACTAAGTGCATATGGACGTATACACGGTACATATACCAAAACAATTGTCTTTTAAACTTTTGTCTGTCTGTTTGTTTCGGTTAATCTCTGAAATGGCTGGACTGATTTTGACGGGACTCACTGGCAGCTGATGTAACAAGGAGTAACTTAGGCTACTTTTATTTTAGAAAAAAAATAGGACCTCACAAAAATAAAAAAAATTAAAACCAAATTGAACACTACAAACTGAACAATAACTTCTTAGTTAAATACCATGCAGACAAAGTTGCGGGCAACAGCAACAAATAAAACTGAACTAAGAAATGGTTATTTATAGTTTATATACTTGAATAAAATATAAAAAATCAATCTACATCAGTTGCAAGAATCAGAAATAACACAAATTATTAACATAAAAAATTTAATTAAACAAATATTTATACATATGTATACCACACACCTTTAGAGTGATTGTAAAGTATAGCTGTGTATGTATGTGAGTAATACAATACAATGTTAGTAATAAAAGAAGGACTTATGAGCAAGAAAAAAGTTATGAGAACTCTCTGAGAATGTGATGACTAAAATAAGTTCAGAGATGTTGATTAATATGTTATCAAGTAAGAGAATAATGCTAAATAATAATAAGACCATTATTATTATTTAGCTTTATTCTCTTTAATGCTAAATAATAATAATGGTATTATTATTTAGCATTATTCTCTTACTTGATAACATATTACATTTTTAAATATTAAAAAAAAGTTATATATTTAACAATTTAAGAAATAGTAGACCATGATTGATCCTCACAGTGTAAGCTGTGTCAAGAAGAACTCTGTAGATAATCTAACAAGAGAGAAGGGGGTTGCAAGTATGGGTTCATTGGCTATCAATCATATTATTATTATTAACTAAATATTTATATCAAGGTAAATAGGTATTATACTCTTAAGTATGACTGTAATAACATGTCTTAAACAGTTTTATAAAAATCCACATACAGTGGTGTTACCATTATCACTTCTTGTTATCTCGTCTTTCAGCCATCCAGTACAGAACCAGTACCTGAATTGAGTTCCACAACGGTGCTAACAGGCCCGGCAGGGGTAGTACCTATGCTGGGAGATGTTCCACATCCACCCCCTGGGCTACCTTTGCCACAATATAATATGGGAGAATATATGGGACATAATCCATGGCCTGGAAATATTCTAGTATCACCTATAAATCCACCTCTTGAGGTAAGAGTTAAACTTAACTTAGGTTTTTAATTTTTTTATTTACCTTTGATATTTATCTTTTAATGTATTCCTGGCAAGAACCTGATACAATATAGTCTTATCACATATACAAATATAAAAACACATAACATATCTTGCAATAATGAGGTCCTTACAAATTTGTGCAGAATAAAACATTGCTCATGAAATTATTGTGCTTCTAAGAATATTTATTAATTTCACACAACTTTATGAACTTATTTTTTATTTAATGAATTAATTGCATAGCTTATTAATCATAAGTTAAACAATGAGTAAACTACCCAAGTTTTCCTAATTAATGGAAACGATTATTGTTCAACTTTTAATAAAATAGTGAAAGAATTTTAGAGAAATCTACTGCTAGGAAATGATATAATTCTAATTGATGCATAATGTTACATTTAAAACTATTTTAATATGGTTATATAATGACCGTCTGACATAGAAATTACACATTGTTTATGTATTTCCACCAATATTCTTTATCTTATATACATTACTGACAAATCCCTCACTCACTTTAAGAGTTACCATGAGAGAGCCATGCTTAGTAAAAAATGGGGCTGGCTGGACCAGAGTAGTCACCTCACGGCTTCACAGAAAACAGATTCTCAAACAATGCTTGCATTTTATGCTTATTTACCTAGTGAGTGTGGGCCATCATCAGATGACCGTCTGATCATTTGGCCCCCTATGTAATAAAAAAGTACTAGATGTAGTAAATTCATATATCAAATGATCATATTTATGCTCAATTAGCTCTTAGTAATCAACTGTTCTTAAGTTCAAATTTAAATTATTATTCAAAATACAAAAATAGACAAATATTTATTACTGTACTCTTATAATTTACAGGTACTAAATTATACCCCCGTTAGTGGTGCTCCAACTTCGCCATTAGTGTCGTCTCCAGGTGACAGCCGCACGGCGTCACCGAGAGCCAGGCGCCGCGCTTCCCGTGAACGTTCGCCTCCTCCTCTGCCTAATGCAGTTGGACCCCCAGAACAGCCTATACTACCCCACCAATTATCTTCTAATTTTGAAAGTCTCTCTGTTGCAGATGTAAGTATCTTTTAAGTAGAAACCATTTTCAGTTTTATGCAAACTTAGGCTGCTGCAGACTGTGTGCCATCAAAAATAATTCGCTTGATACACCACGTCCACATTTTTTATGAATCATTTCTTCAATGAAAATATTACATCTACTGACTAACTTTCATTTTTATCTATGAACCAGTGTGCAGTCCTATGATACAACAGTAGGAGAACTTGGTTAATAAAATCATGATTTTTCTCATATTCTTTTACATGTTATGTTTGAATCTTGGCATAGTTAGTAATTTAAAAACATCAGGTAATTTGTTATAAATACGAATGGCCATACAATATACATTATTTTAAGATATTTGTAAATTCTGTCTAGGCGCCTGTAGCTTATAACTTCTTTTATTTGATCTGTGTGTTTTATATTGTAATTTAGTAAGTTAACATTTAAGTAGTTATTATTTACAACATTCAAAACAAATACCTTGTTCCTTTTTAATTTATGAAGTGAGGAACACAACATAGACAAGAACATATAAGGGTTTCTATCATTGCTTCCCACACCTAAGATGACTATATCATTGCTTTTTAAATTTGTCAGCAATAGTATTTAAAATGTGTGCACCTGTTGCATATGGTTTTGATGTCCCTGATACAGAATACACTTTGTTCCATTTATTTACATTTAGTCTCAGGTTCAAAACATGATACATACAGCTAGAGTGAAAGAACAAGGCCGTTAGTGGAACCATTTTAATTGGTTTTGGAAAACGACATGGCTAAAAATAAGCGCATATATGTCAGCTGTTGGTGATTGGGATAAAGCCTAGATGATTATGATGTTAATTCCAGTCATTTATTTTACAAAAATCATAAGTTTTGTTATAGCGAAATCCTGGGTTGTCCTACATGATTCGACTTTTCACTTTTACAGATACGTCACAACATTGCCGACGAGAGATTACGCGAAATCAGCGCAGTGCACCAACAACAGTACCGATCCTTGGAAAAATTGAACGGCGTGCGGCGGTTACCCGGCGCCTACGGCGCGGCACCGCGCTCGTCGTCAGACAGCGGCTCGTCCGCGACGTCGTCGCCGCCCGACACGCCGGCGCCGCCGCGACGCGCCACGCCGTCCGCGCCTCCGCCAGTGCCGTTCCTGCCGTACCCGCCGCGTCCGTTCGCCTATCCCACACCACCGCCCACATATCGTCAGCCACCGCCGCCTTTCGCCAACGGAGAGCCGTCGCCCTTCGCGGCGCCGGCGCCGTACGCAGGGTTCGTGTCGGTGCTGTACGCACCGCCCAAGCTGTCGTGCTGGAACTGCGGCGCGGCGGGCCACGCTGGCCACGAGTGCAAGGAGCCAAGCATGGAGGAGATGACGCGCGCGGGCGGCTACCAGCTTGACTTCGGCGGCGCGCCGCCCGAGCCCGCCGACAAGTAGTGCCGTCCTGTGTCCTCTGTCCAGACAAGTACCAAAGTGCGAGGTCGACCTTGTAAATATCGAGCCGGCCTCTGGCGTCATGAGAACCCTTGGAATATTACTCCCGATGGATTTATTTTACTGTAGAATGAATTATTAGGTTGATATGTGGTGTTAATTACTTGCGCTTTTCAAACTAATTTATTGATGAAGATGAAATTTTATTAATAATGTTTGAGAGTAATCGCACTTTCGATGTATTTACTGCAATTCATAACATTCGTAAATATCAACATGTTTGGAATTTCAAAACCAGTATAAACACGTCAGGAGTAAGTTATGGTTAAATTTATTGTTAATGGAATTTTGTAATTGGACAAGAACCCCATGAATATCATATATAAATAATATTTAATCTATTGTTGTTAGATTTTATCAATATTCTACTGTAATATAATATAAATATGTAATACCAGTACAGTAAATTTATATGATTTTATTTTTAATAAGGAATCTATAATAAATTGAAAGTGTAATTACTAATAAACATTATTATATGCATGCACTTGTTGTAAAGAATTTATAGGGAATTCCATTGAAATAACAGTGTTTTTGTTCAAATTGGCAGCATAACAGACTAGATGTTAAAATTAAATATTACACTATGACACAATGAAATT
The DNA here is from genome assembly GCA_947561695.1 of Tyria jacobaeae. NCBI lineage: Eukaryota > Metazoa > Arthropoda > Insecta > Lepidoptera > Erebidae > Tyria > Tyria jacobaeae. The sequence continues at coordinate 13,572,421 of OX387213.1, read as the reverse complement.
GGTACAACACTTCAAGTGATTTGTTTCACTTAACTAACGTATTTCAATGTTTTACATGAGTGCCATATGTTGGTGTTTAACTACTCAAAGTAAGTGCATATGTGGATAACCTTTTTTTATTTAGAAATGTTTAAGTGAAGAAGTCCGTCAATTCATACTTATCGCATATTTCTATTTGTGTTATTTTATATGGTTATTGATTAAGTCTAGTATTTAGCAGCTTTATATGCTTAAACTCATTATACATACATACATTGCTGGTTTTCAGTGCAATGCTGAAGCAATGACATTTACGACTAAATTCAAGTAATTACATGTCTATGTAATTTATTGTAATTAAAAATTGGATAAAACTGACCATAACTAAAGTAATGCAAATGACAGTTTAGTACATCTTTTCAGTACAAATAAAAAAATGTGTGAGTTGAAAAAACATATAAGATTTATTAGTTAAGACATGTTTTTTTAGTCTAGTGTAATAGTAATAAAAGTAATATAGTTATTTGTTTGTTTTTATTAATTAATCATGAAATAAAGCAAATGTCGATGATGTTAAGTCAACTAAATCTATTTGATTGTATTTGACAGGGCTCTGTTGCTATTTGTCCATCTGTAAGTTGAGATACTCTGGAATTCCCTAAGACTCCTTTTTTTTCCTATTTTTTTTTACAACTATGTATGCAGTACGTTAAATGATCACAATATGTACATATTATGGTATCTTCTAACTATTAAATATAACAGTTCAAAGTCAAAATGAGGAATTTTAGACAAAAGTACTGAATTTGTTTCCTTTGTCCCAAGACTGATCTCTAATACTAGCTAATTATTGGGCTTCAAAACAATGCTGAGCGTTAATCAATTTCAGAATTGAGGACTGTTTGTTCAATGGTTGAGAAGGCCTTCAAGTGAACAATATTGACTGGCCACATATTGATGTGAATGTACCTAGTGACGCAAACCATTTTTATACATATGAGTTGAACAAGGGATTATTTTGATCAAGCTCACGAAAATGCAATGCTCTTAATTAATGTTTATAATAATAGTCATTGTAAATAGTTACAAATAAATAAGAAAGTTAGCACGTCGCATCTGATGTGTTCATATTTTGTAAATAGTTCAGTTTATATAAATTAGTTAATATTTAGAGATTGACTATATTTGTAAATTACATTGTAATTATTTGAGTGTCCCTATGTAGAGTATATATGATTGTTTCTCTATGATCACTGTCACAAATCACAAGTTGCATTTTTGAAGTCCCAGTTTTGATGAAAAGTTCAAATTAGGAGGGTTGTATAATTGTTTTTGCATAATTATAAAAAAAAGATAATGTTTTTTTAATTGAGTCTTATGAATCGCGCCTTTGTGTGGGTGCTGGGTGTTGTCGCTGTGGCCGATAGATTTATAGCTTGCTGATGCCTTTGATTAATGTTTTAACAATGTTTGTAACAAAATGTATTCTCACACCATACCCCAGTGACAACCACTACTGTAACGTAAAGAGAGTATGTTTATTTACGTTTAGTGATGTTATTTAATAGTATAGCTCTAAACAGTCATAAGGGACTTTTATTTTGTAAGATGCATATTTAACTCCTTATGAAGGTTGTAAGTCCACATAACGTAACTTTTGTGTTATTTATATTTTAACAATTTTATTATGATATTTAAAGAAGTTGAAGTATAGATTATACATAGAAAGCGTATCTTAATATTTATATATATGCCTGTAGCCTAGCCCCAGTGTGTACCATTGATGCAATATATTATGATGTTAGCATTACATGGTCATATCATAAATAGTGATCAGTTGAGTGTTATATTAAAGTGAAGTATTTTACACATTGTATGCTCAATTGGCTTAAATGTACATTATCAGTGAAATCGGTGAAGTATAACTAAAGTTCTGTTTATACATAGGCAACAAATAAATATGTAATAGTCGAAAGCGTCTGCAGCTTTACTTTGATTAGTGGAGTATGAAAATATTTTTTTACTTTGTACAGAATGTTATAAATGTGATAAATAATTTTGACATAATTAGAAATTGTGATTTAGTAAAGTGTGTAGACAGAATAATAAAAAGAAACTCGCTTTACTAAATAAATTATACTATCTATACAGCCCTGTGACATTGTTTTCCCACATTTTATATTTGGGTACTTATATATTCTAAGTTGTTGTACCTAATATAAAAAAAAGTTTCAGGTAAATGAATGTTTCGGCCCAGTATTGACAGACCTTTGTATCCCACCAATGCTGTGAATCATTTGCTTCCTGACAAATAAACAACCAAAATCTACCATTTCGTTTTTTATTTGTTTGTTATCGCCTAAATCCATTGTTTCACCGATCCTGGACTTCATTGATATCGTACTAGTATGTGGTACTAGTACGATATACGTGGTAAAAAAATAATTTTGTTTACTTTAGTTATAAATATACTTTAAATTATTTTTTTATTAAGATTATTTTAAAGACGACTTCCACACTTCTTGATCGACTAAGCGATTTTTTCTTTCACAATACATAACACGCAACAATAATAGAAAAGTTAGATATAAATCCTCCTAAGACATTATAATCACTTAATTGGTATTTAGAGTCGCCTGTTTAAATTGCGTTGATAGTCCAGTGGCCAAGGTTCCGTTTGGGTGCCTGCAACCCTATTCATGAAGATATGGTTCCGAAACCTGGATCCAGAACATTTGATGGCGTGTATAAATAGAACAACAATTGTTCCGGCTATTAATCTGGCTTAAAGAAATTCGCAATAGAAAATAGTGTAGTTAATGTTTTTCAATCTACCTCTATAGTCATGTTGTGGCAACTAAGAACTTAAGAAAATTCAAGATTTTTTATTGAGTACCGTGCCATCGCTTAAAGAGACGAACTAAACAAAGACCGTCATAATTCGGCTATAACGTGAACCATCATGTTAAAATCGAAGACAATTATAATAAATTTTCTTTTAATATACAGTAAATATTGATCCCTATCTAGAAGTATCAAAGTGATAAATAATGGTTTATTAATTGATCTATAATTTTCAACTCAAATGACCTGTTTGTGTTGCGAGTAAATAAAAACAATACACATGGGTGAAACTGTTCCAAAATAAAAATGTGATTATTTTTATCATAATATGTACAAACACGAATAGAAACGTATAATTCTTGCTTTATGTAAAAACTAATGTTTTTAAATTGAGAAGTTTATAAAAGATAAAGGCTTGTTATTAAGATATAAAAAATAGTAAATCATTTTGGGTAAATTATTTTTTTATATTCTAGTATCACTACTAATTCTGTCATTCGCTTTGCACATATTCGCTATTACTGCGGTTTTTCAATGATTTTTGTTTACTTTTCTATTTAGACCTGTGCCATCCGAAATAGTATCCGATTATTCTACTCATGAATATTAGCTTATGAAGGGATTATACCGCACTCCACACCTTAGTGGAGTGCTATGCGTGGGTGCAGCAGCGTGCTGACCTCGTGTCAGCTATTGGTGTGGGTAGCCTCTCGCTCCAGCGGTGGTGGTCTCCAGACCATGGTTATTGCTATGGTCCAGAGCGAGAGTGCATGGGATTCCGCCGCTTCATACTGCGAGGCAGTGATGCTTGCAAAAGTAGCGGCGGAAAGGGAACGGGAGAGAGTTAGTACTCTTCCGTCCCGCAGAAGACGCACAAGGCGCTGGAGAGTGCAAAATGACCTCCGGCCTCCATGAGCGATGGCCTGAGGGCGACAGACTGGCCAGGTCTGCCGGGGTGCACAGGGACTTCCTTTCTAAGGTACATCTGAGGCCCCGGCCGTGTGGTTTTAGTCGGTTCGATTCCGACATACCACCAGGTGACGACCCGTGGGGGATTCCACACAAAAAAAAAGCTTATGAAGGGAATTGACATACAAATATAATAATACCTAATGAAGTATTGTAACGTTAAAAAAACATACAAAATAGGTATTATATTTATTATAACAATTTATTTTATTTATTTATTGATACTACAATTCATATAATAAAATTTTCTACATAGTTTATGTTACTGATTTATACCTATTAAAATATCAATATTAAATTTTTCATGCTTTGGCCTTATTTTTATTTTCATACAAAGTGGTCAGTCTCCTTTATTTCCAAGTACCGTTATTTAACGACCAATTTTCTTACATTGTTACAACTTACAAAATTTTATTGGCAGCACTTATGTTGCAAATTGCTATTAAACTATTAAAAAATAAAGTTATTTTAAATAACGGTCCTATTTTAAATACATTTTACTATCAATTCAGGAACAATTTCATTTGGTATAGAATTTTAAACGGTTTTTTATATGTATATAATATGAAAATTTGTGTAGTAGGTATTTTATGTAGACTTCCAGATTATAAATCGTTTCTAAAATATTTGCAACAGAGATTTTTTTTTTAGTTGAAATTGCACCAAGCGCCGCGCAAACTGCATACCAAGCGCCGAATGAACGCGATCCGCACGACACCGCGTCTCGTAGTATTCATCTCATCCCTGTATAGGGGATGGGGAAACTATTGGGAGCGCTGGACTCCTTTTAGTGGTGTTCGCCGCGGTTCATCGCTATGATGATTCCCCGGTCTCGAGGCTGTTGCAACGTGGTAGAGTATCCTTGGCGGAAACCAAATTGTTCCGGCCTTGGTTGGATATGCGGGTGCACTCTCGCCAGTAGCAGCCGCTAGAACACATTGGACATCGTTGGGAGAAGAGTGATGGGCCGCTAGTTTTCTGGCTTTCTGAGGTCCATCCCGGGTTTTGGAAGTACAATTACCCGTCCCCGCTTCCAGGTGGTAGGGAAGTGTTCGGTTCTCAGGATGCCATTAAACAACTGAGTTACGGCTACCAGTGCCTTTAAAGGAAGTCTGTGAAGCGCGGAGTTTGGTATACCATCCTCACCAGGTGCTTTCTTGGGGTTGGTTGGACCTCTTCTAACTCCCCGTCGTCACCGGCCAAGAGAGCCATCGACGGGGGTGAGTGCTGCACCCGTTGCAGGAAAAGGCCCTCAACCACTTCTTGCAGGAGCTGGGCTGGAGAGTCTTAGTAAGGGGAGCTTTTGTTGCGCCGCACGATAAGGGCGACCCCAGGGGTCACGAACGAGACCCTCCAATATCTCCTTTCCTTCAGCTCTTTGGCGCGGCTTATGGCCAGCTTTAAAGTTTTCCGTGCCTCTCGGTACTCTTCATGAAGCTGATCCTCTTCCCCCTCTTCGCGGTGACGCCGACGACTGCGGGTGTAGGACCTCCGGGCACGAATGCAGGCCGGGCACAATTGGTACAAGTTGGAGGCTGGTCTCTCGGGTGAGTGCAGTCATGTGCCGGATGCTCGCCCCCACAACGAATGCAGGCAAGAGGCCTGTGGCAGTTGAGGGAGCTTTGGCGGAAGCCCTGGTAACGATGGCATTGTGAGGGCCCTTTCTTCCCCCTCCAGGCCTCTATCACTAGCCAGGCATCATCAGGATTTCGTTGATGTTGTAGGCTTGTGTGGCTGATGGCGTCTTCTCCATCTCCGCGAAGAAAATACACCTAGGTCGTCCCGTGCGAGCCCGGATGTGTTTGACGTACTTGACAGGCACGCTTTTGCTGGCCAAATCTTCGACAATCTCCTCCGCAGGGGTGTCGGCTGCCATCGCATGGGTAAACAAAATGGCCGCCGCGCCGATTCACCATAGAGCAAAAATGTTGTCACTAGAAAAAAATATAAACCCAATTTTGATTATTTTATATAAGTACAAAGATATGTAGCATTAAAATATTTATATTGACAAGTTTATATACGTAGTTACACTGCACAACTGAATATCACACTAATTTTCATAACAATATTAAAGAGACCTAGATTCATACTGCGAGTATCGTTAGGGATAAAAATGAATTGCATAACGCCACATCCCCAGTCATGTGGTACTGAGAGATGTCAACGTCATACAGGCAACTGTCACCCGCACCATGCTACAGCGAAAATAGTATAATCATTGTACTGAGTCAACTGCCTGATGATGGTGTTACTGTTTGAAAACTATTTAAGGAGAAGTTAAAAAACTATTAAAGAAGAAGCCTTCACTTGGGCACAGTTAATAAAGCATTGCTTTACAGAAGGCACAAAGCCTCAGAGCCGGGTGTCGGTAAATAAAATAAAAAATCAATAGCATTATTGAATTTTTAAAATTTATTCCTTTCCCGTAATAATCAACTCCTTCATATGAAAGTATATACAAAGATGCAGATACAAGTTGTTGGTAAATATCTTCTGCTTTCAGTCGAGGAATGTTCAATCGATGCTTGGCTTGGATACAATGTTGTTGATATGCAAGAAATTAGCCTTTCACGTAGTTACCTTTTGAAAAAACTGGCCAGAACAAATTAGTCTTTGGGGTATAGACTACTTTTTAAAACAAGTTTAAGGTAATCTATGTACATAGACAGTATTTTACTGCGGCCCACCGCCTGCAACTTTATAAGGCGCAGGTTCGGCCGCACATGGAATACTGTTCTCATCTCTTTGCAGGTGCACCCCAGTACCAGCTTCTCCCTCTTGACGCATTCAACGGAGAGCCACTCGCATCATCGACTGCCAGGATATTTCTGATCGGCTTGACACCTTGGCGTTGCGTAGATGTAGCTTCACTCTGCATCCTCTATCGCTTGTATCATGGGGAGTGTTCAGAGGAATTGTTCAGACTTATACCGGCTGCAGATTTTCGCCATCGTCCTACGCGACAAAATATCCTTCCCAATCATCTGGACTATTGGCACTCCACTACTGTGCGCTCTTCCAGAAGCGTATTACCTCGAGCAGCCAGCCTATGGAACAAATTGTCGCCTGCCGTATTTCCGGACCGATACGACCTTTAAACCTTCAAGAAAAGAGCGTACTCCTACCTAAAAGTCCGGCAACGCACTTGTGACTCTTGAATTGCGGCGGTAGTCACTTACCTTCAGGTGACCCGTCTGCTCGTTTGCCCCTTTTAGCATAAAAAAAATAAAAAAAAATCTCTTAATTTAAAATTGGTTCAAAGACAATTGGTCCCTACGACAATTTAAGCAAATAAAGGATTATTGAAATTAATTCAAAAATACAAAAATACCGTGTAACATGTATTCTTCATCCCTTTATTATCCACCTTAGAAATTGATTTATTTTTGTTATAATAAGATGGCAGGAAACATATCTTTTTAAATAAAAAAATCACATCGGTTAATAAATGACGCAGTAAAGCGGTAATGAATAAATCTATAACCGAATTAAGAACCGCCTCCTTTTTCATGTCTTTTAAAACATTGCAAAACTATTAAAATAAATTTTGAGCTGGATTTTTACCTATGCAGTATCATATAAATATATTATATATACCTACTTATTAAAAATAAATGTGCACCATCTGATAAACATATTCATGCTTTATCAGATGGTGCATTCAACGCTGGTGGTCTCTCTCACCCTAGGTTCATATCCTTCCCCTACCTATTTTTCTTTATAAAGTTCGTATTCTTCTTTACCGTCTTCAAACTACTACATTTCCAAGGCGGGTTGGTGACAGGCGGGGGGCGCCATAAAAAAACCTATGCAAAACTCTTACAATGTGACGTATGAGCTGGATATAATATACATATGTATATCAATAGGTATGGTGTATTCTTGGAAGCGTGAGTTTTCTTGCAATAGTTTTTCTTTGTAACTGAGTCGATTGTTATAAATAGTTTTTTATGCAATTGTTATTGAAAAAAAAAAAAAAACGAATTTTTGATAACTAGGGCTTAAATGTTCTTAAGATAAATGAAATTTAACTTTCAATATTGATAATCTAACTTAACGTTGAATAATTTGTTTTCAAAAAGTTTGTCGTGCTCATTGCAAAGAAAGTACTTAATAGTTCGTTAAGTAATTACTTATCGATCAATCTTTGTCATCGAAACCTTAATTAATATAAAAAAATTATTTCTCTTAAAATATTTTTAATACGATTCATCAATTTTAATATTTACTAGCTTACTTTTTGTATTCCATTTTTCCTTTATAAATATCTGAGCTAAAATTCAGCGTATGGTATGTGTGTATTATATAGTAGATGTGAAGTCCGACGCTACCTCCTAGTCAAACATAATCAAACTGCAAGTTACAAATATACTAGAAATTGCCTGTTCCAAATAATTTCACATATATTAATAAAGGCTTTGATTTTAAGAACGGCTTAGAATTCAACTTTCAAAAAGACATTAAATCAATTACTAACTTATATTAAGCTAAAAGCTTTGTGTACTTAAAATGATACGTTGTACTTAATTTCAGCGAAAGACAATATGGTACGCACGGATGATTGCTTCTTTGAAAGACGAGTATCTGCAAGTCCATGAAATAATTATATATCCAGTTAAATAAGAAGATTAATGCAATAATGACACAGAAATAAATAGCACAGCTATTTCTTCTTTGTTGCATTGTATTTATTTACGTTTCACTTCAGTTTTTTTTTAAATTACAGCTGTTTCCGTACTCGACGCATTTCCTTGTGTCGAAATGGATTTATTTTAGAAACATACAATTAACGGAAACCAAAACCAACCAGAGTTCATTCATTCAGTCTCAGAACAACCTACCCTTTTTAGGAAATCATTGAAATAATGGTCCTAAATATAAATATAGGTAAATAGGTACCACAACACTTCCACGGACGTGGTAGAGCCATTCGTGTATTTTTAAGCTTATCAGTAGAGCCTATTTAAATATGGCTATATTTATAGCGGTATAGAGCATTAGAATCTAACAAACCTTACAACCAATATTGCCTTGGCAATGGCTGCAAATGCCTGGATAATTAGTTTGTCATTCTATGTCTGAGTCAGGCTATGAGACTTTTAAACAAAAGAATAAATGAAATTCATCAACTCAATAACAGCGAAATCTTAAATAATATACATAATTGTTATAACTGCAAACATGAGTTTGTTAACTTGTTAAGATTTCTTGTCCTAAGTACTCAACCGATCATAATTTTGTTTAACCGTTTATTTGTTTACTTTTTTAATTCAGCTGAATCTAGTAATTTAATCATATTCTTGTCATATTATCCTCTACAAGAGCCTATGAGGATCTGAATTATATATAGAAAATATACATTTATTTACAGAAACATATACACATGACCCGCGTATATTAACGCTTTACAAATTTAAAAATATGCCTTGGTGAACAAAGATTTTATCTTGTCTGAAGTGATAACTTAAAGACACTTTTTAAAGTCAAGTAATTGAAAAAAATACTTATCAAACGGTCCACATGTACATGGGCCGTTCGATTAGTAAATTTAAATTTTGAATTGAGAAGATATCCCTGGTGTAACTTCACCTTTGAGAGTTCGGTCTCCTCTTTAAATGAGAATGTCTGCATTAATTTTAGGTTTTAATATCTAACCAATTGGCGATCATTTAGCAATTCGAGCATCTCGTCTTATAAGAAATTGAAATTAATTAGTTATCAGTCATAGCCCAATATCTAATCCAACAGTAGGTAAGTTAATCCATCTGAGGGGAACTGTTCAACATTATCGTTAAGCAGCTGCGGGTCAAATGGAACTATTGATATTATGAGGTCGAAACTATTAACAAAAACTTATATCATGAAGGTATGTAGTTTAATGTCACATTTATTTTAATGGCTCAGTCGATAAGACATTGTTACTTCGCACTTTATGAAATACTTCCTTGGGGTTCATTGTCCTGACTGCTGTCAGGCCACCTCCCGGAAGCAAACAAACTTTCGACAGATCGCGATTCACCCGATCCACAGTAGTTGTAAAGAGAAATTGTGACTTGAGAAAGCCTGTAGTATACAAGTTCGTATACACGGCGTTTTGCCAATGTTAAAATGTATATATTTTTTAATTTATCGAATTTTTCATTTTATATAAATTAAATTGAAATTTATTAACATCGATTAGAAAAGTGTCGTCGAGAGAATAAATAGCACTCTTTCAGACGACCATCGAGTTTTGCATATACGTTGCCTGTTATACAGAAAGGGACATACGGTGTCTTTCATCTAGAGTTAAGAAAAAATTGAAATTATTCATCGTTGCCATTTGATGGCTTAAACGTCTCTGTTACATAATTCCTTGCTCTGTGTTAAGAAGTTTTACACGACTAAATCTTACTCTCGATATTGTTCATTTCGTGTAGAATTCAAACTCTCATTACTCGAATAAGTATAGTTAGTTAGGTAAAAAGGTCATGCATTGCTCTTTATACTTAATGTGATAGCAAGTTCATGACTCGGTGCAGCACACATTTGCTTATATACATTAAATCATGTAGAAACATTAATACCTCATGGAAACCACATTTGACAACATGGCAACCATTTGGTTTAATTTCTCAACTAAGTTTATCATGTGGCATGAATAGCAGACGAATACACATGCCAATCTTGGGAGAAACAGTAACTTTAACAACATACTGTACGGGTTTAAGTTAATTATGATATCATGTTCGACACCTTAAGGTAAACGTGAATGTTTAGAGGCAGTGGTAAACTGACTATACTGGAAGCTATGTTAGTTGTGGTTATACATAGTTAGGTAATAGTTCGCAGACCCGTTTCAGAAGCTACACTACACGGTTCTTGTGCCAATTGGCATTTTCGAGCAGTCAGTGCTTCTTTCTTCTACATTCAATTACTTAAATTTAAATTGAAGTAATCAAATCTGCTTAAGTCCGAGACGCAGTCTTTTATTCGGTCTGGAATTTTTTTACATTTGAAATTCTCTTTATTTTCGCAGTTCGTCCTGGTTAATGGTTTTTCTTGAGTGATTGCGCTGAATGTAAGTACCTTTACAATTTAAAAAAAAAACGTAGATTGACTGCGATGCTAGCTAACATTATCTGTACGACAACAGCTGCCGCTAATATTACATATACATACATACATACACTCACGCCTGTACCTCCTAAGGGATAGGCAGAGGCGTAATTAATGCCTACATTTTGATCGAGTATTATAAAGTCCACTTAACCAATAATAGGGGGCAAGCCTATTGTCGGGTACTTTTCTGAAATAGATTGGAAAATTTGCCGTAAATTGACAGGAAAGGGAATATAGAAAGGGAAGGAAACTGATATTGCTAATACTGATGAATTGCGGAGTATAAGCAATAGCTCAAGCAAGTCAGGGTTGTATACCTTTAACTCGTCTTGGCGGTTTGCTATTTTGGCCGCCAGAGACCGCGCAAGGTACTTACCGCGTAACGAATTTTTGTAAATGGGTGTAGGTAAAGTCTATTCGTAACGTGGAATACCGTAAAGAATTTTCTATATATCTACCTATTTAGAGCATAGGTTAAATTTATTTAATGATTGTGTATGTCCAACAACCGTATTTGATATAAAGTATGTATATTGCGTTTTTAGGCATTTCTAAAATCCGTTTATGTACGAACCACCCACAATATCCCAATCAATCCTGATCACGGTCGTAGGTAAAATGGAACCTCGGCGACAAGTCATTATTTGCTTTTAAGATTTGCTTAATAAAGCCTACTAAACTTCCAATGTGTCTTACTTATTAAAATGTATGTTTTTTATACTGTAAATAATTGTTTTTAAAGTATTATTAAGTATTATTGCATTGTAGTTTGATCGACGACATTTTTTATTCGGACTTTAAGTAATTCCTAATATATTGTAATTCATAGGTGCCTTCTGGTATTTCAATAACTTCATGGGCGCCATAATAGAACTTATTTTTCCTTTCATCAGTGTTTGAGAAATGCATTGATAGTAGGTACCTATATAAATCTGACGAGTTGCTAGTTATCGACAAAGTGAGAGACATCATGTCTAAAATTTATGTAAGTAATTTGATTTTTCTAAAAGTTTCACAGATACTCTAAATATAGCACTCCACAATTTACTGATAATATATCTGATATCTTATATAGTCATAGGAAACATTACAGTTTTTTAAATACCGCTTTTATTCTAATGGCGGTTACAAATCACCAAAACTATACAATAATTATTTACTTTGACATAAGCTACCCAATGCGTACCTTAATTTTATGAGGCGTCCAAGTAAACAATAGCACATTCAGTCCGTTTTGGGGTTGGATTTCCAAATTAATTAAAGGTCGGTAGGGTGCTTTATTCAATTTTTTTGATTTTATAAAAAACCTTCACCTTCACCACCTTATGGCTACTACTATGGCTTGCCGTACCCTAGTAGTCCGTAGTCCGTAGTCCTTATTTAACGCTAGTCTCCATAGTTTTATTGTGTCGCTCGATTTCTTGAATTTTTTTAGCTGCTTTATAATCGTTAACAGTTTGCAATACCCGCTGCGCCATTCATCACTTTTGATGATCACTGGTTTATCGGCACAAACCAGCGTGTATTGGGATTAAAGGCAGAATTCCCCTAGTCTTTGTTATGAGTGTTACTCGAGGTACTCGTATATTCGCAATGCATGGAAGTTATTTTCTTGCAGCTGTGTAAGCGGCATTAATGAGAGTCTTAATAGTCTTAGATTTCAGTTTCTTAATTTTTGATCTAATTTTTGAAACAAACAAATACACAACACACAACAATAAAAAAACAAAGCATTAAACGTTTTAATACCTGCACCGGACTTTAGTTGAGCTTTCATGCTTACTAACCACGAGGAAAGTTGTTCTTTCTTGCCTACATCTTTTGAGGTAAACCTTTGTTTGGCCATATTTAAGAGCGGTGAATCCAAAGCCTTAGACAACTTTGCTTTTAAATATTTTGTACATAGTTTTTCGCATCTATTATAATTTGAGCACGTATCTTATTTTTTGTTTTAAAAAGACAATTCCCGCGTTAGGAATGGAACGGTGTAATTGTCTTTTTAAAACAAAAAATAAGATTTGAGAAGAAACATTTTTGAAGAAACATTCAATCAACGGACATAAAGAAGACCCAGACTTGGCACAACTATTTGTGGATCACACAAATCTTTGTCCCGTGTGGAAATCGAACTCACGACTTCCGGTTCAACAGTCAGGGTCACTAACAACTAGACCGATTGGCCCATTGTACCCATAATTTTATTTAAATCTTTATATAAATTCTGTTTTATTTTCATTATTATTTGATCTATATATCCCTTATTTACTGCATCGTCAGTATTGCCGATAAACTCTTATGAAAATAATCCCTTAATTCGTCCACATTAATTTTTAAGATTTAATCTACTGTAAGATCTAAAGTAATATTAAACGTGGGTACTTGAAAACATATCATGTATTTAATAAAAAAAATCATTTCAAGTAACTCTACAAATATTATTTAATTGTCCAGCCGGGTGTTACCAGCATCTCGAGATGCAATAAATAACATTATCCTTTTTTTATTATCATTAAATGAACTCGTGGTTCATTTGGATCGTCCCTTTTTTTTCAATTCAATCAAGGGTAATTTTTTCCCTTTGATTGGCTGACATAATAATAAGATAAGCATTTTAGATGTCTATATATTTTCTTTTTAATGAAAGTGGAGGTGTTTTCAAAGTATTATATTATACTGAATTTCTAATTAGGTAGGTAGGCCGCGACCGCCCATTGACTGTCATAACGCCCATTTGTCTTTGGACCCGCTATCGCTCTTATGAAAAAATCCAGTGCTCACTCAGAGGCGGTACCACGCTAATTGTTATGTAAATAAACATTAAAATAAGCGTTAATAATAAACTGAAGTATAATTTATTCGGTTTAGGAGTGTGGGTAACAAGTCTATTACAGTTGGTAAATAAAGACGTGATTTACGCAATCAAGCGTGTTCTGATAAAAATACGCGATCTTGTAACAACCTGTTTGCAGAGCAAATTAATCTATCTCGTACCTTATATCTTGAAACAGGTAAGTAGAGCGTTATTTGTAAAATGCACACTGATATCAATTGATATGAATTTAATGATTTAACAAATTGTATGCTTTGAGCGTCTGGTTGGTAAATATTAGACATCAGAAATTAAAATTAAAATAAAAAATATTTGCATATCATTTATTAAGTTTTATATTATTATTATTTTATTTAAACTTCTGAATATTTATAAATTTCTTAAATATTATTTATATTAATAAGACTACCATTTTATACTTATCTAATGCTAATTTATTAATGTACATACTGTTAAATACCCTATTTACCTAATTGAGACAATCACATAAATGATCGGTACAGGGACAAAACAAGGAATGTCACAAGTAATACAAATTTTAATTAAGTATAGCAACACTTAGGTTTTCGCGCGTATTTTTTGTAGCATTTATGAAAAAAGTGTAAAACGATAGTAGTCTATACAGGGGAAAAAGTGGGAATGTCCCTAGTGTAACGGAACGCAACAAGGAATGTCCAACTGTCAATATAAAATGTTAGTGGTTATGTTTTGTTGTCGTTATTACTCAGAACCGGTGTAATTTAAAACAGTCCTTAAACAACAACTAACTAACTACATATGTCAGTCTATTTATGAACAAAAATGGATGAAAATGATGAATCATAATGTAGTCAAAGAAACAAAAAAGGAAAAAAAGGAGGAAGAATACGTGATATCATAAAAAAAATGGACTAACTACTCACGAGTCAGGCGAGGACTATAGGTGTTCAAGATTAGTGTTTCGAAAGGATTTCATCAGAAAACCGTGTAAATTTGAAAAGTGAATTTAATCGCTTGGAATTCTATAGATACATACATACATACATGTACATACATACATAATATCGCGCCTCCTTCCCATAGGGGTAGGCAGAGACCACTTCCTTCCATTTGCTACGATTCTGACATACCTTTCTTACTTCTTTAACCTTCATTCCGTCTCGCATACAGGCTCGTTGGTTAAAGGTACTTTTGACCTGACCTTTGCTTAGATTTTCTTGAACTTAGTCTAAGAACATTCGGATCGGTCTTCCTCCTTCGACAACTCCATTTACCTCTGTACTATAAATACATTTTGCCAATCTTCTTTCATTCATCCTTTCGATATGACTGAACCAGTACAGCATACTTTTTCTAATTTAGTCACTACATCCTCTTTCACACCACACTGATCTCTTATCACACTATTCCTCACTTGGTCACTCAATTTAACATCAGCTATACTCCGCAGTGCTCTCATTTCTATCGCATTAATTCTACTTTCGTGCTTCTTCATCTTCATACATAAGTGTTGGCACCAACACACTTCTATGCGCAGCCACCCGAGCTTTCATTGAGACTCTGTGGCTGGTCATAAAAGTATGCAATGCGCTTGTTACCATCTCCTGGTCATCCGCATATAGGAGACAGTTGATGAGTAACCGATTCATTCTCCAGCCACATTCTTTCCCTTTAATTTCCTTCAGATAATCATCAATGAATAAGTTAAACAGCCATGGCGAAGCTACACAACCCTGTCTAAGACCTTTCTCAAGACCTTTTACTATGTCTATAGATGAGCATAATATATTCTTATGTGGATTGATAAATGATTGTTCAATAAAAAGAAGGCGTCGTAGAAAAGATGAAATGAATGCCAATTTTCACCAAAACTATTTCATATACAAAGTGCGAATAAAGGAAAATGAACAGATAAAAGAAGTTCCTGTATGTTACAAGGCTTTTTTTACCTATTTTTGGCATAACTAAAGGAAAACTTGAACACGTTCCAAAAGACAGAAATTGCACCAAACGATAGAAGGAGAAAATCAAGTACACACAAAAAATTGGATAAGGATACGAAAAAAATGATATGTACTCATATTAAATAATTTAAAGGAAGGCGAAGCCACTAAAGTTTGAAAGATACCAAAAAAGAATATGAACCTGATGATCTCAATATAAAAAAAATGCACAAGTTATATTTGGATGCATGTCCTGACAATAAAGTTTCCTATGAAACTTACAAGAACATCTTTAATACTGAATTTAATATATCAGTTGCATACCCCCGCAGTAGTGCTTGTGATAAATTTACAATGAAGGCAGAAGCGTTGACGGCTGAAGGAAAGCAGGATGAGCTAAAAACACTTACTATTCTTAATAATAAAAATAATAATATATTGCATAAGAAAAAAGCTCAAACGTATTATGATAGAAAGAAGAACGCTAGAATCAAAAGTAAGACGGATATTGAATTTCAGGCTATTGCTATGGACTACCAAAAAAATGTGTCACTACCTAACATCACTACTAATGATGTGTATTACAAACGGCCGTTATCAATATATTAATTAAACATACATGTACTGAGTGATGCTAGTTCCTATTTTTATACTTACCCTGAGACTTCTGGACGTAAGGGTTCAGATGAAATGGTTTCATTCTTATGTCACTATTTAAACAACCATTTGGATCATCGTGTGAAGCATTTAGGGATATTTTGTGACTCTGCTGGGGGCAAAACAAAACTATACTGTGACAAGGTTCATTCATTCATGTAATGAAACTTTTGGACTCATTTAAAATAACATACCCGATTAGAGGACATTCATATTTAAAGTGCGACAAGAATATGGGTCTGACCAATTTCTTAACTTTCATGAAAGTACCATATCAATGGTACGATCTGATAAAAGTAAGTCGCAAAAGACCCAAACCTTTTGAAGTTATTGAAGTGGGTAAGGGCGAAATTATCATGAAATTTACATATTTCTTTTTATCGGTACATGAAAAAATACTCCTTTCCGATCCAGGCCCAAAGAGAAATAATGAGTGTGCGAGAACATCCAAAATTTATTTTTCATTGAAGTAACTATGGTCATGGGAAAAGTCACCCATTTTGAATAAGCAAAGAGTGAATCAGCCAGAATGTGAAATGAATTTGAATTGCCTGATTTTGCCTACCCGGAAGACAACTACCCTTGCAGACAAGCACAATGATCTCATGGATTTAAAAAGGTTTTGTTCAGCTGAAGCTCAAGCCTATTTTGAGGTTATTACCCATACATAGATTAATACAGTAGCATTTGGACATTAGTTCTCTAGGATTAGTAGGATTTGGACATTCCTTGTGTGGGTTGTATGAGGCATTAAATGTTTTAGCACTTTCTAAAAGTTAATTACTTTCTTTATTTAAATCTTATCTATTTGTTAAATTATTTTAAAAGTTTGTTTTTTTTTTTTAAGTTTTAGGTTTGTTTGTTTAGTTTTTAAGTTTGTTTGTTTAAGTTTAAAAGTTTTTTTATTCACAATTGATCTCTGTAAGGTAAACTTAAGTTCCTATCAGTAATTTCTATAACAATATTTTTTAAGACATTGTTTTATACTTTAAAACATTAAAACGTTAATTACACAAAAACCTGTTTTAATGACATTCCTTGTTTTGCCCCTGTACCCTTCAAATATTGTTGCGTTTCTCCGGGATAAAGTAAATATCCGACAGTAGCATGCGTTTATCATCTTATTCATCATTTCTTGTCAGTACTACGTTATTAAAACTTTTTGTAAATATTTAATGTTTTATTGAAGTAAACAACACATTTCTTTTACGGATAATATTACAATATACAGCATATTTTCATAATATACAGATATATACAGTATAATTTTATAATTAAATAATAAAATTCTTTTAGCTTTTATACCTTGTACCTTTTTAAACTGTTCTTTCCATAACTCATTGGGAATAAAAATGTTATTATAAAGAGTATTTCTTATTTATTTAAATATACGGTTTTACTCACGTGTATATTTCGGGGATGCCCGACTAGTTTCGGTCTCGAGAGACCTTTCTCAAGGTCAGTCTTCCAGCCGTGACGGCACCAGACGTCACACAAAGTAAGCGCCGTTGGCATCTGTTTTTGTCTTTCGGACCTAGCGGACGAAGACCTGGCAGAAGAGTAGTTCTGATATGTTAACGTGTAAAGTTTTATAGTTGTTTTAAGCTGGTGCGTATAATTAAATGAATCCTAGAATTGAGTTTTAGGCCAGCCGATAAACCGATATCAGAAATATTTAATTTCAACGTTTATTTAAGAGAAAAAAAAAGTCTATTAAATATTTTATGGGTTGCGACGGGTGGTGCTCCAGCAATGACGGGGAGTAATAAGAGTTTCGTGGCGCATTTAAAACAAGCAGTACAAATGTACTCACTGTGCATTGTGTTATTCACTGTCAGCACTTGATTGTAAAAAATCTTAAAGAACGCCTGCATACGTCGCTCCATAATTAGAATTCAAACGTTATTAGAGTAGTCAACAAGACAACAAGCAATTAATTAAATGTCAGATTATTTGGGCAACTTTGTAGTGAAAATGATGAAGACTATAATCGCTTGCTGCTGCACATAGAAGTGTTTGTCTGAATCGCTTTTCAATCTATTTCACCTCACTACGGGGCTTCCTTGAAAACATTTTAATTTACTACATTTTACAGAGTTATAATAATATACCAAAATGGATTATAGACCCTTTTGCAGATGCAGATACAGCAAAATCATCACATTTAAAAGATCTCGAAGAACTCACAAGTAATCAAAAATTAAAAGTAAAATATAAAAAATGGATATCAAGTGTTCTGGTTCCAACAATCAATACCATCAAAGTCTGCAAAAACAAACCAACATCAGCTCTCCACGCTGGATTATGGGAAGTACAGAAAATTTAAATTGTATTGCATTTGCGCGTCATTCATTTCCTTCATCATATTTGAGTGAGTGATAGTTCAGTGTAGTAGCTAAACACTGAGCGTGGTGATTTGCGACTAACTTATCTAAATTGAAACCGACATTTAAAAAATGTTGAAACTCCACCAGCCTCAACGATCTCATCGATATTTATCTAGCTTATTGAATTTGGCTTTTTTATTGTATACTTTTTTACTAATTTAGATTCATCATCTTTCCTTTGCCGTTGTGCAGTGCCGCAATGTGGGGTGCTCAAGCTTTGTGTACTGTCTTGCGTTATGATTATCTTATAACACTTTGTATGGTCTTTGTCTTGGCTTTTGTCCGTAAAAGGTTGGGAATCTATGATTTAGAGTGTAAGATTGACATTCGTATTTCTTGGGATAGAATATATTATATTAAGTAACCTGCACCAATTCGGTTAAATATCTCACCATCCTAACTTAAACAGTTCTTAATAATGTCCTGCCATCCCTCTTGAAACATGAACCCTCTTTTAGTATTCCCGTGAGTGTAATACAAGGTGATTAAGAGTTTCTCCCGTGAAAGGAAATGTGTTGATACTTTTGTGCTTATTTTGTCAACTGAAGCTATTATCAAAGTTTCAGTTAGCATAGATTTCTATGCTAACTGAAACTTTGATAATAGCGTTGGCATGTTCCATTAGCCACACGTCTCTGTCCCTTGACAGAATCCCTTGCTGGTCTTAGTCGTATCTACATCATAATTAATTATAAAACAATAATTTTTAACATAACGCTTCTAGAGAATTCCTCTCGACGATCGCAAAGATATCATCTACGTACCGCCACCAGCATGAACCACTCCAAAACCGATAAGATCGGGCGAACATTAAGAACAAAGTTCAACATTGGAACAATTTTCCGACCATGTGGACAGCTAAGAGGATTACTGCGCTCACCGAACGTTGATCCACTAGAGGTCCCCGGCTTCTACGCGCTCCAGTGTGACTGCTTGGCTTGTGTTATGTGAGAGAGACTCGGCGCAACCAGGCTTGAAGAACACATATGTACGTAGTGTGAAAAACATGGACAGTGGTCACTGCCTCCCGCATGGCAACCGGCATTGAAGCTTGCTCCAAAAGAAACAGCTCCGATTAAAAAAATCGACAAAGTCAGTTGTTTATGTACCACAGCGCGTGGTTATAACAGCACCGCAATATATAACGAAACAGCAAAGCAACCGTCTTCGTCCGCTAGGTCCGAAAGTCATAAAAACAGATGCCAACGTCGCTTATTCAGTGTGACATCCGGTACCGTCACGGCTGGACGTCTTACTCCTTGAGAAAGGTCTCCTGTCGAGACCGAAACTACTCGGGCATCCCCGAAATACACACGTGAGTAAAACCGTATATTTAAATATATATGAGAGTAACTCACGCAAGTTTTTATTCTAATAATAAAGCGGATTTCATAAGTACCTATTGAGGTATTTATCAATACTTTTCATATATTTTTATTTATAGTATATATGTATATGCTGCTTTGTTGTTCTATATCTAGGTACCATTAATAACCACTGAATTTATAGAATATATCATATCTTGACATAAATAACGATTTCAAACTACCACGCCTAACATAAAGCATGTGCTATACTGAATTTGGTGTAGTTTCATCGAACTTCACGTTTAAATCACAAGTTTTGCTAAGTTTTAGGGCACGTAGTTTGATCACAAAAATATAAAGAAATAATACATGTATATTTCCGAAGAAAAAATGTTTTACCGAATATGTACAATGTCACAGCTGAGTAAATAATCCCTAAATAGTTAAGTGAATAAATTAGTGCACAAACTCATGAAAAAACTTGTTGCGTTTTATTAATTCTGCTTGCAAGTCAGACAGGGACGGATTTTTTCTGTGAAAAAATAACTAATGAAACAAGGCGGCATGTATGTACAATGGGCGGTCTTATCGCTAAAAGCGATGTCATCCAGACAACCTTTGTATGGAAACAACGGAAAGAAAAAAGCGGTAGATGGTGGCGTACTATAGATGTTAAGGGATTGAGCTATAATACAACTAATATGGAGGTACATAGAGTATTTGAATACACATACATAAACATTCCAATATGTATAAACACACACGAAAATATATACAAATATATATTCAAATACACACATGTAGATACATATATACATACATATATATATATATATATATATATATATATAACATGGTACCAATAAGTAACCGTAGCGGAGCGGACTTACTGTGCTAGGTAGTGCTTTTTCACTAGTGATTTAAAGGAGCATAGACTTTGAGCTTGTCTGATTTCCACTGGTAGTGCATTCCACAAACGGATTGCAGTAACCATAAAAGATTTTTCGAGGAACGAAGTAGTATGAGCAGGTACTTTCAGTTGTAGGTTTTCTGATGACCTTAAAGATCGTGAATGTGTACAGTGAAGAAACTCGAACCGTTCTTTGAGGTAGGAGGTTACCCTCCTGCCTCATAGAACGGTTCGAGGGGAACAAAATATTGTATAAAAGGGAAAGCATATGAGTATTCCGACGAAGGCGAATAGGTAACCACTTGAGTTGTTTTCGAAATTCAGAAATATGGTCGTATTTACGCAACCCAAACATAAATCTGATGCAGAAGTTTTGTAGTCTCTCAAGTTAATCTAGTTGGTTATCGGTGAGATCGGGATAGCTGGCATCTGCATAGTCTAGGATTGGAAGGAGAAAAGAGTTAGAAAGTGCAATTTTGTTGGCGGTTGGGAGAAAATTCCGTAGTCGTTTCAAGGATCCTGCAGATGCAAACATTCGTCGACTTATTTCCTGAATCTGTGCAGTCAAAGTTAATTCCCTGTCGATAAGTATACCCAAGTTTTTCACTACTTGACTGATATTGATGACAGTGCCATCAAATAGGACCTGTGGTAGTAGTGTCCACTCAATCTTTGAGACCTTTCTTGAACTTCCGACAATAATTAACTGAGACTTCGAAGGATTCACCTGAAGACCATGCGATTTACTCCAACAACTAATCTGTTCCAAATCCTTGTTAATGATATTAAGGGCTTCAGATAATTTCTCCAATGGTGTATGAGTGTATATCTGTAGGTCATCAGCATACAAGTGGTAGGAAAAACGAAGTTTGTTTCAGATAGACTTTATATAGATTGCGAAGAGTAAAGGAGAGAGAACGCCACCCTGGGGCACACCAGCTGACGTTTTACACCAAGCAGATAGAGTATCGTCGATGCGGATACATTGTTGGCGGCCACACAGGTAGATACGAAACCAATCAATTACCGTTGGAGATATGTTAAGTGAGCTAAGTATACCGAGCAGGATATCGTAATGCACTGTATTAAACGCATTGGAAAAATCCAGGAGCGTGAGTACAGTCAGATTGCCTCTTTCCATTTCGACTCTGACATCATCTGTAATATTGACTAAGGCTGTTACTGTACTATGGCCAGGTCGAAAGCCAGATTGAAAAGGATTGAGAAGGGTATTTTGACATAGAAAAGAGTGAAGGTGGGTATGGACAAGGCGTTCAATGACTTTGGATAGGAATGGTAGGATAGAAATGGGTCGATAGTCACAAAAGGATGAGGGGTTAGATTTTTTGGGTAAGGGAGTTATTTGGGCTTCTTTCCATGCTGATGGAAAGATGCTACTAGCAAGGGAGTAGTTTAGGATAAAAGAAATTGAAGGAAGGATTTCATCAAGGATAGGCATTGCGACCTACGCAACCACTGCCAACAGCGTTAGAAGTGATAGACAGTATACTCTTCTTAACATCACAAGCCGATAAATGATTAAACACGAATTGCGGAAAGCTAGATGTTGGCAAAGATGAAAGAATTTGCCTTTTTAGTCCTATCGAAAGTGTTGATTAAGTGAATCAATATTTAAACCTTTGGAATTTACATCATGTTTTGATTTGCCAACCCTTAATGATCTTAGAAATTTCTAGACCTTTGCTGGATCTTCATTATTGATTGATTTATGGAAGTATTGGCGTTGCGCATCCCTACACACTTTGTTGCAATGGTTACTGATTGCGATATATCTCTCACGGTTTTAAGTTTTAGCTTTGCCACAGATTTTTTATTAATAATTTTCCGAATGTCCTCTGTCAGCCATGGTGATAGAGTATGTTTCAACTTTACAGGTCGCTGTGGTGAATGTTTGTCATACAGCTCGATAAGTTTGGCCTTAAAGTACTTAACTTGTTGATCAATTGAGTCATAGGTAAACAAAGGCGACCAATGAATTTCACTTGCATCTTTTTGCAACTCGTTAAGGTTTATGCCACTAAAATTGCTTAGAAGTAGAGTTTTAGGTTTGGCCTTAGGAGGACGCATTTTGTGGGAAGGGTAAAGTAGATCATGATAGGAGAACGCGTCGGCAGTGCACTGACCATGTTTTGCGACGCGCTCTTCATAAGACACCAATATAAGGTCTAAGAGCGAAGGAGCTGAATTCGGAAAGAGATGTGTAGAGTTGAGAGGAAGAATGGACAGGTTGACGAAGTCAGAGAGTGCACGAAATGTGGAGGAGCGAGAGTCACGCTTTAGAAGGCAAGTATTAAAGTCACCCATTACAATAGTGTGAGAATAAGATGGGATCAGTTTTTCAAGAAGACATTCAAAGGTGGAAAAGAAGTAAATGTGTAGAGAACGACAGTAGTAGACACCGAGTAGGACTTTGGTATGGTGGAGCTCAACTTCCACAAAGAGATGCTCACCGGCATTGGCAGGTGGTTGCTGCGCTGACATATCAATGATTTTGTAAGGAATATAAGCACGAAGATACATGGCAACTCTACCACCACCGCCAACCGCGTGATCGTTTCTGATAAGCTTAAATCCAGGAAGGAAATACGAGGTGGAAGAAAGGCATGGTTTTAACCATGATATTCCATGGTATTAGCATACCATGTAGTTTATTACAATAAAAACTCACCAGCATATCCGGAAAATATGCCGGAACACTTTGGTCATTGATATACACAAAATTGAAATTTCCAGGTTCATTATAAAACTGCGTTTCAAGGTTTTCAGCTGCTATCATCGCTGCTAACAGAATAAAAACTGTCGGAATCGCTACTGTAGTCGGGGAATATCATTTAATTATTTATGGGATAATATATAAAGAACGTATAAATAGGTATATAAAATATTAAAAAGTAAATTAAATAATAATAATAAAAAGTTCAGTTAGTTTCCACTGAGCTTCAATCTGCCAGTTGTGTCGAAGACTATACAAACTGAAAATAAATGTAACTACAATACGGTAGCTTAAGCTAACTAAATTAAATAAGGTTAATTAAGTTGTTGACAATAAAATCCATACATATTAACAAAAAAAAAAAAACAAAAACAACATATACATTTATGGATAGGTAAAATAATGAATAAAATCTACAAAAAAAAAAAACAGTTAAATCCAAACGTGGATTAATTATCCGATATCCAAGTGCATGAAACTAACACAATGACACTTTGACAATGTCTTTGTGCTGTCAGTTACTACATAAAAATTCAAGGTGATAAATAGTTTGTTTTCTTTATAAAATAAGTAAAAAGTAAAGAAGTGAGGGTAAAGGAGTAAGACAGAAAGATAAAATCTTATCATATATACAAATATGGAAAGTGTATAGATGAAGTAGTTTCACTTCTTAAGGCGTTTGGACCTGGTTACTTTAGAGTCAACTGGCGGTTTAGCGGTGTTTACCTGTGTTATCCTATTAAGCTCAGTCATAGTAATGATGCGATGCCTTAAGTCGTCGTGCCCGAGGACATAAATGAAGCCCTCTTCGGAAGAACATCGGGACTCAGAACAACATTTTGAGGATTACACAAAATGTTTTTTTTTTTTGCGTGTGGAAACCGTCACCCCTCCGGGGCTTACTAGTGGGCGGTGTGTCGGAATTGAACCGACTTAAACCACACGGTGTGCCCTCTGCGCGTAATATAGGAGGAGGCCGGGAACAACTTTAGTAGGATATCCAGACCCCTCCTAGCGCCTGCCCGCAAAGGCGCGGGCACCACCTTCGGGTAAACCTCAGTTAGGCGGCGTCCTGGCACACGCGGATGTCGCCTCCTCGCGGCTGGCCACTACAGCGGGTGGAAGGGAAATCCCGTCCCGACCACCCGCGGCCACACTCAGGGCGGCATTAGGCGCTGGAAAATGCGCGTCCGCCGCCCGATTCGCCGGCGGCGAATAGGGTCCGAGTGGAGGTTTTCCTCCCGGGCCCGTTCCGCCACCTCCTTCTGCGAGATGACATCCTCGCAGAAGGATGCGACCGCGGCAAAACATCTGTCCGTGACAGATCGTCTCCGATGACTGCAGTAGGGGCCCGGCGTTGCGTTACCCAAGCAGCGTAAGCTGCAAGCGTATGCCGGGCCGAGTCCTCACTGCAGTCGCAGTGGTGGCAGGCGGGACTCAATTCCCTCCTGGCAACCGAGTGCAGGTACTTGCCAAAGCAGCCATGGCCGGAAAGTACCTGCGGCAGCCGAAAGGAAAGGGTCTCATGCTACCTCCCTGCCCACTCGACGATGACCGGCTGGAGCGCCTCCACGGCGGCAAAGCCAGCATGTGGAGCCTCCAGCCGGGACGACCAACGAGCCATCGTGGCTCGGCAGGTGGCTTCACGCCATTCACGCACATCTTCGGGAGGAGGCCGACTGCCCCTCCCCACCCGAAACTCAGCCATCCACTGATAAACTTCGGCGAGCACTTCCGCCTCCAAGTCCTACGGGGGAGTATCAGTCAATGCGCACGCTGCCTCCGTTACACGGTGCGGTATCCGCGTATGGCTCTAACTGCTATGACTCTCTACGGGCGCCAGAGACGTGCCCTATTCTAGGCAGTCAGAGCCTGCGCCCACATCGGTGCACCGTACAGTGCCATTGACTTGATAACCCCCGTGTAAAGCCTTTTTTTTTTATATTAGCCTACCATAGTGACTACACTTTGCCTGATGGAAATAGGAGGGGATGGAATAGGTGGAGTCAAAGAGTGGTGGTCACCATCCTCTTTGCATGTCTAGTCAATGCAGCATGGTGACCCACACTATGGCGGTCTGGTGAGATGCTTTTTCACGCCCCGCTTAAAAGACCCGGGATCAAAGTGGGAAGGAAACACGTGCGCTGGTAGAGAATTCCAGGCTTTTACCGATCGGCACAGGAAAGAAGAGCCAAACCGTTTAGTTCGGGAACGTATATTTTCGACGCTCAAACCACCAATCATCAGGCCAGCACGTGGAGTCCTGTTGAGGAAGGGAGAAGGTGGGACCAATTGGAAGAGCTCATCAGAACACTCCCCGTGATGTAGGCGATAGAGGACTGCCATAGAGGCGACATCTCTTCGCAACTGCAGTGGCTCAAGAGACTGGGTGATCTCAGGACAGTCGATAATGCGGACTGCGCGTCGTTGCAACCGATCGAGAGCGTCAAGCAAATACTGCGCATAGACGTCCCAGAGATAAGAGCAGTACTCCACGCAGGAGCGAACCTGGGTCTTGTATATTGCCAAGAGCCAACATGTCATTGATATGCAGAAGAAACAGCGTAGGCGATAGGACGGAGCTCTGAGGTACACCAGCGCTTACCTCCTGGAAGTCTGAGGCCGCACCGTCGCAGAGAACCCTAATGCGGCGCTTATGGAGGAAGACAGCAACCCAGTTGCAGAGTTTGGGTGGCAGACCAAATGAAGGAAGTTTGGAGAGAAGCGAGCGGTGCCAGACCCTATCGAAGGCCTTGGCAATGTCGAGGCTGATGGCCAAGGACTCCCCATGCCTATCCATAGCCTCACCCCAAAGGTGTGTGACGTACTCTAGAAGATCACCCGTGGATCGGTTCGGCCTGAAACCATATTGCCGATCATTTAACAAGGAGTGGTCCTCTAGGTGGCCGATTAATTGGGTGTTGATGATCCGCTCGAGCACCTTACAGAATATGGAAGTGACGGCTATAGGTCTGTAATTGGCTGGATCAGAGCGGTCGCCTTTTTTGGGAATGGGTTGAACATTCGCTTCTCTCCAGGCCTCCGGAACAATTCCTGAAGAATAGGACAGGCGATACAAGCGCGTCAGTACGGGAGACAACTCAGGTGCGCAGTTCTTAAGAACCACCGCCGGAATACCATCGGGTCCACTGGCTTTCCGGACGACCGAAGCTCCGCAAGGACATCGCCAAAACCGCCAAAACTTACGGCTACCCGTAGGGTATGCGACGAGTTCTTAACTAAACCGTGCAATGCGCTGGGCATCTGCTCTGATGTAAGCCCTCTTGCATTCCCTAGTGGCTCTGTTTAGTGCTGCTTTTAGGCGATCAATGTCTGGGTCACAGTGAGCGCGGACCCGGGTCCATGTGCGGTAGGTCGACTGCTTTAGAGCAACGTCACGGATGCACTCGCGATTGAACCAGGGCCGGGTCTTCGTGCTGGCGACTTCACTGTAGGGGATATAATACTCCATACCGACAGTGATTTCGTCAGTCACGGTAGACGCACTTTGCGACAGATCCCTGTCTTAAAAGCAGCGTTGAGCCCACGGAATGGATGCAAAATAATCCCGCATTCCATCCCAGTCTGCTGACGAGTAGTGCCATAACCGCCGCCTTGTTACCACGGGTCGTGGAGGGGTAACAAGAGGCACTGAGGTCGACACCAGGCAGTGGTCGGAGGATCCCAGAGGGGCGAGAACCGATACGCTGTACTGCGCAGTAGGTCCAGCAAAGAGGGCGCTTGACCCGTTATGTCTGGTATCCTGGTGGGCTGGAGTACCAGTTGGGTAAGGTCATGCGTGAGAGCAAATGCATGGGCAGTTCGACCAGCGTGGTCAGTTTTGGAAGATCCCAGCCAGGACTCATGGTGGGCGTTAAAATCTCCCAAAAACACCAGTTCGGCGGTCGGAAACTGCTCCTGCGCTTTATCCGCTGCTTGACTAAGGTGGTCAAAGAGTCGAGTTGTCTCGGAATCTCCGGAATGGGAGCGATAGAGGCACACGTAAATCCGGCTCGTAGAGCCAAAATCCACGTGGAGCCAAAGGATGGAAAAGGATATGCCTTCTGGGCAGTGCAGACGGCGACAACAAACATCCGCCCTGACGAAAAGGCACAATCCAGCCCTAGCGAGGAAGCACTCCTCGAGCACGTAGCCGGGATAGTGGAGGTATGCCGTATCGGCAGGGCGGCGTATTTGTGTCTCCGTAAGAAAAAGCATGGCCGGCCGAGCCGTCTCGAGGTGTTGGTGTACGGCGCTGAGGTTTGCATGGAGTCCACGTATGTTAGTGAACTCCACCTCAAAAAGCGGGTTGGAGAGGAGGCTGCCGCTGTTGGACCATTTTTCCATCTTTGTACTGCCATGATAAGAGTTGGGAAAGGGGGTGTAAAAGGCATGACAGTCATCGTGGCAATGTAAACTAAGACTAAAAATGCTGTGTCATCATGTATCGGTGAAGCATGACGGTGACCGAACCGTCGGACGGAAGGGCCCCCGTACCCTCCCGGAAGTGGTTGCCGGGTCCCACCATCCGGTCACCAACCGGCACGACGAGCCACTCCGTGGTTAGCCGTGGTTGGGCCCCTCTCTATGCCGCGGGCGGCCAGCGGCACCACCGTTTCTACGGGTCTCCCTGGCCGACGGTTCGATCCACGCCACCCTCACAATGACTCTACAACACGCCACTGCTCACACACATACCACGATAACTGTCACCCCTGCATCGTTGGGCCGCCGGTCTCTCACTCACCAGCGAAAGGCGACACCACGAATGTTGTCACTTTAGGCTGGTATTCCGTGAGAGGGTAGTACTGCCCCGGTCGAGCCATCCTATTCCTGCTGAATAAGTCAGCGTGACTCTACTACCTACTAGACTCTCGCCGACCAGCCCAGCGGGCCCAGTCGTACCCCATGTTCCAAAGGAGATGGCCAAGAACGGACCCCTGTGGAACACCGCACGACATGAGCCGACGTCTCAGATTCCCGTCTCGTGTTGTCTCGTCCATCGAACCCACAACATTCGGTGCGGCGTAGTGACCACTTGAATCCCTGTGCCTTCCTTGCAGCCAAACTCATTATCCTCATTCTTGCCTAATCGTTTGAATGATACGACAAACAAACATAAGAGTATTTACAAATCTCCATAAGCAGTCAAGTGTATACAAACACTATGTTCACATAAGTAGCAAAATCGTTAGCAAGTAACAAGAAGGTTTTTTATATGATTGATTGATTGTTTTACATAACAATATTTCTTGAAGCTTCTTGAAGTTTTATAATGACATTTTTATTCACAATGAGTTATAGAATGAACAGTTCACAAAGGTGAAAGGTATAAAAATTGCAGGAATTTTATTAATTTTAGATAACATATATAGTCCTGTAGGTAATACCTATGTCGTGAGTATTTGTTTTTCAAATCAAAAAGTTTGCATGAAAAAAAAAAAAATATTTGGCAATGTCCAACGTGCTTTTTATTTTTTGTTTGAAGCCTAACATACAACATAGGTACATGTACTCATACTACGTCGTTTGTCAGTTTGAACTTTCAGCTTGAATAAAACTACTAGGTGGTAGAGAACTGAAATTCCAAACTTGTTTTCGTTTGAATCTGTAACAAATAAAAAAGTTAGTACGATAACAGCCTCGGATATTTCCATATAGCTTTTACACATGCGACAATCACGATAGAGAGTGAAACTATTTTATATGATGTAATATTAAACAAACGATACACTCGTTTGTAAAAAAATATTATAATGCTATATAAAAATATTCGTAGAATGTCTAATACACCATTTTAACCCTACAATATTCGTTTGACTTTGTATTTTTAAAAGATGTTCAACTTTATTTCATCTGTCTGTAATAAATAATAATATTCACAGAGTTTGACAATTCAGAAACAGAATGATTGATTGATTTATTTTAAGCTATTTATTTTTGTTTCGAAATATTTATTTTTGTGTCAAGCAATTCATTATAAAAAACAAAACCTCCTTACAAAAATAAAAACTCAACTAATCTGTAAAAAAAAACGAGAGCGTAGAGCCGTAGAGCGTAGAGTAGAGTAAACGTAGAGCCTAACATAGCCAGGCTGATGTCGGAACTAGAGGAGCGCAGAATGAAGCGCATCTCAATAATGGAAGGAGCCCGACTTCGACCACCTCTGTCTTCATCTAGACTCTCGTCTTATGCGGATGCAATCAAGGTGGGTCTCTCTACCCCTTCAAGTAGTAAGACAGCTACTCCGCAAGCGCCAGCAAATAATGCTGCAATTTCTAGAGGAAACTCAAAAAAAAAAAGGAAAAAAACGAGCAACTGCGGAAAAGAAGGTGTCTGAGCATACTCTTCTGCCTCAGCGACACCTGGAAGGCCTCTAAATCAGGAAAGATGGCAGGTAGCTGGACCAAAAGGAAAGAAGAAGAAGACATCCAAGAAGGCTAAAAAATCGGGAAAGGAGTTCACCAAAGACGACAATATAAAAACGCTGAGGCTACGTGCCCCCCGCTCTACAGCCGTCGTATTAACGTTGACGGCGGAAGCCGCGGACAGGGGCGTGAGGTACGCGGAGATATTGCAAAAGGCGAAGGAAGCCGTGGACCTCCAGGCTCTTAACATCCCGGGAGTCCGCTGAAAATTTACTAGGACGGGAGCGCGCCTTCTGGAAGTCTCCGGCGCCACCAGTGGCTCAAAAGCAGATGCACTAGCGATGAAGCTTAGGGAGTCACTAGATGCGGCCGATGTTCGTGTATCAAGGCCCACGAAGAGCGCTGATATACGGGTACTGGGCTTAGACGATGCGGCCACAGTCTCAGAAATTATTAATGCTGTAGCAGATTTTGGAGGCTGCTCCAAAGACCAAATCAGGGCCGGTCCGAGTCGCTCGGGGGCTAATGGCCTGGGAACAGTTGTCATCAGCTGCCCTGTGGTCTCGGCCCAGAAAGTGGCAGATGGCCGGAGCCTTCTCTTGGGCGGTTTCTCAAAGGCACAAGTGCGTCTCCTACAGCCAAGGCTCTCTAGGTGCTTTTGCTGCCTATTGGTGGGGCACGTAAGAATCAAGTGCACTGCAGCAGTGACCGTTGGGGACAGGTGCTTTCGCTGTAGCCAATCCGGTCACAAGGCTAGCTCTTGTGATGCCCCGCCACGATACTTCAGGTGCGCAGCTGAGGGAAAACCAGACGAGCACCGTGTAAGCTCCAAAACCTGCTCCGCGTCAGGTTCTCAGAAGAGGCAGAGCGATGGAGTTATCAATGGAAATAGGCAGCAACAAAGCTCACGGCGGGGTGCGGAGATGGAAACTGCACAATAGTTTCACTTTTCCGCATCCTGCAGGGGAACATAAACCACTGTGCCAATGCTCAGGATCTTCTGCTTCAGAGCATGGCACAGTGGTCGATTGACATCGCCGTCGTCGCCGAGCCGTATTTCGTTCCTCCCGGAGAAGTCTGGATAGGGGATCTTGACGGCTGGGCGGCTATCGTTCGCGGTACTGCTACCGGAGCTTCACCTCTTGTTGCTATTGCTAGAGGTAGAGGATGGGTGGCGGCCGCTCTAGATGAGGTTGCGATCGTGGCTATTTATTTCTCGCCGAACCGTACACTGGCTGAGTTTGAGGGCTGGCTCACTCAGCTAGCCGTCGTTGTCGAAGGTTGCCGCCCTCGACCAGTACTTGTTCTGGGGGACTTCAATGCCAAGTCAACGGCCTGGGGTTTCCCAGCCACTAATGCGAGGGGTGCGACACTAGAGGATTGGGCCGTATTAACTGGCTTAGTCCTCTTGAATACTCTGCGATAGCAGGGTACTTCAATCGTGGACATCTCGTTTGGGAGCCCTGCCCTAGCCTTAAGCGACTAGATCGGGAGCTCCTCCTGGAAGCTTCTATCGTACAGGCCTGGGTCACAGCACCGGAAAGGCCTGAGGATGTCGAGGACGAAGCAAGTTGGTTCCAGGAGGCTATGTCACAAATATGTGACGCGGCGATGCCCAGGGCAAATCCAAGGACAGCAAGGCGCCAGGTGTACTGGTGGACATCAGAAATAGCAAGGTTACGCGAAGATTGTGTGACTGTGCGCCGCCGGTACACAAGGTTCCACAGGAGGCGTCGCCGCCCTGATGATGCGACAGCCCGAGAGACGGAGCTTCTTCTGGGATATAGGGATGCCAAGAGGATTCTTCAAGCGGCAATAAAGCGAGCCAAATTGTTGGCCCGAGAAGAGTTACTGGAGACACTGGTACGAGATCCTGGGGGCGCCCCTACCTTTTGGTGAGGGGAAAGTTACGCCCATGGCCCCCCCCGCTGACTCAAAGTCTCAAGCCAGAGCTGCTTGGAGGAATCGTCGCAACCCTATTCCCATCGCGAACGTAGCATACACTTGCTCCACCAATAGCTCCGTCTCAAGTGCCCAATACCGAAGACGACGACGCCCCTGAAGTCACCCGCTTAGAACTAAGGGCAGTGGTGCAACGGCTTCAAGCCAAGAACACCGCCCCAGGACCCGACGGCATTCTTGGCCGAGCGTGGGTCCTTGCCCTTAAGCCTCTTGGGCCCCGAGTTACAGGGCTCTTCAGCGCATGTCTAGAGCGGGGCCAGTTTCCGAAACTATAGAAGACAGGGAAACTGGTGCTCATCAGGAAAGAGGGGCGCCCGGCAGACTCACCGTCTGCCTATCGGCCCATCGTGTTGCTCGACGAGGTATGTAAGCTCTTTGAGCGCATTATTGTAGAGCGCCTCGCAAGAGTGGGACCGGACCTGGCGGACAATCAATTTGGTTTCCGCCGGGGGCGCTCTACCGTCGATGCAATCATGCGCGTAAGAGCCCTGGCGGAGAGAGCAGTGTCCCGGGGTGAGGTGATGTTGGCAGTGTCTCTGGACATTGCTAACGCTTTTAACACCTTACCCTGGAGTTGCATCAGAGAGGCGCTAGTGTTTCACAGAGTGCCTCTTTACCTTCGTTGTATTGTCGGGGCATATCTATCGGAGAGAGCCGTAACCTACCAGAGTCGGGCAGGATATGGTCGGCGAGATTTGTCGTGCGGTGTTCCACACGGATCGGTGCTAGGACCACTCTTGTGGAACATCGGATATGACTGGGTGCTTCGCGGTGTGTTTCTGGGAGGTGTGGCTGCTATGCCGATGACACCCTCGTAACGGCGCGAAGTCAAACATACCGTGAGGCAACCATAAAAGCCAAGGCCGGGCTCAAGTCGTTGAAAGGATTCGGCAGCTGGGTCTTGAGGTGGCCCTGCATAAATCGGAGGCCCTTTACTTCCACAGGGCTCGAAAGAGGCCGCCAGCCGGATCCAGTCTTGTCGTGGGAGGTGTTCGCATCGGCATCGAGTCTTCGATGAGATCTTGGTCTCACACTCGACGGCCGATGGGATTTCGGTTATCACTTCCGGAATCTGGCCCCTAAGCTCATGAGGACGGCAGCTGCACTATCGCGTTTGCTGCCAAAATTAGGAGGGCCCGACGCCTCCTGCAGGAGACTTTATATAGGAATCGTGCAGTTCATGGCCTTATATGGGTCGCCAATATGGGCGGAGACTCTGACGCACGGGCACGCCACTATTTTGGCGGTAAGACCCATCATGGAGGATTGGCTGGAGAGGCGACATGGCAGCCTCTCCTACCGACTGACGCAGGTGCTCACCGGACACGGCTGCTTCGGTAAGTTCCTGTGTCGCATAGGCCGGGAGCCAACGTCTGCGTGCCACCACTGCGGATGCTGTCGCGAGGACACTGCACTCCATACTCTAGCGGAGTGCTCAGCATGGACGCAACAGCGGTATGACCTCGTGACGGCTATTGGTGTGGGCAGCCTTTCGCTAGATACCATGGTTCAGTCCATGGTACAAAGTGAGAGTGCATGGGAATCCGCCGCCTCCTTCTGCGAAGAGGTGATGCTGATCAAAGAGGTGGCGGAACGGGAACGAGAGAGGACTAACACTCTCTCGTCCCGCAGAGGACGCACCAGGCGCCGGAGGGCGCAGAATGACCAATGACCTCCATGAGCACTGGCCTGGGGGTAGCGGATCGGGCTGCCCGCTACCCTAGCAGAAGCAGGCCTGAGACGGTAGCGCGTCGTGTTCTGCGCACGCCTCTCTAAGTTGGGGACTAGGCTCCCCGCTTTCCAAGGTCTGCAGGGGTTCTCGGAAGCTTCCTTCTTAGGGTATACCCAGGTCCTCTGCAATAGACCTCGTGACGGAACACCGTGTGGTTTTAGTCGGTTCGAGTCCGACATACCACTTCACTGTTGGCTCCAGTGAGGTGACGACCCGTGGGGGTTTCCACACGAAAAAAAAAAAAAAAAGGACTGCTTATTAAAGGAGATAAGTGTTTTTTCTCATAGGATTTTCTCGTTGCTAACCTACTGTTCGACAAACCAATATTTAAAAATTAATACTGTAACGCAAATCCAATGGCAGTCATTAGCCTATTGTCAGTAAATGTAACGTAGTATGTTCGGCTTAGAGATTTCTAATTTACTATTCTATAATACACTTAGTTTATTTAGTGCTAAATAAAAAAAAATATTGTCACATGATACCTTTTAGTCCGTAAAAAATAAAAAAATAAAAAGAAGTTTTCAACAATTGAGTTCACAAGTTAATGAAGAACTATTACCAATGTTTTTCAAACACTCGATCTTTGCTAAATAAAAAATAGAAATACATTCATACTTATCTACCTAACAAGGAATTTGTTTAATCAGTTACTAGTCCGGTCAAAGTAGACCAAAAATAGAAGTGAGGTTACAAAAATTCGGACCTAGCTAATAATTGTTAAGATTATTCAAAACACCATTATAAATGAAATATGAGTATAAGTCATCA
Source organism: Tyria jacobaeae (assembly GCA_947561695.1). Taxonomy (NCBI): domain Eukaryota; kingdom Metazoa; phylum Arthropoda; class Insecta; order Lepidoptera; family Erebidae; genus Tyria; species Tyria jacobaeae. The sequence continues at coordinate 13,537,945 of OX387213.1, read as the reverse complement.
TCGATCCGACACCTGGAAGAAAATTTACTCGGGGTCATAGGTCACGATTTTCAGCAAAACGGTAAGTTTTATCATAAAATTAGTCAACACAAAAATTGTAGATCAGATAATTATCTACAAAAAATATATTAATACTTTTTTTCTAAAAGATACAGTTTTTGAGATATAACGATTCAAAAGTTGAAAGAGTTGTTATCGTCATATATTATTCACACGTTTTCACGCCACCTTTGAGGTAGTGTACTTAGTACGTTTTTTTAATGTGGTTTTCCAGGTAGGCCCATTCCAATGATATATTGTGATTTTGTTTAATTTGAAACTAATGAATAATTAAAAATATTGGCAAGGATATTAAAAATGATAAAAGCGGTGTAAATAAAAAAAAAAATAGGGAAATTTATCCATCGGATTCATAATTCTCTGATACTTCTGCTTTGTCTTCTCTTCCTAGCATTAAATGATTTTTCAAGTGTTGGTGACAATTTGTCATACTACAGAACAAAACAGTCCAACTTTTTTACAACAACATTTAGCACTACATCCCTTTTCACAGTTGCAAAAAATTGAGTTTAGCAGTATTTCTGGCGCTGGGGGAGTAAAGTTTGAACTGGTTCTAATGTATTATCGACCAACTTCCAACCCTAGTCTTTAGGGTTTAGCTGATAACCGAGCCACACTTGAACTTGGTAATATATCCGAAATATGTCGATGAGCAGCCGCTGACGTTGGAGGATGACAAGCTAACTGCTCTTGTTTTTCAACCGACTTCAAAAAAGAGCTGGCTCTCGATTCGACAGTATTCTTTTTTTGTTAATTTGTTACCTCAGAACTTTAGACTGGGTGAACCGATTTTGATGGTTTTTTTATTTGAAAGCTGGTCCAGTGTCCCAGTTCCGACAACGGCATCCATGAAAAAACCATATGTGTCTTAAATTTGCATTAAGTATGTGCGCGACAAATGGACGAATAAATCAATATCACGCCAACCGATTTCGATTATTTTTTTTTATTTGAAAGGATGTACTTCAAGGGTAGTTAGATGAGTTTGGTTAGGTACTGACAGTAGCATTCGTGAGAAAACCATTGAAGTCTTAAATTTTGCCTACTTTTTTGAAGTGAATTATTACTTCGAATATTTTTAGCGAAAATATTCGAAATAATAATGTCACTCCTGCTGCTACACATATCGAAACTTATCTAAGCACTTAGTTTTTTTTTAGGTGCTCCATACATAGAGAGAAGAAAGTGACTTCCGTTGGTGCGAAGTTCTTGTGGAGTTGAATTACTTATTTTAAAAACTTTAGCACATTGAACTAAATCTTGGTTTTCAAACATTTTAAAAACAATTGCCCTCCTGAAAAATGCAGATGTCGTATCACAGCCAGTTATTGCATGTAAAATAGTACATGATTTTGACACTTTGTAAAAGAAGATAAACTTTTCGATGAAAATATTACCGATTGATGTTGAGCTTTTCTAGGTTTAATAAAATAGGTTTTTCGACTGGAGTGCGAGCCTACATGTTCACCTCTAACAATAGTTCTATTTGTTGTAGAATAATATTTTTACTTGTATTACAGCTTCAGTGATGTATAAACGTGGTGTACTTGTTATTATATATTACTAGCGGACCCGACAGACGTTGTCCTGCATGATATTTCAAGCGATTAGGATCAATATAGATAAATAACCTAGATACCGACTGCAGCGCCATCTGCCGGGCTGATTTGTCTAAACCATTCCCAGATCCCCTTGAACACACACAAAAAATTTCATCAAAATCCGTCCAGTCGTTTGAGAGTAGTTCAGTGACATACACACTCACAGAAGAATTATATATATAAAGATATTATGACCATTAAAACTCTTTCAACTTTTTGAATCCTTATAACTCAAAAAATGGTGGCTCTTAGGAAAAAGTGTTTTGACATTTTTTATAGATAATTATTTAATCTGTTATTTTTGTCTGGGCTAATTTTATGATAAAACTTACCATTTTGTTGAGAATCTAGAAAAACGTTTCCTTTTTGCGACCTTTGACCCCTAGTAATTTTTTTTCCAGCTGTCGGATCTATGAGGACTTTTCACATTTTATTTATAATGGTGTTTTGAACAATCCTACCAATTACCAGCTGGGTGCGAATTTTTTTAACCTCGGATGACTAAGTTGACTAGACTATACATGTTTCAAGAGTTATCTCACTGCGCAGACAATGAAGAATCAGAGGTACCGGTTAGTCAGACAATTTTAATGAGGTTGACTCACTTCGATAGACATTGATTGACGAAGTCAACTGTCTTGTAAGCCTTTGCTTAGTAGATGTCGCAATCGATAAAAGTGACCCTCAGTTCCCTCTGACGTATACGTAGTCGATGGAATGGCAACGGAATATGGACACATACTGTCATTAGAATCCTACCTTATCACTGTTTATACAATGCCATTGAATTGATATGGGCACAAATCAAAGGGAAGGCAGCAAGAAACAACACAACGTCGCCATTTACAGCGAATAAAATGATGCAATTATTAAATAATGCGTGTGATGAAGTGACACCTGAAAACTGGACAAGTGTCGTGGAGAGGACAAGAAAAATAATAATGTCTGATTGAGATAAGGACGACTGACAATATAAATGAACAACAATTCATTGTTCATGTAACCGAGGACTTAAATGACGAGTCTACTGTAAATTAGACTTATTAAATGGATGGATCATTGTAATAAATAATATTTAATAATTTTACTTGTTTCATTCGAACAAACTAGCTACGTACCCAGTTACGTAGCTAGTTTGTTAAATAAATAAGTAGGTAGGTATGTGATTTTCCAAGTATATTTGCTTATACTCATAACTCTTGATGTGTTTTTCATTTGTAAGGCACAAATGAAAAAAGAAGAAAATATTTAATAGCGTTTAATATAGTTACTATGTAACTGTTACATTAAATTGTATTAGTATGTGGCTTACACATGCCACGTACTGTGAAGCCCTAAACATGTATCAAGTAAGCACGCATTTACACGAACTGCATACCAAGCGGCGAATGAACGCGATCCGCGCGACACCACGTTTTTATACGATTTATAATTTATAGTCACGCACACAGAACGAAAACAGTAACACAATTTGATTGGTTGCCTTACACGTCGATTATTGTAAATATAGCATAACAAAACAATATCAATGTATTGTGCGCTAAACTGAGTACGTTACTTAATGGTCAAAAATTTACATATAACTGGCATACTTTTAATGAAATACAAGTCGATTCCAAGCATTCTCTGGTGTTTCATTTCAATAGCTACGGTTCGAGGACTAACCAGTCTGGCCGGCTAACATAGGCACCTTTCCCGGCTTATACAGTCTGGTCGGCTAAGTAGGTATCCTCTCCTCGATCACCCAGCTGTCAGAGACGTAGGGAAAGTACTTTTAACAACTTATCGGGCCAGCTACCCCAACAGCTGATTTGCTTCATTAATTTATCTTTTATAATAATTTCAATATCAACATTAATTAGTTGTTTCCCGACGCAGTGCGTATGTAAGTAAGTTATCTGACAGTGAAAATCTATATTTAGATTTTATAAAATCTACGTGGAATACGCACTTTCACAAAGATAGGTACTGCCCATCATCGAACCCGTTTTTAAGCCAAGATTCGTTAATTTGGGAAAACGCTCACCAAGGAGCTTAAATAAATCTATTCTAGATTCAGTTCTGCCCTTGTAAAAGGGGTCTGATTGTAGGTCACATAATTCCAATTAATAATCAGTCTTTACACTTTCAATTGCAATTGTTAACTAATGAGTGAAAAGTAATATATCACTTTCTAATTCTTTAAAATCTTTAATTCGCTGCTTAAATTCATCAATTACGCCGTCAATATACTTCAGGTGATCCTTAAAGGTACATCTTTCAAAATTTTCCATCTCTGTGTAATGTTCTTTGCAACTCGGAAAAAAAGAAAAATCATTCTACTTTAGTAAAGTTTTGAACAATTTTAGTTTACTTCTAAAACCCTCTACATATTCATACAAGTGGCAATATTGTCTCCTTTGCCTTGTAACTTCAAATTTAATTCGTTTAAGTGTTGTGTCATATCATTTAAAAAAAACAGTTAAATATGCACGATCAGCCAGGAATAAAGGATCTAGCATACAATTTTGCAGTGTTGCAAGTGTCTAACTTTATTTCATTTTGATAAATAAAGGTATTTCTTTTCGTAAAGCAAAAAAACGTCCAAGGCACCGACAAATTATGCACTGAATTTTATTGTTATTGTTGCAGATCAGAGAGTCTAATCCCATTTTTCATTAAATGCACGATTTTCATCACTTATTTTTCGCTTCTTCACAGACATAATGAGGTTTGTTATCTTGCAATAGAATTCTTGTTTACTATGTAATAAAATCACAAGTTTAAATTGACAATAGAAATAAATGAAGGAGGAAGCTCGAATTACACACTACTAATACGATTACTAAATAGTTACAACACAACACTCGTAGCGTGTTTTTGCATGTCTGTTTCCATCGGCTGTTTCACTTTCCGATGGCGTGGCATTTTGGCGGAAAAGCTCACCCGACGGGTAGCAGGGAACCGATACGCAATCTGTTTACTGAAGTAGCGCGCGGCAATAAGGTGCAATTTTAATGTCCAACAGCGTTCTATCTCTGTCAATCGGGCGGCTTTTTAAAAGATCAAAGTTCATAAAAGCATTTTTATAGTGGTAGAGCCATGCTTAAGCACGAATGGGCCGGCTCGACCGGTGCGATACCACGGCCTCACAGAAAACCGGTTGTGAAGTAACGCTTGCGTTGCATTTCCCCGAAATGAGTGAGGTCTCCGGAGGCCCAAAATCCCCCACCCCCCTAATGATAGCGCTGTTAACGAAAAGGATACCCCAGGGGGGCACCACTAGCGTTGGAGAATCCCCCCCTGGACGTCCACCCTCAGTTCGGATTATGCCTGAGCGTGGACGCCCAGACTGCCCCTCGTACTCTGGGGGGGGGGGGCTCAACTGCGCTCTCAAAATCTGCTCGGGGCAAGAGAAGGCATACCATGGCACCCCCTGTCACGTTTACCGTGGATTTTTGTAATATCAGGGGCTTACATTCGAACCTCGACACTGTCCACCACCACCTTGAGACAGCAAAGCCGGCCTTGCTCTTTTTAACCGAGACGCAGATATCATCTCCAGCGGACACATCCTACCTCTGCTACCCTGGGTACGGACTGGAACACTCCTTTGTTCCTAAGGCTGGTGTATGCGTGTACGTTAGAGATGATATCACTTCTCGCCGCCTCGGCAATCTTGAAGGTAGGGACCTCTCCATCTTATGGCTACGTGTAGACTGCGACGACCATCCCCGCATCTACCTATGCCTCTACAGGTCCCATAGCGGTGATGCCGAAACGGACCGACTCATCGACCACGTCCAAATGGCTACAGACTCAGTGCTCCAGCAGGTCCCATCCGCAGAGACCGTGATTCTTGGCGACTTTAACGCCCATCACGCTGAATGGCTTGGTTCGCGCAAAACCGATCATGCGGGAAGATCTGTTCACGATTTCGCCTTGGCATATGGCTTGACGCAGCTGGTAGCAACGCCTACGCGAATCCCAGATGCAGAAAGCCACGTGCCTTCACTGTTGGATCTTCTGCTGACCTCACATCCTGACGGCTACAAAGTATCCGTTGAGGCCCCTCTTGGCTCTTCGGTTTATAAATAAATTTGGTCCCTCAAAAGAGTAATTGCTGGGGCGAAGTCGGCTCATATCGGCAGAATTGGCGAGAGACTAGTGAGTCTCCCCTCCGGAACTCGTGCATTCTGGTCTCTTGCCAAAGCTGTCCAGGGGAACTTTTGTAAGCCATCCCTTCCACCTCTGCGCATAGGAGATAATTCGTTGGCCCACGACGCTAAAGAAAAAGCCGATCTTCTGGGCAAACTCTTTGAGTCCAACTCGACCCTGGACGACGGGGGAAACGCACTGCCGACCATACCGCAGTGCGAGACCCGCATGCCGGAAGTCCGGTTTACACAAAGGGCAGTGCGTAAAGCGCTTCTTTCCCTCGACGTTCATAAGTCGAGTGGGCCCGATAGAATCTCTCCTATCGTGCTGAAGACGTGTGCTCCAGAGTTAGCACCGGTTTTAACGCGCCTTTATCGGCTTTCCTACTCTCTTGGCGTAGTCCCGAACTCATGGAAGACAGCTCTAGTGCACCCAATCCCTAAAAAAGGAGATCGCTCGGATCCGTCCAACTACAGACCCATAGCCATCACCTCCTTGTTCTCCAAGATAATGGAATCCATTGTTAACTGCCAGCTCCTCCGGTACTTAGAAGACCACCAGCTCCTCAATGATCGACAATACGGCTTCCGTCAGGGTCGTTCAGCTGGTGATCTTCTCGTATACTTGACTCACCGGTGGGCACAGGTGATCGAGACCAAGGGGGAAGCGTTGGCCGTTAGTTTGGACATGGCGAAGGCCTTCGATCGGGTCTGGCACAAAGCGCTCCTTGCGAAGCTTTCTTCCTATGGGCTTCCCGAGAAACTGTGCAATTGGCTCACCAGTTTTCTTACAGACAGAAGCATCAAGGTCGTTGTTGACGGTGCATGCTCCGACTCCAAGTCTGTTAATTCTGGTGTCCCACAAGGCTGTGTGCTATCACCCACGCTGTTTCTTCTGCATATCAACGACATGCTGCAGATTAGCGGCATCCATTGCTATGCAGACGATAGCACGAGTGATACCCTTTACACCGGCCGCGCTAACATTTCTCGGGTAAACGTCATCGAAAGCCGATCCAAACTTGTGTCTGAAATCGAAACTTCTTTATCAAAAGTTTCAGATTGGGGTCGACTTAACCTAGTCCAATTTAACCCCACGAAGACACAGGTATGCGCGTTCACCGCTAAAAAGATGCCATTGGTCGTATCACCTCAATTTGAGAGCACTTCCCTAACTGCATCAGCCAGTATCGGAATCCTTGGCGTCGATATATCAAGTGAAGTCCAGTTTCGCGGTCACTTAGAGAGTAAGGCCATATTAGCCTCGAAGAAGCTTGGTGTGCTAAACAGATCGAGACAGTATTTTACTCCGGCCCACCGCCTGCAACTTTATAAGGCGTAGGTTCGGCCGCACATGGAATACTGTTCTCATCTCTATGCAGGTGCACCCCAGTACCAACTTCTGCCTCTTGACCGCATTCAACGGAGAGCGACTCGCATCATCGACTGCCAAGATATTTCTGATCGACTTGACACCTTGGCGTTGCGTAGAGACGTAGCTTCACTCTGCATCTTCTATCGCTTGTATCATGGGGAGTGTTCAGAGGAATTGTTCGGACTTATACCGGCTGCTGGTTTCCGCCATCGTCCTACGCGACAAAATATCCATCCCCATCACCTGGACGATTGGCACTCCACCACTGTGCGCTTCTCCAGAAGCTTTTTGCCTCGCACAACCAGCTTATGGAACAAATTGTCGCCTGCCGTATTTCCGAACCGATACGACCTTCAAACCTTCAAGAAGAGAGCGTACCTCTACCTAAAAGGCCGGCAACGCACTTGTGACTCTTGAGTTGCGGGTGTCCATGGGTGGCGGTAGTCACTTACCATCAGGTGACCCGTCTGCTCGTTTGCGATTCAATATTTTAGTTATTTATTTGTAATACTTTATAAAATAAAATAATTTCTACAAAACAAAATTTGAAAAAATTGTAAAATTCTTCTCTAATAATATTAAAAACACACCAGCGGGCCGCACAAAGATGAAACCCGCGGGCCGTACTTCGGACAGTGCTGAACTAGAGTAATGTGGAATAACATAAATTCTTTATTACTATTCGTTTGCACGATGGTATTGCTTTTTTCTAGAATTGCCATTGTCACATTTATTGTTATTTTGTAAGCGACTTAAAGGAAGATAAGGTTCGAGTTCGACGCTAACTTTAGTTAGATTTATCTGTTTACTAGAAATACTAACTTTTAAATTGATGAATGATGTTTAAAGAACATTTTTATATTTTTCATATTCTGTTATTAGTGTAAATAAAATCTATGTTATTTTTAAATTAGGTATTAATTCCGTATAGTTACGATCTTGCTAGCCTGTTACTCGGACCCCATTGGTTAGTGACCCTTGCTGCCAAGCCAGAGGTCGTGGGCTCGATTCCCACACAGTACAAAAAGTTGTGTTATTCAGAAATAATAGCGTCCATTGCTGTGTTTCAAAAACACAGATTATGATCGCCCATCAAATATTTACACACAAAACAATCGTAAATGCGATTGCCAGTTACGCATTCTAAAGCTCGCCATCTCATAGGTTAAATTATGCTTCAAGTTCAACATAATGAGATTTTAGGAGCTTACTGTGAGACCTAGTTATCACAGTGACAGTAAAAGTAAAGTATATTATAGGTAATATTAAACTGAGACGACTAAATTAGAAATACACAGATGGCGGAAAATGAATGAGAGGTAAACTAAAGATCAGGAATCTTTTTTTATTACACACTCGCATTTTTGATGTTGAAACAAGTTAGGTAAGTCAAAAAATACATTAGCTTTAATTTATATCTAGGTCTGTTGTTACCTCACCTATTGAAACCAAATGAAATGTGTTTTAACTAATCTTGCATTTTAATAATTCTCATATATGAACGCTTACTGTGAATAGCTGGAGGCTGGCTAATTTGATTTCACCAAAAAAGGAAAATGTACTTACTCAGTCTTTCACAGCAAACGATATCCGGGATTACGGGCAGTATACCTGTCTCGTTAAAACTAAACCACAAGTAATTTTGTATACATTCAGTAAGCTCTGTAGGTGATTAATTAGACGCTTTGAACCTAAAGCAGAAAATATTAAGGTTTTCACCAAAGTCATACTTCACAGTTAAGAAGATAGTGGGTACTTACATTAGCTAAAGATAGGTAGCAAATAGCGAGCAAGCGCCTTACGCCACAGGCGACCTCCCTAATAATAAATTAAAAATTTAATTAAACACCGAGTTGCGACACTGCTTGATAACCGCTTTTTACTTACTTTGCTCTCGTTAATAATACAATGGAAACGACATTTACAAGTGTGTTTATAATTTTTAGTGTCATCCTCCCCGACTGTCAACATTTAAGCTACTTATCTATTTACAGCAAGGGTCGTTAAATTCCGTTGAAACTGAACACGTATTTTGTGCGATTCTTGTTGATTGAAACTCTTAATAATATTCAGGTTAATCCATTAAAGTAAACTCGGTGTGTTAAGATACGCCATATTGTATACCTTTCACCTCAAATTTCAAACGGAAAGTTCATGTGGTTTCTAAATTACTTATAGTAACATAAAACTTCTACCAGGGACTCGATCATTTGTGTTAATTCATCTTATAAGATGTATATATCTAGGTGGAGCCTCAAGGAGCTTCTTGAGCAACACTCAGTCAAAAAATGTGGAATGTAATTGTAATATAGAATCGTTTATACTCTTATTGCCAATTATGTATTCAGTTTATGGGTCACAATACACTCCGTGATGAGACTGCGTAATGCTACTTACTTCATAATTATGGATTGTGCAGTCACAGGTGTAAATGCACCTGTTCGAAGAAGTCCAACCGAAGTTCGTATGATTGGACAGGTTACTAGGATTAGTTCAAAGGCTTGGGTCGATTTCCAATAATTCGTGTATGAGAGGTGCCATTTTAGTTTCGGCTGACTAAATATCTTGATTAAAATAATCTTGCTTCCCCGAAATACATTGTGTAAGCACCTTAATTTACTAATCCATAATTTCATCATCGTTATATCCTTGGATTAATATGTTTGGAGATGTCACATTTTGTATACATTGCAGTATCTATAATGACACCTAACAACATGCAGTTGGTTTGCAAGGAAAACGCTTCTTTTCCGCTATTTGATAAAATATGTATATGTTTTAAATAATTTTATTTGATTTCTTTAATAAATAATTTCTATTTCAAAAAAGGCCTATCCTGTTTCCTGAAAGTTTAGTTTATTTAAACACTTTTGGCGGCGGGGTAGTAGCACAGTGGCAGTTTTCATGCTATCACCTTTTTACCGGTTACTTACATTAAACCAGCCTCCAACGAAACCAATTCTTGGATCATGTGAACTCTTTGGCATACTTTAAAGTACTTTAGAAATTCGCTCGATTAAGCTTTCTCTTACACGACTTACATATATTCATTCCACACGACCGGATTATTGATGTAAGAAAGAAAACTCTTGTGTTTAATTGAAACAAAAATATTTATGCTTATGAAATTTAGTTTTGGTATCTTGATTTTACAATTTATATGTCAACCTTTAAACATTTTATGTACAAACAAAACAGTGGGCTGCATTATACTAATTCATAAGTATTTATTCAAGGGCAAAAAAAAAAAATTAGGCATCGGTCCATTCGCCTAGTAAACCCGTGGATCAGATGAGTGTATAGTATCAACTCAAGTGGCAATCGGATATATCAACAATACTACTAATGCTTCTTAAATCTCATCTCTGGTGGCTCTATTACTGTGACTACTTAAACCGGTACGCCATCCGTGCATATTTTACGTATTGTGGTAAATATATGCAGATTTGTCCATCCATGAATTTGACTGGCCTGTTGGTCTAGTGACCCTGACTGTTGATCCGGAGGACATGGGTTCGATTCCCACACGGGACGTAAATTTGTGTGATCCCTTATCACTTAGTTGTCCCGGGTCTGAATGTTATTTGTGTACGTTGTATAAATGTTTGTAAAGTCCCCTGCGACACTCGAATTATTTACTAATGCGGGAGTTGTCTAAAAAAAAACCATATTACCCATTTCTATTTAATAGTTGTAATAACAATAACATTACTATGTTTGAAGTTTAATTGTGCACCTTAAGTTACCCATCACTATACTGAATGGTCCATCAACGGTTGTCTGTAAGAGATCATAGATTGCGGTAAGACCGCCAATTGTATTACTAATTAATGTTTTCTTTTCTCTATGTGTGCTATATTTTGGTGTGCGATAATATACTCTATCTCTCCAAACAATGACCCGATCGCTTGATCGAGTTATTTTTTAGGATAAAATAGACTCGATTTTAAATCTATCCTATTAATATCCTACTTAAAAGAGCCATTTTAAGAATTCATCAAGTCAGATCAATTTATAATATTCACGTAAATCTTAAATAAAGTCCTTGAATACATGATACGTTTATAAAATTTAATGTTGAAATGCGAGGAGGTAAATAAAAAGCTGATTGCGAGAATTACAAATTATACCTATTATATGATTTGGTACAAATATTTACATTTTCTTCAGTGTTATCGATACGAAAATTACTTTCTTAGGAAGAAGAGCAATATTTATTCGTTATAGTTTTTCAATAATTGTATTTTTATATAACTAAGTACGTCCATACGTACGATGTACACTTTCAGCAACGAACACACATGTGCAGTTGTGAACATACCTCCTACCCTTATATATGAGGTTATGGTAACCAGCAATAACGGTCTGGGATGGTCACTAAAGCAGTATCTTAAAAACTATTGCAATTTGCTAGTAGTAGTAGCTCATAAATGAGCAAAAGTAACTTGAAAAACCTTCTGATGGATTGGTCACACTGGTCGACATTGCTACCTCCCTCTAGAAATAATAGCACTATAATTGCCATGGAAGGTGAAATTAGACCTCAATTTGTGAAATTAATAATTATGAAAAAACCCTTTTTTCAGAGTGCACGTTGCATGATCATAGAAAATTCTTTAAAAAAGTTTTAGTTGCCTGACGGTTTTTAGTATTGTAAGGATCAAATGATGATAGAATCCGATGATCTTCACTAGTGTACTTATACATTAGTAAATGTGAATTTATGTAAAAATTAGCGAAGCATCTTCAATGTAGTCTACTGAAATGAATAGGAAACATAAAACTTTATAGAAAACTGTGGCCAATGGCGCGGCGTCTATGCAATTTTAAATGGAAACTAAAAACATTTCCAAGAAGTTTTAAAACTTATTCAGGGCACTTTTATATGAATAGTGCGTCCTATGAAACTGACAGACAATATGCATCGTTTGCAAAAATAAAGTAATAGCACGTGTGTTAGTGTAGACTAATGTTTTACAGGTGACCTTCTACCATTTACTGGTTTGAAACTTCATCTTGTTTTCTAAGTCAGGAGAGGAAATAAACCGCTTTTATCTTCCTAAGAAATTACAAGTGAACGTTCGTATGATAACTACTCACAAAAACGACTGCATAATTATATTTTTTTTGTTAATAAAAAAAAAACTAAATATTCATTTGTGCCGTAATTAATAACAACAAGGATTCTGACTGCAAAACTACATTCATGCGTCTCTTATATTTCTTACTAGCTGTTACTCGCGACTTCGTCCACGTGGTATTTAACAAAAAAAAATACTGTTTAGTTCGCAGAGTTTACGATAACTTATTAATTCTGTATTTAAGAAATACCTATAGTAATTTAAATGAAATTCTTCTTTTAATCGAATATTATAAAATTTTAATTGGTTATAATTTATTTTCGTAAGGTCCTATTTTTTTATCTAAATTAAAAGTAGCCTAAGTTACATCAGCTATCTGCCAGTGAAAGTCCCGCCAAAAGCAGTCCAGCCATTTCAGAGATTAGCCGGAACAAACAGACAGCAGCGACAGCACGGGATGTAAAGACCAGCACATTAAAGAAGCAATTTAACTTTGCCTCCAGGTCCCTCAAAAGAGTAATTGCTGGGGCGAAGTCGGCTCACATCGGCAGAATTGGCGAGAGACTAGTTAGTCTCCCCTCCGGAACTCGTGCATTCTGGTCTCTTGCCAAAGCTGTCCAGGGGAACTTTTGTAAGCCATCCCTTCCACCTCTGCGCATAGGAGATAATTCGTTGGCCCACGACGCTAAAGAAAAAGCCGATCTTCTGGGCAAACTCTTTGCGTCCAACTCGACCCTGGACGACGGGGGAAACGCACCACCGACCATACCGCAGTGCGAGACCCGCATGCCGGAAGTCCGGTTTACACAAAGGGCAGTGCGTAAAGCGCTTCTTTCCCTCGACGTTCATAAGTCGAGTGGGCCCGATAGAATCTCTCCTATCGTGCTGAAGACGTGTGCTCCAGAGTTGGCACCGGTTTTAACGCGCCTTTATCGGCTTTCTTACTCTCTTGGCGTAGTCCCGAACTCATGGAAGACAGCTCTAGTGCACCCAATCCCTAAAAAAGGAGATCGCTCGGATCCGTCCAACTACAGACCCATAGCCATCACCTCCTTGTTCTCCAAGATAATGGAATCCATTGTTAACTGCCAGCTCCTCCGGTACTTAGAAGACCACCAGCTCCTCAATGATCGACAATACGGCTTCCGTCAGGGTCGTTCAGCTGGTGATCTTCTCGTATACTTGACTCACCGGTGGGCACAGGCGATCGAGACCAAGGGGGAAGCGTTGGCCGTTAGTTTGGACGTGGCGAAGGCCTTCGATCGGGTCTGGCACAAAGCGCTCCTTGCGAAGCTTCCTTCCTATGGGCTTCCCGAGAAACTGTGCAATTGGCTCACCAGTTTTCTTACAGACAGAAGCATCAAGGTCGTTGTTGACGGTGCATGCTCCGACTCGAAGTCTGTTAATTCTGGTGTCCCACAAGGCTGTGTGCTATCACCCACGCTGTTTCTTCTGCATATCAACGACATGCTGCAGATTAGCAGCATCCATTGCTATGCAGACGATAGCACGAGTGATGCCCTTTACACCGGCCGCGCTAACATTTCTCGGGTAAACGTCATCGAAAGCCGATCCAAACTTGTGTCTGAAATCGAAACTTCTTTATCAAAAATTTCAGATTGGGGTCGACTTAACCTAGTCCAATTTAACCCCACGAAGACACAGGTTTGCGCGTTCACCGCTAAAAAGATGCCATTGGTCGTATCACCTCAATTTGAGAGCACTTCCCTAACTGCATCAGCCAGTATCGGAATCCTTGGCGTCGATATATCAAGCGAAGTCCAGTTTCGCGGTCACTTAGAGAGTAAGGCCATATTAGCCTCGAAGAAGCTTGGTGTGCTAAACAGATCGAGACAGTATTTTACTCCGGCCCACCGCCTGCAACTTTATAAGGCGCAGGTTCGGCCGCACATGGAATACTGTTCTCATCTCTATGCAGGTGCACCCCAGTACCAACTTCTCCCTCTTGACCGCATTCAACGGAGAGCGACTCGCATCATCGACTGCCAAGATATCTCCGATCGACTTGACACCTTGGCGTTGCGTAGAGATGTAGCTTCACTCTGCATCCTCTATCGCTTGTATCATGGGGAGTGTTCAGAGGAATTGTTCGGACTTATACCGGCTGCTGGTTTCCGCCATCGTTCTACGCGACAAAATATCCATCCCCATCACCTGGACGATTGGCACTCCACCACTGTGCGCTTCTCCAGAAGCTTTTTGCCTCGCACAACCAGCTTATGGAACAAATTGTCGCCTGCCGTATTTCCGAACCGATACGACCTTCAAACCTTCAAGAAAAGAGCGTACTCCTACCTAAAAGGCCGGCAACGCACTTGTGACCCTTGAGTTGTGGGTGTCCATGGGCGGCGGTAGTCATTTACCATCAGGTGACCCGTCTGCTCGTTTGCCTCCTATCGCATAAAAAAAAAAAAAAAAAAAAAAACAGAGAGACAGACAGACAGACAAAAATTGTAAAAAATGTTGTTTTGGTATATGTACCGTGTAGACATCCATATGCAATTAGTAAAAAACGGTTATTTTAATATTACAAACAGACACTCCAATTTCCAATTATAAAAACAATAGTGACAACAAATACACATACACGCATTTACACAAATACATACTACATATATACAACAAATACACACAGTCACAGACTTATTGTTACAGATACACATACATATACAGTTACTTAGTATACACAATCATTTAGTAGTTATAGTTTCTCAGATAGAAGTTGAGATATACGTAAGTGAAAAAAAAAAAAAAAAAAACAAATATTGTTACTTAATAATATTTTTAAAGGCTGTAAGGGTTTAGCATGCCTTGCATTTACCGAAAATTCATTCCTCAAGTGGATAGATAGAACCATAAATGCTTTATCTAGGAATGTGGTCTTAAGTTAATCAACAAAACAATAATTTGTCAATATTGAACTTGAACTAAAGTTTACAAAAGGTGTTACTTCATCAATTATTTATTCACTTGTGTTTTAAATTACAATTATTTATTCAAAAGAATATTATATACATATTTTTGACTAGGAGGAAGACGAAAATAAAATATAAATCCGATGTTGGATTTGATACTATGGCACTTAATACGTAGGTGTTAGTTTGTATTATGATTCGGTCGGTAAGTATTTTTCAAATGAAACTGAAAATACTGCTTCAGTAATCTATCTAATGTAAATGTTTGTTTCAATACATAAACACATGTTGCCTTTCACTGGATGAACAGAGCACGCACCACAATCATATGTCTTATTTCACTGGTGCATTTAATTCACTGTACCGTTTCAATGAGTGTACCAATAGCTTTTGGAAAATTGTACTTTGCGAATGCTACGGTATTCCTGTGCATTTTATCTGTCTCTTGTCTATCGTGAACTAAATGTTTACGTGCATTTAATAGGTTTAAATACTATACGACTATTTAGTGTTTGGATGTGGGGAAATATGGATCAATTCTGAATGCTTGGCAATGTTTTGTGATAAATAAATTAAAACATCCGTACTTCCACACTTATAGGTTTAAAATATTTATAAATTCATTATGTATGGCGGTATGTACTAACTTAGGGCACAATTCATTTAGAAAAGAGGACTGTTCCCGAGAAACTTTTTTACATTAGCGAAGCTGTTAGCTAAAATATTTTAAAACATTAAAATATGTACATATATGAAAATGTATAACTGGATAGAGGACTCGGTGACCCTTGTTGCGCTATTGCTTACAATCCCCTAATTCTCCCACTCTTTCTATATTCTATCCTCCATTTTACTCATGTCTAGATCCTCGAAAGGGTAGGTTATATAGTCATAATTTAATGTAGTAGTAGGGGGCAACGCCGTTTAGTGGCGTCAACTGGACAATGTATACATACTATCGGATAGACCACGGAAAGAGACTGGGTGGCCCCTATCCTACTCTACCGAAAACCATATGGCTAACATTTAATTTCCAAAATGCCCAATAGTTCCACAGATTGATGTTGAAATTTGGAATATCAGTACGGTGATAAGGTGAAAAGGATCGGTAATTATTTTAAGTTTGAAATAGTATGTCAGCTATACTGAAATGATGATTTTCGCTTACGCTTATTTCGGAGACATTTTTGGAAGTTAGAAGTATAACATACATATGTATAGTCAATTAATATATAATACGCCGTAATATATATGTATGCGATATAATACTTCTCAGTAATTGTATATTAAGCAATATGTATAGTATATACTTCAAAGCAGAACATCCTTGTTTTGAAATATTAATATACTATTGAGTTAGGAATTTTTATTGCCCAAGAATTTTATGCCAGTCGGCTATCTCATCGAATTACGTATTCTCGTTCGAGAATGATGTGTGTGATGCATAGCATAGCACATACATATATACATTTTTTAGTTTATGGTGTATTTATTATTATTTCATAATCGCTTCTTACTGTTAACCCTAGTATTTCATATGTTGATTTGGACATGTTTTAGTACTGGGAGCAGTTTGACTGGAATATTTTTTAATTAGCCAGCATTATTGTTAAGTTAGACATGTATTGAATAACTTACTTATGTTTAGTGACAGTTTAGTGGCTAGTTGGTTGCCTACCCATTTAACACAACAAAATCAACACCAACGGGTATAGTTATGTTACACGAATTCTTTGTTTTCGAGTGTATTATTACAAGAGGGTTCAAAATTTTCTTATTCTTTAGATAAAAAACAAATAGGAAGGACTCCTGTGACGTGAATTCATTTCACAAATTTTAGTACTGCAGTGATTGACTCGTGACAGACAATGGACACGGCTGCATTGACACCACTTACTTTGACTAGAGTACTGTGCTCGAAAGTCTGATTTTTGAGACTGCACAGAGCTATTTAACGAAACTATTAAATATTATTATTATTCTCTTTATTCACATTAATATATATACAAATTACATTTTTAAATATAAAATAAAAACAAAATATATTTAAAAATATAAAAAATAGTGCCCAGCCGGTATCGGGTACAGGGATCAAGCTACCGGTGGTTAGGGCTCCAGAGACAGGAACCTCCTCACAATACGTGAGGAGGTCGTCCGTCCTTATTATTATTATTTACGTATTTTTGCCATCACATTATTTCGGGCCATAAAAGAAAATATTCTACGAATTAAATAGAATAAAGTAATCTTATTAGTTTCTTCTACTACTAAACACTACTAAATAACCAATTCCAAATAATTGGTTGTTTCGTCTCAAAAAAAAAAACACTTGTCCTGATCATATGAAATCAAAAAGCTACAGTATGCTCAAAGAATATAGTATACTAAGTAACGTAATGTAGCGCTACAAGAAGGTAACATCGTATTTTATCTGCACGTGGCCCGCTACGCAAAATATTAAAGATATTTTATAGTAAAACCATTTTCTTAGGATATTGATTAACATTTTAGACCAGAGAACAAGACTGTTCATAAAATTTTACCTTTTTTTGTTATTAGATTAATAATGCAAATGTGTTGTGCCAGGTTTCTCATTTTGGTATCGCATGTATCTCTAATATACCTTTTATTCAAGTAGTAAAGTAAGTAAGTAAGTGCGTGTATTGGTTGGGACACAATACTCCGGACACTCAGTGATACGCATAGTTAGGAGTACTAATATCAGGTGGAATGTCACTTTTTTACAAAAGTGACGTAGAGTTAGTTTTAAATGCTTGTCAAAGCATTTAGGTGTGCTGACTTTTGTTATTGGTGATCATAGGTGATCAGTTCTTCAATTACTTTCGTTACAGTATTTTCTGTTTACTAATATTTAAAACAGAAAAACACCATATAGATGTTAAGTTCACGATTTTATTAAATCGCAACACTTCCTGGAAATTCAGAGTAGGTAACTGTATTGTCCAGTACACAGGATGTATAACTTTTCTGCTATTTAGAATGAAAATGCAATTGTACTTAAATAAAATTTGTACTCTTATAAACTTAGAGTTATTTGATATGATCTTGACATCTCTGCCAACCTACACGCAATAATTAGTAAATCTAGGTAAGTAGATTTAGATTAGTTAAACTATGTTTCTCAAGAACTGAAGTGAAGATAATAGTTCAATCCGATAATGACAATAATTATTGCAAAAGTTTTAAAACACTCTCAAGTATGTACGAGTATAACCAAGCGCCAACAGGATGCAAGGGTGTCTGCGTATTTTTCAGCCACATCCCAGCCCAACTCATTTGCCATGACAACAGGGCCATGGTTACTGATCTTTCCAGTTTCATACCATACATTTCTTATTACAAGTGAATTCATTAAATTTACTTTTAGCTCTCAATGTAATAAAGGTATACAAGATCAGAAAAATGTGAAATTTATGGAATATAACACTAACGGTACACAGGTACTAACATTTTTCCGCAGTTTCAATGCATTCATATAGATTTCAGCGCTATAAGCATTTTTTTTAATTTCTTAGGAAAAGTGCTCACTGCGTAATATTTACTTACTCTTTAAAATTTACTATATGATTTAAATATTAGGAACTTGAGGGCTCGGACTTCGGAGAAACGTCTGCAAATTATAAGAATGCAAAACAGATCTGCTCAATCAATTGCTTACACCCACCAATCCCTTGGTAAAAGGAATATCCTTACTCTTCATTGCTTAGGCTGCGATCTATCCATTTTAATATCCTTCAAAATATTCAGACTAGAAGACAGAGAAGTAATCAATATGTCTATATGACCTTAAGGAGCTGGCTATCCTGCTGTTAGGCGAGAAAAACCAAAGTTATTGGTTTCAAAATTGTTTGCACTTTACCTTAGCGATGGCTTCTCAATGCACAATTTTAGTCGAATAGGTACTTTAAAGTATTGATGAAGCCTGAGCGGTAGTGCAGACGTGTGTTTTGGGCGCGGACACCTTCAACCTATTCGCATGCTCTTGTGACAGTTCAGTATTATTTAGAGTTGAACTTCGCTTTTCCTTTCCTGAAATAACACAACGTAGTTGTATAACTTTTCCGATTTAGAGTCGACGGTTGTGTGATTGGTGGCGCTCTCGGTTTAGTGCACAGTAGTGCATTTCAGAGCAAACACATTCATAACTTTTTTTGAATCACGAAATTCGTGTCATTATGTATGAATAACATTGATTAAAATAAATGTATTTATTCCAAACACTTTTTAACAATTATTTGAAATAGCCACTCTTTTAAATCATCAGATAGGTATTACAAAATTTTGTGTATAGTATAATTTTAGTATAATATAATAATATAATATAATAATATATAATATATAATACTATTTTGTAGTGTGCTAATATGTTGCCTAAAATCAATAAACTAAAATTAGGCTATAGTTACTTTTATCGCAATCAAAATGTTGCTGATGATGATGTCCCCTAGTGGCGAGGTGACCACTTATACCACTGCGCCACCCATGCAGTGAAACTTCTACCAAGTTGTTATATGCTGATCATTTAAACTTAAAACCATAACAAAAATCTAACCTGAGTTCGATTTCGGATTACTACCAAATTAATTTGCTGAGGTACCTATTCTTTAGTCTTTGGTCGTTTTACCTCAACTGCAGTTTTTTTTTTCAATTTGGAAGATAATAATTGTTTTTAAACTTTAGCGAATTCTATAGATATTAGATGTGAATGAGGCCGTAATCGCAATATATTTTTTTTTTAAGGCACGGCGTGAGATTAAGTCCCGATTTTTACGTCTAATATGAAACATAATAATCTCTCATCCATAAACAAATCACGGAGATGTACGCTTGTTTTCCTTTTTTTAATTTCAAGTCCTTTAACTGAAATCCTCAAGCATCTCATTGAAATGTCAGCTGGTAAATATCCCGGTTTCTTCTTTATTACCATCCGTACAAGCTACATCTATTTAAAAAAAGTTAAAAAACAACAATACAAATTTCCAACCTCACCTGAATGATGCAATCTTCGTATAGGCTCCGAGTTTCGGGTTACTAATGTCCCGCAGCAACAATGCTTTTCTTAATTGAATTACAACCGTTACATAAAAATACCTACATCTAAACTTATTCAGAGGAAATCGTATGGTAATGCAGAAAACGTACCTACCTAACTGGTTCATTTCTGACATAAATATCATTTTATTGCGTGTTCAATAATAAAACAAATTGACGATTCCAAAAAAGCACCTATTTGTGTACTCAATAAAATATTAGTTCGATGTTAGTTTATTTATTTATTGACATAAAATTATTATTACATGTGTATTATCTATCTTTGAATAGCTATTAAATTGATGACATTTAAAAATAACTGTAAACAAATATATACATAACACATAATTAGAGATAGTTAATAGGAAGCCGCCGTTGTGAATTCATTTATAGTTAGTAAAGTTTAATAAATCAGTCTGTTGTGATATAGCATTGAGCGCCCGCAACGCGCGCGAGAGCGGATGGCAAACCTGCCAAAGTGCTGGCCCTAACTCTTGGCCACTTGGAGACCCACTTCAGGGGACTTATGAACAAGAGTTTTCTAGATAGACGGTCTTCTGAATGCTGGAAAAGCGGGAAGCCGGTGTTCTTGGCAAAACCAGGGCGTCCTACAGGCCCATTGTGTTGCTGGACGAGGCGGGTAAATTTTTTGAGAGAGTACTCTCTGCTGCGATTTGTCGAGCACCCAATTTGGGTTCCGGTTGGCGGTGTCTCTAGACATTGCCAACGCATTTGGCATTCTGCTATTTAGCTGCATCAGAGAGGCCCTTCACTACCATGGGGTGCCACAATACATGAGGCAGCTGGTGGCAGACTACTTAGAGGGGCGTACCATCATGTACGAGAACCGAGAAGGAAATTTAACACATCGGCCCATATCGAGCGGTGTCCCACAGGGGTCGGTTCAGAGGCAGCACGGGAACCGTTCCGGGCATGGTTGCTTTGGCAAGTACCTGCACTCTGTTGCCAGGAGGGAATTGAGTCCTGCCTGCCGCCACTGCGACTGCAGT
Organism: Tyria jacobaeae; assembly: GCA_947561695.1. Lineage (NCBI taxonomy): Eukaryota > Metazoa > Arthropoda > Insecta > Lepidoptera > Erebidae > Tyria > Tyria jacobaeae. The sequence goes on along the minus strand of OX387213.1, from coordinate 13,516,694 downwards.
GAGGACTCGGCCCAGCACACTCTTGCAATTTGCCCTGGTTTGGTAACGCAGCGTCGGGACCTTACTGCAGTCATCGGAGAGGATTTATCGCTGCCGGCCATCGTACGCTCGGCGACGGCCTGTGGACGTTTCCACACGTAAAAAAAAAGGTTAAAGCAGCAGCAGCGACCCACGTACTCGTTCGGGACACACAAACCAACAAGTCTGCATTACGCCTACGTTGTGTATTGTGTCTTGAATCTCTTTAAATAAGTAAGTGGCAAGAGCCACTTCCGATTTTACACGAAATCGATTTATTCTACCCCCATGAAATATTCAGAAGTCGTATTTCAAATAGTCTCAAAGCTTATTCATGAACTGGGAAACCATGTGCCCTCTTGGCAAGCCATTAATAGAAAGTAGAAATAACTCGGACTTATTTTGAATTATAGTAGAAAAGAATATGATTAACATTGAAATGTGACTGAGAGTAAAGCTTACAAAGTTATTAGTTATTATAAATATAAAGATAAACTATAATCTAAGTTAAATTTAAACAAATCTTTGATGTGCAGTAGGCAGTGCTTACGTTTATTCGTAGCCTTTAAATGTTATGGAGTATATTATCAGAAAATAAAAGAGAAATATGTACATTGAATGTAGAACCATGTCCACTTTTTTTACGTCATCGTCAGATAAAAATGATTAAGTTTGGAATACATGTATTTCAGTAACCTTAACAAATAACGGATTATTCAAACCAACCTTAACGACTCAGTCATATCTATCTTTATATACATATATTTATTTAAATATAGTGTCAAAATTGGGTGGAGCGAAGTTGTAGAAATTGGCTTGTAGTTATCACATAGTTTGTAAGATACTAGCAATAAGCATATAATCACACACTTGTTGTATATATACTTATTAAATGGTATAATAAAAAAAAAACAAACAACGAGAAGAACGGCATGTAAGTTGGGACCCGACCAGCTACTACAGGACTACTGAGAGAACAAATTATTTCGACTTAGTGACTATGGAAAGATCAACTACGAATATGCAGGTAATAATTGCACAGACTGCTTCTGGAAGATCCAATGTTGCGTCTGCAAGCCAGCAGATGTCGCACTATACACGACATTATTATTTTTCGCTGTGTGCCTTGGAATCGTCATAGTAAGCCTGGGAGCTTAATTCTACAGGAAATGTCACAACAATTGGGTCCAGCAGGAGGTAAATCGGAGAGAGGTTGCCCGCTCCATACTACACCATATCTATTTTAGGCACAGTATGGCACACAGATTGGTTTTAGTCGGTCTGATTCCGACACACCGTTCCAGAAAACCCCGATCGGATGACGGCCCGAGGGGGTTACCACAGGTTTAAAAGAAAAGGTCCTACAGAAGGCAAGGCAAACAATTTGAATGTTCGGTTTGCGAAGTCCCGTAAAGAAAATCTTAAACTATTATTTCTACTAGGCAAAAGCAATGGTTTCCAATAAATTTTCTGGTCAACTAACTGAATTAATACATAAGATTGAAAACCTGTATCAAAACACAATTAGTTTTGAATAGAAAAATGTCTCTCAAACCAAGATGGGGTCTGAAAGTTTTTCTTTGACAACCGCTATCAGTCTACTCCCAAAGATAAATGGGGATTAACAAGTGATCCGAGATTGCTATAGATTTATATAATTCAATGTTGCAAGATACAGATAGGTTATTTACTTACTGTAAAATTTGACATTAAAAACCCGGCATTCGTTCGTTTTCTTTTGTTCTGTGTGCGGCCATGCCTATTTTCGTTTTCTTTGACATTGCCATTGGCAAAATTGTGACAATTCCACAAAAAATATTAATCAAAAGTGGGAGTTGAAGTATCTATTTTCCATGTTTTATTATATGATCACACGATCTTGGCTTCAAGTAACCAGTGACAACTATGTATGCCAAGCATGTTGGAACTTGGCCTATGATGTGGTTCTTGGAAGGCGCCCGATTGAAGCACCAACATAAGTTGGTCGTTATAGTATTTGTGATTGCTGCAGTCGTTCACTGTTGAACCACCTTGAATCGTGATCAGAGAGTGAACCAGAATATTACAAAAAATTAAATATAAAAAAATACATATATACTTTATAACAATATCCGTATCAAGGTTGTCTGTAAGAGATCGCCGTGTGTGATAAGGCCGCTTATTGCTATACCTAACTGTTTGTGACATGTTTTCTGTATTTATATGTATAAAAGGTGTACAATAAAGAATTAAATAAAAAAAAATACTTAACAGTGCTTAGCTTAGGCACGAATGAGCCGGCTCAACCGGTGCGATACCACGGCCTCACAGAAAACCGGATGTGAAGCTACGCTTGCGATGCATTTCCCCGAAGTTAGTGAAGTTTCCGGAGGCCGAACTAACCCTCTTCTCTGTCCTTTCCCTCATGCCCCATCTCCTCTTTCCCGTCTCCTAACTCCCCCTTTCTTTTTGTCACACCCGTATCTCCTTTATTTTCTAAGTGTATTGCATTTAATATAGAGGCTTGTCTGTCAGATCTTCGACATGTCACATTTGGAGGCTCTCTACTTGCACTCCATGCATAAAACCATTATACAACCACAAGCATTCAAAAATATTTCGCTTTTTATTCCTAGCTGCAAACCTAGTAAATAGAGGATAATAAAAAAAATAGCTAAAGGCCTTATCGCAGCCTGCGATCTCTAACAGGCAACCGCTTATAAATTATATACTATAAAGTAATGGGCAATTTGTTGTACACAACTTAAACGAAACTATATACCTACAACAAAAACATATAAAGAAAAAAGAAAATCAATTTCAAAACGGTGGTTCAAAAAAAATAAAATACAAATAAATACGACCATACTCTTATCAATATACATATGTATATGTATTATAAAAGTACAAACATATAATACATATGTACATTTGCGTGTCCTTTATTTTTCAAAGTTTTAAAGTTCTAACGCATGGGTTTTTTAGATATCGAAGTCTTAGTTTTATTTGCCTCTAAAACACTCGGAAATAAAATTTTACCTTCAAGTTATTGCAGTACCTTTTGTAATATGTGCGAAGTTAAATTGACTGTTAGTGAAAGGGCTAATCTTGTCTTTCGGGAGTGTCTTACATTTTAGGAAAAAGCTAAATCTCTACCAGAGCCAAACCTAACTGTTTAAAAAATCTTGTGCATCTTCATCGTGCTTGCATGGAGTTGCAAAAAAAATCTTAAAAATACAAGATTACAAACGCCATGAGGAGGACTTTATTAATAATTACGATAATTTAAACGCTCTGGCTTTGAAACGGGTGAGAATTGAAGAAGATAAAATATTAAAAAAAAAACAAAGAGAACCAGGGCGTCCAGGGTGTAGACAAAAAGTTAGCCGAGTAAATGAAGGAAAAAGGTATGAGCAAATGTGTTTCACGCCTAAGTTAGTTGCATCTTTGCATAGATGTCAATTAAGCATAAGGAATTCCGTCTATATACTTCAGGCTGTAGTAGAAGCACTAGCACTAGCACTGTGATGATTTTAATATAAACAAATTGTCTATTTATTGCATGCGTGCACAGAGTGGCAAAGATAGAGCGGCATCTATAAAATGAGATTTTCAGAATAATATGTCTGAAATGGTGATTATTCTCAGGGATGGGAAATAATTACCTGGACTTAACTTGAGAAGTTGTAAAGAAGAACGCCTGCTAATTCTAATTTGATTTGGAGAAAAGTAACAACTGCTGGCTGTACCCAAACTGGAGAGCTCTTCCGGCCAGGATCAAGTTACAGCTGTGTTGAACGCACTTTATGACTAGAACCTCGATGTCAAAGTACAAATAATGTGCTATGACACGACTGCATCTAATACAGGGCGATTGAAAGCACCTTGTGTACTTTTTGAATAAAAACTAGACGGGAAAATACTATTCTCTGATTGCTGCCATCACGTTTACGAACTGGTTTTAAAATGTGTAAATATAATACAACAATAGAAGTTGTTGACATTTTATAATCAAGAGCTGTGATTATCGGGAACTGATTGAACTATTATTTTCTTAGGAGGTGACAGTGAAAAAAAAAAAAAAAAAATTGACCTCCCGGAGCGATGCATCAAGCAAAGTGGATGGCGGTTTTTCGTTTGACGTTGTTAAGAAAATAAAGGACATTTGTAAGCGATGCAGTTTCAAAACGTATATTTTAATTATATTTTAATAAGGAGTCGTCCCGTTACCGCCGCTGCGATCGGCACGTTTTTCTATCGCTCTGTACTTTTGTCTCGTATTTTGTAAAAGTTTAATATTTCGGTAATATAGTATCAGTGAGCTTAAAACAGTGTCCGTTTTCTTTAATTTGATCTTCTGACCTATACAGTGGTCACTTCGAACCGGATCTACAGTGAAATGTACCCCACATCGAAAAGTAGGATGAGCACAAGGAGATTAGCCAGAAAGGAGGCGGAAGCAATAGAGGGTCAGTCTTCAGCTCAAGAGTTACCTACATTACTACCTAGTAAAGAGAAAGAAGTTCTAGAAGACCATTTTACACAAAATGAAAAAATATCGGTACGAAATGAAAAGGTTGAAGGTAGTGATGTAAAATCGGAACAACCGTTATTCGACAGTACAATGATACCTGCTACGTCTCATCAGTTCTCAAAGACGAACTCCAAGCGGTCTACATCTTCTTCAGTGCTTGCACGAAAAAAGAAGTTGGAATTGTAGGCAGCGGAGGCAAAGGCTAAGATTGAAATGGAACTGATAGATAAACGTTTAGCGGCAAACCTAGCGGAAATAGACGATGAGTGTAGTGTACGGTCTGATTACACTAACAAGGGGGTGGAGGAGTGGCTGGAGCGCAGCCATCGAGAACTAGAAGTACAGCCCGTCCACGACAAGGGTCACACAACGGACGTGCCGTACGCGCCGGTCAAGGAGGTTGCCGGCACTAAGGGAACAGTTCAACTTCTGGCTAGCGCACTTAAGGATCTGACAGCCGCTTCTACCAGCAATCTTAACTCCAACCTATTAAGTAGAATTTGTACGCCAAAAGACTTACCATTGTTTTGTGGAGACCCCATGGAGTGGCTTCATTTTAAACAGGCATATGAAGAGTCGACCAAGGTATGTAATTTCAAAGAGAATGAAAATTTGTGGCGCTTAAGAAAATGTCTGAAAGGATCTGCTCGCGAAACTGTCTCGGCCCTGCTGATAAGTGCAACTTCGCCTGAGACAGTGATGTCCACACTCGAGCTGCAATTTGGTAATCCTGAAGTCATATTGTCACGCATTTTAATAGATCTCAAGAAATTACACTCAGTGTCCCAAGAATATCACAAAGATATTATACCCTTTTCTATAAAGGTGCGAAACTGTGTAGCCGCTGTTAAAATAATCGGTGAAGAATACCTAAACCTACCTACCTAACCTAAGTATTTTATCAAAATTACCACCTGTTCTACTCTCAAAGTGGACAGACTACAGTTATACATTTATAAAACAAGGCAGAAGGCCAACATGGTTTGATATTTCTGAGTTCTTAAATGAAGAAGCAAAGAAAGTGTCTTCGATGGCGTTATTAATCAATAAAAATAACACAGATAGTTACTGCAACAAGAAAAGGTATACAGAAGCTACTACGCATACAGTGGTATTGAATAAAAGCGGTGAGAACAGTGTGAAGTGTCTGTACTGCCGTATTTCAAAACATAAATTACAGGATTGTAAAAGATTTCGTAAAGCGTTACGTAAAGATCGATGGAACTTTGTCAAACGACACCGCTTGTGCTATAAATGCATAGATGCAACACATAGCCGCGAAACATGTCCGGCGGCAGCGTGTGACGTCAAGAGCTGTGGACAAGCTCACCATAAGTTACTGCACTATAACACGCGCCAAACAACGAACGACGATGCCGACGGTAACCAGTGTGTGAAAGAACTTTCTACAATCGAATCATCGTCGTTGACGGCCTCTCCTGAAGCTGTAAATCATGTGAAAAACAGTGAGTGCAAAGTGTTGTTAAAAGTAGTGCCTGTAAGTGTACATGGACCGAACGGCATTATAAAAACGAATGCGTTATTAGACGATGGTTCTACCGTGTCTCTTATCAGTGCATCGCTTGCGTCACGAGCCGGTTTGCGCGGGCGCCGCCGGGAGACATTGCACGTGCGTAGTGCATGGGACAACAGCGCGCTTGTATGCGACACCGATCTCGTAAACGTTTGTATAACGAACTGTAATGGTGAGAAATTTGAACTTTCTGTACGTAGTATTCAGAACTTTAGTGTACCTGTACAAAATTATAATTCAGTTAATTTTAATATGTATTCTCATTTGTCTATCATTAAAAACGAATTATGTTATAGTACTTCTATACCTGAAATATTGATTGGTCACGATAATTATAATTTAATGTTACCTTTAGAAATTAGAGTCGGCAAATGTAACGAACCTTATGCCACTCGTACTCCACTGGGATGGTGCGTTCATGGTCGCACACCTACATCGCTCTCAAAACACGCGTGTAACTCCACGTTACATGTTACCGAGGTTCAGTCAGGGTTGGCAGACACTACGTTAGAAGACCTGCACGAAATGGTAAGAAAATCATTTACTATCGAACATATGGGTATATCCGGAACACCACGTCAGAACTCAAATGATCTGCGCGCGTTGGAACATCTGGAACGAACAGCAAAATTAATCGATGGTCAATGGTACGTGGGTTTACCGTGGAAGGACGCCAGCTGTTTTATGCCTGATTCAGAACGCACGGCTTTATCTAGGTTGCATAACTTAGAGAAGAAAATGTCTTGTAACGAGCAGTACGCATTGAGGTATCAGGAACGTATAAAACATTTGTTAAACAATGATTTCGCTGAGGAAATTAAAGATACCACAAAAATAAATAAAACATGGTACTTACCTCACTTTGGTGTAGACAACCCTAACAAGAGTAAGTTACGTTTGGTTTTTGATGCGGCCGCCAAGACGCAGGGTTTATCACTCAACGATTACTTACTGACAGGTCCAGATTTATTAATGTCCTTATTGGGTATAATGTTACGTTTCCGCGAGCACGACATCGCTGTTGTGGGCGATATTAAAGATATGTTTTTAAGGGTTAAAATATCACAAGCTGATCAGGACGCCCTTAGATTTCTGTGGCCCGACAACCCTAAGGAACCTATAAAGACATATAAAATGACATCTTTAATATTTGGTGCGAATTGTGCGCCCTTTATTGCACAATTCATAAAAAATAAAAACGCTGAACGTTATGAGTCATCGAAACCCGCAGCGGTTCAAGCTATTCGCCACCAGCACTATATGGACGATTATATAGATAGTCAACCGAATGAAACTAATTGCATTCAACTCGCTCGTGACATTATAGACATACATAAACAGGGAGGGTTCCAGATACGTAACTGGTTGAGTAACAGCTCGAAAGTTTTAAATAATTTGCCTGAGGAGTCGCTCGCCAGTTCGGCTGCTACCGTGAAGATCGGAGCACAACATGAGGGTGAGCGCGCTTTGGGTATCATATGGTACCCTGATGACGACACTCTGGGGTTCGATACCTCGATTAAACGGATCCCTGAAGCTATAATGAATGGTACAAAATGGCCTACAAAACGCGAATTACTGAGAGTAATTATGTCATTATTCGCCGTGTATGGATTCCTTTCACCATTCACTATTAATGGTAAAATACTGCTTCAAGAGACCTGGAAGTCAAATATTGGATGGGATGAAAACATAAACATCGATATTTATAAAAAATGGAGTAAATGGTTGAAGTTATTAAAAACAATAAATAGCATACGTATACAGCGCTGCTACCGGCGATCTGCTACGGGCGTGAACTATGATTCACAATCACAGCTGATAAACGATCCATTCATTGACACATACATATATACCTGTGTCTACACAGCTACAAACAGATAGGCCGTCTAACGAAACCGGTTATATTTGTTTACAACTTCACATTTTTTGCGACGCGTCGACACAAGCTATGTGTGCGGTAGCATATTGGCGTTGGTTAGATCATAACAAACAGATTAGAGTTTGTTTCGTAGCGAGTAAATGTCGTGTTACTCCGCTCAAACCAGTAACAGTGCCCCGATTGGAATTGCAATCTGCAGTAATGGCTGCCAGGTTAGCGAATACATTACAGTCCGCACATCGAATTAAAACAGCTGACCGATACTTTTGGTGTGATTCCACAACTGTATTACATTGGATACTTAATAATACACGCTGTTATAAATCTTATATCGCGCATCGCTTGGGAGAAATAGATGAACTAACACAAATGAAAGAATGGAGATACGTACCTACATCTTTGAACGTTGCAGATCTGGCCACTCGTGAAAATTTTGATAGTCTTCAGCTGGATGCCGATCGGTTTAATGGACCGTTATTTCTGCACGAAACAGAACCTTCATGGCCTATCAGTACAGTCATACCTGTTGTCGAGGATTGTAACTTGGAATACGTAAACAATATTGTACCTACAGATTACTTACCTGTACCGGATTCGATGCGATTTTCTTCTTGGATACGTCTTCTAAGGAGTACATCAGTAGTACTGAAATTTATATATAGATGTCAAAGAAAGGTCATTGATGAATGTGCCGCTATGAAGGACGCTGAAAGACTGCTTATACGCCATGCACAAAATGAATCATTTTATTCGGCTATATCTGCGATTAAGCATGGAACATATGTAGATAAAAGCAGCAAGATACACACACTAACGCCTTTTCTTGATGACCAAGGTGTACTGCGCGTGGGTGGACGTATTGACGCCACCGCGGATGTTACCTTTGACATGAAGCATCCTGTAATTTTAGATGGAAGAAGTCAAGTTGCAAAATTAATTGTAAAGCATTACCATATGCTGGCTGGCCATAGTAACCAAGAGATGGTAGCAAACAACCTGAAACAAAAGTATTGGATTATACGATTAAGACCTACTGTTAAGGAAATAACGAGTAAATGCATGCTTTGTAGATTAAGAAAGGTAACACCTCACATGCCTATAATGGGTGACTTACCTGCTGCCAGAGTCGCTCATCACCAAAGACCCTTTACACATTGTGGTGTAGATTTGTTTGGACCGATGGAGGTTACGGTGGAAAACGGTATGGAGTTCTCTTCACATGTCTCACTGTTCGTGCAATCCATGTGGAGACAGTACCTAGCCTCAGTACAGATTCAGTGATTATGGCTCTTCGCAGGATGGCCTCTAGACGTGGATGGCCTTCACACTTGTACTCTGATAATGGGACGAACTTAAGGGGAGCAGACACAGAGCTAAAGAAGTTCGCTTCGGAGCTTGATGAGCAGTCTCTGCATACTGCTGTAGGTGTTCAGGGTGCCCGCTGGACCTTTATACCGCCGGCTAGCCCTCACTGGGGGGGGGCTTGGGAACGTTTAATTCGTAGCGTCAAAGTCACACTTAGAGTAATCCTCAAGGAAAGAGCTCCTAGAGAGGAAGTACTCAATACGCTGCTGGCTGAAGTGGAAGCCATCGTGAATGGACGTCCGTTGAGTCACGTATCGGTAGAAGTCAACAGCAAGGAGTCGTTGACACCTAACCACTTCTTACTAGGCTCGTCATCTATCTTACCGCAGTTAGGAAGCTTTGATGATTCTGACCTCTTCTTGCGCCGTCAATGGCGTATAGCACAAAGGCTGGCCGACATGTTTTGGAGAAGATGGGTTACGGAAGTGTTACCGGAGATGATACCACGTCAAAAGTGGACCAAAGACGGTCAAATACCTCTTAAGGTTGGTGACCTAGTGTTCATCGCTGACCCTGCTGCTCCTCGAAACGTTTGGCCGCGAGGTATTATTGAGGAGGTTTTTCCCGGTAGAGACGGTAGGGTACGAGTGGTTCAAGTTAAGACGCAATTGGGCAGTCTTAAAAGATCTGTTGCTCGCATCGCTAAAATTCCTATGGAAGTTTGAGTGCTGCCAAGTCAGCACTGGGGTGGGGCTTGTGTAAGCTATGCAGTTTCAAAACGTATTTTTTAATTGTTAGTATTGTAAGGTAGATATAAGGAGTCGTCCCGTTACCGCCGCTGCGATCGGCACGTTTTTCTATCGCTCTGTACTTTTGTCTCGTATTTTGTAAAAGTTTAATATTTCGGTAATATAGTATCAGTGAGCTTAAAACAGTGTCCATTTTCTTTATTTTGATCTTTTGACCCATACAATATTAGTATTCCGGCGAAAGAAAATAGGGAGCATCTTTAGCTTGTTACGAAATTCGAAAACATGATCATATTTGCGTAAACCAAAGATGAATCTTATAGAGAAGTTTTAGAGACGCTTAAGTTTATCAAGGAGGACCAACCTCATTAAGATCAAAATAGTTGACATCAGCGTATTCAAGGAATATGTAAAACAAAAATGGAGTTTTTACTTAATATCATAATTGAGTATTAAAAAAAATACAGTAGAATTGAGAACCTCCTCCTTTTTTGGAGTCAGTTGAAAACTCTCCCAATATTGCAAGTTTTTTTTTTCAAGTACTCTTCGTTGTTGTAAGTAAAAACAAATAAAATATATACAATATAAATATATAACAAATACAATATATATAACAAATAAAATATATAACTATACATACAATATTCAAGTTTTTTGTATCAAACCATATCGTTGGACGGGTTGATCAATAGAATGGTTATTAAATATCGTGACTAATGTGTAAGCAAAACAAAATAATACTTTTAAAGTTTTATTGTTAGGAGTAATACAGTATAAATAATCTGACATCTGGAGGTTTTCCCTGTTCAGCTATGCTACGCCGAATTTAAGCGAAATATAGTTACTTTTCGATATAAACGTGAAAGAAGTCGCTGGCACATCAGGTATTATATATTTCAGTTGTAAATTTTAGTCATATGTAGTGTTTCTTTAATATAGTGCCTTAGCAAGTTTCTATTATGTACAAATTTCGTTTCAGACCTGATCACACGGCCGTCTCATTACGGACTTCTTCATAAAGCCTTTGCATTTATGTAAATTTGATCATACAGCCGCCTATTTACAAAGACTTCAACACATAGCCCTCAAAAAAAAAAGGAGAAGGCCAGAGTAGGTCCTTTACAATATCCAGAATTTCAGTAATTTTTAGTACCTACTTTATACGTACTTAATAAGTTTTAGATGCGAATAAAGCAATATTTACTTAAATACAACCGACTATTTCGTGTGGTATTTCGTTCGTCCTCAATTTGCAGTAATATTTATAAATGACAATGAAGACACTTTTTGCAAATGTGGGTGTATGCCTAGTATAAGTTTGAGAAGATATATATGTATGTATGTTTGTTGACTACTTTCTTTCGTGTGACACACGTGGCCTTTCCGTTCGTTCGAGCCAAATGTAGATGGGATTTGTACAAATTCTCAACAGATTTTTTTTTTTTTATATTTAGGTATATTTCCGTAGTTAAATATACAGATGAAGGGGCCACGGGCGTTTTCGATTTATCCACGAGGCGTGATATCAAACAACTAGGAACACTTTGATAAAGTTTACTACAGAGTATTAGAACCGCGGAATTTTAATTATAATGTAATGTTGGGGCACTTTTTTATGAACCTTTTATTCTTTTATATAAATATTATTTCCTTTATACATGTATATATGAATATTTACCGCAGATATTATTTAAAACACTACAGCTATAAGTACTAAATAATATACATAACTTTAGGTAGGTTACTTATATATGAGTAACTCCATTTATGTATGGATAACAAATAGTAAGCACGAAAATAGTTTTGACAGTTGACATAGTATCTTTATATGCAAATGTTATTTAACGTCCGCTATCCTAATTGAATTATAACAAAAGCTATCGGTATCAATTAAATTAAATTAAAATTCATAAATATATTATGCATATTACAAATGATTATTGCATATTACTACGTGTAAGTATTATATTATTTTGTTTTTAACTTGTGGAAAGGACTACTTGTGAGGCTGTACAAGATATACAAGATAAGACCGATGGTGCGATATGTTCTAAAAGATTTCTAAGTGAGAGATTCACTTGCATAGCTAAAATGACGTCCACACTGACAAAGCTATCAGCCCTACACAGTAATCTTCAATGCATTCGAAAGGTATGAATCTATTTCATCTAGAAACTCTTTTTGGATCTGCTTCCACAATTCCTTACTCTAGATGTCATCCTCTTAGAGGGTGAAACGCAGTGAAACAACTAGTATATTCACTACTTTACATGCAACATGGAAGTGCAGCGACAAAATGACTACAACTACGGCAGAAAGGTGAACGACTACAACTACGACAGAAATATCCAGTTGCTGCTTCGATGACTGAAACGAGACCCTAGGGTAACTCTTATTTAGACAACGTCCAGGTACACCAGAACGGCACTTCCTCGCGATTGGCCACTGTAGTGAGTGGAGGTGAAATCCCGTCCCGACCACCCGCGGAAATAGAGACTATTTAGAGGAGCGTACCTCCACGTGCGAGGACCGCGACCCGCTCGCTGCCTCAGGAACTGTGGCACCCCATGATAGCAGAGCGCTTACCGGCAAACTATTGATTGCGTTAGCGATGTCCAGCGACACCGCCAACTGCAAGCCGCCACAGCTCACAACACCGATCGTAGAACGACCAACTCGGAAACGGAATTGGGCATCCGACAAATCGCCTTTGTAGGTCTATATTAAGACTGCATACAGTATTATGTACTACAACTAAACCATGGTCTGCAAAATATGAGTTCATACAAACATCCTTTGTTTTTCGAGGAATGAGTCTCATTATTCCATATAGTCATTTTTTTTTTGTAAGCCTAACATAATGACTCCACTTTGCCTGATGGTAAGCAATAAATGGAGTCCAAGAGTGGTGGTCACCATCCTCATTGCATGTCTAGTCAATGTAGTATGGTGACCCACACTATGGCGGCCTGGTGAGATGCTTTTTCAAGCCCTTAAAAGACCCAGGATCAAAGTGGGAAGGAAAAGCGTGCGCTGGTAGTGAATTCGAATCTTTTACCGATCGGAACAGGAAAGAAGAGCCAAACCGTTTCCTTCGGGATCGGATACCTTCGACTCCCAAACGGTGACTCCTCAGGCCAGCACGTGTAGTCCTGTAGGTAGAGGAAGGGAGAAGGTGGGACCAATAGGAAGAGCTCGTCAGAATACTCCCCGTGATGTAGGCGATAGAGAACTGCCATAGAGGCGACATTTCTTCGCAACTGCAGGGGCTCAAGAGACTGGGTTACCTCAGGACAGTCTATAATACGGACTGCGCGTCACTGAAACCGATCGAGAGCGTCAAGCAGATACTGCGCATAGCCATCCCAAAGATGAGAGCAGTCCTCCACGCAGGAGCGAACCTGGGTTTTGTATAAAAGACACTGATGCTCGGGCGAGAAGAACCGTCTCACCTTGTTCAATACACCGAACTTCCGCGAGGCCGCCTTAGTGACGTTCTCGATGTAATCACGCGGATTGAGATCCCGACAGATGTCCATACCCAGTATACTAAGCCTATCCTGTAGTGGCAGTTGAGTGTTCTGAAAAGTAGGAAGGGGAAGGAATGGAGACTTTTTGTTTGAAAACGCGCACGCCTGTGTTTTCTTGGCGCTGAACTCGACCAGATTTTCACAACCCCATTGAGAGATGCGGCTCAAGACTCGGTCGAGCTCAGCGACAAGCTCCTGTCGTTTTCCCTCAACGTCTGCTAGCTTGGCAGCAGGATGTCCAAAATATCGCCCGTATACTGTGCTGTCGTCTGCATAACAATGTATGTTGCCAAGAGCCAACATATCATTGATATGCAGAAGGAACAGCGTGGGTGATAGGACGGAGCCCTGAGGTACACTAGCTCTAACCTCCTGGAAGTCAGAAGCCGCGCCGTCACAGAGAACCCTAATGCGGTGCTTGTGGAGGAAGGCAGCAACCCAGTTGCATAGCTTGGATGGCAGATCAAATCCAGGAAGTTTGGAGAGAAGCGAGCGATGCCAGACCCTATTGAAGGCCTTGGCAATGTCGAGGCTGATGGCCAAGGACTCCCCATGCCTATCCATAGCCTCACCCCAAAGGTGTGTGACGTACGCTAGAAGATCACCCGTGGATCGGTTCGGCCTAAAACCATATTGCCGATCATTTAACAAGGAGTGATCCTCTAGGTGGCGGATTAATTGGGTGTTGATGATCCGCTCGAACACCTTACAGAGTATGGTGGTGACGGCTATAGGACGGTAATTAGCTGGATCGGAGCGGTCACCTTTTTTGGGAATGGGTTGGACGTTCGCCTCTCTCCAGGCCTCCGGAACAATTCCCGTGGAATAGGACAGGCGATACAAGCGCGTCAGTACAGGAGACAACTCTGGTGCACAGTTTTTAAGAACCACCGCCGGAATACCGTCGGGTCCACTGGCTTTCCGAACATCAAGTGACCAAACCACACGGACATCCCTCTGCCGGATGCGAATATCCCGCATTGCGGAGTCGCAAGATGCAATGGTGGGCGGTTGAGCGCCACGGTCGTCGATTCTTGAGTTAGTCGCAAAGAGGTCAGCAAGTAGTTTCGTGGGCCAGTGATCCGTCAGGGTACTTCAGATGTGGCAGCGAAGGTTGGCAGTAGTTGGACTGCACGGTTTTGGCCAATCGCCAAAACTTACGGCTACCCGTAGGGTATGCGACGAGTTCTTGACAAAACCGTGCCATGCGCTGGGCATCAGCTCTGATGTAAGCCCTCTAGCATACCCTAGAGGCTTTGTTACACGCTGCTTTTAGGCGATCAACGTCTGGGTCACAGTGAGCGCAGGCCCTGATCCATGCGCGGTAGGCTGACTGCTTTTGAGCGACAGCACGGGTACACTCGCGATGAACCAGGGACGGGTCTTTGTGCTGGCGACTTCACTGTAGAGGATATAGTACTCCATACCGACAGTGATTTCGTCAGCCACGGCAGACGTATTTTGCTACAGATCCCTGTCTTTAAAGCAGCGTTGAGCCTACGGAATGGATGCAAAATAATCCCGCATTCCATCCCAGTCTGTTGACGAGTAGTGTCATAACCGTCGCCTTGTTACCACAGGTCATGGTGGGGCAACAAGAGGCACCGAGGTGGACACCAGGCAGTGGTCGGAGGATCCCAGAGGGGCGTGAAACGTTACACTGTACTGCGCTGGGTGACTCGTCAGCAGAAGGTATAGCAAAGAGGGCGCTTGACCCGATATGTCTGGTATCCTGGTGGGCTGGAGTACCAGTTGGGTAAGGTCATGCGTGAGAGCGAATGCGTGGGCAGTTCGACCAGCGCGGTCCTTTCTGGAAGATCCCAGCCAGAAGTCATGGTAGGCGTTAAAGACTCCCAAAAACACCAGTTCGGCGGTCGGGAACTGCTTCTGCGCTTTGTCCGTTGCGTGACTCATGTTGCCAAAGAGTCGAATTGTCTCGGAGTGTCCGGAATGGGACCGATAAAGGCAAACGTAGATCCGGCTAATAAAGCCAAAATCCACGTGAAGCCAAAGGATGGAAAAGGATGCGTCTTCTAGGCAGTGCAGACGGTGACAACAAACATCCACCCTGACGAAAAGACGTACCCCAGCCCTCGCGAGGAAGCACTCTTCTAGCACGTAGCCGGGATAGTAGAGATATGCCGTGTTGCGTATTTGTTTCTCCGTAAGGAAAAAGCATGGCCGGCCGAGCCGTCTCAAGGTGCTGGTGTACGGCGTTGAGGTTTGCATGGAGTCCACGTATGTTAGTGAACTCCACCTCAAAAAGCGGGTTGGTGGGAGAGGAGGCTGCCGCTGTTGGACCATTTTTCCATCTTTGTACTGCCATGATAAGAGTTGGGAAAGGGGGCGTAAAATGCATAACAGTCATCGTGACAGTGTAAACTGAGACTGAAAATACTGTGTCATCATGTAACGGTGAGGCATGGCGGAGACCGAACCACCGGACGGAAGGGCCCCGTACCCTCCCGGAAATGGACGCCGGGTCCCACCGTCCGGTCACCAACCGGCACG
This sequence comes from Tyria jacobaeae, assembly GCA_947561695.1. Taxonomy (NCBI): domain Eukaryota; kingdom Metazoa; phylum Arthropoda; class Insecta; order Lepidoptera; family Erebidae; genus Tyria; species Tyria jacobaeae. Next base: position 13,500,652 of record OX387213.1, on the reverse strand, counting down.
ACGAGCCACTCAGTGGATTATGCGCGACCTGACGGGGCAGCCTCCCAGGGTGGTTAGCCGTGGTTGGGCCCCTCTCTATGCCGCGGGCGGCAGCGGCACCACCGTTTCTAGGGGTCTCCCTGTCCGACGGTTCGATCTACGCTACCCTCACAATGATTCTACGAGCACTCCACTGCTCACACACATACCACGATAACTGTCACCCCTGCATCATTGGGCCTCCGGCGCACTCACTCACCAGCGAAAGAGGACAGGAGCGACCACGAATGTTGTCGCTTTAGGCTGGTTTTCTGTGAGAGGGTAGTACTGCCCCGTTCGAGCCGGCCCATTCCTGCTGAAATCAGCGTGGCTCTACTACCTAGTCGTTAATCCATAGGATTCAGTGATGAAGTAGCAAAAACGTATAGTGGTAAAAGGTAATAAATAGTTGGTATCCATGATATTCCACTATTTCCGTAATCAGCGTTTCGAAACAATGAAAACAACGAAACAATAATTCTAATATTTTGATGTGACAAAATGTAGCGAAAAAGTTTTATGCAGGGAAATTGACGGATACAGGAGTAAGGGACGACCAAAAAAAAGATTGATGGAATGCGTGAAATAGGATATGACTAGAAACTAAATAAGCAGTGAAATGGGAAATTATAGAGTGTAATAGAAGAAGAGAACACATTGCACCGACAACTGAAACAATAATTATTGTAGAGATCCATTAATAAGTAAACACAAATTTTCAACACAAAAAAAATAATGGAAATAAAACTTCCCTGACTCATCTAAATAACGACGATTCAAAGGTCAAGCTAAAGAAAGAAAGAAAAGAAAGAAAGAAAACATTTATTAATGACAACAAGGTGAAAAAAAACATTTTTGTATAGGTACATATGTAGGTACACTGTACACTGGATACAATTTATTTAGTTGTCAATAAACGGTCAAACCGTTCAGCCATTTGCTGTGCTTTAGAATGTAGTTAAAGCACAAGGCTGGAAGGGTGCAAGGTTTTTAATGAGATGCCCTAAATTATACCTTTAACATCAAGACATGTCCCTAGGCACGTAATATATAATCATCGTAATTGTCAAAAAAACAATCCACATGCTACAATAATTATTGAAAGGAACTAAAGGGGCACGAGAAGCACGTATGTGTAATATCTATGTAGTCTCACTGCTACATTATTGAAAACTCGTATTTTAAAGTAGGTACCTATATATTTATTAGTTATGAAATAAAAACCTAACACAAATTGCATTACAGATTGTGTAAGAAACAAACACATGACTATACTTATAAAATCAAATTTACTAAATAACAATAAAAGCGATGTTATTCGTATCTCGATCCGAACTCAAGCGGTCATTATGAAACTTAGATAATGCGTCTCGTCTTCTTGCCCACCATTCCGTCACTTTCCGGGCAGACCAATGGCGTGCCGCTTACGGTGTAGCTTGTGATAATAGTGTCTATTAACAAATAGACATATGTATATACTACACTGTTTTATGTGTCTATTATAGTTTCCCCTGAGGGAATTTAATAGAATAAATGCAAGTTCTCAATGTGGCGATAACATCTGGCCGTCTTGCATAAGCATGCGTTCATAGTTCGTCAGTTGCTGAGAACAAAGTACTTATCATCATTAGTTACTTGAATATATTCATGTACATATCTTTCTATTTTTTCAAGCATACACCTACGTGGAATCTTTTACCTACTATTCCATCGACAGTCAGTAGATAAAGAGCCTTCCACTTCATTATGTCAAAACCGGGACACTACTGAAACTGCCTAATGATAGTATAATTGTTCCATTGGCACTCAGTCACCTAATTTCCTAGGCGATGCCTTTGGCCAACCTAAGACTTTAAGTCTAGCTTAACAACAGCACAAAACATAGGCTTCCAGAATCTACTCGTCTAAACATCTGGATTTGCACGAATAAGCAGTAGTATTTGCAGTGTCGAAGCAATTGCATTTGATTCTACATCATACCTATATATGTATATACTATACTATACATCAGACCTTTCATACACGTTTATCGATAACGGGTACTTTTAACTTGATGCTTCCCGAGTATACTGACGATACAGACAGCATACATCTTTCAGAACCTACCTACACCGACTTGCCCACTTTAAAGAGCATTAGACTTCTTTTTATTATTTAGGGGGACTGATGAACAGAGGGGTCATCTGATGGTTACACCTGCAACTCAAGAGTCGTTTGGCCATCTTTGAGGGTGAAGAGGGATGGGGGACGCGGGGAGGGGAAAGAGGAGAGGGTGATGAGGAGATGGAATTGCACTTGAATGAATGAATGATGAATCACACTTCCCTCAAAATTCAACGTGAACCTTTCTGACCCTTTCTCAAATCTTGTCACTGCATCTTTCAATTTACATAGTTTGGCAAGCCTGACTTCACAGTAGAATTATACCAATTCTTTAATAAAATTACACAACACTTAAACAATTGAACTGATAAACTAATTTTGTTCTTCCTTTTGTTTGATTCGAGCGAAGAATGGATAGTAACGATATTTCTGCTTAATGTATTTACATATTGCATGTAAACTTGAGAGTAACTAATAAAACTGCAACTTGGAAGTATGAAAATGTTTAAAACAGTTAAAGTAAACCCAGTTTTCAACAACCCATGAAAGTTTCAAAAATAAACTTTTATGGATGTTAAATAATATTGTATTTAGGTCTTAAAATGTTTTAGAGCGGAAGAACCACAGAAGAAGCACGTTCGTATGGGCCGGCGCGACCGGTGTGATACCATGGCCTCACAGAAAACCGGTTGTTAAACATTGTGTTACGCAAATTAAGTGAGGTTCCCGGAGGCCCACACTCCATCCCTTCTCACCTTCCTTTCTTTCCTTTCCTTATTCCCTTCCTTTCTTCGCCTCCCACCTTGCCTCTTCCCTTGAGATTAATTTCTTTAAATATTTGAGTGGTAAGTATTCATTGCGTGTATATAAAACGTTATAACGTTACGGTATACAAAAAAAAAAATATTTGTCGATGTACGTCTAACAAAATACTATCGTGAAATTAAATACGAAATAATGCATAATTACCATCATTTCCGTATGTTATTCACATTCTTATTAATATTGTCGGTATATGGATTTCCGTAAAACAGTTGTTTATTGATTAGATTACTCTGCCTGTAGAACTATTTATACTTGATTTTACACGTCATAGTTGTAGTCCACTTGCACCTTTCCTTCACATTCCGGGCGGACAAATGGCGTGGCGCTACCGGTGTACCTTATACTAATAATGTCTATTCACCATTCAAGGTTGACTTATATAATACACTGTTTAATTTATCTATTATAGTTGCCCCTATTTTGGAATAAGATTGCGTTTGCCTTAATATCTAAGCCATTTTGACACAGGTTTATACACAGTATACGTCATAGAGAAAGTATTGGTTTTGGTGTATAATAATCATATATCAAAGTCTACGTAATTGAAAATGTTATGATGTATGTAAGTATATGTGCGTCATACCATATGGGTATACTCATACATGTACCGGTGGTGATGTAATTAAAATACGTTGTAGTAGCGTAATGTTAGAAGGTCACGCAGCGCTGCTTCTATTATCAACTCTTGTGAAGACCTTTTAATAGGATATATACCGAGTAGGTGAGCTCACATTTTACAACGCAAAAATTCAATTTTGACAACAAACGAGGAAATGATACGCGTACGCGTACGATATTGCGTGGTTATGGCCTATATGTACATATTTTTATTACCGTCACTTGAAAAGCTTGTATGCAAATGCGACATCATGCTCTTATTGCGCTTTTATTACTTTCCCTGTTACGTTTAACAACTATTATAGCATTAAACCATTATATTATACGGGGACAGACAATCAAGCGTGTCACCTAGTGGTAAGTGACAACCGCCGTCCATCGACACCTGAAACTCGAGAGTCGTAAGTGCGCTGCCCGCCTTTGAGGGTAATGTGGGATGAGGGTATGCGGGGAGGGGAAAGAGAGGAATATGAGGAGATGGGAAAAGTGGATTGGGGTGAGGGCAGAGGAAAAAGGAGAGGGGAGTTGGACCTCCGGAAACCTCAATAATTTCGGGAAAATGCAACGCAAGCTAAAATTTCTAATAATCTATAAACGCATACAAAAAAAATCATTAAAATCGGTCCAACCGTTTAGGAGTTCAATGACATACACACGTACATTAGAATTATACATATATAAACATATGTACCTATGTAATTAACTTTTTGAAAACAATAAGAAGCAAATGTACTAGGCAACGAAAGGACACATTTTTTATTAGAATTTTTAGAAATTGTGTTGAAAATTAACACAACTTAGTTGTGGTGTTAGATACAAATGTTTATGCAAGACCAAGGTTTTAAGAACAATGAAGATTTATGCTCAAATGGGAGACGACTTACAACACAATACCTTGACTAAATAAAGATAATTTCTGTTGCTGAAACTTGATGACATCCTGTGACCTCACAAAACTATTTGTGGAATTGGATAACAAACATCCAATATCATCGAAAACTTAGAATCATGGATTCGTATTAAATCATTATTTAAGACGAAAAAAATCCATAATTTAATTGAAATTAATATTTATACCAAAAATTTAAAAGAAGTTTGCTTTTCGTAATATTACTAATTTAATATTTTTTTTTTTATTATTTGTAAGCCTACCATAATGACTCCACTTTGCCTGATGGTAAGCAATAAATGGAGTCCAAGAGTTTGTACCGTACTCTGTGTTGAATATTGTGTGCTAAGTTAAAGTTAAAGTCCTCTATCCTAAATCTATTTTTCTAGCCAGGGTGGGGTGAGGGGGGGGGGAGTTCCTTTTGAAAATCCACTTTGGATTAACATTAGTATTACCCATTATGAAAGTCTGAACAAGAGGAGGTGAAAAAGTTGTAAAAAAATTTGAGACACAGTATCCACAAACGTAGTTTTGGTACCATTAAGGAGCCTAAATCATAAAAAATATGAAGAACAAATTGCGCATGTGTATTCGGCAAGTAATGATGAAAATGCCGCCGGTAAAGTTAGTTGTTTCATAAAGTATTTACGCACAAAGACGCGTGATTTCTAGTGCGGTTGGCGCATTCTAGTGCTCGCTATCATACACGTTAAATTATGCTTCTAGTTGAATATAATAAAATTTTATGAGCTTGCGGTTAGATCTAGTTATCACAGTTTACTGTTTCTTTATTAAATAGCTCTATCTTCCAACAAATACTAACGATATGAAAGTAATTTATTCTACCATAGTACATTCAACACATTCTGCGTCTAACCAGAGGTTATATGTTAATAGCAAAAGTTTAATTAAAACCACCAAAATACATATGTCATATTTAATATTAAACTGAGTTCATAATTAGAGATACATAGATAATCGAAAACGAATGACAGGTAAGCTTAGAATTAGGAATCTTTTTTTACTACACACTCGACTTTTTGATGTTAAAACGCAAGTCAAGTGTTAGGCAAGTCAAAAAATACATTTTAAGCCATTGCATAGCTTTAATCGCGGGCTTTGAGCGCGGCGACCGAATCAAGAAATTTCGTAACGAAAATAAAACCTAACACCCCCCACTCAGCCTACCATGTAGCTCAGCCTCTCAGTATGAGAGTTCGCTTAACGTGTATGTATATGGTACGACTGTACGAAGCTCGCACGGATCGAGACGAGCTGCCCCGAAATCGGTCGAATACGTAAGCAGCTGTTTGTGAGAAAGTATATAGGTGTATAGGTATCTATCATATATGTTTCTTATTTCAGTTACCATAAACCTATAGTTTCAAAGATAAAAATTCCTGAATAACCTACATGTATTGTAAGATAATAAAAATATTTTAAATGTTGTTAACTTCTCATTTATTCAATAAAGGAAAAAAAAATGTTTTCTTATCGGTCACTACGCTCAAAAAGTGTAACTTGAATTAATATCAAGAAAAAACTTGAATTAATATCAAAGATAAAAAAATACTGCATAAATAAAAAATAAATAAATAATTATAAGTTGCATAACTTCAACTTATGCAACTTATGCACTTTACCGCGGCAGTCCCCGAGTGCCACACGTTTTTTTTTAAGTTTATATCTAGGTCTGCTTGAACCTTGAAATAATTTAACCTTATATATTGAAACTAAATAAATTGTATTTAACTAATCTTGCTTTTAATACTCATAAAATAACGTAAACTGTAAAAAGCTGGAGGCTGCCTAATTTGCCTTCACCGAAAACGTAAAATGTACCTACACAGTTTTTCAACACTAACGATACCCGCGGGCGGTTTATCCGTCTCATTAAAACTAAAACACAAGATATTTTATATGCATACCGTAACTTCTATAGGTAAATAATTAGACAATTTAGTGGTAGTTCCATTATCATCGTTACCGCGTTGTACCTAAAGCAGCAAATATGAAGTATTAAATTACTTCAGAGTCAAGAAGATAGTGTGTACTTTAAGTGTACTTGTGTGCAGCGTGTACTTACATTATAAAAGATAGGGAGCACAGGCGACCTCCTTCAAAATAAATATAAAAATTTAATTAAATACCGAGTTGTCGCAACTGCTTGATAAACGCTTTTTACTTACTTTCCTCTCGTTAATAATACAATGGAAACGACATTTACAAGTGTGTTTATCATTTTTAGTGCCATCCTCCCCGACTGTCAACATTTAAGCTACTTATCTATTTACAGCAAGCGTCGGTAAGTTCCGTTTAAAATTAACAAGTAATTTGTGCGCTTGTTGATTGAAAATATATACTTCTTTCTTTGACTTGAACGTGCACTAAATGCTTGTTTCGGAGAGAAGTTTGGGTAATGGGAGAGGTTACTAGGATCAGCTTAAAGGGAAAGGAAGAAAGGCGTTTGCTTGGGATGGTTCCCAGAAATTCGTATGTATTTTTTTTATACTATAAGGGGACAGACGAACAGACGGGTCACCTGATGGTAAGTGACACCGCCGTCCATGGACACTTGCAACTCAAGAGTCGCAAGTGCGCTGCCCGCCTTTGAGGGTGATGAGGGATGGGGGATGCAGGGAGCGGAAAGAAGAGAGGAGGGATGAGGAGATGGGAAAGAGGAGAAAGGAGATGAGGGGAGAGAAAAGGGGGAAAGGGAATTGGGCCTCCGGAAACCTCACTCAATTCGGGGAAATGCAACGCAAGCGTTACTTCACAACCGGTTTGTGATAAGTGCCATGTGGTCTCGGTTGACTAAATTACTTGATGAAACAAGTTTTAATTTCCTGAAATTCTTAACTAAGTTATCACACTAAGCACTTACATAATTGCGTTGTACAGCACCATAGTTTCTTAATTGTAAACGCGATAGCTCAATAATATGCGTTGTGGACTGTATAAATATCAGTTTAATTATGTAGACTAGGCTATCTATCGCCCTAGCAGAAGCACCGCGCGCCGCGCGAAATATGGGGGGGGGGGGGGGCGGAACACATCATATTGAGGTCGCCTTGCTCAAAAGGCGGCCACATTATCTATTAGCCCCGGTAAGGTGATGACCCGTGGGGATTTCCACAAAAAGAAAAAAAAAATCCTTGTTATAGCTGACTGCTGCTGATCGTGACTCGCTGCCGTGTCGGCGAGGCGGGGTGTGGGGGGGGGGGCTTGTGCGCTATGGCCAATGCGATGTTTAGAGCGAGCTCTGGCCACCGCCGTGTTAGTGTTGAGAGGTCTCAACATAATACATTATTAGGATAAGAGATATCACTTTTTATATAGGTACATACACTGCAGCATATATGATGATACCTTACAAGATGAAGACGATATTTTCAAGATGTGAGCGCTACGAGTAGGCAGCTAGTTTGCTATGAGAATGTTTCTGCTACGCTGTCAGAGTTACCGAGTTCTGTTTTTTATTAAATATCGTTAGGGTAATACAAAACAATACAAAAACGTCACCTGAATAAAGCTCACAGACATTTGTTTCCTTGTTCAATTCTCGTAGTGGAAGTTCATTACACCTTTAGAATGTTTTAAAACTCCGTTTCGATTAGACATAATTTTATGTCATCAATTCATGTTACATGCAATGGTAAATTAACAATTAAGTTAACCGATGCGCAATGTACTGTAAGAAACTAAAATGGCGCTGGGCTGGGCATATAGCTAGAGTGCCAGACCATCGTTGAACTCATAGACTAACTTCTTGGAAGGGACCACCAGGTACGAGGAATAGAGGCAAACCAACTGCCAAGTTGGCAGACAGACAAATGGATGAGTACGGCAAGCAATAAAAAAACTTAGGAAAACAAAAAAACTTGTCTAGAGGAGGCCTTCACCTTAGAACCACCTTAGTAACGAAGGGTTCTTACAAATAAAGCATTAAAGCTAAAAATGTATCTTAAAATTGTGTAGTTAAAATAGTAAAATAATAAAAATAATAACAATAATCAAGGGACTGATGCACAAGGCAGTTCTCCTTGACACGGCCCTCATTGTCAGGAGGTTTCTATCTTTGGAGCCCTAACCATCGGTGTCTTGGTCCCTTTACCCGATGTCGGTGGTCTACTATTTTTTATATTATTAAATGTATTTTTTATTTATATGGTATATTTAAAAATGTAATTTATATGTGTATATTAACTAGAAAAAAGGGAATAATAATAATACTTTATTGATTCTCTCTAACATAGGTACCAAATTAAATTGCACTTACTTATTCTAGACATGACTTTTCTACAATGTGAGAGACTGGTATCTGTACTAGCAGGAGATATGTATGACAGATTACCAGCCTCTCCAGGCACTGATCTATCACTATATCAGGTAGGTAGGTGTGTGTGTGTTTGTGTATGTGTGTGTACGTCAATTCAGGAAATAATATGGAAAATATTTTCGGTCTCGTGGTAACCGAGGGATTGCATTCAAGTTGTCACCACTTTTTTGCCAATGAAGAGTGAAAGTGAGTAAGAGCTTAACTCTTTATTATTTTTGTTATATAGTTAAGTAACCTCTTAGGAAACCCAAAAAATCTAGAGGGGAATGCTGTGTTCCACCGAACATATGTATGGGGACAGACGAATAGACGGGTCACCTAATGGTAAGTGACAACTGCCGTCCATGAACACCTGCAACTCAAAAAAATCAGAAAAATAGTTAGAGAAATCGCCATAAACCACTTGGTACGAAACCATGATCCTAGATACGTTCAGACGCCTTCGTATTATTTTCACTGTATGTTTGATGATGGTGTTGTCGAGTTATTGGTTTGGCCTTGGCTTCCAGGTCCCAGGGCAGTGATCCAGATGTGAGATCGTGCACTGCACCCTCTCACAACTCTGACGGCCATCGCCTGCTGCTGCCTGCGCAGTATGGCGATGGTGGCTGCCGTCAGATGGTCGGCCCATACTGGGGCTCCATAAAGAGCCATAGACCGCACGACCCCTACATATAAGTACCTACACGCCACGCTCGGCCCCCTAAGATTGGGAAGCAGCGAAGACAAGGCGGCCGCAGTACTCATCAGTTTTGTCGACAGCTGGCTAGAATGTGGGTGGAAGTCCCATCGACTGTCAAGGACCAAACCCAGGTATTTGATAGTGTCCTTGACAGTCATCCGCAACCCGCTGACGACGATGTGGAAGTCCAACGGCTGTGGGTTTCGAGGTCCGTGAAAAACAATGGCCTCAGACTTATCAAGGGCAACCCGTAGGCCCAGCCGCTGGATTCGTTGGATGATTTGCAACGCAACGCTGCCTCACCATAATTCACCCGCCAGGCCGTGCATATGATAGTCCCTTGCAACGTTGGGGCGCTATTTTAGGAGACCCTCTAGATGGCTGCCAGTTCTGACGCTATTTGAAACTCACGTTACGAATTTATTAGTCGAAGATCGGTGTTGCAGAAGGTAACGAATATATTAGGACAATACTGTTGAAAGCCTCCAAATGAGCCTCCATATGTTCACGCCGTGTCTTAAAGGTGTTGTGGGGGACGAGGTGAAAACCGGTTACACGCCAGTCAAACGACCGCCCCACTTTCACCGCGAGCACACATTCGACCATCTATTTCTAATGTGTACACGTGCACCTATATATTACCTGTATATTTTCGCTATAGTATTGTGATTCGAAATATAGATTGAACGCTTGGAACGTCTGACTTTCAATTGGCCAACCCAAGACTACGCCGAACGACGAATGACGCAATGCTTCTTTAAAAAAAAAATAGTATAAGTAATGTCCGTGAGGGCCTTACCTTTTTTTTTGTGTGGAAATCCACACAAGGGGCTAATGGGTAAGGTGATGGACTCGAACCGACTAAAAACACACATTGTTCCGTCATCGGGTCTTAAGGCCGGGGCCTCAAACCAGTTTTCTAGATAGGTTAATTCTAAGAACTTATTATTGGAACGGTATTAGTATTAATGGAATTGGCAGAATAGCTACATTGATTAATAAATCTAGTAATCTGGTTAAAATAGCGTCAATAATTATCGCAAGAGTTATATAACTACTCTTTAGTATTAGAAAACGGCTCAAAAACATAATCGCTAACAAGATTATATTGTGTTTGCGTCGCTTGAATGCGCCATGCATGGGTGTCCACGCATTTTGAACCCCACACCCCAAGTCAACTCATTTTCCATAACAACAGCGCCATGGTGATTGATCTTTCCTGTTGACGCGTATCAAATCGTTTAAATTCACTTAGCTAGAAATGTCATAAAAGTATGCACAACGGAGCTTTCTGACTGTACTATCTTTTGCTCGTAGCTTCGCTCTCGTTAATGTAGATCACAGGAAAAGTACTTTTTTCTTGAATAAAAAACCTGTGTGCAAATTTCATGATGATCACTTGACATTATAACTGCATCTGTAATACCTGCGCATTAATTAGGATTTTCATTTCTTGAGAATGCCCTGGTCTGTAATTGTCATGACAAACTGTAACTTTACAACAAACTGTAATTGTCAATGCCTTGCTTTTGTAATAATCTAATTGTAATATTAATATGTAAATAACTCAATCCCTTAAAAACGTTTCACCGAATAGTATAAGGTATACGATGTAGTTACTGTGCAATCAAATAGTACTCATGTGATTACAAATAGGGCTGATTGGCCATTTGTGAGACATTGGATTAATATCCATGTCTCACAAGGCAATTATTCAAATTTTGAGCTCCAGGCATAGATATGGAAACTAGTAGTAGATATAATACATAGATACGCTCATGCCTGTATCCCTAAAGGTTAGGCATAGTTGTATTAAACATGCCGTCTGTATATATACCGTCTGATAGATAAAATTATATAATTAGGTTTTTCTACGAAATTTTAGTCAAATATAAATATTCCTTTATACTTTTTATTTGTCTTAGAAGTAAGATAGTAATGGTAAGTACTGTATAATTGTATATGAATTATATTTTATGTAATACAAAAAAATACATTTCTAGTTACGTATCGATGTTTTTGAGAATTACTAATTACTCCTAAGGAAATGATTTTGTAGTAGTTAGTGTACTACTTACTCACTATGTGCTACTTACTAATTAAAATTTTCCATATTTGATTGCCATATTATCTTGCTTAGGGGGCTCGGACGGAGAAACGTCTGCAAGTTACAAGAATGCGAATCAGACCTCTTCGACACTGACCCATCTATGGGTATTTGCTTATATATTTATACTATTCCATTGCTTAAGGTTCTCCATTATTTATTGATTTTAATATACTACCAATGTTTCAATCTTTAGTTCTCAATATGTTCTCAAAATGTGGGTAATTAATACGGCTTGGCATTGGCGGGAATTTATTACATAAATAGAGTTGACGTAGAAAAACATCTGATATTAACTTACTGGTTTCATATTTGATCTAACGATATCAATCGAATTGCTACTTTACTACGAATACGAGTGTTGATGAAGTATGAGCTAAGTCTGGCCGCGGACACTTCCGAACTCATCGTATGCTCTTGTCTCAGTTCCATATGATTTAGAGTGAAACTTCACTTTTCCTTTTCTGAAATAGCAATTTAGTTTGAAAACTTTGCGATTTATAGTCAACGATAGGGTACTTGGTGGCACATCCGATTAAGTGCACATTGCCTAGTTAATTTCATACCAAACACGATCATAACTTTTTAATACACGAAATTCATGCTATCATGTATTAATAAAAATGATAAATATTATATATTTCTTTGGTCTACATTCTTTTAGGAGCTTTAAAGATTTAGAGCAATGACGTAAGCGTCGATTGAAATGTACGTGTTTTTAATTAATAATTATTATTTTATCAAATTCAACTTGTTTTACAGAGATAAGCCTGTTTAAACTAATAAACCAGAAGAAGAACCCAAAAACCTTACCGTATTAGTGAAAATTAAAAATTATACAAAGAAGGAAGAACATAAAACAAAACATTTAATGTCTAAAATACACTACACGACATTATGTACGTAGCATTGTATGAAAATATTTTGCGGGTCAGAAATGTTTAAGATATAACTATCCTGATGTATGTATTTCCTTGTATCTAATAAATGAGCCTTAGTTCAGTTCACACTTTATTAAATATGAATAATTATAAGGTATTATAAACATTAAGATTTAAGTAGTGATAAAAAATATGAACGTAGCAGAAACATATACATAGTACTACTACGTCTAATATACCTAGTTATATATTACATTATATTAGATTATAATAATCCATTTACAAATCAAAATTATATGTTGACATTTGCAATTATAAATAAATCATAGATAGTCAAAAAAAAAAATATCATAGATGTACATATGCTTAGTATTACAAATTGTCCCATTGTTAGACGGGGAAGAGGTCCCTTTATAAGAGAGTTTATCCCATAAAATAAATATATTACGTTTGTGTACATATCATGGACTTAGCCTCACTTTATTTTTATATGTATCACTATACTATTTAGCTTTACGATAAGAACCCGTAACGCTTCGCGCATCTAATAACTATTTAATGGCGATGATATCAATTCCGTAACAGATACAATAAAAATTCCTGAGCACGTAATAACGCACTTTTGGAGGAACATTTCCGACTCAATATTTTAGTCCATAGCTAAGCGCTTTTATGTTATTGCGCCCTGTACTTTTAGTAGTATTGGCAAATAGATCTATCCGCCTATCGCTTATATATATATATATCAATTATTTATCGGCTTACACGTTAAATAGGGTTTGCTACTGAGACTGAATATTTTAATGAAGTCATTAGACCATAAACCCATTGGAAATGTTGGATCTGTAATGTTTATACATTTCTGTACAATAAAGAAATATATTAGTTTTATTATACTACTTATATGGAACACCCATAACAAAATAATTTTAATTGAATTACACGGCTTAGTTGCTCAACAAGAGTAATAGCTAGTAGCTGGATCAACTTATTTTTTTTACAGATGAATACATATTCTGCCCTGTTTTAATAGATTTCGGGTGCTCATATCTACACGCAATATTTGTGGTGTCATAGTGCACCCTCGCTATGTTTCTGAGGGAGCTATAGCTACTTTAATCCATCAGACAAATGAACAATACAAATAAAGTTGTAGTACTGTAGTAGTAGTTGTATTCCCTAAGTACTACTAATCTCCCGAGTTAGGGAATTAAGTAGAAATCTATAATCCTGCCTAACGTGGAACTACTACGTAGTAAGTAGAGACCAATTGACTTAATAAAGATTTGTGCTATTATAAGAAACTACCTACAACCGAAAACAATATTCATTTGTGATTGTGACCTATGTTGCTAGTATTCTTTTAAAAAAAATAAAACATGTCGTCACAACTTCTTTAAAAAAACTTCTTTAAAAACTTTCCAAAAATCTAGTTCTGCTACCGTTCTTTTTAAATTTGGAATGTACAAATTTGCTATCTACAAATTATGGAATGGCACACTTGTTTTTCCTTTTTTAATTTTATATCCTTTGACTGAAAACTGTCAGGAAATATATCTACAAGTCAAGTTCCAGCTATGTAAAGTTGGAAACTGAATAAAGATAGAAATTGGTGGCGATTCTGCTGTTAACATCACTAAACAAAAATTTCTCTAAAAATCTCTTATTTTAGTGAACAGATTACAAATGTGCTATTTTGGTTTTACATAGAATTAAATTTAGTTTTCAACATGACAGCTGTAAATTCGAAATTGACATCACTAAAAGTTGGGTACGAGGGTGTTACTACTACTTTAAAATAAAGAATAATTTATTTATTTATTTATACTTCCTGCATTTTATTGCGTGGGGCGGACTTAATGCCAGGAGGCATTCTCTTCCAGTCAAGCCTTTGGTGGTGCAGAGAGGGTCAATACAAACAAATTTAATGAAGAGCCTACTGAAAGTCATATAAATAATTAATTATTTCACATAAAACTATACACATACATATATAGATATTTAAATACACAAATATATACAAATATACACATATAAAATTTCTTTGAGGTGGAGTCATGAAGAAATTTCTGCCAACTGCTTTAAATAAAATTTGCGAACGTTAGCTTTACAAGTGTCACGATTAGTGGACATCCTAATTTCAAGAGGAAGCGCATTCCATAACAGAATAGACTGAACAGAGAATGAAGAATGAACAAGGGAAGAGCTCTGTGTGGGACAAAGGAGTAAGCGGTTGTGTGAAGACCGAAGATCTCTGCTGTGGTTAGAGGACATCATATGAACTTGTGAAGTGAGATAGGAAGGGGAAGTTGGGCTGTTAAGAATGCTGAACAACATAGTCAAAGCACGTAGGCTTCGTCGCTGACGTATAGGTAGCCATGACAGATGGGTTCGATGTGGAGACACATGGTCGTATTTACGGAGATTGAAAATGAATAGAATGCAATTGTTGAGAAGTCGGTCAAGTTTGTTGAGCAGATCTGCATTCAGGTCGAGGTAGCATACATCACCATAATCGATGACTGGGAATATTAGGGCTTGTACAAGTTGTAATTTGGTGTTGGTGACAAGAAAGTGTTTAAGTCTATAAAGTGCTCGAAATATCCCGGTGACCCTTTGACTAACGCTAGCAATGTGAGGTTGCCACTTGAGGGTAGCGTCAATCCTTAACCCTAGGTTCTTAACTGATGGGCTTAAAGGTATAATGGATCTGTTAAGAACCACTGCAGGCAGTACAGAACAGTCCAATCGACTTACCATTCGAGGATTACCTATTATAATCGCCTGGCACTTTGAAGGATTAACTCCTATACCAAATCGCTGAGACTAGTTTTCGATAGCCTCCAAATCCCTATTCACGTTGCGGATAGATTCTGCTAAATTGTCCGGTCCTGATTGGGAATAGATTTGAAGATCATCTGCGTACAAATGATACGAACACTGAAGATCGAGAGTAATGAGATTGATGAACATCGAAAATAACAAAGGAGATAAAATGCCACCTTGTGGAACGCCAGTATCAATACCGCACCAACCTGATGATAAATCATAGATGCGGACAGACTGTTGACGTCCAAGAAGATAAGATGAGAACCATTCCACTGCCTCGGAGGAGACCATTTAGTGAGTGAGGGTAGATAACAGAATTTCGTGGTTTATTGTTGTGTTGAAGGCGTTTGAAAAGTCAACCAGCACTAAAACGGTTAACTTTCCATCCTCAATGCCACTCCTAACATCGCTGGTCACTTTAAGCATAGCGGTCACTGTGCTATGTCCAGGTCTGAATCCCGACTGATATGGGCTGAGGATATTATTATGAGAGGTGAACTTGGAAAGCTGTTTGTGTGCACATGCCTCGAGCACCTTGGATAGGAAAGGTAGTATGGATATGGTCGGTAATGATTAGGAAGAGTTTTATTTGGAATCTTTGGGAGAGGACGAACGTATGCCTTGCGCCATACATCTGGGAAAATTCCAGAATCAAAGATGGATAAAATGGTTTTCTTGATCTTGTCCGAAGCTACAGGAGAAAAGAAAAAAGCATTGATGTTACGCCGAGGCAGTCCTCTTACGTAATCGAGTGTCTGACTCTTGGCTTGTGACGCCATTGAAGGCGATGTAGAGAAATGACGGTTCAAGTCGTCTAAACCAATAGTCATCGGTTCATCGTATTGCTGATACTTTCCAACACCCAAGGTCCTCAGGAATTTCCAAATGTCAAAAGTTGAAGAAGAGGATATATTCGAATGAATATGGCGGCGTTTAGCGTTCCGTATCATTTGATTGCACTTATTTCTAGCTATTTTGTACATCATCCAGTTGTCTTCACAACGATCCCTTTTAAATTTACGAAAACTATGATCCCTTCGGCTCATTGCATTCTTGCTTACGTATTTGACTCGATAGCCAAGGGGCTGCTGAACGTTTTATTTTAACACTTTTAACTGGCGCGTGAGTATCATATAAGTCGCGAACAATTTTATTAAAGACCTGAACCTTGCCATCAACTGTACTTGCCTCTGCCAGTGGCTCCCAGTCAATATTGGAGGCATCCGAGCGTAATTTCGCTACATCCATTTGAGCAAAACAGCGCCTAGACAACACCTTTACTTTAGGTCTCGGGGTCTTAATTATGTAGGAGACGAAAATAAGGTCATGATGGGAAAGGCCGGGAGCTGAATTTTGACCATGAGAGGATATCAGGGAAGGAGAAGAGGTTAGGATTATGTCTATCCAAGTATTATGTCCAGTATTGTTGTGGTGTGTGGCTTGAAGAGGTGAAATGTGGAGATTGGCAGACTGAATTATGTTAAGGAGTTTACGGGATCGGGGGTTGTTGGGTTCAAGGAGATCAGTGTTAAAATCACCCATTATTATGTGATGCGCATACTCGGACCCCAAAGATTCGAAAACCAATTCCAAATCAGTGAAATAGTCCACATTAGGGGGACAATAAACTACGCCTAAGATGGTTTTTGTTCCTCTAACAAAAACCTCGAGAAACAGATACTCGGCGGAGGCGTTAGAGGTGGAGATAGAAGAAAGAGAGACAACTTTGTAGTTAAAGCCACTGCGTAAGTAAATAGCGACTCCACCACCCCTCCGACCTATCCGGTCATTTCGGATGAGGAGGAAGCCGGGAAGAGGGTAAGCAGCAGACAGGAGTTCAGGCTTGAGCCAGCTCTCTGACACTAGGATGGCATGAACGTTAGAGTCACTAAAAGCTTCTAGTAGGTCACTATAGAGACTCGGTATGCTCTGCGCATTTACATGACACACATTTAGCAAACGGTCTGATTGTTCACTGAAAATATTTCGTATGAAACCACCAAGAGTATCAGCAATCGAGCAAAAACTGCTCTCGGAAGATGTATCGTCATCAAGAGCAGATAATTGACAGAGTTTAATAATGAATTCTACTTAAACTACATTTTAAAGTTTGTTTACACATAATATAACACTTGTAGCAAAAAAGTGTTAGTTTTGTTGCTCAAAGCTGAGAAAATAGAGAGTTACGGAACTACTATGTAACTAACTGCCTATAACGAGGATGTGCAAATCATTCAAGATCTGACATAATCTGACTAATCGATTCGGAATAAATAAATACGTACCTAGTGCCTATAGTCAATTGTACTTCTAAAATATAAAACTACTTTTGGAACGCCTTCACATTAAAATTTAAATGGCGAGAGGTCAGCAAATATTAATTTGCTCAGTGATATTATTTATAACATTAGTTTGTTTAAGCTCCAATATTAACTAAACTATTTGTGTTTTACTTGTTTCCATTGCACTTTCACAAGTGTTTCAAGTATATTTTTTTATTAGGTAATCAGGCCGACAACTTAGGCTGTAATAGGACTATACAGCAGCGGCAGCATATAAGTGTCTATAGGTAACAGCATTAAGCCATCCATTCTTAAGCATTGTTATTATCGTATATATTTATTTTTTAGGTATGGAGTATGCTTATAATAATTTATTGATTGCTCTACAAGATCACAATCATAGGCTACAAGACACACTTGTTTAAAGTGCTCTGGATATAGCAGCAGCTATCTCAAGCCATAGACATATAAATCAATAACAAAATTCTTGACATTATTTTTAATTAACATTATTTTTATGTTATTTTATATCTTGAAAACTGCTACTGCTTCTTGTGAGCACTTCCTAAAACTTGTTTGTTATCTTGCCCAAACCATTTTGTTTTATATTATATTTTCAGTTTATTAAATTTATATTTTTATGTTGAAAATTTTAAATTATGTGATTATTGATTAAAGTAATAGTAAAAATAATTTTCTAATTAAAATAAATATGTTTATTAGCAGTTTAATCAAAGTGTGTTTGTATTAATTCTATTCTAATATGCCTGACTGGCTTCTGTCAAAAAATCTTGGCACTCTTCCTCAATGAAAACAGGATTTACATTCTCCTCATTATATATATTATATTCATCGTAATCTGGAAATATATAGATAAAGTAGATATAATTTGAGATATAAAAGTTATAATTTGATGATCAATTTGTTGAGAGTTTTTTAAATCCTAATTTCAATAAGACATCATACAGTTATATACTTCTAAATACACATACAGACTCGACACAGAAGTTACAGACACAAAAGTGTATAAAAAAAAAACAAGACAAGGTCGCCTGAGTGCAATAAAATTATCTTGCTCTTTTTTTGCGCATATAGAACCTGTTAAAATATTACATAAATAAAACTATTACATAACTAAATTATACCTATACCTACTATAGATAAACACAAGATAGAGAATACTTTATTCATACACTTCTATTACAGGAGAAGTATCATATAAATATATTTTTCAATATGTACTATATTCTATTGTACTTACATCAAGTTAATCTTACGAAGAAAATGCCTTTTACATTGGCAATTCAAGTAAACCTTTGAGTGCTTTGGGATGTAGCCTAAATCCAACATCATTAGAGCATGAAAGTTTGCTAAATTTTTCATCCTTTTTTCTGGAATTATCTCTTTAAGTTTTCCAATCTCAATATATCTTGAAATTTTCTAAAAACAAATATATTTATTACTTCAAATAGGAATGCCATGATTATATTTAATTGTAACATAAAGAGTGGATAATCCTCTCCTCTGACGGAGACACAGCTAATACTAAGAATTCGTTGTTCATTATACTAATTTGACGAAGTTATTTGGTTAATTTTACCAAAAAAGGGACTTTAATGAAATCACTAAAATTAGTCGCTATGCATTTATCTGATGTCTAAATTTAAAGTGACGTTTTTAATTTTAGACAGATTTTGACATTTTAAACGTACAAGAGAATAACGAATAAGTAAATATGGACTAAGTTGAGTAACTTAGCCGATTTTGGTTCTGTCAAACTAAAATTAGTTTAATCTTAAGTTTTCAGAATAAGAAGCATCGTTAGACAGGACTAAACTACACATTAGTGTGAACACATTATTACCCAAGTCGAACATAGCTATTTTTGACGAAAATTACTACGCACGTAATACAGAACTCATCATGTTAGTTAGAAAAGTAACCCCATGCTAAATTAACAAAACTATATATAAAGTTGTGGACATCAAACACATCAGTACATTTATCGCTAAACTCATAACCACCAGCCTCGAAACGCGAAAATATCCTCACGAGCTGAAATGTGGTATCATACGTCCGGTACATAAAAAAATGTCGTCAAAATGTGTCATTTTTTTATGCGATATAGGGAAAACAAGCAGACGGTCAGTGACTACCGCCACCCATGGATACCCGCAACTCAAGAGTCACAAGTGCGTTGTGACTCTTGAGACCGGCCTTTTAGGAAGGAGTACGCTATTTTCTTGAAGGTTTGAAGGTCGTATCGCTTGATATATCTACGCCAAGGATTCCGATGCTGGCCGATGCAGTCAGGGAAGTCCTCTCAAAGCGAGGTGATACGACCATTCGCATGTTTTTAGTGGTGAACGGAAAAACATGTGTCTTCGTGGGGTTAAATTGGACTAGGTTACCGCCCTATCACCCTACTGTCCGCTATTAACAAAATTGTGGAAATATTTTCAGTGAGTAAATACACACCTTCTGCCAACCTTCAATTTGGATTTCAACCGAAAAAAGTACTACTATTTTGTCGGTAAAATTTGCTGATGATAAAAATATATCCTTAAATAAACATTTTAGCTACTTTTATCTATATTTCGTGAGCGTGAAGCTTTTTCAAAAATTTGAATACTCTGGTATTCGTTGATCTTTACTCAAATGGTGTGACTACCAACAGGATGAAGAGTGCTGTGTTAATGTAAATGATACCTTATCATTACTCGGTCCTCACCACTTCAATGCGCAATTTAATGATATAAATGATATCATTAGCCACTCCACCTCATATCAACAGACGACACCTACTTACTCATCGCAGATCATAATATCTAGTCCTAAATACGGCCAAAACCAAACTGCTTGTTTCCCATATAGATAAACTCATCCTTATACTCACAGAAGCCTAATAGCTCGTCATTATGCATGCTTGCACAATGCTAATAACGCCGGCTGTAACTGCCCAAAATCGAATGCGTTGAGGAATATATGTACTTACTTTGGGGTAATAATTGACAAGAAATTTAACTACATACGCAACATATTACGCTACATATTAACTACGTAAAGTATGTGAAAAACTTAGCGCCTTTCTTGGCAATTTATATATTATCAAAGATCGTATAACCTTCAAAGGCGAACTCTTGCTGGATAGTGCACTAGTGGACTCTATAATCGGATATGGCATAAGGAGTTATGGGAGAACGTTTAAGTCTTACCTCGCTCGAATGTATGAAATTCATACACGAATATTCAAAAATAAAAAAATGCCATACTGTACTAAAGAAAAGTGCCGAACATACGAATACGAATTGTACAAATTTTGTAGAATTCATTCCATGTATCCCCACGTATAGGTAACTATAGTCTCTTAAAACAGCAATTTTTCAATAAAATTAAATATCATCAATACAAACTCGTCAAAACACCAATAAAAAACTAGTCACAGTCAGCGCAGTAAATGTCAACGGCGGGGGGGATTACTATGTACCTTATTCCGCATTTAGTGAATAACCTAAGTGCATCCTTTGTAAAATTCACCACCAGTATAAAGCACAAAAATTTAAGCACCATGTAGACCCGTTCCTTATCAATCCATTCTCGATTCTCGGGCACAGATGTGGTCACTCGACGC
Source organism: Tyria jacobaeae (assembly GCA_947561695.1). Lineage (NCBI taxonomy): Eukaryota > Metazoa > Arthropoda > Insecta > Lepidoptera > Erebidae > Tyria > Tyria jacobaeae. Next base: position 13,479,448 of record OX387213.1, on the reverse strand, counting down.
AATTATGAAATAAAATGTATGTTCCCGTGTTTAATTTTATATTATTGATATCATGTGATCGTTTGTAATATTAAAATCAAAGGTGGACAACTTGGACTTATTTTAAATTATATTAGGAAAGCACTGCATGAATATTCAAATGTGATTGAGACTGAAAGTAACCAAGTCATTGTAAATACAACAGTTTAACTAAAAACAAAAATATAAAATTGACGCTTCGTTAAATATAAACAAAAGTTGGATGTTTTGTATGCCTATGTTTATTCGTGGCCATTAAATATCTAGAGCCTTGTATACAATCAGAAAATGAAAGAAAAACACTTTGAATGGAGAACCTTATCCACTTTTGGTACGTCATCGTCAGGTATATCAAATGTAATCTGAAACTTATCAATATTTTTTAAAAATATGATTGGTTATGTAAACTATTATACGAGTACACCCGATCTGCATAGAATTTCCATCTGATTAGTAACGCCTATCGTCATGTTTAATGAAAAAACATAGAAAAACTGGCAATTTCGTTAGCCTTAAAGAACAAACGCACCATTCTAACTTATATGTCGTAACGACTTAAAGTCGTAATTACCCAGATTGACTTAAAGTCGTAATTAACAGTGGAAGAGCCATGCTTCGGCACGATGGGGCCGGCTCGACCGGTGCGATACCACGGTCTTACAGTAAACCGGTTGTGAAGTAACGCTTGCGTTGCATTTCCCCGAAATTGAGGTTTCCGGAGGCCCAACTCCACCCCTCCTCTTTCCTCTCCCCTCATCTCCCTCTAATCGCCCTCTAATCTCCCCTTTCTCTTCTTAAATGAATAAATAAACGCAATGATCATGTGCCTATCCAGAATTCTGAATGTACGGTAACAAATGTATAGACAGATTACACAGGTAAATTCACATTCATTAGCTTAATCGAAAGCCCTTAATTACCACAAATAGGGTGAGAGGATAATATATAATGCACATTAAAACGGAAACAGGTCACTGGGGCCCCATATAGTAACATTACAGATATTCAATGAAATTTCATTGTACTCTCATGTCATGTCTCAAAATATGGATATCGGTGGTGTCTTATGTTGCATAAAAAATAATCGATATTAAAAAAATCCGGGATGTTTGTTATTCAGTCCAGAACGGCTAAATGGATCTAGAAAACATGTGGTACAAAGATAGATTACAGAGCTAATAAGAAGCTTTTTGCCTCGCACAACCAGCCTATGGAACAAATTGTCGCCTGCCTTATTTCCGGACCGATACGACCTTCAAACCTTCAAGAAAAGAGCGTACTCCTACCTAAAAGGCCGGCAACGCACTTGTGACCCTTGAGTTGCGGGTGTCCATGGGCAGCGGTGGTCGCTTGCCTTCAGGTGACCCGTCTGCTCGTTTGCCAACTATCGCATAAAAAAAAACTGGGTAATGTCAGGCATGTCCAGAGTATATAAATCCAGACTCTTTCATACATTTCTTTCATAAAAAAATAGCAAGACATTATGTATTGATTGTTTGATATTTTATAATATCTTCTTTATAAGTGACACGATTAAGATGAGTAAGTCGGAATAAGTCTGCGATATATAATTTCTTAGCTTTATGAAACATATGTAGTATATACTTTTAAATCGAACTGACCATTTTGTTGAGTATTTCATTCATCCTGATTTTCAGTTATATTTATAAATAACAATGAAGAAACTGTTTGGTGTGACTAAAATGTATGTATACCTAGCATAGATGACAAGATACATTTGTTTATTAACTACTTTCTTTTGTGTGACACACGTTACATTTCCCTTCGTTCAAGTCAGAGGTAGTATGAGATGTGTACAGATTCTCGATAAAAGTGAAAACAGAAAATATCATTTTATTTTAAGGTATATTTCTGTAAATAGATTCAGAGATAAAGGGACCACGGGCGATTTCGTTTTACTCAAGAGAAGTGATATCAAAGCTCTATATCCTAATTGAATTACAATCTTTTAAATTTAATTTAATTTTATAAATACAATATTGCAAAACATTTATTGAATGTTACGAGTATTACGTATGAGCAATTTTTTTTTTCAGTTGTAAAATACTGCGTCTAAGTAGACCGGTGCTGCTATATGTACTACGATCAGCCTAGATCAAGTTGCTGGGCGATGTCCAGACTAGCAAGGTAGAAAGCAAGACTAATCAGCTCTTTGCGCACGCTTACACGCAACCGTATTTAAAAGGCGTCTGCTTTTTGAAAATGCTCCTCCGATTCCTTCCGCCAAATGTCATCCTCGCGGGAGGTAGACTACTACGGTAAAATTGTCCCCGAATTGAGTGAGGTTTCCGGAGGCCCAATTCCCCCTCCCCCCTTTTCTCTCCCCTCATCTCCTTCATCCTTTTTTCTATCTCCTAATCCCTCCTCTCTTCTTTCCGATCCCTGCATCCCCCATCCCTCATCACCCTCAAAGGCGGGCAGCGCACTTGCGACTCTTGAGTTGCAAGTGTCCATGGACGGCGGTGTCACTTACCATCAGGTGACCCGTCTGTCCGTCTGTCCCCCTATAGTATAAAAAAAAAAATATATTTCTGCCATTTCTTTTTTATGGAGCGTGGATTTGCAGTAGTAGAATGGAACTGACATAGTAAGAACAACTTGTTGCTTCGCCCGAGCGAGGCGAAACGCTACGCCTAAATAGACCTATATTAAGAGTGCTTCCAGTATTATGTTGGTTTCATATGGGCTCGAGTAATGAAAAATGAACAATATTGAGAAATAGCTTTTCTAAATATCAAACACACATATAAACGTTGTTGACAATTCACACATCGTTTTACAGTAATAGACTGAAAAACTTTTATTCTGTTTATTAGGGAGGTTGGTTCAACAATTGCAATCTGATAATTTAATCTTTTAAACAGGTTTCTTTTTTCACAACAAAAATAATTATAGGGCACGTAATGTGCGTGTAGCATGTAGTGGTGATGTAATCAAAATACATATGTGCATATACATATATGTATGTATGTATGTTGTAGTTCGCGTAATGTTAGAAGGTCACGAAGCGCTGCCTCTATTGTTATCAACTTTTGTGAAGACCTTTCAATTTGTTATATACCGAGTAGGTGAGCTCACATGAGGATATACATTGAGATATAGAAACGCGTGCGTGGAAATGGCCGATAGTAGTTACCTATTCTTATTGACGTTACTTGTAAAGCTTGTATGCGCCAACATGCTATTATTGCGCTTTAATTTATTTCCCTGTTACGTCTGGCAACTATTACAGCACCTATAGTATCTTTTTCTAAAACAAAAGGGGTAATATACTGTTGGGTATATAGAACTTTTAAATAATATTCTGGAGGTCACTAAAAGTATCGTTTATTCTTACTGAGGAATTGCAACAAACTAGGGAACTAACTCTGTGGGAGTTCGAATACATACTAAGTACATCGCTTGTTATTCGATACTCAGAACGTCGTTTTATCCGTGTTTTCAGGCAATGAAAAACTGCTACAATATCATTAGTATACGAAGGTAAATTTCGCCACCATCTATAAGGTTGTAATAGGTCAGGTGGCAAATGGGGTGAAAACCTCCACGTGGTGTACCCTGGGCAACTTTGGCGATGACGCAGCCTTCTCCTCCTCTACTTTTGAGGAGGGCGTCATCGTAAACGGCTAATATTCTGGCAGGAAGCCATTGTCATCAGCCACTAGGTAGAGGCTCGGCCCAACAGAGCGGGCTTGTATGCCGATTCCTCTGTTGGCTCTTCGCTTCTCGGAGCTGTGAGGAAGAAAACCTCAATAAAAAATCATGAAAGTGGGACCCTTTCATAGGTCGGTGTTTCTCCACTGTCTACAGCGGAGAAAGAGGACGGGCTCGGCGTGCACTCGCACTACCACCGAACAGGCACGAGATTTGTCTCGATGCCACCGTCGGCATATCGTAATCCCGAAAGGAGTGTCGTGGTTAAGTCTCACGGCTCTGATCGGGAACGAGGGTCTTGGCTTAACCGCCCGGACTGCGAGGAAGAATACCTCTATAAAAAATTACCCCGAATCTCGTGTTCTGGTGCGTGACCATGGGATGCATGGCTGATGGGAGGTTCAGTCGCAAGCGCACTCCCAGCCGGGGCAACTGCGGACCCCTCGGTTGGGCATAAATTTACGCTTGCCCGGGTATTGGGGGATCTCTGCCCGGGTGGACCTTTAGTTCTCCCCCACTCGTGGGTTCAATTATGGTGTATTATAAATTTAAAATACAAGAAGAAGAAAAGAAGGAGGAGTCGAAGAAAGTAGACGTCGCCACATCAAACAACGCAGGAACTTCAATTGGAACGCCTATCTCGCAGGAGCTCCCAGAAGTAAATTTGTCTTCTGGGAGCAGAAGAATTTCGGAGCGAGTGCGCTCCAGGGCCACGAGCATTACGGCTAGTATTACAGTTGACTCAGGTGAAGAAATGGAGTTGGAGCTCCGCGACACCGAGAGCCGCAAGCGCGGGCGCTCAAAAGACTCGGATGGCGACACTTCCCAAGATATGTTGCCACCTAAGGTTCCCAGCAGCCAGCGAGGGAGGTCGCGAACACCGATCTCGGGCCAGAAAAGTTCCCCCTTCTCTCGGAGGGAAAGGAGGAAGTTCTAGAGAAGAAGGTGAAAACGTAGCGGAGGAGGAGATTGCGGATCTCCTGCAAAAAATTCGTGAGTGTGAGGTGGGGGGTTCTGTTCCCCAAACTCCAACAATTATGCAGGAGAGAGCCGACGCGGCGGTGGCCATCATCCACAAAGTGGCCACCAAATCTAAAAATCTTAAGGGTACTTTTGTAAAGGCCCTTAAGGACTCCTCCTCTGCCGTCTCTGGGGTCGTTGGGAGCTTAATTACAGACGTTGCGCGTCTTCAAGCGGCAAACGACCGTCTGACCCAGCAGGTGGCCGAACTCAGAACACAGTTTGCCCAATTTCGGGTGAGGTCAGACGGTCCTGAGCGCCAAATCCCAGTCGCGCTGACAGCTCCCATCCCCTCAACCCCCGGGGTGCCTGATGTCACGGATTCCCACCTGCGCGAAGTCATTGCCGCAGTGTGGAGGATGATGGACGGGCGCCTTGTGACGGTCGCGTTGTGTCGTACGCTGCAGCGGCGTCTGCACCGGCACCTATGACCACACCGATGACCAAGCGGCCGGCTAAGGCCAGGACAGGGGCAATAGCGGAGTTCCCTCCGCTCCCCTCTCCAGTGCTGCGAGATACGAGTGCCCCTTGCGCTGCTGCTGAAGCTGTCCCTGCCCCCTCCTCGTCCGCCCCCTCCAATGATGGGTGGCAAAAGGTTGAGGGAGGCAAGAAGAAGAGGTCCCGAAATAGGAATAAGAAGGCCGCCAAAAGTGGTCTCTCTCCACCTCAGACGTCGTCAATGGCAGCGACCGCCACAAACAAGAAGGCAAGGAAACTGCAGGCGCCCAAAACGGCGGCTGTGGTGGTCACCTTATCGACGGAGGCGGCAAGCGGAGGGCTATCCTACGCGACCGTTTTTAAGAAGGTCCGGGATAGCCTGGGCACTCAATTCGGGGCCTCAGGCGTGAAGCTCCGCCTCGCCCAGACGGGGGCTTGAGTCTTAGAGTTTCCCGGGGCCGAGGGTGCAAAGACGGCGGATGTCCTAGCGGAGAAGTTGCGGGAAGTATTTGCTGGGACGGATGGTGTGAAGGTTGCCAGGCCCACAAAAAGCGCGGAGCTGCGCATTTCGGGCCTGGACGACTCCGTTACAGTCGATGATGTCCGTGTTGCAATTCGGGAAAAGACGAGGTGCAACGCGGACAACATTAGGGTTGGCACCATCCGACCCGGTCCAGGCGGTCTTGGCGCGGTGTGGGCTAGTTGTCCCGTAGCGTCGGCCAAAATCTTGGGGGACGCCGGCAAGGTCCTCATCGGTTTTGTAAACGCCAGAGTCACAGTCCTGGTGGCAAGACCGATGAGATGTTTTAAATGCCTAGGGTCGGGGCACACCCGCGTCAAGTGCAGCAGCTGCTTTGACTGCAGCGGACTCTGCTTCCACTGTGGTCGACCGGGGCACAAGGCGGCGGAATGTTCCACCCCCCTCCACTGCCCAGCGTGTGCGGCTGGTAATTTGCCCGCCAATCACCAGATGGGACAGGGGGGCTGCAAGCCTCCCCGCACTTCTCCGCAAACATCGGTGGCTAGCCAGTCGGCTCAGGCTGCCTCCGATGCCAATCGAGCATTATCGCCGTCGCCCATGTAGGAGGCTGTAGAGACGATCCAATAAATAAAAACCTTTCGTTCGCTACCCCTGCTCTCGCCATACGAGTAAGGAACTGGCGTGTCCTGGTAGAGGTTGAGACGCTCTCGGATCATCTCTACATCCGATTTGAGCTCTCCCGGACCCAGGACCCAGAAGGGGTCACACGGCGCGGCTTTCATCCCGTTTTCCGCGATGGGCTGTATCTAAATTAGATAGGGATCTACTAGAGGAGGCAGCCATCGTTTACTCTTGGCTGTCTCCGCAGCCTCCGACCGAGGAGGTAGACATGAGGGCGGGTCGCTTTCGCAATGCGATTACGCAAATATGCGATACAGCCATGCCCCGCATTAAAAGTAGTCGGCCTCCAAGGAAGGAGGTCTACCGGTGGTCCCAGGAGTTGGCGGACCTCCGCGCGGCCTGCATTCGTGCCCGGAGGTCCTACACCCACAGTCTTCGGCGTCACCGCCAAGAGCGGGAGGAAGAACGGCTTCAGGAAGAGTACCGAGAGGCACGGAGTACTCTGAAGCTGGCCATTAGCCGCGCTAAAGAAGTAAAGAGAAAGGAGATGCTGGAGGGTTTAGATCGTGACCCCTGAGGTCGCCCTTATCGTGCGGTGCAACAAAAGCTCCGCGCGTTGGGCCCCCCCCCTTACTGAGACCCTCCAGCCCAGCTTCCTGCAGGAAGTGGTTGAGGGCCTTTTCCCGCAACGGGTGGAGTACTCACCCCCGTCGATGGCTCTTTTGGCCGGAGACGACGGGGAGTTCGAGGAGGAGGATGTTCCACCCGTCACCGAGGCGGAGATAGGGGCGGCTGTTCTACGGATCCGCTCCAAAAACATCGCCCCTGGTCCAGACGGGATCCCTGCCCGAGTCTTGGCCCTTGACCATTTGGTAGACCGCCTCAGGGAGGTGTTCGACGCTAGCTTGGTGTCCGGACGCTTTCCTGATTGCTGGAAAAGCGGGAAGCTGGTACTTTTAAGGAAGCCGGGACGGCCTGCCGATTCGGTCGCGGCCTACAGACCTATTGTGCTGCTGGACGAGGCGGGTAAACTGTTTGAGAGGGTACTCTCTGCCCGCATCATCCGGCACCTGGACGAGGTCGGCCCCGATTTGTCGGACGCCCAATTCGGTTTCCGAACGGGTCGTTCGACAGTTGGGGCTGTGTTGCGTCTGCGGGCCGTGACTGAAGAGGCGGTGAGCTGTGGCGGCGTGCTGTTGGCGGTGTCGTTGGACATCGCCAACGCATTCAATAGCCTGCCATTCAGCTGCATCAGGGAAGCGCTCCGCTATCACGGGGTGCCACAGTACCTGAGGCGGCTAGTGGCAGACTATTTAGAGGAGCGTACCGTCATGCACGAGGACCGAGAGAGAAACCTGAGACGTCGGCCCATGTCGTGTGGTGTTCCGCAGGGGTCTGTTCTTGGACCCCTCCTGTGGAACATGGGATATGACTGGGCCCTCCGAGCTGACTTCCCCCCCGGGCTGGGCGTAATTTGTTACGCTGATGACACCTTGGTCACGGCCCGGGGGGTGAACTTTCAAGAGGCGGTGCGCCTGGCTACCAGAGGAGCCTCACTGGTGGTCAGGCGCATAGAGGCGCTGGGCTTACGGGTGGCCCTGGACAAGACGGAGTTCCTTTTATTTTATGGGTCCCGTCGCGGTCCGCCCCCTGGCGCCTCAATCATGGTCAACTCCGTCCGTGTACCGGTTCGGGCCCACATTAAATATCTGGGCCTGATCCTTGACGGGAGGTGGCTCTTCGACGAGCACTTTCGGCAGCTTGCTCCAAGGCTGGTCGGCGCTGCGTCCGCTCTTGGGCGCCTTTTACCCAACTTGGGTGGACCCAGCTACAAGACGGCTGTACATGGGGGTTGTCCGGTTAATGGCACTGTACGGTGCACCGGTGTGGGCGGAGGCTCTAACGGAGCGCCCAGAATAGGGCACGCCTTTGGCGCCCTCAGAGGGTTATGGCGGTTAGAGCCATACGTGATTACCGCACCGTGTCGACAGAGGGGGCGTGTGCGTTGGCCGGAACTCCCCCGTGGGATTTGGAGGTGGAAGTGCTCGCCGAAGTTTATCGGCGGACGGCTGAGTTCCGGGCGGGTAACGGCAGACGGCCCCCGCCCGAAGAGGTACGCGAGTGGCGTGAAGTCGCTCGTCGAGCCACGATGGCTCATTGGTCGTCCCGGCTGGAGGCTCCACGTGCTGGCTTTGCCGCGGTGGAGGCGCTCCAGCCGGTCATCGTCGAATGGGTAGAGCGGCAGCACGGGACTCTTTCTTTCCGACTGACGCAGGTTCTTTCCGGGCACGACTGCTTCGGAAAGTACCTGCACTCGGTCGCTAGGAGAGAATTGAGTCCCGCCTGCCACCACTGCGACTGCAGTGAGGACTCGGCTCAACATACGCTCGCAATCTGCCCCGCTTGGGCGGCGCAGCGTCGGGTCCTCACTGCAGTCATCGGAGAGGATCTCTCGCTAACGGCCGTCATACGCTCCATGGCCGGTAGTGACAGGAATTTCACCGCGGTCGCAACCTTCTGTGAGGAGGTTATCTCTCAGAAGGAGGCGGCAGAGCGGGCCCGGGAGGACAATCTCCACTCGGACCCAACTCGCCGCCGGCGAACCGGGCGGCGTAGGCGCGCTTGCCAGCGCCTCATGCCGCCCTGAGTGTGGCCGCGGGTGGTCGGGACGGGTTTTTACCCTCCATCCGCCATATGGCCAGCCGCGAGGAGGCGACGTCCTGGTGTGTCTAGACGTTACCTAATTGAGAGTTACCCGAAGGTGGTGCCCGCGCTGTTGTGGGCAACAGGCGCTAGGAGGGGTCCGGATGTCTTACCAAAGCTGTTCCCGGAATTCCTCCTATTTTAGGCGCAGGATGGTACACCTTGTGGTTTTAGTCGGTCCTATTCCGACACACCGTTCCACCGAAAACCCCGGTGGAGAGACGGCCCGAGGGGGTTTCCACACGTTAAAAAAAAAAAAGGTCAGGTGGGAAATAAGGCGGTCTCGTAACCAGATTACCCCGGTTCGAGTCCTGATGATTATTTTATTTAACTTTTTTTTTCGTTGTTTTACACGATTTACCAAAAAATACCGTATCCAGGTACTTTATAATTAAATGAGGATACAACCAACTTGCTTGCTGGATTTATGGTGTCAAAATACAATTACAATGTTATAAAATTCAACACATGCCTAACATAATACAACATACAAAGGTAAATTACACCGTACTTATATTTTCTATATAACAATTACGTAGTACTTTCTAAAATATTTAGTAGTTAATACTTAAGTAAAACTGGAGAGAATGTAAATTCCGATTTATATCAACTTCGATAAATATTTCAATATTTGACAGAACAGTTTGTATATAATATAAATTTTAAGTTTAACGTTTTCTGAAAGCATAGATAGTATAGATCCTTTCAGGATTTTTATTTCTAGGTTGAAGATAGAAGATAATATATATACCGTAGCAAAATTAAATCGGAGCCGACAATTTTGAGGACTGAATATTTAATCGACATTCATTTAATAATCAATTATATTATTATTATTATTCGCTTGATAGACTTTGAGTGGACTGTTAATTTGGAACAGAAACCGAGATTGGTTTTTCCAAAAGATAATTGGATTGTTTAAATTCAAAATGTGACCGTTGAATGCCGCACTATGGAATTAACAGTTGTATACGTATGCCAGGAGTATTCAGAGGAATTGTCTTACGCGACGAAATTTCTATACTCGTCACTTCGATGAATGGCACTTGACCATTTTACACTTTTCCAGAATATTTTTGCCTCGCACAACCGGCTGGTTGTGGTACAAATTATCGCCTGCCGTATTTCCGGACCATGACGACCTCAAACCCAAAACCAAAAGAAGAGAGTGGGGTTTGGGTCTCCGTTTCCCGTACTCAATGCCTTGTCAGTTATTGACCCCATTGCCAGTTAATGTAATGAATTAAGTTCGGCTGTGAGATTACTATACTTACTTTAACTTTTATTTTTATTTAGTTCTAGGTCATAAATTAAACCAGCAAGGAAATAAAAAAGTAATAAAAACTTACATAATTTTTTACGTTTCAGTTCACAATAATGTCAATAAAGAAGCTGCTACTACCAATGTCTTTCGTTTGTTCCTTTTATGCTATGTTTTTAGAGATTTATCTCACTTCAGCACCTCATTTTGTCTGCGAAGACTCTTAAGAGTTAGCCAGACAGTGTTCTATTAAGATTTAACGTGTCCTTCGCCTAACTCAACTGCTCTTTAAGCCTTTCTTAGTAGAAGTAATTGAAGAAAAAAGTGACCGTATATTCCCTCCGACCAACAGAATGACAGAATGATGAAAAAAATTGCTAGTATAAAAAGAGAAGTAGTGTAACGTTACCGTAGTTCCCTACACAGTTGTATAATAGAAGTGATAATAATTGATAGGTATGCTGAGTTCGTAGTGTCTAAATAAAACTGCTGTATGACTGATAAATGAACACTAAATTTGTTGAATTAAGTAAGTATGCACATATGTATTAAGTAAATCGCCTCGTTTTAAAATTGCTAAATGTGCGGTTCACTGTACATCTTGCCCTCTCAGAAATTAGTACAGAGAAAAGGAACAAAGGCTATAGATACGTATTAAAATAATTGTGATTAATAATCGAACAGTCAAAAAATAATATGGCGATTTGGTAAGGGGGAGGTACCCTCACTTTTCACTGACACTTTGACTGGGCTGCGAGTGGTTTTCACTTCACTGTAAATTGGCTCAGACGCCTTGGATACATTCACTATTTCAACCGTATGCTTCACTAGCTAGTCATTGCTCCCGTGTAATTTGACCCACATGTCTTTGCACGATCTTTTTACTATGTCGCACGCCGAGGTACCGACGCTAAGATATCGCATAATGATTGTTTTAGTTTTAATTGATAGAAGGGCATGCTTGATGAACATAACATTGTGCTAGTTTCTGAGGTTCGTAGACACATATGTAAGTCGTTTTCGGAGAGTAGGAATGCGAGGTCTTTGTTTAAATTGTATGCCAAATAAGAGAACGTAGGAATAATTATTAGAGCCTCGTTTTGTGGGTAGTGGAATGATTTTATCCAGTTCGAATGAATCTGTACTTAGAAGTAGAATTTTTATTTCTATGATGAGATAGTTTGTTATAAATCCCTGATATTATTACTATCGACGGGTAACATTTGATCTCCTTGTAGTTGGCTTGTTATTATGTTAAATTGATCTTGAAGTTCTTCTGGTAGTATTAAATGTGGGCCGATGTGTCCGTGTGAGATGTCCGTTATAGTGTCAATTAGATTTTGTTGCATTCGCCGCAGGTTTGATATGATAATGTTAGCAGACATGATTGACGATAGAAGTGATAATCCATTGTTGGTATTCAGTACAGCAATCTGTAATGATAATGATGTATTTTGGATGGTTTCGTTAATAAAGGTAAATTGCCTTTTCCTTACGTCTTCGTGTCGTTTTAAAATGTTGTACTCGGTTTCCATCACTGATGTTTGATTTTTTATTAAGGTTTTAAGGTGATTTTGATTGCTAATAATTTTCTCTATGTCGTCCTTATACTGGTTAGCAAATCTCTCATCCAGAACTTCAAATAATGTATTTGCAAGGTACCCGACTCCGTTTACCAAATCTCTCTTTCGTCTATTAGTTTGTGGGTTATTTGTAAGGATCCGGTTAAAGTGGTCTATCTCTCTGATTTCGTGTTCTAACTGTATAAACAAATTGCTGTATTGTTGAATGAATTATTTACTTGTATTACGTATGTTTTGAAGGTATGATTTTATATGACTCACTCCTTCCCAGTACGTAGACATGTTATAATATGATAAAGTAGTGGAGGTGGGTTCAGTCTGAGGTCTTGACAGTAATGGTCCTCCAATGAGGAAATGACCAGGTGTAAGGAAGTCATCGACGAGACTCTCTGTGGGCAGAGAGGTCTCGAGTTTAGGCACGCCTCAACTTGACAAAGTAGAGTAGTTAATTCCTTGTTGTAATTAATGAACTTGTTTCAGGTGATATTTCATACTTTTAACTGTAGCTTCCCATAGTCCTCAGGCTCTAGGCCACAGAGGCGCGTTGAAACTCCATTCTATCTGAAGTTCGTTTATTTTATTGAGGAACTCAGTGTTGATATTTTGAATAATTACTTGATATTCTTTCCTTAAGAGGCGATCGGTGCCGATGAAGTTGGTACTATTGTCACTATACATGTGACGGGGGACGCCGCGTCGAGCACAGAATCTTTTGAACGCCGCTAAGAATGTTTGACTGCTTAGATCGGAAACAAGTTCCAAGTGCGTTGCCTCTGTTGTTAGACATACCAAAAGTGCGATATATCCTTTGCATGTCCTTACTCCTCGTCCTTTGTTGATCTTTAGCTCTATAAAACCTGAAAAGTCTACTCCTATGTGAGCGAACGGGCGTGATGGTGTGACTATGGGTTCTGGGAGGTCTCCCATGATGTGGTGACGAGTTTGATTGTTAAAACGTCCACATTTAACACATTGTGTCAGTTGACATTTCACCGTACGAATCCCACTAATAATCCAAAATTGGTTTTTGATATATGATAGTGTACGTCGGGGACCGCCGTGTAACGTTGTAATGTGAGCTTGCTGTATGACAAGTTGTGTAAGCCGACTATGAGATGATAAAATTATTGGATATTTGCCACCATCATTCAAATTGGAATTCGATAACCTTCCACGAACTAATAGTATATCTAGATTATCGATAAAGGGGTTCAAACTGATAATTTTGCCTCTTGGGCTAACTTGACCATTTCTTTTAATGCTATTCAGTTCTTCTGAAATTCTGTTGCCTGAGTTCGTTTAATTATAAAATTAGTAGATCGTTCCATTTCTTTCCTTGATAAATAATTTATTTTATTTGCATTCATTTTGTCACGTGTGCTGATTATGAAACGAAACACCCAACCCAGCACTTTAGTAACACGGGCCTTTACATTTTAGTGATGTAATAATTCGCTTACGAGTGTTATTCTATTGTTTTTTAAGGTGGAGTTCACACACGCTGATTTCTTTGCTTTAATGTCATCAGTTTGATAGGTTTGATTTTCATAATTTAAAGGGTCAAATGATAGAGTCAATTGATATCTTCGACTTCCTAGAATTTTGATAAGTCCACAGCTTCGCGTATGGTATCATGACAATGTAAAGTTTGATGCCTGATACAATCCATCCTAGGTTCGTATTCTGAGCTATGGGTGCTCCTTTCGGTTTCTTAATTAGACCATTTTTGATAATTCTCGAATAAACATCTGCCCCGAACAATATGTCTATTCCTTTTGATATATTAAATTCAGGATCTGCCAGTTTTAAATGTTCAAGATAATTCCGTGATCCCAGTTGAAACGATGTGTTAGGTAACTCTCTTACGACCTTACTCATGATATATGCTTCCGCTTCACATTGGTAATTCGGATCAAATCATCATTCCTTTTTCTCTGGGATGCAGGGTCGCACAATGTCCTGAAAGTTACCAATGTTCCGTCGTCGGCTTGTATGTTTACCAGAGCAGTTGCTAATAGAGATTCTTGTTGTCCCGATGATACATGATAGGTATTTTTAGTTTGATAAGTTGACGTAGGTAAAGAAGGTTTCGATTCTTGAGAGGTGTTTCTACTTATGACGTAGAAATAGCATTCGAAGCTGTAGGTACAAAGGCTTTATGCAGAATTGAATTATGCCTGTCATTGCACTCTTTGCATCGTTTTATCGAAATGCATTCTCTACCCTAATGCTTATAAAGACAGTTTGCGCAAACTTACAGGTCGGTTATTGCCCTCATTTGTGTTTCCGGTGACATAGAAATAAGTGTATTACATTGAAATAATTGATGTTATTGATTGCACAATAAACACAGTGACACACAGGTAGCCAGAGCTTGATAGTTCTTATTGTGTTTATTATAAGGTGGTGTAAGGTATAATTATAAGGTAAAAAGTTTCGTAATTTATGCGGGAATCTTTGATTTTTATTGAAATTATTTGATATTGATTTTTGTGTATTGTCTTGGTAATAAGTATCTTTTAGAGAGGTAAACTTCTTTTCAAGAAACCTCATGAACTCTTCAATTGATGCAAACTCCCTTGGTTCATTCTAGGTCCAATTTTTTAAACAATAAAATAAATGGACTAAAATGGATCCCACGACTTAGTGTCAACATGTTGGTTATGTATGACATGAAGGCACTAAGTAGTAGTGTCATATAATCTTTTGAGTTCCTTAGCTGAACGTTTAGCGATAATGGGTTGGTTTAAAAATGTTACTGTTTGTTGCTCGAATATTGCTTGACGGTTCTGATCTATGAGTTAAAACACCCCCAGCTGTATCGTAATTGTCAGCAGTGATCTTTAAGTGCGTAGTGAGATGGTAGGGCTCTCCCTTCACCTTATTTTTTAAATGCTGGAGCCTTTGCCATGGCTTTGTTGTTATGAATTGTCTATGTAAATAAATAAGTCAAAAAAAGGGAGTCACTGAGTGTAGCTTCCTGTGAAGTATCCACTAAATTCTTCTTCATAATTAGTGTCTACTCCTTCCAAGATGTTGTCAATTTTTATATGTAAATCTTCAATCGTAGACCATGTTGCTTTCAAGTTCTGAAGGCAGTCGTCTATTAGCCATATTTCGGAGATGTTCTTGAGGTCATGTTCATTCATGTTGTTAAGTTTACGGTTCAATGATCTGAAGTACGTTCTTTGTAGGGATAGTAATGAATTTAATTCTTGACTTGGTTGAAATGCGTCAGCGTCTTTCTTCTTCCTTGCCACTTGCCAATTGCTGGATCGACGGGGTTGTTGTAAAATAGTGTCACGATTGGTAAATTCTTCCCAGAGGTTCTCTAAAGCTTCAAGCCTGATTCTAACATAATTTGTTGGTTTGTTAAGATTTTATTGTGGTTTTTATGGAGATCAAATTGACATTTAATCAAAGGAGATGTCATGGTAATAAAATGGAACGAACTTACTTTGAATACTGCTTCACTTGCCTCCTTTGATTATTGCTGCTTCATCAAGGCCTCCTTGCCTCTTTTGTTGTTGATAATATCCCGGGCGCTCTACCCAGAGTGCTAAAGATCTCAGGATTGTAATGCCTTAGGTGGTAATGATATTAATAGTCACTGCAATTCAAAACTACACAGTACTGAATCAAGATATCTGACGCACTCAAAAGGACTTGATCCTGCACTGCGGAGAGCTCAAAGGACCAAAACTATGTAAGGTTACCGTAGTTCCTTACACAAATGTATGATAGAAGTGAAAAAAATTTATAGGTATGCTGAGTTTGCAGTATCTAAATAAAACTGCTCTGTATGACTGATAAATGAACACTAAATTTATTGACTTAAGTAAGTATGCACATATTAGGTAAATCGGCGAGGGGCAGCGTCAGCCATTTTAAAATTGCTAAATTTGCGGTTCTCCGTACAAGTAACAATATCACATCCAGTAATTTTTGTAGTTTAATTCGAGAAGTTATGAATCCTGCTATAAATTAAAGTGAAGTAAATTATGATATCTGTAATGAACATATGTAGCTCATTTTAATAACCGTCTAATACTTTGAGACAGTTATTGAAGTAATTAAATTACCACTTAAATTTCATTTATATTTGAGCAGGGAGGATAATTAGTACCTACATCATATTTTGATACTGTCGGCTTTTTACTGAAAGCTGTTTTAATATTGGAAAATTTATATTTCACGCACATTTTTTACTAAGTTTGCCTATGTACCCTAATTTGTCTTTAGGTACTTTATTTAAAGGTTAATAGGCTGGAGGTAGTTTTACTAAATTAATGAATTAGATAAATGTCGAATGCTGTAAATTTACACCCAGGTCCAGTTGGTCCCACATTGGTCCAGTGGCTTGTTACCTTACTGACCCTTACTGCTGAGTCAGATTCTGTGGGTTCGATTTCCATACAGATTTGTCCAAGAACAAAGAACACTCAGACTCGAAACAACGAAACAACTAGTTGTTGTTGTTTCGAGTCTGGGTGTTCTTTGCGTTCGATATTCATAAAGCCCCATAAAGGAATTATATTTCCCTAATTAAAAAAAGTCTTTCTCATAGCATCAGTCTTCCGGCGATAAACTTTAGTCAAAGCCTCCCCCCACCGGTCAGTGCCATTGACCACACAACTCCCGCGTACTGCCGTCTTGTAGCGTTGTCCAAGCAAGTTCACGCAGCGCCGTGAAGCTTTGGAGCAAGCTGCCGAAAATGCTCGTCAAAGAGCCACCTCCCATCAAGGGTCAGGCCCAGATATTTAATGTGGCCCCGAACCATCGGTGAGTTTATCAGTGAAAGTTTAGCACCCAGGCTGTGATCAAAGTGTCATCAGCATAACAGATTACGCTCAGCTCGGGGGAGAATTCAACTAAATCTTTAGTGTTTTTGAAACCTTGTTTTTTTATAAACAGTTATAATTTTATTTAACACTACAAATAAATTTTAAAACTAATTTGCAAGACAATTTGTAAAAGTTCTGTACAAAAGACAGTTATCGTTACCTAGAATGTATTTGTCATTGTTTTCAAAAAGTTTGTTAATGCTTTATTGTGCTTATTTACGATCATTGTTTCTATTTGACAACTGGTATCGCTTTTTAGATGTATACTATAAAAAAAAATGAATAAAAAAGGAAATTCACCTTGAAATTACACTATACCTAGTGTAGTGTATATGTTTTGTACCCTAGTGTAAATGTAAGGTAGTAAAATTTATTAAATATACCTAAATTCAAAACATGTTACAGTAGAAATCATCAAAGAACCTATATACCTGTATACCTAGTACACGCGTATCACCCGGCACTTAAAGGTAATGTATATTTTTATTAATTTAACCTATTAAGATAATTTCATCGAATAATATTTAAATATTTGTTTGTGCATTTGTATTCACATTGAAAATCAACACTACCCATTACTAAAAAAATCTTTTCTTTTAATAAAAAAATCTGAGAAAGATAAGATTTAAAAAAAGTAAATTATTTTTTTTAAGGCACATTTCCACAAACATGTATGTATTTGGTACCATTGAGGCGTCTACAAAATGGCAGTTTACGATTTCCTATACAATATGAAGAAAAATTCGCGCTTCCACATGTGTAGTTATGAAATAAAATATTCAGGCACAAAGATGCGTGAATGCGAGTGCCCTTTGCGCATTCTAATGCTCGCTATATCACAAGTTAAATTATGCTTCATGTTGAACATAACAAGATTTTAGGAGCTTACGGTTAGATCTAGTTATCACAGTTGACAGGATTTATTGTTTGTTTATTCAATAGCTCTGTCTTCCAACAAACGCCAACGATAAAGAGTAATTTATCCACAACGCATTCATAAACACATTCTGCGTCTAACCACATATTACATGTTAATAGTAAATGCATTATGGTTTAATTAATTAAACCAAAATGCATTTATCATATTACAGTCAATGAATGACAGGTAATTAAGAATAAGGAATCTTTTTTGTTACACACTCTCATTTTTTATGTTGATACGAGTAAGGCAAGTCAATAAATACATGTTTCAATTTATATCAAGGTCGCTGTTACCCCATCAATTTAATGTAAATAAATAAAAGGCTGGCTAATTTGTCTTCACCAGAATCGTAAAATGTACCAACTACCGGTATCGGCGAGCAGTATATCTGTCCCCTTAAAACTAAATAACAAGATATTTTGTATACATTGGACAGACTGACAGACAGACACATAAGAGTAATTAGTCGATTTAGTGATCGTTCTATTACCCTCGTTACCGTGTTATACCTAAAGCAGAAAATATTAAGGTTTTCGGCAAAGACATACTTCACAGTTAAGTAGATAGTGTGTACTAACATTAAATAGAGATGGGAGCAAATTGCGAGCAAGCTCCGGGCGCCACACGCGACCTCCTTCACAATAAATTATAAATTTAATTAAACTACCGAGTGGTCGCAACTGCTTGATAAACACTTTTTACTTGCTTTGCTCTCGTTAATTACACAATGGAAATCTTGTTAATTTACAAGTGTGTTTATCATGTTTAATGCCATCCTCCCCGACTGTCAAAATTTAAGTTTTTTTTTTATTTTTTATTTGTAAGCCTACCATAATGACTCCACTTTGCCTGATGGTAAGTAATAAATGGAGTCCAAGAGTGGTGGTCACCATCCTCATTGCATGTCTAGTCAATGTAGTATGGTGACCCACACTATGGCGGCCTGGTAAGATGCTTTTTCACGCCCTGCTTAAAACACCCAGGATCAAGGTGGGAAGGAAAAACGTGCGCTGGTAGTGAATTTCAATCTTTCACCGATCGGCACAGGAAAGAAGAGCCAAACCGTTTTCTTCGGGATCGCATACCTTCGACTCGCAAACGGTGACTCCTCAGGCCAGCACGTGTAGTCCTGTAGAGGAAGGGAGAAGGTGGGACCAATTGGAAGAGCTCGTGAGAACACTCTCCGTGATGTAGGCGATAGAGAACTGCCATAGAGGTGACATCTCTTCGCAACTGCAGGGGCTAAAGAGACTGGGTGACCTCAGGACAGTCTATAATGCGGACTGCGCGTCGCTGCAACCGATCGAGAGCGTCAAGCAGATACTGCGCATAGCCATCCCAAAGATGAGAGCAGTACTCCACGCAGGGGCGAACCTGGGTCTTGTATAAAAGACACAGATGCTCGGGCGAAAAGAACCGTCTCACCTTGTTCAATACATCGAGCTTGCGCGAGGCCGCCTTAGTGACGCTCTCGGTGTAATCACACGGATTAAGATCCCGACAGATGTCCATACCCAGTATATTAAGCCTATCCTGTAGTGGCAGTTGAGTGTTCTGAAGAGTAGGAAGGGGAAGGAATGGAGACTTTTTGTTTGAAAACGCGCACGCAGTTACTTATGTATTTACAGCAATCGTGGGTAAATTTCGTTAAAATTAACACGCAATTTGTGCGATTGTTCATTGAAACTCGCAATATTATTCTGGGTAATCCGATAAAGGACACTCGGTGTGTTGAGATGCTCCATATTGTTTACCTTTCACCTCGAATTTCGAACCGCAAGTTCACGTGGTTTCCTAATTACTTATAGTAACTTAAAACATCTACTAAGAACTCGATAATTTGTGTTAACTCGTCTTATCAGATCGTATATTTGCAGCTGGAGCCTCAATGACTGAGGTGAGGACTTAAACAATATTTAGACAAAAATGTAGGGTAGTAATTGCAATATACAAAAAATCGTTACATGCAATGTAATTAAACACAATTACAATACAATTAAATAGAGTATATTACAAAGTCAGTCAACTCGGAACTTGGCAAAATTAGGAGTGAAAGTGGTGCTTTGATGAATGAAGAAGGAAGTGTGCTAAAGAGATGGAAGGAATATTTTGAAAGTTTATTTGAAAAAGGACAGCTCGCTGATTACAATGGAGTTGAGCTCGATGTAAGTGAAAGTGTATTAGAAATTAGTGTAGATGAAATAATGGAAGCAATGAAGAGTTTGAAAGTAGGAAAGTCTGCGGGGTGTGACCGAATTACAACCAAGATGCTCAAAGCTGGAAAAGGTGTAATTATGAACCAGCTGTACCGCCTTTTCAACCTTTGTTGGAGGAACGGCCGAGTGCCAAGTGATTGGTGCAAGGCTGTAATCGTGCCGTTATTTAAGGGAAAAGGGTCACAGCAGGATTGCAAAAACTACCGGGGTATCAGCCTCCTAAGCGTAGTAGGAAAATTGTATGCAAAGGTATTAATTGAAAGGGTAATGAAAGAAACTGATGAAAGGATATGGGATGTGCAAGGAGGATCTAGAAAAGGAATGGGATGTACGGACCAGGTTTTCTCCTTGCGAGGCATAACCGAAAAGTTTTTGGCGAAAAGTCAGAAAGTTCACTACGTATTCGTGGATTTGGAGAAAGCTTACGATCGAGTGGAGAGGAATGAATTGTGGAGGGTTTTATCGGTGAATGGGGTGAACAGCGAACTGGTCCGAGCACTGAAATCTCTATATGAGAACTCCAGTGCTTGTGTCAGGGTGAACGGCGCCTACATTGAATGGTTTAAGATTGAGAAGGGTCTTAGACAAGGATGTGTAGCTTCGCCATGGCTGTTTAACTTATTCATTGATCATTGTCTTAGGCAAATGAAAGGGAAAGAATGTGGTTTGAGAACGAAGGGATTACTCGTCAAATGTCTCCTATATGCGGATGACCAAGTAATACTTGCGTCATCAGCTGAGGAGTTACAGGAGATGGTAACAAGCTTGCATGGGGCATTAGAAAGAAAGGGTATGAAAATTAATGTGAGCAAGACTAAAACGATGGTTTTTGAAAGAGATGAAAATAGAACGTTTTGTGAAATTATAATAGGTGGTCAAAAAGTGGAACAAATGGATGAATTTGTTTATCTGGGATCAAAGTTCACTAGGGACGGAAAGTGTGATGGTGATATAGAACGAAGAGTGAGTGCGGGTAATGCGATCAATGGCGCATTGCATACTTTTATGACCAGCCACAGAGTCTCAATGAAGGCTTGCATGGCTGTGCATAGAGGTGTGTTGGTGCCAACACTTATGTATGGCAGCGAAAGTTGGGTATGGCAAAAGAAGCACGAAAGTAGAATTAATGCGGTAGAAATGAGAGCATTGCGGAGTATAGCTGATGTGAAATTGAGTGACAGAGTGAGGAATAGTGTAATAAGGGATCAGTGTGGTGTGAAAGAGGATGTAGTGACTAAATTAGAAATAAGTATGCTGTACTGGTTCGGGCATATCGAAAGGATGAATGAAAGCAGGTTGACAAAAGGTATTTATATGGCAGAGGTAAATGGAGTTGTCGGAAGAGGAAGACCTAGGCGTATGTTCTTGGACCAAGTCCAAAAAAATCTAAGCAAAGGCCAGGTCAAAAGTACCTTTAACCGACGAGCCTGTATGCGGAACGGAATGAAAGTTGAAGAAGCGAGAAAGGTATGTCAGAATCGTAGCAAATGGAAGGAAGTGGTCTCTGCCTACCCCTATGGGAAAGAGGCGTGATATTATGTATGTATGTATGTATATTACAATACATATATTGTGTAATGTTTTCAGTTTTGGAGTCACTATTCACTCCGTGATTAGAATGCGTGATGCTACTCACTTGATAATTTGGACATTACAATTTATATCTTACCAGAATAGGAACCAACATATAACATTTCAAATGGTAGATACAAAAAAAAGAAAAGGGATAAGGCTTACACACAGGAATTGGGGATTTTAAGTAGTAGTGTAAATAGCTCAAGCAAATCAAGGTCGCTGATGCCCCTATCCGATTATACATATGTCATTTATTAACAAGGACCTTTATTACCCTTAAAAGGAAAACCCCGGCAGACCTAGCCGTCTGTTGAATAACAGTCGACCCCACTATCGTGTATCAGTCACCATTTTAAAGAGGCGCAATCAGGGCGCCGCCGTCTTGGGCCTGCTTCTGCTAGGGCGGTGGATAGCCCAGTCCATCACCCCCAGGTCAGCGCTTATGGAGGCTGGAAATCAGCTTGTTCTCTCCGGCGTCTGGTGCGTCTTCTGCGGGACGGGAGAGTGCTCGTTCTCTCCCTTATCCTTTCCGCCGCCTCTATGGCGAGGAGGAGTTTTGCGAGGAGGTGATCTCCTCGCAAAACGAGGCGGATGAAATGTTCCCTAAGTACTAACTGACATAATGAATTGATAAATATTTTAAGATCTGGTAATAAACAACTGGTACAATATCCATATTTTAATTTAGATACATGTCTAATTTACCACGAAACCTTCCCGTTAGCCAGAATTAATCCATATTTCCGAACATCGATTGCTACACTGCATAGTTGTATAGTATTTACACCTATAACATTCACGAATTCATAGACCTCATTAGTACTTAGTTACAACCACAATACACTAAATTCATAAAATGTGCGGCTATACCCTAGTAGTCGCAAGGTACAATTTTCCAAAAGCTAGCGGTAGACTCATTGAAATGGTACAGTGAATTAAATACACCAGTGAAGTAATATGTTTCTGCACAATAGTTGCTAGTGTCCAAGAACGGCGTTTGTCACTTACCATAAGGTGACCTGTCTGTTTGTCTGTCCTCCTATAATATAAAAAAATAACTCAAAGAATGACCAAGAGCTGTGACTATTAGTGTAAGACAATTTATGTAAAAATAAGCGTAATATCTTCAATATTGTCTATAATTGTCTTACGAACGTAACACTTTATAGAGCACTGTGGACAATGTTAATTGTGTTCCAATTTTAAATTAAAATTAAAAAGTGTTTCCAAGAAGTTTTAAAACTTATTCAGGGCGTACCCGGGTGAGCAGTGTACAGTAAGGACAATATAATAGAGTATAAAGAAGAAAAAGAAACAAAAATTATGGCTAGCAGGTGTGAGTTGGGACGAAGAGCTTAATGACGAACTGAAAAAGGAATGGATTACTTACCGGGAGGAACTGTCGTTACTCATCGGTGTCCGGATATCTCGATGGCTGGTACAAGGTTGAACGATGATCTGGAACTGCACGGGTTTAGTGACGCCTCAAAGACAGCTTATTCGGCCGTGATTTATTTGCATACGCAAACGCGTCGATAGAGAAGGAAGAGTACACGTGTCCTTACTAGTTGCAAAAGCAAGGGTACCAACTGTGAAGCAAATCAGTATTCCGCGGCTAGAATTATGTGGAGCGGTACTTCTGTCACAACTTCTAGCTGAGATGGCTGCAGTCTTGAATATCTCTAACGAGAAGGTCAGAGCATGGACTGATTCTACTGTTGTGTTGGCCTGGTTTAATAGCCACCCAAGTAAGTAGATGGAAGACATTTGTAGCCATTCGAACGTCTGAAATCTTGACCACCATGAAAGCTTCGCAATGGTTTCAGGTCTTGACCAAGAACAACCCAGCAGATTGTGCCTCTAGGGGAATGCTGCCAAGCTTTTTTATTAATAATAATTTATGGTTTCAAGGACCATCATTCATAACCGAAAGTAACATTATATACAATACACCAAATAATTTTAAAGTAAATTTAGAACAGTCCGTAAGTGCTCATGTGTCAGTTATTCCAGATAATTCACTCTTTGAAATGTATTCCACTTTACGTAAACTAGTTAGAATTCTGGCGTACTGTCGAACATTCTTAAAGGAAAATAAACAATTTCATAAAAACTATTTACAAAAGACAGAGTTAGACACCGCACTTGAATGTTTCATACGATTAACACAGATAGAAATATTTACAGTAGAGTACAAACAATTACAAGAAAATAGCTATATACAAGAGAAATCAAGTTCACTAAAATCACTCTGTCCCTATCTCGATAGCAAGGGCATTATAAGGGTCATAGGTAGACTTGAAAACTTACAGTTAACCGAACAAAGGAAACAGCCGATTATTCTACCTCACTCAAGCCATCTAACTCGTCTTATCGTAGCTGATGCACATTGTAAAACATTACACGGAGGTTCTCAGATTATGATGAATTATTTACACACAGCCTACTGGATCATAGGTGTACGAAGTCTGGTCAAACAGCATGTACACAAGTGCGTGACATGTATCGGGCATAGAGCCAGTATCAAAAATCAAATTATGGGATCACTTCCAGCTGCTCGTTGTACTCTTGCAAGACCGTTTTTGAACAGTGGAGTAGATTATGCAGGTCCCATAAATATAAGGACAAGTAAGGGTCGGGGGCACCGGTCCTAAGAAGGCTACATATGCTTCTTTGTATGTATGGCCACTCGCGCTTTGCATCTTGAAGTGGTCAGTGATATGAGCTCTCAAGCGTTCTTGGCGGCTTTTAGAAGGTTTGTATCTAGGCGAGGTCACTGCGCCAACTTATATAGTGATAACGGAACTACGTTTGTGGGTGCCAGTAGAGAGTTTGTGCAATTAGCGGCATTTCAGCCATCAATAGCCGAACATCTGGCAACTAATGGAACAGAATGGCACTTCATCCCTCCTCACAGTCCATTCATAAGTTCCATTTGAGAAGGGTCATCGGGTATGCTACGGTCACATATGAGGAGATCTCTACGCTCCTCAACCAAGTCGAAGCTTGTCTAAATTCTAGACCGATAAGTGTTATTGATGTTGCGGACCCTGGCGAACCGTTACCCTTAACACCTGGACATTTCCTAATCGGAGAGCCATTAGTAAATGTTCCAGATAACCAATATGATAGTTCAAACATAAGTCATTTGTCACGTTGGCAATTAAGTAATTTAATGAATCGGTACAAGTGGTCTTCTCAAGTTCCCGAACCTGAAATAGGTAATATTGTGTTGATAAAAGAAGATGACTTGCCGCCGACTCGTTGGTTAATGGGTCGGGTATTTAAGACACACCGTGGTGATGATGGTATCACCCGTGTAGTCACTGTGCGCACTAAGTCCTCAACTTTAAAAAGACCAACATCTAAGATATGCATTTTGCCAGTTGGTGCATAGGATTTGTTTTACTCTTTTATTTAGATCACTATTATACGTTAGGCCAATCAAATTGTTAAAAAAGGGTGAAAACGGATAAGAAATTATATTTAAACCTTATTTTAAACAAAAAACTTATTTACAATTTATTTCCACGTGTTAAATTTGGCTTTATATTGTTTTACGTATACGATGAATCATTTTATGTCTGTTTCAAAATAATGAAATAATGTTTATCTATATGTTAGAATAAGTTTTAGTCGCTAAGTTTGTGTTCTTGTTGATTACAACACATGTTTTATTTATTAAGATTTTACATCAAATTGTTTTTTGTACAGTTCAACATATTTGTACGTAGCGGTTTTTTTTTGTTTGAAACTTCATTGTAGTGTTCAGATCAATTTTAAGAAGGACATTCCGTCAGTAACGTCCTTGGTGGGCGGTATGTTCGAGACCAACAACAACATGTGCGATCAAAGTCAAAAGTTAAAAATATTTGTTACCTTTTCATTTCCTAGATGGAGCTGTTACAGAGCTTAAATCGCGCTATGGTTGAATTACATGCGTTAGACTGTATATATGGACTGCAACCCTTATGTATGATAGAGCAAGACTGAAGTTTAGTTCAAGGCAATTGCCAATTAAACCGTGGAGTCTTACGAACCCATAGTACAGTGCACAGTGGTTTTATTTATATCCCTAATAGTGTCACACACTATTCCAAAGATACCACGTTTGGTATTTAACAGAAGGGCCTTTTATGAATTTGACGGTCTTTATGCATTGTTTGCAAAATTAGAGTGCACGTGTGTTGCGAATTTTTATGATTTATCTTTTACTGATTTATCTTGTTTTAGTTTGGAAGTTCTAATAGAAATAATAAACCTGTTTGATTTGCCTTAGAAATTAGAAAGTGAAAGTTCATAGGATACATACCTACAAAGACGCTGACTTTTTTATTTTCTTGTCAATAATGGCATCACTAGCCACAATGCTATTTTTTGCCATAATTTATATTTTATTAAAGATTACTTACTTACTCCTTGTTAACGTGGAGGTACACGAGGATGTGGTAGTTTAACTGGCCTGTTGGTATAGTGGTTAGTGACAGGATAAATATTTGAGTGATGAGCATGATAATTTGTTCTGTGTCTGGGTGTAATTTATATATTATATATATGTATTTAGAAGTATATAAGTATGTTTAAAATAGTACAACCTCTGCTTAGTTTAGGATCAGATGGCCGTGTGTGCGACGTCTCAAATGATTATATTATTAATATTATTATATGTATTTTATGGCAAGCTAAAATACCTTATGTTAATAGGAATCACCAAGCAGCATTTCTAGTTTCAATGTTAAAGTTATGAATTTCTTAATCATTAGTAGAATAGGTTGGCGAACAAAAATTCGGAGTACATCATGAATACGTTCATGGGTCTATTATATCTATATTAATTTTCATAACATTTTAAAGCAGTTGCCATATTCAGTAGTTAGGTTTGACAACAGAAGTAAAAACATATGTTTCTTAATTTTCCCTATGTTTGTTAAGAGCGTGATATTTGAGATAGTAATATTTTCTATTTCTTCAATATTGTACCTGATCTATAAACATCAGAATAAACCTTAGTACAGAACTATTTACTTTCGTCTCTCTAAATTGAAGAGATTAAATGAAACATCAACCCGATTTAGAAAATATCCAATTAATAATTGTCATTCGGCAAGGGTCAACGTGATGGACACGCAGTATTATACAAACTTATACATACGAGGTTAATTAGGTCTTAAAATATTTATCCATTCGGTATTTAAGTTGGTATATACAAACTTAGGAAACAATTCATAAAGTAAAGAGGACAGTTTCCGAGGGACAGAACACCTTTTTTACGCAGCAAAGCTGCTTGTGCTGTGTGTGTATAATCGGATAGGCATCAAAGAACCTGATCTGCTTGACCTATATACACAACTACATGCACTCCCCAATTATTCTGTGTAAGCCATATCTCTTTCCTTTTATGCACCCTTCGCTTGAATATACTTCCGATTACACACATACACTCATCCATATATCAACGAAAGGGTAGGCAGCCAACCATTATATAATTTAGTCCCATTTACGAAATGGGGGGCAACTCTATTGGCATCAACCGGGCATTGTATAAACTGTTTAAACAATATCGGATGTTACAACACACACGCAGATGGGTTCGCCCTATCCTGCTACATGTGAAACGACATGACTACACTTACGATTTTTCAATTTTAAGGTTTACTTCTTTTACGTTAGTGGGACTAAAATATAGCCGACAAAATTTAAACGTATTATTTTAATTTAAAATCATCAAAATTTAACGTAAATATTATGTGATTATATAATAATGTTATTTTTATATTACAGTTCGCTCGAGAACATCTCAACTGGGATCTCGAACACTGGAGGAGTACTCTTCTCAGATGAGACGAGAGTTCTCTTCGTTAACGATAGGCAAAGGAGAGTCTACAGAAGGCGAAACGAACGGTTTGCTGAAGCTTGCTTGGAGGAGACAGTGGAATATGCAGGGGGATCTTGCATGTTTAGGGGCGGAATTTTAGTAGACGGCAAGACGGAAATCGTTTGCGTATCCCGGACTGGAGGTGCTCGTGGATAGAGATCACTAACCGCTCATCGGTACATAACCGAGGTGCATATACATATATGCAGGATATGTTGGCGATGGGTTCACTTTAATGCACGACAACGCTCATACCCACACCGCAGAAATCGTGCAGAATTATCTGCACGAGGTTGGGCTTCCAGTTTTGCAGTGGCCAGCGAGAAGCACAGACCTGAATCCAATAGAGCATCTCTGGAATGAACTAAAACGACGAGTATGGTTACATGATCCTGCCCCAGCAACTCTTCAAGACCTCCATGATGCTGTTATTGAAGAATGGAATAAGATTCCTCAAGAAAGTGTTGTACGGCTGATTGGATCCATGAGAGAATAATTTTATTGCCTGTTTTTGTTTGAATATTTTTTTCGTAATACCGATAATTTTTTCACTTTACACATGCAACTTGTTTTTTATAAACGGTTGTTATTGAATGCATATTTATGTATTTTATTGTTATTATACCTACCAACCTTTCCAATAAATACCATAAAAGAACCATACAAAGGATTAACCGCGACATAAACCGAATTGAATTGAATTATTGCACAGGTGCGATTTTTTTGACATCGAGTCTATTATTAGGGAAGGGACACTGCTAGATGGTTCTACGATAAAATTTAGTAAAGTAGTACCTTTTTTTTTTCATTCATTGCCCCTAAATATTTTTTAAATAAAATCAACTAGACGAGTTCACGGTTACTCGTAACAAAATTTAAAAAATAAATACTTCACTGTAATTACCTGTGAATGTGAATGTTGATCTCTAATGCCAATATTTTCAAACATGTACTAAGTTGCTCTGTATCTTAATGAAAGTATCCTTTTTCCGTAGCAAATCTTTCTACGATATTTTAAAACTAACATTTTAATGCATAGGTACATTTATTGCAGTATGCATAGGTACATAATGCATGTCGTTTTTTTTTTTGTAGTGAAAACTTCTTTTAGCGCGGTTCGCATATTTTTAGATGAGATAAAATCTATGGACTCTCGACACCGTTACAAGACGCATATCTCCAATCAACGCAATATTAGCACAACGAGATATAAAAGTACAATTGATGCGGTATTCACTAGTTATTTAAATAACTTCGAATCAAAATAGTTTATTTCCTATTTTATTTACCATGAACCCATAGTTTTTATTTTAGATAGTAATAATTTTAATGATGATGATGATGATACAAGAGTTGTCGCAATTGTTAACGATGATTCATAAAAGAATATTAAATGTATTTTATTATATACAATTAATAAATAAAATGCAATTCATTACCCAATAACCTTAGTACTCTTCTAAAAAATGTCTAAGGCGCCAAAATAAATTTTCACTTCTGTCGGCACTCCCGACGTGCATTTTTTTATGCGATATGGGGCAAACGAGCAGACGGGTCACCTGATGGTAAGTGACTACCGCCGCCCATGGACACCTGCAACTCCAGAGTCACAAGTGCGTTCGGTTTGTTATACGCGCATTGTATCATTATTTATTTTTTAGGTTAGTTAGTTTATAGTATAATGGGTCATATTGTAAACTGACGGAGTTCAGAATTTCAAACGTTTAAACAGTGTCGGATGAATGATCTTAATGTAAGTTATATATGGAAGAGCTATGCTTAGGCACGTATGGGCCAGCGCGACTGGAGTTATACCAGAACCTCACAGAAAACCGTTTGTATTTAAAATGATTGCATTGTGTTTTATCGAATGAGTTAAGTATGGCTACATTTTGTTGGCTACAAAGTGACCATGAGTTTTGTATGCTTGTCAAAACATAAGGTGTGACAACTTTTGTAATCGGTAATCCAATGATTGTTCGTTCAAATTTTTAATATTTCATTGGTCACAGCAACTCCATTGCTTAGAAATTCAAAACTGTGTAATATCCAATACACAGGAGATATTACGTTTCTGCTACTTAGAACGAAAATGCAACTGTACTTAAGTAAAACTTGTATTCTAATAAACTGTAGAGTTGTTTAAACAATTGTGTAAATATGAAGAGTGCATTTTAGAATTATAAGTGAAATTTTACTTTGCAATGTAAGTACTAAATAGTACAAAAGGATACAAAATACTAGCAATATAATACTCGGATGTGTATATATTCATATTCTATTAAGTATGGTGTATTCATTATAGACTTCACAAAAATTTCTAGAAACAAAAAGGAAAATGTCTAGCTTAAACCTGATTTACATAACCTTAATATCATTATTTACATGGTATCATGCTTGGAGATATATACATATATGACGGCAAACTAGAGTACTTAGTCGAGAACAGCAAGCAAGTGATTACGTCGGAATCCAATACAACACAACGTCTGCTGCACAATGCTCAATAACGAGAGGATGTTTTCTCGCTGTCGAGAAGTATGCAGCAGCCCCTTGCAACATTCGGACGCTATTTCAGTCAACTCTCGGTGGCAGCCGGTTTACACGCTATTTGAAAGTCAGAGTTATAGATTATTAGACGAAAATCTGTTTTGCAGAAGGTAACGAACACATTCTAACGACACAGTTCAAAGCCTCCGTATATCTCCACGGTAGAATCAGATTATGCCAAAAACACCTGAAGACACGTAACAGACAAAAACGTGTGCATCCCTAGGACTGCAAAGCTATAGACGGAGTTACGGAGTTATAAAACTACTCTGTAGTATTACGAAACGGCTCAAAAATAAAATCGCTAACAAGATTGTGTTGTATTTGTGTCACTTCATAGCGCCAACACGATACAAGGGTGTCAGCGCATTGTGCAAAGCATTATTGTTTAGGCATGGAAACCCCTTCGGGCCGTTATCCATCAGGGGTTTTCAGTGGAACTGTATGTTGGAAACCGACCTGCCCTCGACTGACCTTGGAGTGTATGCCGGCCGGTAGTGACAGATCCTCTCCAATTCTTGCAGTAAGGGCCCGACGCTGCGATGGCTAAGCCAGACAATTCGTAAGCGTATGCAGGGTCGAGTACTCACTGCAGTCGTAGTGGTTACTAAATCCCCTCCTAGCGACCGAGCAGGTACTTCCGGAAGCAATCGTGACCGATAAGAATTAGCGTCAGAAGAAAAGAAATGGGAAAGAGCTCCCAACAGGACGACCAGCTATAGCACCCGTCTGAGAAAAACGGCCGTCCGGAACAAAAAAGGAGTAGTCATGATAACGCTAGAGAACACACATTTTTGGCTACTCAGCAAAAATTGGGAAAGCTTGGTTGGGAAGTGTCAATGTATCCACCAGATATATAGTTCTAACCTTGCGCCTTCGGATTTTTACCTGTTTCAGTCTCTTCAGACTTCTTCGGGTAGTGATAGCTTAACATCAAGAGAGGACTGTGAAAACTACTTGTCAAGTTTTTTGATCAAATATCATATGATTTCTACAGCGACAGCTTTTAGTATACTTGTTGTTGTAGTGTAGTGGAAATATGTAGTGGTTATTTTAATATAAACCCTTGGCAACTATTTGGTAGACAGGCATATCAAATATTTATTATTTCTACTATTACAGTCGCATCTCTTTTAATATAGAGTTGACACAGCAGCCTATTTACATTGACTTGATCATGCAACTGTCAATTTTATAGAGTATCTCAGAGTAGTCAGCTTTTAAATCGACTTCATCTCATTGAACAATAAACAAACTATCTTTCCTAATTTTCTTCCTGTGACTTCATAAGTAGCACGATTAAGAGAAGTGATTTGAAATAGTAGCATTTGATTTCATGAATTTTCTAGCTTAATAAAATATTGTGTCTACGCAACTTAACTATACTGAAAAGGTCCTTTCTAGAAAAGACCAGCATCAATAAAACCCAAAAAATGCTGTTATCGGAGGATGGTTTCAAAGTAATAAGTAATTATCAGTTTAAACCTGTTACAAATAAAAAAAATATATTAATTTGTCATATCCATATACCGAATGTAAAGGTGTATTACGGCTACCGGTGTGCAAATTGGTATTTTAAAGTACGTATATACATATATGTAGATCATTAGGTATTCAATAAAAATCAAAATTATAATTACCTAAATTGTTAGGTTCCATACCAATAATATCTTACCTATTTTGATACACGTTAGTAACGTCTACAAAGCATAGGTTTTGGTGTATGATAATAATAAATCATAGTCTACAAAATCATAGTCTTTTTGTGAAGGCCTTTTAATTCGTTATACCCAGAGTGAGCTTATATTTTACGACGAAAATAACTATATTTTGACAATAAACGCAGGATATAGAAACGCGTGCGTAGTAACAGCCTATATGATGTATTTTATTACCGTCAATTATAAAGCTTGTATGCAATCGCGCTATCACGCTGTTATTACGCTTTAATGTCTTTCCTTATTACCTTTAACCACTATAATAGTAACTCTAGCGGCTCTTATTATTATATTTTCTACGCAACTATTAGCACTTTTAAGAATGTTTCTTAGAAAACAGAAACAATTTTTATTATTATTAAAATAATAATGATGAAAAGGTTACGTTGGAGAGCACTAACGTTAAGAAGTTCGTAAAGAGTTTAATTGTTTTTATTTATATCTTGACTATACGTATTATAGTACACTTCCTTAATGGTCTTCCAAGTCTGTCTAATATCTCCACTACTTTTGTCAAGTTTATTCTAATAGTACCGAATTCTAAGACTTTTGATAGTTAAATTACATAGATTTCTATGTTTCAAGAATTTTTGTTTATATTCAAGATCATTTAGAGATGTGAGGGTATTTTTGTTACTGTTTATATTCAGCTTATCTCTTCTAATATATTTTATTGCCCCATTTGTTATCCAAGGCTTAACTGGTCTATCTCTGCTATTTACAATCGTTGACTTGTCAATAATATCAGTAGTCAAATCACTAGGACACATTTCAGCAAAAGCATTTGATTCAGTGTAGTTGTACAAATTTATCCGGGACATTTTATTTTATATTTCCTTTATATTAATGTAATTTACTGTTGTTTTGCTTTTGAATTCTGTTGTTTTTATTATTTTTGATTTATAAATGTACAATAGTATAGGTGAGTGGTCAGTGAGCTGTTGATCAAAGACTACAGTTTGCCAAGGGGAATTACATGTAACCATAAGATGATCTAAACACTTTTTAAATCAAAGAGGTTTAGTGATACCTTGTTTAAGACAATACAGGGCCATCAAACTTAGATAGTCCCGTGTTGATCTTGGCGGGCAGGTTAATGTCAGGTTAATGTTAATGTCGCCCGTAAAGATAACTTTCTTTGATTTTATATTTGAGAAGATTTCTTCAAGAGAGTCAAGGTCAGGGTTAACATTTTTTTCCTTTGTGGTACTGTCACAATGGAGCATTTGCGAGCATAGTACAGTATTCTAATTGGCAAAATGTGGGTGTTTAATATACCTCTGCCTAACCCTAAGGTATACAGGCTTGAGCGTATGTATATAGTGCAGTATCGTTCAAAAGTAGTAAAGATAACTCGAGCCGTCCAGAGTCATCCACCTCCGCTAATATGTAGTTGTTGATGAAAAACTCACCACATAGTAAAAACCCACTCATCATTGTCGTAGTAGTAGCATATTTCTGAAGTATCTGTGTAGACCTGTTGTTGTACACTATTGAGTGCATATATTTTTAAGTGTGAATTGTATACATTGCTGGAGTTATTTCTTAATCAAGTAGAATAGTATAAACCTACAGTACCGAATTCAAAGACATTATATTCCCGAATAGTAAAATTGAGTTAAAAGACACGTATTATAATGAACACGCTATTATAATTTCAAAAGTGATGAAGAGTAATAAATATATACTTATGTATATATTATATAACCATAAATGTAGATGTTGCCTCGTTGGTTCAGTGGCTCGAATGCGTGCCTCTGATCCTGGGGCCATGGGTTTTTGTTTTTTTATTGCAATTTCCGAATAGCAGCACGCAGTCCGGGTTAGTGCCAGTGGAGGGCAATAGGCCCCCGCCCCCTGTGGTGTTTGTACTTGGTATATAAGTGTGTGTAGGTGTCGTATATTGAATAAGACTGTTCCGTATAATTATACCAATGGGCAAGGTAACCTAAACAGCATCATTATTATTGCATTAAAGATTGCTTATTGGCTACTAAAGGAGATTACAATAATGAGTCGCACTAGTCATTTTTGAAAAATGGCGTACAAAAATCTATTAGTAGTGATTGTAAAATCATTGCTATTAAACGACACATAAACTTTGTTTTTCCTCTGAAGTGTCTATTCTTCATGCTTCTTTTGTAAGGATTCGTGTGTTGAATATTTAGCACACCCTCATGTGGTAAGTATTCGATAGTTTATGTGTACGAACAGTCCCTGTTCAATATTCTTGCGTGATACCACAATGACGACCATCATTTTACTTTTTTCGACTAAAAATATATCGAAGTTCTTGGCCTTTTTTAAAATATATACCTACCAACAGATTCATTAGAGGACTTCAAATTTACAGCTACTTTTTACTTAGCTAGGACCTGTGGCTAAGACAATATTTTCCAATAAAAAATATAGCATTTATACTAGGTACAAGAGTGCCTTTAGATATTTCTATTGGTAATTAGTATCATTGTGAAGAGAAATAGGGTCTTTTTAAGGCTGCAAGGAATCGTTGTAACTAGGTGATACGCAATGTAAACGCCGACACATCCTTCAAAAGTAAGAGATCTAGTCACCTTACAGTATGTGTATGTTTTTTAGAACACAGGCTATTGGCAAACAACACACTGCGTTGTAGATGACAATTGATTTGAATGATAACAACCGCCTTTTCTCATCAACAACTTAGTTGGATCATCAAACCATGTTTCAAAACCTAAACAATATACCTGGTCTAATTAGTCCCGATATTTGAATACTTTAAATGCTCTCCTGTGCCTTCTTAGGATATCAAAAAGATTACACTTTCCACTTGAATTTATGAGAAATGGAGGAGATCATACCAGGAAATTTAAACAGTCATAACTTTTACACGGTTTGTTTTTTTTGTTCCTCTTTTTTTGCAACTATGCTGTTATGTATAGTATGTTGCGTACCGTAGATGCTAGAAATGTATATTTTCAGTTGATAAAATAAGTATTCCATTTTATTGGAAACTCTGTATAAGTATTGTCGAATTTAATATTACTAGTAACGAATTGAAGTTATGAGGTGATTATAATTTTAATTTTGTTTGAGAGTTTATTTTGAATCCAAATTGATTCAAAGTGTCAATCATTATATATAGTAACTATTAAAAGTTGTTCTGTTGTTGTTGTTTAAATCTGATAAATCGTATAGTCTCTCTCGTCGTCTATAATAAGCAGCAAATCATAATGTAGTAACTCTTAGAAATCATTCGATAAGAGGGCTATGAACAATGTAGTCTTAGCAACTACTGAAGGAAGTTAAATTTCCGTACCATTTCGTTCGTCATATGTAAATTTGCTATAGAAATATAGATAAGTATAATTCTAAATTCAAAATGTAAAAGACAACATGTTCATTTTAAATCTGAACTTGAAGCCATGTCTTAGCTGTAACACAATAAATTATATAAACATTTTACATTTCTCTATTCTTTTCACATTTCTGCTGTAACAGGATTTAGCCTCTATTATAATAAAATCAAAATTGTATTTATGTGATTAACATTAATTGGTTTCTCCTTATTTGCAGACATTTTAATTGTAATATTAATACTTAACTTATGTCAACACTCTATGTTGTGTCCCAGAAGTAAAAATTAATAGCAATGTCAAAACCAGTAATTAATAATTATATTTTTTTTTACTACTGTGATTGAACACAAGCATTATTCAAGTAGGTAATGTTTCTTTGTTTTCAGCGACTATGTCACAATTAAATAAAAATTGTGTTATTTAGGACGTGTTCGATAACAAGTTCCTACAACGAAAAACAAATTTAAAACTTCGTCGCACTTCGTTGCAGTTATGACAAATCGTTCACAAATATGAATATACTTAATGTATATTCTTAATCGGCTAATTATTCAATTATTAATGGACGTTACTTTGAATTCCGATTTAAATTAGATTTACTCCAATTTGCAGAGGGCAATTGCCCGGGGTGCTGGGCTAGAAAACCTCCTCGTGGTGCACCCTGGGCAACGTTGACGACGACGCTACTTTATTTCGGAGTGAGCGTCGTCGCCGACGGCTAATATTCTGGTAAGAAGGACCCTACTTGTAGGGTCACTCTGTGTTCCTCCCACTGTTCTCTGTTTGAAGCAGAGGACATTGTGGGCAGAAACAACAAGGGGCAACGAGTCAACTTTCAGTGAATTCACTCAGTGTTAGGGTTCCTCGTTCCAACCGTAACCCAGTTCTGCAATGAACCGGAGCGGTGGCTCTTCGGGGCTGCGAGGAAGACCAACCTCTTTAAAAAATTACAACACGGGGCAGACGGGTTCACTGTCTCAGACAGATGAGCATGGTCTGGCACAGACCACCGTCTGGCCAAGCCGTAACCCTGAATGGACAGGACCGGTAGCTCTTTGGAGTTGCGAGGAAGAAAACCTCTATAAAAAATTACCCCAATCCTACGCTCTGTCGCCCGGCAAGGGGATGAATAGCTGAAGGGAATTCAGTTCTGAGGGCGTCCCCGTCGCAGGACGTAAAGCTTACACAATGGCAAAGGTAAACAAAGATATATCTACCCAGGTGGGTCCCGGACGCTCCTTGTCTGGGGAATCCCACTCGGCACCAATCGGTGTCGACAGTCCCCAATCGTATTCTGGGGGGGGGGGCAACCAATGCCTTACGAGCCCTGTAGTCAGCTCTAAATCGGCTACCAACATAAACGCGGAGGTCGCGATGATAGAAACGGAAGGAGAGACCAATGGCAAATATTGGCGAGCTGAAAAACGCCCACATCCCAGCAGGTCTGGATCTGGAGGGAGCAGAAGTCGCTCCGGCTTCGCCTCGGAGATATCGTCGAGTGACGAAGCGCTACCGGCTGCAAAAATGCCAACTACGCGTCGCGGTAGAGGTCGTCCTCCTACAACAGGCACCTACATCGGCGTTAGCAAGGCTCGTAAACAGGTAGCAGCTTTACGAGCCGCTGATAAAGCTGCGGTTGAGAAAGAAGAGGAACAGAGATTGAAAGAACTGTTCCTCAACATTGCTGCTAAAAGAGCAGTGCGAGCTGAAGCCAGAAGGAGTCCGCACAGGAAAACAAACTCCGCCCCAAACTGGGAGGGCAAAATTCAGGAGGCACTAACTCGCATAGGAGAGGTTGCCAGAACCTCTAAGGGCTTAAAAGGCACTAACCAGAAAGCCCTTAAAGAGGCAGCGTCTTCCATCAAAGAGGCCACGGAGGCGCTCTTGAAATACTCTTCCTCTGAGGAGACAATTAAACATCTTGAAGACCGTTTAGCTGATTCCGAAAAGAGGAATGAAGAGTTGCGCCAAGAAATACTTGCCCTACGCGAAGATGTGCAAAACCAGCGTAGTGTCCGACATAAAAGTGCCCCGGCCCAGGTATTAGAGCCAAATGTAAACAGACTCTTGTCGGAACTAGAACAGCGGCTCATGAAGCGAATCTCAGCGATGGAAAGTGCGAGGCTTCGACCACCTTTGACGTCATCCAGACCCTCGACGTACGCGGACGCAAGCAAAGCGGGTCTCACTGCTCATTTAAGCACAAAAGCGACATCTTCTCAGGATTCTCCAAATTCTTCTGCTTTGAAATCTGGACGGAATCCCCAAGAAAAACAGCCAGAGAGGGAAAAGAAGTCATCAGGGCCTACTCCTATAGCTTCAGCGACTCCTGCCCAGCCTCTCATTCAGGAGGGATGGCAGGTAGCTGGAGTAAAGAGAAAAAAGAAGGCAGCCAAGAAGATAGCCAAAAAAGCGGAAAAGGTGAACAAAGCTGCTACAGCCAAAACACCGAAATTGCGTGTTCCACGCTCTACAGCTGTCGTACTGACGTTGACGGAGGAAGCTGCTGGGAAGGGAATGAGGTATGCAGATGTACTTTTAAAGGTGAAGGAAAACGTGGACCTCCAGGCTCTTGATATCCCGGGAGTCCGGTGTAAATCCACCAGAACCGGAGCGCGTTTACTGGAAATCTCCGGTGCTACCAGCGGTCCTAAAGCAGACGCATTAGCGATGAAGCTTAAAGAATCGCTGGATGCCGCAGAAGTCCGCGTATCCAGGCCCACGAAGTGCGCTGATATACGCGTAATGGGCTTGGATGATGCGATAACGGTCCCTGAGATAGTAACTGCTATTTCAGAGCTTGGAGGTTGTCCCAAAGACCATATTAAAGCTGGTACAATTCGCTCTGGCACCGATGGTTTGGGTACAATAATCATAAGCTGCCCTATAGCATCGGCCCAGAAGATCGTGAATCGCCGAAGCCTTCTCCTTGGTGGCTTCCTGAAAGCACAGGTGCGACTCTTACAGCCTAGGATATCTAGATGCTTCCGCTGTTTGTCGGTGGGGCACATAGGGGTTAAGTGCACAGCTGCGGTTACCGTTGGTGATAGGTGCTTCCGCTGCGGCGAGACTGGTCACGAAGCTCGCAATTGCGATGCCCCCCCAAGATGCTTTAAGTGTGCAGCGGAAGGGAAACCGAATGAGCACCGTACAGGCACGAAGGCCTGTCTTGAGTCAGGTCTACAGAAGAGACAGAGTGAAGGAGTTGCTGATGCCAATGGACAGCAACAAAGTCCGCTGCGGGATGCGGAGATGGATACAGCACAATAGGTCCAAATATCCGCATCCTCCAATCGAACCTAAACCACTGTGCCAATGCACAGGATCTTCTGCTCCAAAGCATGGCGCAGTGGTCAATCAACATCGCCGTCGTCGCTGAGCCGTATTTTGTTCCTCCCTGGGAAGCTTGGGTAGGGGACCTTGACGGCCTAGCGGCTATCGCTTGCGGTACCGCTGCCGGCACATCTCCCCTTTCCGTTATTGCAAGAGGTCGAGGATGTGTGGCGGCCGCCCTCGATGAGACAGCGGTCGTTGCTGTCTATTTCTCGCCAAACCGTACACTGGCTGAGTTTGAGGATTGGCTTACTCAGTTGCCTGTCGTCGTTGAAGGGTGCCGCCCTCGATCATTACTTGTACTGGGGGATTTCAATGCCAAGTCAACGGCCTGGGGTTCTCCAGCCACTAATGCGAGGGGTGCGGCACTGGAGGAGTGGGCCGTGTTAACTGGCCTAATCCTCTTGAACCGGGGTTCCGTCGCCACGTGTGTGCGTCAGCAGGGCACCTCTATTGTGGACATCTCGTTCGCAAGCCCTACTCTAGCACGCAGTGTCCGAGACTGGCGAGTTGTCGAGGAGGTGGAGACGTTGTCCGATCACCGATATATACGGTTTGACGTCTCCGCCCAGACCTCTGAAGCACCAGTCAGGTTGGTTCCAACCGGTCCGCGTTGGGCGCTTAAGCGGCTGGATCGGGAGCTCCTCATGGAAGCCTCCATCGTACAGGCCTGGGTCACTGCACCGGATAGGCCTTCAGATGTAGATGCCGAAGCAAGTTGGTTCCAGGAGGCCATGTCGCAAGTATGCGACGCGGCTATGCCCAGGGCTCAGCCCAGGACAGCAAGGCGCCAGGTGTACTGGTGGACATTAGAAATCGCGCGGTTACGGGAAGCGTGTGTAACCGCGCGCCGCTAGTACTCCAGATTCCGTAGGAGGCGTCGCCGCCCCGATAATGCAACAGTCCGCGAGGCGGAGCTTCTCTTGGGTTACAGGGATGCCAAGAAGACCCTTCAAGCAGCAATAAAGCGGGCCAAATTAGCGGCCCGAGAAGAGTTACTGGAGACGCTGAACCGAGATCCCTGGGGACGTCCCTACCTAATGGTAAGGGGCAAACTACGCCCATGGGCCCCCCCACTGACTCAGAGTCTCCAGACAGAGCTGCTTTAGGGAATCGTTACCTCCCTATTCCCATCGCGGCCGGAGGAGCATACACCCCCTCTAATGGTTCCGCCTCAGGTGCCCAACACTGAAGACGACGTCGCCCCCGAGGTTACTCGGGTAGAACTAAGAGCGGCGGTACAACGGCTTCAAGCCAAGAATATCGCCCCAGGACCCGACGGTATTCCAGGCCGAGCGTGGGTTCTTGCTCTTAAGGCTCTCGGACCCCGACTGAGTGGGCTCTTTAGCGCATGTTTGGAGAGAGGCCAGTTCCCGAAACAATGGAAAACGGGGAAACTGGTTCTCATACGAAAGGATGGGCGCCCGGCAGAATCACCGTCTGCCTATCGGCCCATCGTGTTGCTCGACGAGGTATGTAAGCTCTTTGAACGTATCATCGTGGAACGCCTCGTCGAGCATCTTTCGAGAGTTGGGCCGGACCTGGCTGATCACCAATATGGCTTTCGCCGGGGGCGCTCCACCGTAGATGCAATCATGCGCGTAAGGGCCCTGGCGGAGAGTGCAGTATCCCGGGGTGAGGTGGTGTTGGCAGTGTCTCTCGACATCGCCAACGCTTTTAACACCTTGCCCTGGAGTTGTATCAGAAAGGCGCTAGTTTTCCACGGAGTGCCTCTCTATCTCCGCCGTATTGTCGGAGCATATCTATCTGAGAGAGCTGTGTTCTATCCGAATCGGGCAGGATATGGTTGGCGAGAAATGTCGTGCGGTGTTCCACAGGGTTCAGTGCTAGGACCACTTCTGTGGAACATCGGTTACGACTGGGTGCTGCGCGGTGTGTTTCTGGCAGGTGTGGCTGTCACCTGCTATGCAGATGATACACTCGTAACGGCGCGAGGAAGAACATACCGGGAAGCAACCATTAAAGC
This sequence comes from Tyria jacobaeae, assembly GCA_947561695.1. Taxonomy (NCBI): domain Eukaryota; kingdom Metazoa; phylum Arthropoda; class Insecta; order Lepidoptera; family Erebidae; genus Tyria; species Tyria jacobaeae. The sequence goes on along the minus strand of OX387213.1, from coordinate 13,439,290 downwards.
TACGGCCGGGGTCGCTCAAGTCGTTGAAAGAATTCGGCACCTGGGTCTCGTGGTGGCCCTTCATAAGTCGGAGGCCCTCTTCTTCCATGGGCCTCGGAAGAGGCCACCATTGGGATCCAGCCTTACCGTAGGACGCGTTCGCATCGGCATCGAGTCTTCGATGAGATACCTAGGGCTCACACTCGATAGTCGGTGGGATTTCGGTTATCACTTCCGGAATCTGGCCCCTAAGCTCATGAGAACGGCGGCTGCAATCTCTAGGTTGCTGCCCAACTTAGGGGGGCCCGACGCCTCCTGTAGGAGACTCTACGTTGGAATCGTGCGGTCTATGGCTTTATACGGGGCCCCAATACGGGCGGAGACTCTGGCGGTGCGCAATGTTGCATTACTGCGGCGACCGCAGCGGGCGATGGCCGTTAGAGTCATAAGAGGATACCGCACGATATCCTTCGAAGCAGCGAGTCTCTTAGCCGGTTCTGCCCCCTGGGACCTGGATGCCAAAGTCCTTGCGGCATTATACCTGTGGCGCAAGGAAGCGTTGGAGCGAAACCTGTGACCCGCGCCTCGGGAAATCGAAGCGCAACGGTCCCAGCTCTACCAGGTCCTAGTGAGTGAGTGGAAGGAACGGCTTGAGCGACCAAGCGCAGGGCACGCCACAATTGTGGCATTAAGACCCATTCTGGAGGATTGGCTGGAGAGGCAACATGGCAGCCTCTCCTACCGGCTGACACAGGTGCTCACCGGTCACGGCTGTTTCGGTAAGTACCTGTGTCGCATAGGCCGGGAGCCAACGTCTGCGTGCCACCACTGCGGAGGCTGTCACGAGGATACTGCACTCCACACCCTAGCGGAGTGCTCAGCGTGGGCGCAACAGCGACACGACCTCGTGATGGCTATTGGTGTGGGAAGCCTCTCGCTGGAGGCCATGGTTCTGTCCATGGTCCAAAGTGAGAGTGCATGGGATGCTGCCGCCTCGTTTTGCGAGGAGATGATGTTGGCCAAAGAGGCGGCGGAAGGGGAAAGGGAGAGGACAAGTACTCTCCCATCCCGCAGAAGACGCACCAGACGTCGGAGAGCAAATACTGATCTCCGACCTCCATAAGCGCTGGCCTGGGGGTATCGGGCTGGGCTGACCGTTACCCCAGCAGAAACAGGCCTGAGACGGTGGCGTGACGTACGTGTTCCACGCGCGCCTATTTGATGTGGGGGGCGTAAGGCCCCCATATTCCAAAGTGTGGTCGCCTGCTACCTTGCAGGTGGCCAAGGTCTGCTGGGGTTCCCGGATGTTTCCTTCGAGGGTATCCCGGGTCCCTAGCAATAGACGCTCTCATGACGGAACACCGTGTGGTTTTAGTCGGTTCGAGTCCTCACCGTCCCAGACATACCACCTCACCGTCAGCTCTGGTGAGATGATGACCCGTGGGGGTTTCCACACGAAAAAAAAAAAAAAAAAAAAAAAAAAAAAAAAAGAGGGCAATTGCCCATTTTTTAAAATGTTATTTAGGGGGGTCACCTCATGGTAAGTGACAACCGCCGTCCATTAACACCTGCAACGTAAGAGTCGTAAGTGCGCATTTGAGAATGCGGGCAGCGCACAAATACACAGCGCAAATACACAAATACACTTCAAATTTACTGCTTAAATCCAAATATTTCAATAGTTCAATTTAACTGATTATTTAAATCTTTGTATTTGAACACTTTAGCAGCGCTATTCTAACTTACCCCTTTTTTCCATTTAATTCTCAAAGTGCCCGGATGACGCCAATAGGATATTAGGTTATTATAGTAACCAAAATGTTTGCGTTTTGTACCACAAATATTTTCTGTAATTGTATAATACCTACAAGATATTTAAATTAGCTTATTTTTTAAGGTATAGTGGGCAAATGAGTATACTGGTCACCTGATGGTAAATGACTCCCGCCGCCAATGGACACCTCCGTTTGAAGAGTCGCAAGAGGCAGGGGCAAGTGGGAAGGGGAAGAGGGAGGGGAAAGCGCGAAATTTCTCATTGCTTAACAACCGGGTTTCTGTGTTTTAAATGTACTCACAAACTAACAAAAATCAAATGTGAAGAAAAAATAGATGATTTCCATTTGAACATACTGAAAAATAGTACGCTTGCGCGAATTATCTTGCTTCAATGGTAGGTATTGCCAATAAATTAAGCAGTCATGGTGGAATAATTGGCTAACAATTTAGTAACGACTATAAAATGTCCCAAAACAGAGTATTGTAATAAGTTCAGTTAATATATTTCTCGAGTGAGTGCCGCTCGAAGGAATTGTTCTAATAATTTATTGTTCAACGTCCAACAAGGTATTAATGGCGTTAACATTCATAATATATATTCGTATATCAATGTTCACTAGGTACTTAATGTTGTCGATGTATATATTTTTGATAGAGACAGAAAAGTAGTGTTGTGTAAAAATTCCGAACAGATATAAAACTAATTCTAATACTTATTCTGTCTGTGCTTGTGTTTTACCAAGTATTAAAGTAGGTCGTGCCTTGACAGAACGGTCGCGTCACGAGAGTTCGAGGAAACTCTTTAAGTTTAAAGATTGTAGAGAGCGCGCAACTAGTAATTGATTGTCAACCAGAAGTTCTTCATTGTATACGTACTTGACTTACACGACATTTGAACACATGCCCCGTAAATTACTATTACTTAATGTCCTGAGAAGCGTAGCCTGCCTATCTACAATAACATACATATGCATTTATCAGGGTAATAAAACGTGCATGTGTATATTGTGTATGGATGATTGCGCCCAGCTATTCTATTTATTCTTGCTAGTTTATTCCTTGCGTTAATGTAAAGATTGAAATATTCAAAGTAAACAAAATTTGGTCGACTGTGGTTTTATTTGGTACTGTGCAATTGCTCGTTATCTTTGGCTTTATTACTTGGAAGACGTCTATACTACAAGAGGTATAGTGCCATATAACATGTTTCGTTATCTTTTTCAAGAAGGCAGGATCTCAAGCAGTGCCAAACTTTAGAATTTACGTGTGCCAAGTACGTGTTATAAGATTCCGGATTCGTAACATCGTTGCGAGGATATAAAGTTCAAGGTTTTTCAAATTCGTATTGGTTTTATAGACAGAACAAAGTACAGGTAAAAATTTAAATATTGATTAGAAGGTTGATTATAATTGTACTATGAAAACTCGACTACAAACCGCCTAAACAATGCCAATACAAATGTTTAATACATAAAGGGAAACAAGAGGGAGGCCGCTTTATCGTGAGGCTCCATTCGCTCCTATAATTATCTGCAGACGTGGGTAGTCGGGCGTGGAGATTAAAATGCGGTCTTAACTCACAAAATGTAATCACCAGTGATATTAACAATAATAATTATCTTTGACTAAACGCTAAGACAATCCGCCGAACACGTAGCGCTCCACGTCATGCAAATCTATTACCACGTCGAGATGTGAACCGATCGCTGCCTCAAAGTACACTGGCCGCCACCGGTCCGTTCATCTACGCTGGCGCTCAGCGTTGCGTCAGAGTGAATAACACCGACAAATGACAGATAACTCAAATGTTCAACTTTAATCAAATACGTCAATCTTGTCATTCACTCTTAAACTGGTCGCGCCGTCACGGCCAGACTGACGTTCGCACGTCCTCGTGCATCTCCGTTTTAGTATCAGGGAGCTCTGAAAGAAAGAAACAACCCGCTGGGTTCATTGTTATATTTCGCTCGTCCTATCCTGACTTTATCAACTACTCATAAATTCTTATCGCTTAAATAAACCCTCAAACTCTCATGTTTGGCCTCATGCAAACATTGCTTAGCCAAGGCGTCCCTTCTACCAGTCATCATCTCATATGAACACATGGATCGGACAATCTGCTGGCAACCGTTTTTTTTCACAAGATTGAGACATCCAGTAACTTTTTCAGAATTCTTCATTTTCTGAGGCCGAAAGGGTGGTGGAGCCGGCGGTCAAACTCCGACCTACATACTTTTAAGGTGTGGCTACCATTATTTGATGATATCGCTTCAACCATATGACCCAGATCCGCCGTCTCGGCCTCACCTCCTTCATTACTTATTAATGATGTAGCTACTTCTACTAGGTCTTCGTGACCTCCAGGTACCAAGCGTAAATTCTCGTGCGCGTATTTGTATGTACGATTAGACCTATAAATACTTTTTAGTTCAGTCCTATCATTTTCTAAGACATCGGTGATTACGAATGGACCCTTGAATTTCTTTTCTACTTTGGTCTGATTGCGTTCGTTATTTTTGACAAAAACATATTCGCCTGTCGAAAATGGTCTCACAACAGCTGTGCTACGATTGAACCGCACCATTTCTGCCGATGCTGCTTTCATGATATTTGACTAAGAATTTGAGAATTACATTTTACTACGTTATCCTGTCCTATACCTGTTAGGTGTACGAAATCGTTAAGCATGGTACCCGGTAGCCTCGTAGCCAAGCTGTCCGTTTCTAACGAATAGACAGATCCACTGTCAAACAGAAAAGAAACGGGCTCACCAGATGATGTAGTCAAGCTGCCGGTGACTGGTTTTCGTTCGCATAAATGGACTTCTTTAACCGCCGGTGAGTGGTTAGCCCCTTGTCCTGTCCAGTCCGGACACGCTGATGCCACGTGTCCTGTTCGGCCGCACACGAAGCAGGTGATAGGTCGTGAGATGCTCGGTGGCTTCGAAGAAAATTCGGATGTCCTAGTCGTGGCCTTAGGGTTCGGCTCCTCTCGTCGTTTGCGGCAGTCCATCGCTCGATGACCCGGTAAACCGCACCGGTGACACGTCCCAGGAAATCGTGGTTTATTGAAACGACCTCTCTTCGCATCAGTGTCGCTTACGTCTTGACCTTCCGCTTTCTTGTATATCTGCGTCGGCTTCATCAGGGTCAAAGCGAATAAGCTGCGTACCGCGTATCGTGCCGCTTACTCCTTGCGAAGACGGCGGGGTTTTCAGGAGTCGCGATAGTAGTGCTTCCATGTTGCGTAATAAATAATGCGACGACGTACCACCGCGATCATCACTACTTTCTCCAGACATATGCCCTCCGTATCCTACTTCTGATAAAGGGAAGGGTCATGCTACTGTTACAAATGTTTATTTTGCAATTTTTTAAGTGGTGAGTTCCGTCTCTACATGGGAATAATATCAATATTTTGTGTTTGACAGAACTGTTCTTAATTGGAATGTACTGGGTGTACCTTCATTAATGTATGTATGTACCTCGTACAATCCCAACGTCGTGTTGCCGTCGCAGGAACAAAATGGTGGTTTTAATAATTGAATGAATATTATAACTACTACTTTACTAGATTAGAGATAAGGAACTATTGAATAAACTTGATTTCAAATAATGAATGAATTTAATAGAGAATGAATGATTTTAACAAAAACACACTTTATTATATACATATATACATACGTCATTGGGTTAGTTGTGTATGTTTACGGAATATAGGCCTACTGAATAGAAGTGGATACACACGATTGGAGCTATGGACAATATAGCTAAATGCCTGCAGCTACATTGCAAACAGCTAGCAAGCTGCATGTTGTAAAACAGCCCTTAACGCCAAACTCATAAAATATAAAAAAAGTCCTGTCATTGTTAGTGTTATCCCAATAAATATGAGTTTATTACATTTATTTCAAATTAACTCTACTCATTTATCATAAGAGTTATGATACAGAATGATAATAACATATTAATTGCTAGTTAATTACAGAACAGAATACAGAAATACATCTTTATAAGTGGCCATCGCTTAAAGAACGACACGATTGTGATATCGCGCTTGCTATTTATGTAATAAAAGTATTTTCAACACACTTGCTCATAAAGTGGCTCTAATTTCACTGCAATTAGGCACATAATGACACCTATAATCAAACTGTGACTTTTTCATTGCTATTATTCCCAAGTAAGTTATATTTTTTTTTATTTTATTGGTAGACTTACTTTGTTCTTAAAAAAGTTTCGATACAAAAAAGATCGTGTTCAATAAATAGTACAAATAAATTTATGTACTTATTGCTTGCTCATTGCGAAAAATTTTTTACAACTCGTTTTTACTGTTGAAATTACAGTTATTCATTTGGTTCTATGCCTAAGTGTTTAGGTTTAGCAGATGCTGAGAGCTACATTGGACATATTCACAGAAGAACTTCAGCGGCAATGCTGTCTTTGAACTTTCAATTTTGAAGCGACTTTGAATCATACGTAGAAGATTCTATACTAAACAAGAAGAAAATTTGTGCAAAAATTACAAAAATAATGAGACTTAATTCTGAGGCGCGTACTACTGGCGAAACACCAAGTACATCCAATTAATGGATTTCATCTATCTATATGAATAATGAACATAACAATAGAACATGAAAGAATTTCAGTAAATAATCTATCTGATGAGACCGCTATGCCATCAAAAACAGTTAATTATTATTTTACTAACTGCACATTTACTAACTGTTTCTCTAAATAAACTTTTTATCTACTAAATAAAATATTTTGTTTGTATTATTTTCTTCACAAGTGCGTTGAAAAACGTCGTATGATACACGTGTGTATCTTCAGATATATCTTAAGACACTCACCTAACGGCTCGGGTCTCAATGGCACCTCAGGGGTAATCACCAACATTACACACTTGTACCATAATGTACCAATCTCTCACATCAAATTCTCTACTTGGCTCAACCGTGAACAGACTTAACACATCGTTTTTTTTTTATTTTAAAGCATAAAGTTTCACATTAAGCCATATTACGAAACAATTTAACGGTTAGATTTTAATTAATTATTTAGTGTCTATTAGCTATTTTAAATCCTTAATGTGTTTTCAATCACGTAATATACGTAAATGTGGTGGGCTAGTGGCCTGCGCCCCAATTGCCTACGCGCCCGACAACAATCTACAATAGCTGCGGGTCACTGTGTAGTCGGTGTACTGTTTACTTGTGTACAATAGTACATAACCCTGTTCGTGTACGTCTATTGACACCTACTATGGCCGAAGGTCGCACATGATAATTGCTTAGTTTGTTAGGTTGGGTTAAATAGGTTGATCGTAATCCCCAAGATCATAAAAGTGAGCGGGACTCTGTACTTGTTTATATCAAGGTTGGGTTTCATATTTGTAGGTTTACGGCAGTTTCGATCCTACCCTCTCATAAAACTATGTGTGTATTTACATAATATTGCAAATCTCGTTATGATACTTAATTTTACTAACTTTGGGTCACATTCGTAGTGATAGCCTACTACCTGCCTATTTACTATAATGAGTAAATCCCCGACTTGAAAAATAATGTTTGATTATTTTGTTTATTATTTCATGCTGTGATGTTTCCATTTAACAACTTACCTACATTAGTTATAATTATAATAAATGAAATTATTTAAATGTTGACAGGCTCAGACAAGACAAAGGGATAGTTTTGTGGTTGCAGCGCCAACTGAGGTATTACGGTATGTTCGACCGTCAAGATGTGGCTGCGACTGACGCCAACACCGTTATACATTTATGTTTAAGAACCTATTTAATGCAAACCCTGTTTTATGGAAATGTAAAACTACCTTTACATTCCGTTTCTGAGGTGAAAAGAGAAAACTCAAATAGAAAATCCGGCGACGAAGAAAATATTCAAACGAATATATTTCCGTATGTGTGTATTGTCTATATTATGTTCTCCGCACAGGCAATGTTTAATTTAGATTACTTGGTATTATTAGTTTGGGTTGTGTTGGGTTTGAGTGAGATTATTGTTTGAACTATGGACGTACGTTTTACATACACACTTACATATGTAGGTATAATCTAATCTAATCTAATCATGGGTTGAATGAAGTTATGATAATTATATTTAACGAAACAGGCGAACGAGGTATAAGCTTCTTTTCTTAGTAGTATAATAATTATTTCATAAAATCTTTTTTACCCTGAAATGTGAATGGAAACCGTGTTTCACTATAAACAGTTCTACAACTTAGGATTAATATTACCACTTTCTGGGAACCAGGTTTGCATCTAGTGAGGAATATTGTGTGCATAAAAAATTCAATGTTCATGTTTATTTAGTTTTCTTGTGTTTAAACGTAAAATTATTTGAATATCTATATAAAAACGCCTGTAGACTTTTTACCATTCGCAATATTCTAAAGAAAGTAGGGGAATAAAAATTATAATTCCACCCAATTCCAACTCTGATTGAAAAACAAAAGAAAATATCTTAAAGATAGGCAACATCAGACTTTTACTGGAATTGCTATCATTCATTTACAGAAGTTTAATTTGACTGGAATTAAATTTCTTTGTTATGTTCACAGTAGTGTCTGGAATATACATATATTCCACAAGTATAACTATATTATTGTCGTAGTTATTTTAGAAATGACAAAGGTCAAAACAGATGACAAAATCAAAAGATGGTGATCACACGACATCTGCTGGTTGCACTGCTAGCGTTTTTAAATAATTACTGATTGAGAATTTTATTTTACATTTGTAATAATAATTTGAGACACTTCAAACACTATTATGTTGGTGGCAAATTTCACCCAGGCGCAAAGAGGCACAGAAAAAAGTTACACAGGCACAAACTCGTAAAATCATGACACAATTATTTGTATTAGGTAGGAATCGAAACCACGAGACCACTAGCTTAGTAATCAGGATCACTAACAACTAGACTATAATAGACCAGTGAAGTTCCTTTAATACTACAGTTATTCATTGTAGTGTACCTACTTTGTTGGTGTGTTTTAAGTAAGAGTTACAAAAGTTATAGGTACAGTGCCTAAGGTGCGGGATTACGAAACAAAGAATGATATATCACCCATCCGTTAATTGGTTGTATCTTAAGCAGGCCTTTATATTGAGCTAGGGATAATTGAAACCTGTTGATTAGTATGTAATTCAATTTACTAATTGTACCTTTAATTGACTTTAGCTGAATGCGCAGAGAGATGATACAAGTACTCTGGACTGTTACATATTAGTGACTTACAAATGTTTTTTTTTTTTTAGAATGTTAGTACTACAGTAAAAAGTTACTTGCCTTCTTAGTTTAAATTTTAAGCTCAGTGTTAAGAATTACACTTAGTAACTCACTAGGGCCATTTTGTAATGCAATGCATTTGTTTTGACAGTGGTAGAGCCATGCTAAGGCTCGAATGGGCTGGCTCAACCGGTGCGATAACACGGCTTCACAGAAAACCGGTTGTGAAGCCAGCGTTGCATTTCCCCAAAATTAGTGAGGCCCAACTCCCCCTCCAATTTTTATCTCCTCATCCCCCTCTCTTCTTTCCTCCCCTTCATCCCTCAACACCCTCAAAGGCGAGCTGTGCACTTACAACTCTCGAGTTGCAGGTGTCCATGCACGGTGGTTGTCACTTATCATCAGGTGACCCGTCTGTTCGTCTGTTCCCCTATAGTGTAAAAAAAAATACATACACTCGAAATTAAAATTATTTAATTATTAATTAAAAAGAATTACTCCTTACGCAAAGGCGTCTCACATGCCATAATTCAGTCCCACTTACGTAACAAGGGCAAACCTAACGTCGTCATCCGTGCACTGTTTGACTGTGTATGTGTTGTCTGATAGATACCGGTTAGATCCCTGAGTCACCTTTTATAACAACCCTGGAAAGAGTTGCAGTAGTGCTTTGCTCTCTATTCTGGTGCTTAGCAACAGTAATTGTGAAGCCTTAGTTCTCATGCCATAAGTTCTATTCCACTCATTAATTTACACCATCCGGCGCTGGACATATCATTGACTATAGCACATTGTAGCCCATTAGTTCAAAACAAACAGCCCTTTTTTTAATTTTTACTTATTTCATTACGAAGCTGTTAATAATGTATTATCAAAAATTTATTGGTCCATTGAATTCCAAAACTTAACAAATATAAATGATATATATGATATGCTACAAAAGTTCTATGATGTTTTACGACGCCATTAATTAATCAGTACACAGTTACCCTGTTCGTATAGTCGAGCACTATTGAAGGTTATTCAAGAAAATACCACAGGCGGTTCAAAAACTATGGCAACCCTAGGGACAGAGTTGTGTTTGAATGTTTAAGGACTCGATGCTGTATTTTGTCGAAAGAATGTTATTCCAATTTTCAAAAAGATATTGCTACACACTTGCGTCGTAGCCCTAAGCATGTTTGGAAGTTTCTTAAAAATAAAAAAAACGTCACATAGCGCCATTCCAAATAAAATGTTCTTGGTCAATTCTGTATTTGCTAGCGGTGGTTCGGAGATCTGTTAGCTTTTTTTAGATCACTTTCATTCCATATATACATACAGCACTAAGAGGAATGTATTAAATATAAATATTGTTAGCAAGCACTTCTTAGATACGGCTTGCTCTTGTGGGGTAACTCAACTCTCATCTTAAAGGCCTTTATATGTCAAAAAAAAAATTGTCCGGGTTATGGCAAACATCGGGCCAATGGACTCATGCAGACCAGCATTTAAAAGCCTACAGCTATTGACGCTGACGTCATTATATATTTTAGAAATCGGCATGTTTGTTAGAAAACATCCGGAGTTGTTTATTAAAGCCTGCGAAAATAAAACTTACGTGTCTAGAGATAAAACGAAACTTTTGCTGCCTAGATGTACGAGTACTCTTTACCACAGTAACTCGCATTACATGTCAGCAAACATCTATAACCATATACCGAAGCCGATTAGAGAGTTAAAAATAAACAAATTCAGAAACAAACTAACAAAACTACTCATTGAGAAATGTTATTATAGTCTCAAAGAATTTCTTAAAGATAAATAAGTAGTAATAATAATAATAATATACTAATAAGTAGTAATAAATAGTAGATAATGTATTGATAATTAAATATTAATTGGAAATAGAGGTGCACGATATTGTAAAATATAATATACATAGGATATATTTTCTGGTTTTATCGGTTAAATACACTTTTGTTGTTGCATGTGTTCTTATCGGTGACTATTTAACATTTGACATTTCATATTCTTAATTCGGTTTTAATTTAATTTTTACTGTTCTATTTTAATCTTTAATTTTTAGTACTTTATAAAACTAAATATTGTAAACAAAAAATGTTGCATGCAGAGAATCTGCAAAACATGTTGAGCATTATTTAATGTCATTAACATCTTGTAAAAACCGTGTTTTAGGTAATAAATGATTTTATTATTTTATTATTATTATAATTAAACTGTGATAAAGGGCCAAGCCCTGACTGAATACCGCCTTTATTCCTACGAAAATGTGCTGAAAACTTAGTAACTCCCTTGACTGCATTATATAATTACTCATTGGAAAGTGGCATATTTCCTAATCTGTGAAAAGTAGCTTTTATTACGCCCATTTTTAAGTCGGGCACTATTGATGATGCAAACAATTATAAACCAATATCTATTCTAACATCTGGTCATGGAATCGTTAGTCTAAAAAAAGCTGTATTATCACTTCAAGACGTTGACATCTATACAGGTTTTAGATTGACTTAGTTAATCATGATTTGCTGCTAGTTAAACTGGAGAGCATGGATCCTTATTGCGATGAAGAGAATCGTATTTTAGAAATAGATCACAACTTGTTTACTTAAACCGTTTTAAGTCAAGTAAATGCATTATTCCTTCAGAGGTACCGCGATTTTTACATCTGGGGCCACTCTTTTTTTTTAGTATTTATTAATGATAAATCATTATTTCAAACCTAATATTTTCACCGATGACCTTAAAATACATAGTGGTGTGTCAGATATACATCAACTGAAAATTGACATAGATGAGGTATATAATTGGTGTGTACAGAATGATATGGCATTAAACCAAAAAAGTGCTACTTTATTACTTTTAGTAGAAGGAAAGAGTCTGGTCTGATTGGCTATGCCATTTACAATACTCCTCTGAAGGAGGTAGACAATATAAGGGATCTTGAAGTAATTATTGACAGTAAATTACATTTTAGAGGTCATTTTACTATTATAATTGCGAAAGCATCGAAATTGTCAGGTTTTATTGTCAGAGAAATAAAGATATTCAAGGAGCCAACACTTACGGTTACAATTTACAATAGTATAAGATAATATAATAAGATATTATATACAATTCACAATAGTATAATATAATAAGATGTGGATAATGGATGTAAACATGTATACATGCAGTATCAATATCTAGTAGATGACAATCCAAAGCATGATAACTTTTGTGTTGTGTTATAGTATATCATAATTGTACATCAGTTTTGTGGACTAAATAAAAAAAAAAATTACTCCAACGATAATCACAATCCAAAGATTATACTAATATCTTCCCAATCACGTTATCCCTATATTCGTGAATATGTTGTAGTATCTGTGTAGCTGTTTCATTGCAAATTTGAAAACGATGAAATTTGCATATCTAATTAAGGTAACAGATCATATTTTAAGCAAGTTACTTAAATAAATTCAAGTTGCTCTAAAAGTTACCGTAACCTGTAAAGAATTTAGCAACACTGTTCTCCATCTCAAGCCAAGTTGTAGTTAAACGCTCGTGAACTTTTGGAAACAACTGGTACAGGTCCCCTTTCATTAATATGTGCATTCTAGAGTTTTGTCCACTTTTTAATGAGGTAATAATATGGGATATTCGGTGCAATAACAATAGCATCAATGTTAACCACATTTTTGTTCATGGCCGTGCGAATCTGTAATTTGTCTGTGCTTCAACAAAACCCCTTTACGGGCGTACTTAAGGTATACACAACATATATTAGCCACATAGGCTTTTACTTATATCATGGTTTTCAATGTTTTGATTTTAAAAATGGTCGTTGCAATTGATAGCTTTGTGATGACGTAAAAGCTTTTTTATTAAATTTATGTTTTTTTTTTTAAATAATTTCTAAAGCATTATACAGATTTCATATTGAAGAAAATCCTTTTTTATTAAGTCATATTTTGTACAACATGTACAGGAAGATTTAAATAAATAATGACTACTACTACTGGAATAGTGGCGAGAGGGTGCCCACAAGGCGGAGTTCTTTCACCACTCCTCTGGAACATCGTGGTAGATGAGCTGATTACTCAACTCAACGACCGCAAGTTCTTCACAGTGGGCTATGCAGACGACCTGACCATTCTTATTAGTGGCCCATTTGAAAGCACAATTTGCGACCAAATGAGGTCTGCTTTAAAGGTCGTCGAAAAGTGGTACGTAAAACACAATCTATCAGTGAACCCAACAAAAACGGAGTTGATAATGTTCACAAACAAACGTAGTTTAGGTGACCTAAGGCTGCCAAAACTATTCGGCACTAGTCTGGTTCTTACCACAGAGGTCAAGTATCTAGGAGTCATACTTGACAGCAAACTCCTATGGAATAGACACCTAGACGCAAAACTTAATAAAGCCTGCATTATCTTTTACCAATGCAAGCGGCTCCTCGGCAAAACCTGGGGTCTATCACCGAAAATCACTTTATGGCTTTATAAAGCGGTAATAAGGCCGATAATCACGTACGGTGCTATTGCTGAGCTTAGCACGGTTAGAAACAGGTTGCAGCAATTCCAGAGACTCGTTTGTACGGCCGTCACTGGATGCATGCAAACAACCCCTACTGCCGCCCTTGAGGTGGCTCTCGATCTAGCACCACTAGACCTGTACATACAACAGGAGGCAGCTATGGCAACAATCAGACTAAAACACCTGAGTCTGTGGAATAACCAAGAGGGTCCACACTCCAATATCTGGAATCAACTAGTGGACTACCAACCTCTGATAGCTGCCCCATGTGACAGGATTCCAAAACAACACATCTTCGAAAGAAGGTACTGTATAGAACTACAGGAGAACGATAGTGATCATTCCGGCATAAATGAAGTCCGAATATACACGGACGGCTCCAAGATGGGGTCAGGTACTGGAGCCGGGGTGTACTCACTAGACCTAAACATAAAAATATCGCTGGCACTAGGCAAGCACAGTTCGATTTTTCAATGCGAATGTGTTGCGCTAACATACGCAGCCCTCGCGGCTATGTCTAGAGGCATCAAGCAATATAACATCCGCATACTGTCAGATAGTATGGCGGTACTAAGGGCCCTAATGGGCAACACCATGAACTCCGGTCTCATATACGAATGCCACCAGTCGCTAGAACGCTTGGCCTCGACGAATGGGGTAACTCTTCAATGGATCAGGGGGCACAGCAACTCACTCGGTAACGATGCCGCCGACGAGCTAGCAAGGAAGGGATCTACAACACCAGTGGCAGGCCCTACCACACTCCTGCCACTACCCTTAAACTTATATCGCTCCTGGGTAAGGCAAAGGACCCGAGAAGCACACAATAGCAGATGGATTGACACACCTGGCTGTAGGCAATCCAAACTGGTATTAACAGAAATAGCACCACGTTTATCGCGTAGACTCATCAGTCTTCATAGAACGGACATCCGAATAGTAGTCGGAAGCATTACAGGCCATTTGGCTCTGAACCGAAACCTATTCGTCATTAACGCGACCGATAGCCCCCAGTGCAGGGGTTGTCTGAGCGCGGAGGAAACGGCCGCCCACGTTATCCTGGAATGCGAGGGCGTGGCTGCACAACGGGCAGAAATCCTTGCAGGTGCGAGGACGCTCCTAGAAGCCTGTGAACGCCCCAGGAGGCTTCTGCGCTTCTGGAAGGATCTAGGCTGGCTCAACTAGTCAGCCTCCTGGACGCATAATGGACCGAACATGAGTCTAAATGCGGAAACAGAGCCCATTACCATTACCATTACCAAATAATGACTATGATGGTTCTTAAATCAGAAGATAATATTATTATTTTTTTTTCAGTTATCGATTAAGTGACATACGTTAGTTTGAACTAAACTTAACTAAACATACTTATTTTGTTTCGTTCAGGAGGTAATAGTACATCATGACTTTTATTTATTTGGTAAGTGACAATCGCCGTCCATGAACACCTGCAATTCAAGAATTCAAGAGTCGTAAGTGTGGTGCCCGCCTTTAGGGTGATGAGAGAACGGGAGATGCGAGGAGGGTAAACGGGTGAGTGGGGGTGGGGAGATGGAAAAGAGGAGTAGAGATGAATGGAGGGGAAAGAATAATATAATAATTTCGGAGAAATACAACGCAAGCGTTGCTTCACAAACGGTTTTCTGTGAGGCCGTAGTATCACACCTGTCGAGCCGGTCTATTCATGCCTAAGCATGACTATACGACGATTAATATGTTGCTTAATTAAATGGTTTTGGGCAAAATGATCTCGTGCTATTTTAGTAGGTATACTTGGAGTTTTTGATTACTTGTAGAACTTTAAAAGTGTAGAACTATTGAAGCGCTACTTGATTACTACTACAAAATGTGGTCATGTTTTAAGACAAAAGTCGTATGAAATCGTATGAAAATTATCTTAAATTGCTAAAACTTATAAGTGAAAATAATAAATAACTAAAATGAGACAATGATATTTTCACATAAGCCACAATTAACATATGTACAAATAAGTTTAAAAAAAGTAATAAAATTTAAACAACGTTACCCTATAATTCATCATACAGGTCTGTTAGAAAAAAGCCTGGAAGCAATAACAAAGTCCTGCGGAGACGCGAACATTGATTTAGTAGAGGCTCTAACTGGCCTCTTGTTACAAACTAACTTCTCTCGTGCGCGAAAAAGTAAGGCCATCACAGGTGACTTCTACCCCCCCCAACGAGCTCAAGTAACACGGACATGGCTTTCACAGAGGACTTGCTACCATTAACTTTATTTGTGAGTGATTATTGTTTATATTTTATAAGTAACGTTTTTGCCTTAGATAATAACCAACCTAAGGAAGAACTGGTCACCTACACTATTTCATATTATTTATTATTTAAAAAATTTAAGAAAAGAGCGTATTCTCACCTCGAAGGCCAGCAACGCGCTTGCGACTCTTGATACGCAAGTGTCCAAAGGCGGCGGTAGTCGCTTGCCCACGCTGATCGATCTAATCTTTTGCTCCCTATTTCATAAAAAGTAAGTGGAAGCTTAATGTAAGTGTTAAAAATATAAAACCCAATTGCATTATTAAATTCTTCACTATTTCCTTTAGAAAGGGTTTTTCGAAATCTTTTATATAACAGTCCTATGTGAATCAGTATTCAAATGGTACTCCACATGTAGATATCAAATTCGTATTAACAATTTTATGTTAGAACGAATCGATTAATTCTATATCTAACAAACGATCTAACGAACAGCATAGAACATACTAAGTATTATCTACATGTCCTCGCCCATCGTTGCTGACTGTACGGCAGACAGTAAATAAGTAATCTAATATTAGCTATTCTTAACCAGTGTCAATGTGTGTTATCTTCACGCCAATTAGGCACCGGTATCAATAATTCAAAAGTACCTAATGAATAGTCACAGTCAGACATAGAGGCAATGTATACGTAATTAGTATGCTTGAGATACATACACACTGAAATTATCGTTAATTATTTGTTTCATTTTACTTTACATGCATGTAACGATCTGATTATATGAAAAGAATGAAAAGACAAGCAGCCTTATTTAGTTAGAAGGTCCCCGGCAACAGTCAGTTCGAGTTATAGGTATGCGTTCATGACCTGCTACATTTTATTTTCTTGTTCTTGACTTTCCGTTTTTCTTCTATCTTTGATTCTTTAAGTGCCCAGTGAACGGTAGTAGGCTTGCCCTTTATAACATTGTGTAAACACAAATTATAATTGACACAATTTGTTTATAATAAATACACTTCCGTCTACTTCTTCGGCGATACAGGCATGAGCTTATGTATTTATTATTATTTAATATACTATGCACAGTATACATACATATATATATCTCATTTTCAGTGTTGATACTATACGCGATTGTGACGTAGACACGTGACTTGCACTGTTCAAAAATACATATAGTAAGCTGACAAACTTAAAAAGAGAAATTAAAATGCAACACAAAGCCAACTTAACATTGAGGTCCTCTTTTTCTTAGTTGGCAACCTTATACCTAACCGTTGAATCAAATCTGAAATTTAAGTCATAAAGATAAGGGATCTTGATGCCAATCTATGCTTAGGCTTGGCTATATTAGCTTAGCTTATATGATGAGACGAGAGATGTTTATTGTCTTTTAAATATTGGTTTCGTTTATGCTCGTGCTTATGGACACTGTTGTGCACTGCTGCCGCTCGCTGTGCCACACGTCTAATGTACAGCTAGATACACCAAAATAATTATTAGGTATCTAGTGGAAGTACTGAACATTCCTCTAACAAAAAGATAAACTGTACTTAAAGTTTCCCTTAGAAAACTGTTGTCCTTAGAATACTTCGACATAGGTCGTGGTTTGTTTATAAAATGCAAATAAGATTTTAATAGCAAAAATGTAATTATTTTGTGATGTAACTACATTTTTAAAAACAATTTACCCATCGCTTGCTAAATTTCATGATTCTAGGTCAACGGGAGGTCCTGAACTTTTATTTATTTATTTATTTTAGGGACATTTAACAGTTACACTAAGTATATGGCTCTAATAAAAACATTGTTGTTACAAAATTCTAGTCTACTTACTTTACGTAAGTACCCAGCAAGTACCCCAGCAAAGTAAACACCAATGTCCGCGAAATAATTTAAAAATAAAAATAAATCGTAAGCGCAATCATAATGTTTTATGATTTTATAAATGGCGAGAAGAAAATTTAATAAATTTTAAGCTTTGGAATTTTCAATTTTTTGGAAGTTTCAAAGAAATGGCGAAGAGGAGCCTGTATTGAGCCCGCGGCCTTTGTTTTCTACTTAGAATACAACAGCCGAGGCACGTGTACCTAACGCTTCAATACAGTTCTAGGTACCACATAAATATACTACTGATTAGTATGGCCTCTATAATTGAACTTATTATGGAACATTCTATGTTAAATCATATACATGATAAGCTTCCCTCTGGAATTAATAAATTGTAAACTTCAAGTAGTTATTGGTATGGACATTTATGGTGAAATTTGAAGTGGATGGTTCTCAAAAACTTTTTAAAACTGATTTTAGTCTCTACATACTTATAATAGGATCACTAATAGGCACTAAAAAATCAAAATGAGATCTATCGATACATATATTTCGATTTTGCAGTATTTGGGATATGAGTTTCTTATAAAAGTATTAAGGGAGAATGGCGCTTAAAGTTAAACTCAAGACAAAGCGGTACATTTGGAAAGTTTGCGAGCGTCAAAATATGAGCTACAAACTCATCGATTTCGCGGTGCAAATGCTTCTCGCAGTTATTATATTAAATTGTGTAGATAAAGTTGATAATGCTTATTAAAATTAAAAAATAAATAAAATTATATTTAATAGTTTAGTTACATACATAAAGAACATTGTGTTTATGCTTTCATTGTTACTGTGGAGTTCTTGATTTGTTTCTGTTTATATTGTGTGTGATGTAGATTATGTAGTAACAAGTTGGTATAACATCTATCGACTCACTGGTGTACGGGTTAAATTCGAATGAATTTGTAAAGCACCAGCTATAAATATTGTAAAATATATTTCTTTTTGATAAATAAATGAAAAAAAAAAGCTGAGCATAAAGTTAATGGCATTATCTTCAGATTTCGTTGACTTAGAAGTTTGATTTTGTCACTGCTCCAAAGGGACACTGCTCTAAGGACCTGAGTATTTAATGTTAATTTTTGCTTGATACCTCAACGCTTTCCTGAGGAAAACCTGAGTTTCCTCTTGACAGACGGATTAACGAACAATAAAGTGATCCTATATTGGTTTCGTTTTTGCCGAATGAGGTACGGAATCCTAAAAATACCACAAACCCATAAAAAACTATTTTAGCCAGTGATCACCAATAATAGGCTTTTTTTCGGGTAGGTGCAAAAAAGTCTACACGAGTTTTAAAATAGCTCCTATTCTATTTAAGTTAAATATTTATTAATCATCATTAACTATAGTTAAATAGTGATTATAAACACAGTACGTAGTATTTATACAACCTGCCAGCTCATTTGCACAATTTATCACTACATCAAAGTTTGCAACCGTCACTGCAAACAATAACAATAATGCCCCAACTAGCGGAAATTCAACAAGCATAGAGCAGCCTAGAAGATAGCTTCTCCAAGAGGATGGCTGATTTGGATGCACAGCTATAATCCGGGTGGAACAGCAAAGAGACTGTTGCAAGGGTTGCCGAGGAGCTTAGAACTTTTCGGGAGCTAATGTTCACCATGTTGGGCCTCTTGCGCAAACAAATAAATGAGTGTGTCAAGATCGTAGATGTTATGGAGATCCGGCATCGCCATAAGACACTTATCTTCTTGGGAGTACCTGAAGCAGTCAAGGAAGATTGTAGTAAGACCATGCTTGACATCATTAATAACAAAATGGGTCCCAAAGTTGTCTCTCCACTAAACATCACGATCTGTCCACGCATTGGAAGTCCATCCACAGAACATAGACGGCCTATATTGGTCAGATTTTCTTCGGCAGAGGTAAGAGTTGCTATCTGGAAGGCGAAGACGGCTTTGAAGGGGTCCGGCTATGCGGTAAGAGAATTCTTGACTACAACACCACAGACCCCTTTTAGCATGGCCCGACAACATTTCGGCATGTCAGTTTGTTGGACACAGGATGCCACTATAGTTATCAAGGCCTCCGACAATAGCCGTCACAAAATAACATCCCCGGACGAGCTGAAACCTTTAATTGCCAAATATCCCAAGGCAGCATCTACATCCAATGTGAGTTCGGATACAACCACGAAAAGTTTGCGGAGGCAGTGATTTTACTTTAGCTTACATCAAACATAAACATCAACAATGTAACTATATTTCAAATTTAACAAAGTTGTAATATACCTTCCACATAAATATTGTAACTATTCAATTCGATGTGACAACTATGGTATTTGTCAATGTCAAGTCTCCGTTTTGTCGCAACCGAATTTGGGTGTGTTCGTAAACTTATAACTCCATAACAGTCTTGCCTTCAGCCTGGTTCACATTTCTCGGTTAATATTGTCTGAGTATTTGTATATATATGTACCGGTATAGGTTTGTATATAATATAATTAAGTACATAATTGTGTAAATACATTTTACTTATGTTGCAATGACGTTTCGTAATTGTTACACATTTTATTTATAAAAACATTTGAGACATTTGTAACTGCCTTTGAAAACAGACAGATTTATTATTTATTATGTTCAATTTAGCTTTTGTTTCATTGTCTTTTATTCCGGGGTATATATATAACTTGTACTCTTATTTCTATATTTTTTTTCTTATCACTTATATTTTCTTTTTAGATTGTAACGGCTGGCGGGTGGTGCTAAAATAAATTCAACCTACTCCGGAATATTTATTGTACCTACTTATTACATGACATATTAATAATTTTGTAATATTTAAATAAGTTTATTTTACACCACATAATTAAGTTTATTCTATTGAATTTATTTCTTTGGAATAAATTCATACTCTGTTATTTATATATGTTTAAGTATTGTTTTAACGAGCGATGATAATGAAGTGTTCTATTCTGCTAACGATTCTTAACAAAACTCTCTCTTACTTAACAAGACTCTTAACTAAAAAACTGGGTGATCGATTGCGGCAACAGGAATTCCGCTTCTACTACTGCAGAATTCCTGTTTCTTGAGGTTTGTGTCAAGGGTGTTAGTGTCGTTCCAGGCGTAGTCTATTGCCCTCCCGTTGTTAACTACTTCTCCAGTCTGGAAACAGTTCTGGAATCTTTAGGGTCGGAATACTCGCACCAAATCACCATGGGCGATTTTAATACAAATGTCCTAGCATCCAACTCTCCTCGAACACGTCATCTCCTTGATACCGTCCACTCAGGCATTCTTCATGTCCTACCTCTTCAAGCTACTCACCATAACATTGATCACCAAGATACCTGGCTTGACGTTATACTTACCTGTGCTTCCAATCATGTATCTAACCATGGCCAGCTTCCTGCTCCTGGTTTTTTCCGTCATGACCTGTTTTTTTTTATGCGATAGGGGTAAACGAGTAGACGGGTCACCTGATGGTAAGTGACTACCGCCGCCCATGGACACCCGCAACTCAAGAGTCATAAGTGCGTTGCCGGACTTTTGGGTAGGAGTACGCTCTTTTCTTGAAGGTTTGAAGGTCGTATCGGTTCGGAAATACGGCAGGCGACAATTTGTTCCATAAGCTGGTTGTGCGAGGCAAAAAGCTTCTGGAGAAGCGCACAGTGGTGGAATGCCAATCGTCCAGGTGATGGGGATGGATATTTTGTCGCGTAGGACGATGGGGGAAACCTGCAGCCAGTATAAGTCCGAACAATTCCTCTGAACATTCCCCATGATACAAGCGATAGAGGATGCAGAGTGAAACTACATCTCTACGCAACGCCAAGGTGTCAAGTCGATCAGAAATATCTTGGCAGTCGATGATGCGAGTCGCTCTCCGTTGAATGCGGTTAAGAAGGAGAAGCTGGTACTGGGGTGCACCCGCATAGAGATCAGAACAGTATTCCATGTGCGGCCGAACCTGC
The DNA here is from genome assembly GCA_947561695.1 of Tyria jacobaeae. NCBI lineage: Eukaryota > Metazoa > Arthropoda > Insecta > Lepidoptera > Erebidae > Tyria > Tyria jacobaeae. The sequence continues at coordinate 13,417,704 of OX387213.1, read as the reverse complement.
GCCGTATAAAGTAGCAGGCGGTGGGCCGGAGAAAAATACATATTTATATTTTCCTCTCTTACGTCCTGAAAACGTCCAAACCCTCTCCTCAAATTTTTATATATGCGGAGCTATAGACATATGGATATAACGAAGCTATGCACAGATGCTTCTTAGCTAGACTGGAAGAACGTCGTAGAGGCTACCAATCGGACAAAGTCAGCATTTTTAATAAGACCTTAATTATGATGTGTGGATGACGATGGAATTACGTATGGCATGAGACGTAGTGACCGGACTTTCATTAAATTCAAAAAGAATCGAGTGAGGTGAGGAAGAGGAGTGAGGACAAATGGAATATCTATAAGACTGCAAGGAATCGGTGTAACCAGGTGATACGCAACGCAAAACGCCGACACATTCTACAAAATATAGAGGCTTCATCTCCATTTAGTATCTGGAAGTTTCTTACCACGCAGAACACAACGCACTGAATTTCGGACGACAGTTGGTTTGAATGATATCAATCATCACTTCTCATCAACAACTTGATCGTCAAACCAAATGTCGTACCCTGGACTATATTGCTGTTCTTACCAGACCCAATATTGACTACTTCCATTTTTCTCCAGTTGCTTCTGAGGACATCGAAAAGATTATCCTATTCATCCGTTCCAATGCCATGGGCTATGATGACAGTAGCCGAAGGATGATAGTTACTATACTGGATCATGTCCTTGAAGTCATAGCTTACATCATAAACTTTTCTCTCGACTCTGGAACCTTCCCTTGTGTCTGGCGTAAAGCTTACATTATCCCGTTGCCTTAAAAAAATAACCTATCTCTTCCTGAGCATTACAGACCTATTTCTATTCTTCCCTTTTTATCCGAAGTCTTGGAAGCATGTATACATAAACAGCTCGCACAGTTTGTCTTCAAACACAACCTCCTAAGTCCTCAGTCAGTACACAGTCGGGCTTCAGACCCGGTCACAGCACTACTACTGCACTCCTTAAAGTGACTGGCGATATTAGGGAGGGCATGGAAAGTACCAAGGTCACTGTTTTAGTCTTGATAGACTTTATAAATGCCTTTAATACCGTCGTGAAAGTCACGAAACGTCACTAAGTCCTGCTGTCCATCCTAAAACACTTGAAGATCTCCTCAGAAGCTTTGGATTGGTTCTCCACTTATCTTTACTGACGACAAAAGTGCATACGCGTCCCTCAAGGCGGTATTCTATGTCTACTATTATTTTAAATGTATATTAATCTCATTACTCTAGACCTTCAGTGTGCGTATCATCTGTACGCTGACGACTTGCAGCGTTACACACATGCTAGCGTTGAAGAGATACCACAAGCCATTAATAAACTCAACAACGACTTATACAATGTTGGTCTAAGAGGTTTGGTTTATCCGCAAACCCTACCAAATGCCAGGCGATCGTTGTAGGCAGCAAACGCATTATGTGTAGGATTGATTACCTCCACCTCGCCTATTGTTTTCAATGGCTCAGTCATACCCCTGAACTCGGTAGTTAAATACCTGAGGTTGCATTTTGACACGACGCTTGATTGGCGAGCCCAAGTAACTCATGTAAGTCAGATGGTTACTAGAAGTCTCCGAAATTATTACTGTTTAAAAAATTTCCTTCCCACTAAGACCAAAATTATCCTAAAGCGGACTGCATTCATTCCTATAATTGACTATGGTGATGTGTGCTATTTCGACCTGAATGCAGAACTTCTCAACAACTGCAGAACTTCTTAATAACTGCATTCGATTTATTTTCAATCTTCGCAAGTATGAGCACGTATCTGCTTTACGCTCCGAGTTAAAATGACTCCCTATTCGCCAACGCCGAAATCTTCGAGCATTAACTTCCCTCTTCTCTTTTCTTAACTCTTCATCTCCACCATCTTATTTAGCTCCCTACTTTCGGTTTCTATCGTCAAATCACGATAGAAATCTTCGTTCCACTCACAACAATCTTCTCTTATGTCCCCCTCATAGCTCTGACTTGTTAACTCTTCCTTCTATGTCCAATCAGTCCTACTCTGGAATGCACTACAACTCGAAATCAGGATGTCCACTAACCGCTTTTATTATTTTTAAGAGGAGGGTACGTGACCTCCTGTATAATGAGTTGGCAGAAATGTCACAGCGTTAGTACATATTTACCAGACTTTTATAGTGTTTATCATACGCGTTGTATGTTTATATGTTTGTTGTATGCGTTGTATGTTTATATATATGTTTGTATTTATTTATATATATAATTAGGTCATATTTTATAATAATTAAATTGGTACCTCTTTCACCTGTTTGCACCTACTACCATTTATTTTTGCCACACCCCAAGGTTGACTTTGAAAGAATGCCTGAGGCATTAAGCCCGCCTTTGTACAATACGTGCAATTAGTCGAAATAAATAAATAATCGTCGTATTTTCTATCTCTTGGTAGACAATCTAACTACCAACTAATATTTATCTAGTTACAATTTTGGTAATTAAACGACATATTAATACTAACTGTCACAACTTTGTACATTATATTTTACTCATCAAACTGTTATACAGTTACATTATTCTAGTAATTCTTAAGGCAAAATTACGACAAAATTACGAAATTATTATAATTATCAGGCGTTTTAACCGACTTATTGTTTTCAGTGACTCGAGGCTTACCAATTTTGATTAGGATATATGAACTAGCGGATTCCTTAATTTGCAGACGTTGTAAACATAAACAAAAGAAAAAAATGCACTAATATAATATTTACTAGGTCTATAGATAGAGCCACGAAAGCGTAGTGGTTATGGCAATTTACGGCCGCATTGTTCTTGTGACGGTCAATGCGAGCCGTTTATGCTAGGAAGTAGACATTTATAGCCTGTTATGACGGTAATGGCACCCATACCATTATAAAAATGGTTGGAAAAACATTTTTATATTCTAGTAGCTTTTAGGCTACGTAGATATTAGCGTACGTATAATAAAGACTTAACTTGACTTTAGTTTGTCTTCGTTATGTAATTTTTTTTTGAAGGAAGGTTAAAATCTATAAAAAAGTAAACATCATACATTTTCATATTGTTTTATTCATTCTTTTATAATTGTCAGAGTTGTACAACTAAATAATCACAGTTGAAACAAAACACTATGTATAATTACGTTGGTACAATAATAATTAATATCTAAATAAACACAAAACTGTGGTGCGCCGTTAGATGGCGTCACTGGTGAGTTAAGTCTCACGTCGTAGTATTTTGTACTGGGGTTGTGTGCTCTGCTGTCTATATAAGTGTACGTGCAATTGAAGTTTAGTGACTTTAAAACATAGCGTGAATATATTATTAAGATTATTTATAGATTAGGTATTATGGACAGCGTCTTTTAATTTTTACCAAAACGGTTTTCTCAGCTGTGCCATTAGGCAAGTTAACATCTAGTGTTATAAAGTAAGACATATTTACATACTTGAGGATAGACACCGTAGTCACAGAGTAAAACGTTTTAATATCGTTGTATTTTATAAATAAGATTTGCTAAGATTAAGTACCTGCACAGTGGGGTGTTGACAGTGCAAAGGACAACAAACAGTAAAGTACACGCTTAGAGACAGCGCAGAGCTCGAGAACAAAAACAAAACAGAGTGTAAGTGCTCACCGCACCAGTGGTGGACAATAAAAACATTACTTAATAAAACAGTTCAAAAACTTACAATATACCGTTGTATAAGACAGAAATATAAAATCGGACCCAAATCACTATCGTAATTCGTCTCTATGTATGATACTGGCAGTGTAATGATATTAATAAAATAATAATAACTATAAAATCCTACTTATATGAATAGTAATTAACAATAATTGCTTTAATATTTATGTAGGTATTTGAATAGTATTTATTTGTCTTTAGTGCAAACTAGAGGTGAACTTACATTAGGTAAGTTATTAGAAGTCTATTTAAAACCGAGTCTACAAAATATTAGGCTCCAAACACATAATTAAATCAGTCATTTTAACATAATTCAGTATTATTCTAAAATTTACACTGATTATAAATCGACGTGGAAGTGAGACAGCTTTCGGAACCATTTAATTATTATATTTTACTATAAATTCTTAAAAATTAATTTATAAATTAATGACTTCTACCAGTTTCTAGAGCTGTCGCACATCAAAATCGATGGAAATAGTATTCTAGCACAACACTCTTAATAAGTTATTGATATTTTCCTAGGTGCGACTAAATTTATATGTAAACATACGAATAAATAAAGTGCAAACACTTAAGTCTACCGTCATTAGCTGCATCGATTATGCTAAGAAATTGGCACAGTCCCACTCACAGCTGCGCACCGTCATCATCAGGACGCTGCACGTGTCCAGTTCGCCTACCGCCAGCACGCGGCTCGCAGGGCTCAAGCTGAGGCGGTGCGCGGCTCGCAAATCGACGCTTACATGCACGCGATCACATTCCACCAAAGACCTTTGTACGCTATCGCAGTCACTCCTACAGTTTACACTTTCACTCAGACACTCTGCCTCGCTCATACACGTGAAAATTCTGACGACCATCACTACGATTAGTTATCTTACTTTACGAGTAGACCGTAGTCGTTCAAATATTCTATTTAACTAGCACTACACGGAGACATTAGGAGAGGAACACCGGTTACTGTACAGTTCGCTTACACCTTAAAGTTAAATTAATAGTTTCATGTTTAATTAAAATCAGGGGCAGTTGTTTAAAGAGTGTTATTGTATTTACAACCCCATTGATTATTTAAATTTTGCATACTATCGAATGAGCATTATAGAACCTGAAGTCCGAGCGGAGCACTTCATTTAATTAGGACATTATCTACCATTATTAAAATATAACATATTCTTTTACTCTAATGATTTCTGCGAGAGGGCCGCAATATAAAGTTATATCACGTAAAGCTGGGGACTTACAAAATACTCGTATAAATTATTCACATTTATAGCACACTATCTACAAACACCCATGTTCAAATTCACGCCCGACTCTGTCGCAGAAATCTTTTTGATTCCGTAACTTCCAATAAAATACTGACTCATTATAATATATGGCTAAATCGAATATAAACTTATATCAAATATTTGGTGAAGATGTAGTTTAATTCTTATCAAAAATTACGCAATTAAAAAGGTATCTTAAACGATTACTTAAGCTAAACAAGTCTACCATAATAAATAAGTTGTATAAAATTGATAAGAGATACAAATGAGACATGCGGCATGTTCGTCGATCGCCTCAGTGCACCGGCACCCGGCGCTCCGTAGTGACATAAACATCGCTTGTTTATTTACAAAATTAAATCCGGGTACGTACACGAGTGACACGTCCGAGATAGCGGGTTTAAATGGCTTACTGTATACGATAGTGGGAGACAATTGACTAAATTAGCAGCGGGGGTGTGTTGGTGTGAGCGCCTACAGTTGTTCGTCGAGATCCGGCCCGTATAGATCTGCCAGCTTGTTAAACCTCGGGCCCCACGCACCCAGGTACTCGTACTCGTGGGTTTCGTCGTCGGTACCTAACACAACAGCATCGCATTAGGATTTCATATGAATAATTTATTCGAACACGAAGACTGGGAGAAGGTTCCTCAATTTTTTGCTTCATACATTGTGAATGAATAGCCGCAAAGCGTCGTCGTAAATTTTTAAAGTAAGCGATTCAAGGGGCTAATTTTTTAATCTGGGACAACGGTTTGTGAACATATTACGGGCTATGTACTACGAATTTTCAAGGGGACACATATAGAAGAATTTGTATAGATGGGACCTAAAGAAACCATCTACAATTACTATAAAACCGTATTGAAATTGAACTTGAAAATCTGAAAGATCACTTATGGTGGTTTTCCTGCTTTCTTCAATATGTGTACTCACCGGAAGCCAGCGACGAGAGTGAGCCAGCAGTACTGCCACCACCCTCATAAGCGTAGTTGCGCAGATCGTCGAAAGGAGGTGCATTAGGATCACTGTCTGCACGGCGCTTGTGATCTTCAATAAACATGCCCACGTTGGTCTCACCGGCCAGCGGAACACCCACTCCAGGCGGCACACCGACTCCCACACCCATCGGACCAACACCAAGGCCCACGCCCATTATAGGATCTGATTGAATAATAATATATGCAAATTACAAAATAAATTACATTTTCTTAGTAATAAACCTAATGGGATACAATCTAATGTAACATTCACGTAATATTGATTTCTTTGACAACTGTTAACTCAAAGAAACAATACTCGAAATGAAAATCTCCTCCGCATGATCAATATTTCAAATCCCTTACTGGGAATACAATTCATTGCCATTCTTACCATAGATAAAAGTTAAATTGAAATATTACAATATGACCATATTCCTTCAGGAATATGGGATATTATATATTTTTTATAGCACATGGAGTTTACGAATTCAAATATTTGTATTAGATGATTAATCTGTATTAGAAAACTTAAGATTAAGTTTAAAAAACATTTGTAACGATTTTACTTGTTAATAATTTAATGAATAAATAAATCAATAAACTTTTCTCTACTTTTAATAATTACTTTGGTATTGTCCGATTACGAAATCTTGAGGAACGGTTATAATGGTCTGAATGAATATCTTGATTTATAAGTTATATTTGTGAAATGTACATTTTTCCTAGATAACAAGTAGCTCTGTGCTATTCAAAATATAATCTATAATCTATCTCTGTGCCTTTAATCCAAAGGCGGTATTTGGATAAATAGAGATCTTTAGTCGTTTTGGAGTGATTGAGTAAGAAATATCAACCCAAACTTACGCATTTATAATAGTAGTACGACAATTCACCATCAAAAGTAGTTTATGAAACAACGCAACTAAAATTTAAAGTAAATAATTTGAAGAGACTTAACTTACAAATACCTTAACCTAAATAACGTGTCAAGAATCGTTATCATAAAAAATCAATGAAACAGTAATTCAACACATTTAAATTTATAATTTCCACATTTGGTTAAATAATATAAATTGCAGTGAGAAAAGAAGTGCCATACATTTATTTGTCAAGAGCCCTTGATTCACACACAAAAGTTCAAACTGCAATAGAGAAAGTAGGAGACAGAAACGAGCGCGGACGAAAACCTCTGCAGGAAACCGTAGGTAAAACTCACAGCCACGTTTTTCTTCAGTCAGAGAATTGAGAATGTTACTTTAGCATATTCCTTGTTTGACTTCAAAGTACATAAAGGAAATGTGAACGGCTACCGACTGAATGGCTCCTAATTTTAAAAACTGTATTATCGGTATTTTAACAAATAAACCTCAGTAATCCTAGGTTACTTACATGGCAACTTCGTCGGAGCATGGTCAGGTAAGGGTCCTCCGATGGGTATCTGCAGTGGGGTGATATCGAAAGCTGTCATATCGTCCTCACCACCGCCTTCATCATCGTAGTTTATTATATTCTCACGGACGTCATCGTCAGGGCCGGGATACTTGATGTGTGCCTCCCGACGGCGGTTGTATACCACGAACACTAACACCAGGACTGGTGGACAGATAAACCGTTTTAGAAAAACAAATCATGTGTTTAAAGCATCTTTTTTATTTCGAATCACACCCAAGTACTACATTCTAAACAGTCCAAGTAAAGATTATTTTAATTCTAACTCTGGTCGTCTAAGTCTAATGTTATTTAGAATATATATGTAAAACCAGTATATATGCTTTTATATCCCTAGAATATGCCTTATTTATCGATTTGAATTAAGCATGAAAGCTGTCTCTGATCATCCCATATACAGAGAGATTCTTTAGCTAAAAGTATTAGTTGTAGATTCAAAATTATTCCAGATCTAGAAAAGTTTTCGATTAAACAATTCAAAATAGAATTAATTTAATAACTAGAAGGACTTTTTAATCGTTATTGAAATTAATTCTTCATTGTACTGTAATAGGAATATTTTGCTTAAAATGTGCGTGATAAATGAACCATATTGTTTTACTGTATACTTTAGAGTTAAGATGCAGAATCTTGATGTTAAAAAAGAATTCAAAATTGTAACTGTTTTAGTAAACATGATGTACCAGCATATTAGTCATAGAAAAATTACATTTAATTTGCATTGAGTAAGGTTTCTATTTGTTCTACAATAAAAAGACGTCTGTAATAAAATCAACGTAGTTTAAGAAAAATATAATAAAGTCTTCATTTGTAATATTACATTTTAAATTTGTTTTAGTTCATACGCATTTGTTGATTGAAAATAAGTATGTCAGTGTTTCAAATAAATACACATAATTATGGAAACACTAAAAACGTCAATTGATTAAGTTTAAGATTCAGATCAATAATTACGATTGTCACTATAGAGTTAAGTACATATTTTTGCAATATCGTATGCCACGATAAACGTTCAAGCATGAGTAATGATCTTAAAATGAGAGTAGACTCGTAGATAGAGTATACTCGTAGATAAGATGAGGATTAGAATGATTGCTAAACATTTAACTGTAAGTGAAATAATTATAACATCTAAATTTATCAAAATGATAATGTTAAACGTATATCACAACAATAAAAATATTATTTACATGCAAATAAACGGTATGTAGTGCTCACCTAAAAGCATGAACAAACAAACAATTATAGCTATAATGAAGTCTCTGGAGGGTGTGATGATCCCAGATGCGAGAAGTTCAAGTTCACAATCGTGTCCAGTGTAACCGAAGGCACACAAACAGTCGTAACGGCGCGCTGGCTCCCTGTCCACACACGAGCCGCCATTCAGACACGGGTTGTCGATGCACTCGTTCACGTTGATACATGTGCCACCCCCACGCACCGATCCTCCAGGACACCTACACATCGTGCGCTTTACCTCACCGTCTTCATCGCCAAATGCGCGCGCACTGAGCCCCTTCATACACCCAATATATAGCATGCACTACTGTATTACAATGAACTAGAAAATACGACTACAAATAAACACAAATAAATCTATATGATATAAGTGCGTTAATGATAAGTGCGTCGGGATGAGCGTTTAGTGGGACACGCATGGGCGTGACTAAGTTAGTGCTCACTCATGATTATAAGGAGGCAGACGAGGATGGCCGCGAGCGCGCCCATGCTGAGCTTGAGCGTGCGGCCTTCCTGTACGAGTTCACAGTTTTCGCCCCAGAACCCTTCAGGACAGTGGCAGCGGTAGCCAGGCTCGCGGTTCACGCACGAGCCTCCATTGCGGCACGGGAAGTAGAGACATTCGTTCTTGTCTACACAACCTTTGCCGTCCGGTGACAATACCAAACCCTCACCGCAACTGAACACAATTTTAATTGTATAAAAATTATAGGCATTAGTAATGAATTTTATAAATAATGTATACTAATATAAAATGTTCGTTTGTTTGAAGGCGCTATTTTCAGGAATTACTGATTCGATTTGAATAAATCTAGCCCGTTTGTTAAGGAAGCCTGTGCTATAAAAGATAACACATAAATGCAACTGAAATTGCGGGGAACGGTTAGTTTATTATACAAAAAGAAGAGGAAGAAAAACCTATTGTATAATATCATTTATTATAATTAATTACTTTCTTATAATATATTATATTAATATTGAAATTTTCGGACAAAGTATAGTGATACTTCGCCAAATATTTCTTAAATTAGATAATATTTAATTTGTAAATAAATATAAAATAAACCAACTGTATAAGTCGAAACTCAGTGCGCGCTTGAAAATAAATGTTATGAAAAATAATTTTATATAAGATAAAATTTAATAGCATTAGTTAGTGCTGATTAATTTATTCTATTCAATTGTACGGTGTCAAGTAGAATATGAAGTGAATTAAAGAGAAATTACTTACGTGCATTCGTATTCATTCCACAGATCAACGCAGACAAAAGGCTCTGTACAGTGAACGTTGATACACGGACTGTTTGAAGGACAATTCCGATCTAGGTTCCTAGCCATTGTCGCCTGTCCCCACTGAGTCCCATTCATTGCCGGTGGTAGAGGTAAATGCTTGCCTTCTAATCTTATATCATCTAAACATCCTTTTTGGAAGTCAGCATACACTTCAAAGGTTCTAACGCCTGTATATTCAGCTTTGCCACCTGCATAGACGCCTTCCTGTTTATCGACCAACAACCACTGATGTCCCTCAAAACTAAAAGTTTCGTTATATCTTCTGCCTTCGCCCCCATCTATTTCAAGCATCGCTGCGCTACCGTATCGGCTTACACGAGCTATGTGCCATTGACCATCGTCTACAGCGACTGAATTAAGCCAAACTTCACGTTCCTCTGTACGTAGTGAATTGAGGTTATATCGGAAATGTAGTCGAGACTCTTTTACTTCAAGTATACCGTATTCTCGGTTGTGCTGATCACTTACTCTAAAAAGTTCACCATGAGGTTCACGTGTCCTAAATCGTAATTGAATTTGGGTACTAAACCTGTCTGGTTCAAAACTTAAGGCAAATTTAACATAGCTCTGAGGCCGAAAACTTGTAGGCGTAGTTGGTAAATTACATGAAGGCCCGGTCCAGCCAGGTTGACATTGACATCTCGCTTCCGAGAAGCTACCTACACAAGTACCGTGCTCCCAGCATCTGGACGTAGTGTCTGCTTGATTGCAGATTTCATCGGTTTGTGGGCACCCTGCTACAGAGTTTCTTGACAAACCTGGGTGTGCTAAATCATATAATTTGCTGTTGTGAATCAAATTTCGTATGCATCCGTCAAATCCTTTACCAATTGGCATGTATTGCCAGTGATAGTGAGTTGGGTCAAAATGCTCAATATAGAGGCCACCTATTTGTAGTGGTGCATTCACGTTAAGGTATTCATTAAATGGTGGTATTGTTCCACTGGCTTGACAAGTTGAATCATCGAACTCTGGGGGAGTTCCATCTTCCATTTCTTGAATATCAGCAGATTTACAAAAGTCAACAATCATTCGTACGTTTTCTGTATCCCAAAATATATCAATACGGTGCCACTCACCATCATCTAAGGATTTTTTTGTTTTAACTCTTAACTCTAGAGTACCAGAACCAAAATCTATGAGCAGACGTGGGTTACCTCGTTCCAACTCGACAGATATAAAATCTGACACCATTATTTCTTCTGGCTCAGGTGGAACTATGGGTCCATTATACAATAGAACACCTTCTGATTTCCTTGTAATAAATTCAAAACTTAAATGAGAACTGTCACACATTTCTAACGCAGGATACCAAGCCCAACCTGTACCCCTGAAGCTCCTGGATGTCTGTTGGCACCTTGGTCCTGTGTAACCCGGCGGACAGGAACATGTCAAGCCGTATTTGCCTTCTATACATCTCCCTCCATTATAGCACGGGGAGTTACGACACGTCTCTGCTTGGGTAAAGTTACGAGCTCCACACGTGCATTCAGCAATTACGTCTACTCGTACGCCAACAAGGGCAGTTTTATTAGCATTTACCATGTAGGGCAAGTTACTTATATCCAAAACATTTGTACAAGATCCTTCACACATTTGATTTTCATATAAACATTCATCTATGCCCACCATTGTGATATTAATTCCTACCGCTCGTTCTATTTCTTCTCTGTGCATAAGGACAATGCCGTTTAATCGTATAGGTTTGTAATAATGTGCTCCATGTGCAGAAAATCGAATGTCTGTAACAGGAGGATGTTTTTTCCTGAGCTGTACACTAAATACGTCAATATTTTCACGCTCAGTATTCAATAAATCGGCTAGTTTGTCCTTGAATATGTCCAATTTGCTCCTAGAAACACTGAGTGTTTTGTAATTCCAAACTCTTATGAAGTCTTCGTCTGATATTCCAGATATTCGTATTGATCCTGAATTTATTATGGCTTCATGTGATATTTCTTTAACATATACGGTTACATTAGCAGGAACGTCAGTTTGGGTATGTTTGCGATCATACACTTTGAACTTTAGGTGATACCTGCCTTCTCTAGTTTTATGTCTCATCTGAACCATTCCAGTTTCTTCATTTAGAGTAAAGTTTGGATGTTCTGAAGTTTCCCAGAAAAACTTTTTGTCCGGTAAATCCCAGTCATCTAGGTCATATACATAAACTCTACCAATTTCAGTATCCGGTGCTTGACCTTGGTAGCTATATACGAGAATTTCCTTAGAACCAGGCTGCATTTTATTGTCATTAACATCTCCAATGACCACAGTTAAGGTGCTCGTTCCAGTCATAGCAGGGTTACCGTGATCTTTGATAATAATAGGAATAAGATATTCTTTTTGCTGTTCTCTGTCAAAGGATCGTAAAGACGACACTATAGCCATTCCATCTCCATTAGCACCTTTTTGATCTTGTTCTACTTTAAAAGAAGCTCTAATGATGTCATCAGCTCCTGGGTCTAGTCGAAATTGGAAAGGAGGACCATTACTTTTAGAACGGTCGTCATCATCAGTAGCTAAAATTTCTGCTACCTTTTTAGGTGTTATATGCTCTGTCAGGACTGGTCTGTAATCTTTTAGGAAAGTGGGAGCATTATCATTTATATCTTGTACGATAACGGTTAAAGTAGCCGTAGCCGTTCTTGGCGGAACTCCGTCATCAATTGCTAATATTTTTACTTGATGTCTGGGTGTGTCTTCCCTGTCTAAAGATCTCTGAATACTAACAGTACCTTCTTGGTTAATTGAAAACTGACGTTTTCTGTCTGATGATCGATCAATAGCATATGATACTTTACTTTTTCCACCCTGATCTGGATCTGTGGCTTTGAAAGTTTCTAAGCTTTTTCCTACTTCTGCATTTTCATAAACCGACACTTCTATATTAGCTCTTTCGAATTGAGGTTTATTATCATTAATGTCTCTTAATTTAACAACTACCCATGAATAAGCTACGTGATATTTATCGTTGTCGTTATCTTCTCCTTTATCATTAACTTGTATTCTAAATCTGAAACCATTACTTTGTAATTGATCTTCATAGTCTAAAGGTTGTACAATTTTTAACGAACCAGTACCATCGTTATTTCTAACCATAGTAAATTTATCAGCACCATATCCACTATTTTCGATAACTTTATATTGGAATTTATTAGTTTCATCTTCATCGTGAACAGTAACTGTCAGAATAGGCATTTCAGGTAAGTTTGTTCCATCCGTTTCATCTACTTCGGTAAACCACTCGTCTTTGGTAAACTGCGGTGGCATGTCGTTAATATCTTTTACTCTAATTGATGCAGTTCCTGTTCCCTTTAAACCTCCTCCATCGGATGCAACTATCTGTATGGAATAATCTGGAGTTCTTTCACGGTCTAGACAGCAAACTGCAGTCTTTATCACACCGGTTTCGGGTTCGATTTCAAATATAGGTGAACCTGTTTCTTCTTCAATTACATTTTTCTCAATTGAATACCATAGCTTTGCGTTATTGCTCTCGGCTGGATCATCGTAATCTATGGCTGTCATAGTCATAACAACCATGCCAGCTGTACCATTTTCGGTGACATTACCGAAATATACGCCTTGTGGAAAAATGGGTGCATTATCATTAATGTCTTTAAGGTTAACTTGAACATCAGCATATCCTACAAGACCCTCGCCGCCTTCGTCCTGTGCGAAAACTGTGAATCTCCATTGTGGCCTCCCATTAGGTTGATCTCTATCCAAAGGCTGGCAAAAAAAAAAGGTATCCCTTAAATTATTTTTTCAAATCTATGACATAATTTTATACATAAAATATTAATATTTTTATTTTATACATAAAAATTAGACATTTCCTTTTATTAATAATTTACATAATGTATAAAGCTACAATTATTGAGAAATTGTAGTTAATAAATCAACCATTAAATAAATTAAAGACCTTCAAGTGTATAAAATGTATGTTTATTAATTTGATAGCCTTAATATATGTACATATACTGTATATGCACATATTACATCTATCGTCACATTCTATTCGTCTCGCCGTACATACAGATGAACGATGAGATGGGTAAAAATATAATTAATGTAACGAGGGTTTTAGTACGAGTAAATATAGAGATAAGTATTTGTCTGGTAATGTCAAACAAAGCAATCCTAAACTCACAGCAAAGTTAATTCACGACCAACCTTTGCTTCTTAGTAGAGAAACGAGTCCACTAAAAGTATTCAAATTTTCTGAAGAGTAGGTAATTAGCATTCAGAGTCCATTCGGTTTTTCTCATTTCAGGAATATCTGAGTTCAACTTACGGCGCAAATGGAGCGCAATAAATGTGTGATTGCATTGAGCATACAAAGTCAGTGTCCTATTGGCAGGTTATCTTAACTTCATTTATACTTTCATTCCAATGCCAAGGGCCAGGTGTCTACAGTTCTATGACTATATAAAAAAGGGGTCGGGCAAAGAGTCTTTTCGTATTTTGTATGTTTAAAATTGACGAAAAATCTCTTTAGTTGTATTGTTTGTATCTGGCTGGTTTTAATATCAATTAATATGGGACATTAATAAAAAGGAAAACACTTTTCTGTCCACCAAGTGAGCGAACCTAACTATAAAGTTCGATGCATTCTGAAGTTTTTTTACAAAAAAGGGGAAAAAAAAGTAACGTTTATGAACCTAATGCAGAGTCTGTAGGACTAGCACAATGTTAGTTCAAGCGTTTTCAATCCGGGAATTTTGATTTCAATATGTAGCTCGCTGGCTCATACGGATTAAGTTAATGTCATTTTTGAAAAGTGGAGCAAGATCGGCATATTAGTAGTTACGACATAGCCGAGGAACTAAGGATTGACCACAAAACAGTTATGACCCATTTGAAAAAGTCAGGCTATACATAAAAACTCGATGTTTGGGTGACACACGATCTCACCAAAAGAACCTAATGAATCGTGTACTCATATGCGATTCTCTATTAAACGTAATGAATGCGAACCATTTTTGAAAAGAAGATTCTTTTAAGCGGGGCGTGAAAAGCATCTCACCAGGCCGCCATAGTGTGAGTCACCATGCTGCATTGACTAGACATGCAATGAGGATGGTGACCACCACTCTTTGACTCCACCTATTGCTTTCCATCAGGCAAAGTCACTATGGTACGCTAATATAAAAAAAAAGAATAATCATTGGTGACAAAATGTGAGAAAAATATCATAGTCAAACGGTTATGTGTATAAATGTGAGAAAAAGATCATAGCGTAGGTGCCTAGTAACCTGGATTAACACGCAATAAAGAGATACTGTGTGTATGGTGGGATTAGAAGGGCATCGTTCATTATGAGCTTTTACCGCCAGGCAAAACCATAGATTCTGATCTCTACTGCCAGCAACTAATTAAACTCGAGCAAGAAATTGAGAAAAAACGACCGGAATTGATCAACATAATAGGAGTGGTCTTTTATCATGATAACGCTAGACCGAACACATTTTTGCACACAGCAAAAATTGAGAGGGCTTGGTTGGGAAGTGTTATGCATCCACCATATAGTTCGGACCTTGCACCCTAAGGTTTTCACCTGTTTCGGTCTCTTCAGAATTCTTTGGGAGGTTGTTAGGTTAACTACTTGTCGCACTTTTTTTATTAAACATCCTAAGATTTCTACAGCAACGGTATTATGTCACTACCTACAAAATAGCAACAGGCTATCGAACAAAATGGCATATTAAAATTAAATCTTATTAAAAATAGAGAAAAAAAGTTTCTTCGTATTTTATTTAAAATACGAAGAAACTTTTTCTCCGACCTCATATTTTACGGAATTTTATGCTCACTTTTAGAACAAAGATCTCGCCCGTTGTGCGATTGATGTCGAACTTGCTGTTTGCAGGGTTGTCAGGATCGATACCCTGGCCAGTCAGGAAATAGACGATGTTTTGCTGTCTATCTTTATCGCCGTCGGTGGCTGTGACCTGTTTGTTTAAAATTGGTATTAAGATGCGGTACGTCATTTAAAACATATAACGTACCACATAGTCCAAAAAGTGGAAAAATTTTAATTCTGAAAATATAAGAGTATATCTCTATGCAGTTTTAAAAAGAAATGTTAAAAAATAACCCGTGTAAAAGTTATGACAGCTTTAATTGCCAGGTGTTATCACCCCTGTTTCTCATAACTGCAGGTGGATTGTGTAATGTTAAAGATTTTTATCTTACTTTTTTTCTTTTGTTTTGTAATGATTTCAATTCGATATTGAGAAAATCTATAAAAAATAACAACTTTTAAAAAAAGTAACATACGTTTACTTTTTGTAGGTTACAAACTTAGTTTTTATGGATTAAAATCCATAAAAAAGAAAAAACCGTTACAAATATTTTGTCATAAACTGTCAATTTATTTGGCATTTGCAAATATGTAGGTATGTCGAACAGCAAGCACGTATCTTATAAAGTCACAAAAACAAAAGTTACATGGTGTTGCTACGTTTGGTAAAGAAACTGCCTTCGGCTCTGCATTGTGTTTCATTATCGAATCATATTATAACAATAGTTACGAAGTTTTCATATCGTTGAGAATGTCCCCGAGCGTTTTAAAGTTTACTTTATTATTAATGCCTTTAGAATTCAAACATTTATAATGGCAACAAAGTAAGTTGGCGAATATTATGTTCAAATAAAAAAGGGACGACAATCTGCTTTGAAACTTTGTTGCTCTGGAAAATATAACTGAATGCTTTTGTTATAAAAAGCTATAAACAGTGTTTACAAACTACTTATATATTACAAGAAATATAGATATATATAATAATATAATAATATAATTAGTTGCTCATTTTTGGTGTCAATCTGTTTGGCAAGTCATGAGGCTGTTTCTTGAAGATAATGAGTACTCTAAGCCTGAGGTTATGGGTATATTGTTTTATATATTAACACCTATATACCTAATCCTCTGAAAACAAGACAATAATGGTGATGTAACTTCATTCAGAGTTATATTAAGATGTTCGTATTCATTTAAGTAATCTACCATCGGGATCAATCGAGCGTGTTTCAGAAAGCCTTCCATTATATTTTTTATTTAATATACTGAATTATTCGGTCTCTTAGAATCTTCCTTAAGATTTTCAAAGAATGCAAACAAATTCAATCGAGGCTCTATATGTATTTTATAATAGTCAAGCTAACGCGGAAGCGCTACTAAGTTTAACCCCAACACCCTGGATTGTTTGCTAGTGGCTAAAGCAACCCCGCCACCTCGCCTTAAGAATCGCAAACTTTGTACTTTCTATAGACCGCCTTCAGAACTGCTAATATTACAATAACTATACGTAAAGAAGAGCTAAGAAAATGGCATTACTCATTTTCTGGAACAGGGTGTCATATGTACTAAACGATAATTCAATGGAGGAACTGATCCCTGTAAAATTGGGGTACATAAACTTATGGTAACTGGAATGTCCAATTACGTCAGACTAGCGGAGCAGCTGAAATGAAGAGGGTCGACGTTTGTGTAATTACTCGGATCATTTGCGAATCTCAGTCCAATTATAAAAAAGCTTGTCACTACAAGTGACTTGCGACGAGGGCTTCACTCCTGGTGGACGCTTAATTCTCATGATTGAGAATGAAGTTCCAGAGCTTTAAAACACGATTTGAACTAAGTCAAACGAATCACACTTACCTTTGAACTGAACTAAATACTGTAATCCTAAACACAGAACTGGTAAATCCATATAACTAATAATTCATACTTTATGGACCTAGTACGAACAAACTTTAAAAGCCCTTGTTAAACCCCCTACCTTAAAAAATAATATAGTATTCTTGAAACAATATGAATATATTAATATTAGAAAATTTTGCTGAGACACAATAAAGAGCTAGAGTTCCAGAAAAAAGCAATTTTAAAGATTTAACAAAATATGTTCTCGCTGTTCGTATTTATATATATTATTGACATACACGAATGAGTTATAAAATTCGAAAAATAACTAGATTATATAGACACTACACATGCTATGAACTACATTGTGGTGTAAAGAGTCAAAGCTGAAGAGATGCGTGAGGATCCACTTAAAACTTACTTCGTAGATAAAATTAATTACTTACCCATAAAACCTGTAGGATTAGACAGCGTCGATATAACATAAACAGTTTCGATCCAATACAATCATGTTTTAGGCATGGTTTAGATACATAAATGTATATTCAGATTAGGAGACCAATTTAACCCAAAATAATGGAATGGTTAAAATAGTAAAAGTTTAGATATTTAGATAAAAAATAATTAGGTAAATTAAAAGTTATGTATTAATTCATAAAATTAGCAATTACAGCTTTTGTATATTCAATTATTATCTTCAATTATCTTTTAGAATATTTTTTGTGGTGGAACCGCGAAATACGCAATACGCATAGGTGCATTTGTATTTGATTTTATATTTAATATCCTCCATACTTAGGATGTCATTATTAAAATTAAAACATTACATTGTTTGCAAATAAAGTTTTTGCTCCAATCAAGTTAGCTTTGATTAGTACAAATTACATATGTACATACATAATAGGAGTGGCATGACATTATTATAATTAAAAAGTATGCAGTAGGCATAAAGGTATATATGCCATCAGGGTAGGACATGATTAATTTAAATATTATGAATTGTTAAAAATCAAATAAGAACGAAATAAAAGTAACTAAAACAAAACCTGTATAAGGGAGTGTGGAAAAGGTCCGGTCTCTTCTAGTGCTTGCGTGACATAGGCGCTGCGCGTGAACTTCGGCGGTAAATCGTTGACATCGAGCACTCGCACCACCACGCACGTTGAGTTCTCGTTGCGCCCGTCCGAAGCCACCAGGGTCAAGTCGTACTGCGCACACCCACATATACAATCTCCATGCTCATGCATTACACACCACACGGTCTTCGGTACTTACTACCTTTACAATGTGTTTTTGTTTTATTCTTAGTTTATACTATGGCGCATTTTTTTTAAATACCTTGAATATAAATAGTGGTTATTTATGATTTTCGCCAATAACCAGTTTCATAAAAGTCCGTTGTGTAACAGATAAGCCTCGTTACAATTCCATGGACGCGGTTTAAACGTATGCTCTGCGACTACGTGTAATATATCATATCGATACATAGTGATTTATTCGTATTTGCGCATTGCTTTTAAGAGAACACGTTTTATAGATCATGATGATGATGAAGAAGAATGTTTTTACTGAAAACAAAAGGTTTTGAGTAAAAACATTACCAGACCAAACATTTCGCCAAAGCCAATGAAGAAGTTAATTTATGCCCCGCGAAGAACTTTGCTTTCGGGTTTCGTGCAATAATTGAAAAGTACGATTTTCAAACGTTCACTCGCGGCAAACGCGCACCCAGCTGGCGAAGTTTCTCATCATTATCGTTATAAAACGGTAAAAGTGGAGTTCGACTCTAAATTATATTTAAAAATCCTTAGAATCCTACTGCGGTTAGTTAATAAATATTAATAACCGAAGAGTGGTTGTTTAAGGGACTTTTTATGACGAGCGACGTATTACGCGATCCACTGAGTTTTTGTCGTTTCTGCTCTAAAATCTTACCGCAAACGGTATTAGATTAAAATCACCTTTCAGTTACCCAAGTAACCTTAGTGCAGACATCACCGAGATCATCGTAACCTTGTAAAATGTTAGCTAATAACTTAGGTAAGACATATTAAGCCGTAATATTTCAACCAAGATAATTTATTCCAGCGTCAGCATGATCTATCCTACATGGTAATTTCAGGTATAAAAATAATGAGACCAACGAAGTATTCTCAAGTATTCTGAAAGAAATATTAAATTATGAGTAGTTGCTTAGACTGTACTCCGATCTAGGTACCGCAACATACAAACTAGATGCAAATAAAATAAAAAAAACCAAAGACACTAGCAACAAATAATATCAAATAACTACTACGTAGTAAAAACAGTGTCGCAAACGAAATTCCCATGCCATGCAAGCTAATAAAATATCTAAAAGGATCTATTTGGAAACTATGAGCCTCATTCGATTCTTGTTTGAAACTATTGGTGGTTGGTAAGGGCGCGGGAATATATTCAATAAAGAATCGAATTCGGTGGCATTCATCTCAAGGCCGACCTGTAGCACGCGTTTGGGTAGATTGCGGTCATCCTCTTCAGTTATTTGAGTGCGGTACGTTGGTCGCTCGAATACGGGGGGATTGTCATTCACATCCTTCACATGGATCACCACGGTAGTGTAGTTTTCCTTCAAGTTGTCCGACGCGGCCAATTTCAGCTCGTACTGTTATCGTTGAACACAGAGATTATGTACGGTACGAGATATCCGTCATTATTCGGTTAAAATTATTTAAATTTGATCAGATATTCTAGATATGGTTTTTTTTTTCTTTGATATCAATTAGACTGACAGTCATGGTTTTCAATTGCCAATTTATAAAAACTCCTTTGACTTTAGTAATTACAATTTAACAAGCTAATTTAAAAAGTTTTATAGAAAGCTGTAAAAAGTAATTTAAAACCAACCATAATTACTTTATTTGGATCTTTGTGATAAAGAAAAAGAAGAAAAAAAAATTCCTAATGATAATTATACATTCTAAAATATTTTGGTCAGTTTTATGCGTTACAAATTAAGTAAATTATTAACCGATGTTTTTGCAGACTTTTAACGAATAGACTCACAATAAACACCAACAGTTGTATCAACTGTTACAAAAATTATCGAACTTCTCACTTGCCATCGAAAATAAAATGAGTGTTGCGTACCGAACGAGTTATTGGTGTCATATGTCAGTGTCGTTCGGTAATTTACTCACTTGGGAGGAATGGGAATTGTTTGTTTCAGAAATCATCTAACATACTTTTTGCAATTTCCGACTATGCAATTTAAAATGCCATTTATCAGAGGGCCCAGAAATGATAGTAACTTGCGATCTATTACCAAAATTGATAATCTAGAGACATGTGCAATGCATCCCTGGCATCATAACATGTAAATGTATATATGTATATCATATCTCAAATACATGATAAGCAGCCTGACGCTGGTCACAAGTATGTGGTTACCAGAAATTTACAAATTTTCTAAGGACAATATAGTTTTGATATGTAAAGCTCCTCGGGTGTAAAATGAAATGTGACATAGAAAATACAGGGACCATGGCTTGCAAATTATTATTTTCCTAAAGCTTCTTCATTGTTGTATTACAACAAAGAACCATTATTTAAAAAAAAATGTTTTTCTGTAACATTAAAACGAAGTCTCTCTTGAACCTTTAAAAGTAAAAGCAGTATAGAGAGTAAACTGGTTTCCACCCATAAAAGCTCCGTGAGAATCTGCAGTTTGCTAGCAATACAGCCTTTGGTAACAATTGCGCCGGTTCGCTTAAATGGGTATTAAAGATTAAATTATTTATCTCGTGAAAAGTTGTATGAAACTTTGTCGAGGATGAAACAAAGACGACCGCTCTGATAGGCGAGAGGCGTGCTGAGGCAGAGTAAGCTATCACCTCTGCAACGCCGCTACTTTAAAGTTGAAACACGGGGAGGGCCAGAGAAAGTAAACGGAAATTTGTTCATGTTCACCGCACCAGAGGACGATTAATTTGCCTTTGATTCGTCTCAACTTCACTTTAATTAGTATACAGCATTAAATGCTTTATTAGATAATGTTTCGCACCTAAAATCTAATATTTTACTTACCGTCCTAAAACGGTAATATTGAAAATTAAAAAAAAAAGTTTAGCTTCTGGTATACTCGTATGTCACCTGTACCTGCTTTTGATAACAAACCCGAATACTTACGACCGCGAATTTAACATACAATTATTTATATAATACCTTCTTGTTTGTACATGTGGTTTATCTTAAATTATGTTGTCTTACTTTGTTATCCTCGGTTGTTTAATTTGGGATTTTGTTGACGTGATTGTAAATTAATCCTCTGCAAGTTCACGACAACTTGTATTCACAGTAATTAGTAGTATTATTTACATTCGTTACACAATTTAGTTTATTACTTTGGCAACTTTAATTAAAAAATATCATAAACATTTTTAAATCGGTTTACTTTTATCGTATTGTATTTATTTCGCTAGTACGTCATTTATATTGTATATTGTATTGTTTTAGTAAGTTTTAATTTAGTGATTTTGCAGTAGGAGAACTCCCAATTCAAATACTATATTAGGTACAACATAAAAAAAAATACCTACGAAATTGATAATGAAAACTTAATTTGTCATATTTGTATTATGAAGACAAATTAAGTCTTATCTTCTGACCTTCTCTATATTATCTATAAATTATCAACGATATATGTATAAGTCTATAAGCTTTTTGAAATGTACTAACAAGGTATATCCAGGACCAATGTTAGATATTAGTTATGTAATACATTGAATGTATTTGACCTAAATCAGCGTATTCGACCTATTACACGTACAAAATAAATCTTTCGTATCGCAAGTAAAAAAAAAAAAAATCGATTGGTATGTTTTATATTTTATTGCGGCTACCGTCTCTCCCGAGAGCGACCCACCACTTTCGGCGAGTGATTATTTTAAAACACCCTCACATTTATAGCTTTATTATCATCCTTTCTAATTATTAATCTCGGTTATGTTTCACAATCTATTTTATCTTTGCTTCGTCACAATTTGTATAGGAAACATAGATTATGAATAATGTGTTCGGGTCTTATTTAACATATAAGAAAATCTCTTCTGGTCTAGCTAAGAATACATAATAAGTAATAGTAGTACCTTATCAGCTATGTATCCTTAATAGGTAGCATCTTGAATACGAAGCGAATAAAGTCGAATTATTGACTGACAGTGCCCAAATAAAAATACTAAAGAGCTGCGGTCGTCAACACTAAACCCTCTTTCGAGTAGATCTATCTGCGATCTTCTGTAGGGTGGGTATATTTCAGAAGTTGGTTCACCAGATGCGTTAGTTGCTAGAGCAGCATAGCGCACTAGTTTTTACCCTCAGATCACTGTATAGTGCCACTCCCTATACGGAATGTCTACTTACACGAGTAAGTAAGTAGATCTATTCTGAATGTGTTAACGTAATACGTAATATACAAATTGCTTATTCTAGACATTGTGAAAATTACTAATATTTTCCTCTTAAAGAAGAAAGCTGCCAGAAAAGAATTATTGTTAAATTCACGTAAATCAAGTACTAGAAATATATAAATATGCAATCGATTTATTTCTTTTTCAATTGTGTACCAATTGACTCGTTTTAATAACACGATTAGTTCTAGATTTAAATAGAAAACTGTAAATGAATCTTACCCGTTTCCTAGTTTCATAGTCAAGCGCTCCCGCCACGTAGATGGCGCCAGTCATGTTCTTGACGGCGAACGCACCGCCTATGTTCCCGCTCGTGATCTCGTATCGAATACGCGACGCTGCAACAAAATATACGACATTATATATGTATGTATGTATGCATTTGCATTGCTACGTCAAAGGATTATATTTTATTCATCAATGTGTTCCGTGTTATTCATTACCTACTCTTTCGTAACTTTTACGGTCTGTATGTTATCATAAACAAATACTCTTTGTATATTTATCAATATCTATGGTCTTTACATATTATGTTTTAACTACAAAGTAAATAAGTACCGAAACATACCTATGTACAATTATTAAATTTCTAATAGTCACAGTGTTGAGTAATTTTAAAACCTCTAGCGATTTAAAAATATTTTTCGAGAAAAGAAAAGAAATAATAATAATAAAAATATAATAATATATAAAAAAAAATATACGTATCGAATATATAATGAAATATATATGAACGAAATATTGCAAGTAGTAGTATAGAGGACGCAGTGGATCTTAATAAATTGAGCATAACAGTAACATTTGAAAACGTATCTTCACGACTTAGAGAGGTAGTATTCTGTGAATCTCTGAAGTAGCTTTAATAAGACATGCTAGAGGGGTGAACATTTGTATGAAAATACAGTTAACGGATACTTCATACATCAAGTATGTGAATGGAAAATATGAGAATAAATGAAAATTTATGTTATTATTTACTTAAAAAAATATCTTCGATTTCAAATTATGTTTAGATATATACATATATATATATGTATATACACTACCGTCCAAAATTTTAGCTTCATCGAAGTGTCCACCCCTCTCTTTAATTACCTTCTCGCATATTCTAGGCATCCTACTAATTAATTTCATAAAATACTGTTCATCTAACTTCTTCCATTCGCTCTGTAATAGTTGCCACAAATGTTCTGAGCTCGTAGGAGATTGATTTTTCACCCTTCTATCTAGTTCATCCCAAACAAGTTCAATGGGAGAAAGGTCAGGTGAATGAGACGGCCACTGCATGATTTTCACATCTTTTTTCTTCCTTAAAAAGTTCTGGCACAGTTTGGACGAATGTTTCGGGTCGTTATCTTGCTGAAAAACGAACCCAGGACCAATAAGATTCAGTCCACTGGGTATGGCGAAATCCTTAAGAATTTTCAAATAGCGTTCCTTGTTTAGTTTTTCGGTTATCCTCACAAGACTTCCGAGTTTATTGTTGCCGAAACACCCCCAAACCATGACATTACCACCACCATGTTTGATAGTAGGCACTGTACAAGCTTCTGAAGCTCTCTCTCCTTTAGATCGGCGCACAAAAACACGTCTATTGGACCCGAAAATCTGAAACTTCGATTCGTCACTCCAAAGAACTTTTTTCCATTGGTTTATTGTCCAGTTTTTATGTTCCTTTGCCCATTCTAGTCTGTTTTTCTTATGCCGAATTGTTAGTTTTGGTTTTTTAACTGCAATACAACCTCTTAGCCCCGCAGACAGTAGTCGTCTTTTAACTGTTGTTATTGACACGGGTGTTCCTCGCGTTTCATTCAGAGATGCGGTAATTTGTGGTGCAGTTAAGCGACGATTCCGTTTAGAAAGAACTCTGATGAAGTTATCCTCTTCACTTGTAGTGGATTTGGGCCTACCAGACCTTTTTCTATCTTCATTTTTGCCAGTTTCTTTTTTTCTAGCGAGGGTGTAGTGGACACCTTTACAAGAAATTCCGAGTTTTTTTGCGATTTCGCGTTCACTGTAGCCTTCCTCAAGCAGAGTACAAATAGCGCTTCGCTGTTCAAGTGTGATTTGCTTGCGTTTTGCCATTTTCAATAAAAAAAGACGGTCAAGGAAGTAGTCGAAATCTTTTGAATACAGACGATGTTAATATCACAACCTTCGCGTTCTAATGCTCAAGTGTGACTAAATAAGGTCCAAAAAAGATAAAACTACAAAATATTTTCAATAAAACCGCATCAATGCATGAAAGAAAGTCCCCGGCGCATGAAGTAATAAAACACGTGTTTCGTCAAAATCCAGGAATTTGTTAAAACTCAAGGAATATGCACTAGTAATCCTTTTGTTTTGTGTTAAAAAATCACAAAAGGTCATAAAACTTTCTTTTATTGCTATTATTTACCGCAGGGAGTCGGCAATCTTTTGTTTTGTTTGAAATTAGGTGTGCTTCCAAACTTTTGGACGGTAGTGTATATATATATATAAAGTATATAAAGTATATCAATTCTGATATACTTTATATATATATATACATATACATATATATAAAGTATATCAGAATTAATTATCTGTTTACTGATGTGAGATTTTGGTGGAGTCCTGATTATTTCTAAAGTAGCCGGTTGAGAGTTATAGGTCGCTATCACGATGTTAGACTCAAATTCTAATTGGCAAAAAGTGGGAGTTTAATACACCTCAGTGTGCCCCTTACGGGATGTAGGTGTGTGCGTATGTGTATGTGCATGTATGTTAATCATTACATACCATTGGTCATTTAAAATCAATAGCTCGCAATCAGTGCCAATGCCCTACTGGCATATTCTACATTGTTTATTTATCACAAGTTTATATTTCGAGTGTAAGCATTGAAGTTAGAATGATGGCCGCTCAAACCGCACGTTTCCCGTTTATCTTACTTAAATAGTAATTCGATTTCCATTACAAGTAACGGTAGGGTTAGTAGATAAGCGGCCGTAGACCCGACTCGGCTGTAATTGTTGGAAGATTACTTTCATTTTGGGTCCGCTCTTAATTTAAGAGTATTTTTATATAGCAGTTGGGTTAGTGTAAGCAGTCGAGCGGCTGATGCGTATTATCTCATTACTACCGCAAAGGCAATGTGACTAGTCTCTGTAAGTAATGTAGCTGTTGGTCCAACTACTGTTGCCCACGGAAACACGCAAACTCTATGCAAGTAAATATAATACTACATCATAGCATCTATATTCCTAATTTCGGTTGATTCACTAACACTGTGATTTTATTACTCACAATTTATTGTCTTTTCGTGAACGTATCACAGTTAGAAAATAAAAATGCCCAGTCTTAATTAAAGTCCTTTTCCTGTTTGTTATTGAGTGCCACCTTGTTTACTAAGAAAATTTTATTACTTTCTTACTCAAATCGGCAGGTCGTATATTTGCAACGGCCAAATATCACACAGGGGAGAGATACTAAAGTATTTTAATATGTTTTAGGTCATTAAAGCTAAAATATTTTTCTAATGTTATGTTGCGCTATTTGGCAACACAGTAACATTTTAATATTGTGTAATACAATTTTAGGAAGTATTTTACAAATTGAGAAGATTTAATGAACAATGTTTAATACCTATCTCGTTGAATTATTGTTTCAAAAACTATATATATGTATATATATTTTATGGCATAGGGCATATATATAACGAGCAAACGGGTCACCTAATTGTAAGTGACTTCCGTCGCCCGTGAACACTTGTAACTCAAGAGTAACAAAAGTGCTGTCCGGCTTTTCGGGTAGGGGAAAGGGAGAAAGAGAGGATGGGAAAATGGGGAGGGGGAAGAGAGGCAGGGAAGCGGGAAAGGGGGTTGAGCCTCCGGTAACCTCACTGACTCGGTCACACAATGCAAGCATCGTTTAAGACCCGGTTTTCTGTGAGGCCGTGGTATCGCACCGGTCGAGCCTGCCCATTCGTGCCTACGCATGGCTCTACCACTGTTAAAATGTCTAGTAACGAGCGGTTCAATATGTATTATTACTATGTACATATATTAAGGTAAGGTTGTGGATGATAGAATCCGACATCATGTCAGTTGGCCCTTTCGATGTACTCCTAATTTTCTTATTTAATTCCCAAAGTTCCTAGTTGACGGCAAGTCTTCCCCCGTACAACAGTAACTGACTTTGGTACCTGCATGGAGAATATTCGATATCGATTTATTCGTAGATTTAAATACACAGTTCCATTAACAGCATATATACATATATAAAGTAAATATTCATATTAGAATTCTTTATGGAACCGAAATATTTTAAACTAGCTAAATAAAACTTAATGGTTTATTTAAGACCATACTATACTCCTTAGCTGTTTATTTATGAGTATTATAACAGTATAATTTTCTAACGAGATATATACAGAATGCATATTATACTCCTTAGCTGTTTATTTATGAGTATTATAACAGTATAATTTTCTAACGAGAAAGTCTTATCACGGTGAAACAGAAGCCATAATGTGTGTTATAATGTTCTGTTAGTAAGCGAGCGCCATGAATATGTGTAGGTACTAGTAGCGCGGCGACAAAATTCAGTGCACAGTAGTGGCCTGCACACCCACAACAGTGACAATGTTCGGCTGCAGTAGTACCTACAATCCCGGTACCTAATCATCAACGTACAACGGCTAATGAACGCAAACCGTATTCTCAGACTAATTGCCTATAAAGTACCCCTTTGCCTCATTTTACGCCAGAATTTCATTTTACTTAACAACAGCAACGTGCCTATTAATGAGCTGCTTCTATTTTTCAATTTATTCTTGTTGGTCTTATTGCCAACGCGATGAGATTGCCTCAGGCTTCTAACATTGTATGTATAATTTTGTTTTTATTATGATTATAGATGAATTTATGTTGCAACCAGTTGTATTCACTAGATTGCAGTAAAAGTACCTAGATTGGTATAATACACGTGAATTTCCCACAAAAATCTTGCGATTTTCTCCCTTGATTTTATTTTCATTTAAACTAAAAAAATCGAGATCAAGTAAAGCTTATTTGTTTCAAGCACGCATTTCAGTTCTTGTTTCATAGAGATTCCTTTATCACCAAAAAAAATTATAATTGTCACCTGTGCTGATTAGTATATATAAAGCTATTAAAATATCACAATTTTGTTATTTTAATAATTCTAGTACATAAAGGAGGTATTTTATAAATTAATATAAAAAATATAATAATAAAATATAAAAATACAGTTACCACAATCTAAAAAAGCTTACAATTTTTTTGGAATCGCGTATAACTTTCAAAAAGGGATAAATTAAACTTGGACGTATAAAGGCATGATTCGCAAACGTTCAGAACACCGTCCACTTTTAATTGTCATTTGTTACGGCGAATAAATGAAAGTCATAAATTTTGCTTGCGTCGCGTCAAAATATACGATTTTTCTTTCATAGAACACAGTATTCAATAAGGCGAATGTGGTGGCCGAGTGTGCGGTAAATCACCCAACGACGTAGACGACCTTATACGAGTTTAGGTTCAGAAAGCCACTTCTTAGGTAACTATTTTATTCGCGTACATAGAGTATACATTAGGGCGAAGTTATAGGGATTCAGAGAACATATATTTCTACCCTTGAGAATTATTGAAAAGTAATTGGTTCTTCAATGTCAAATTAAATTGCTATTGACTCTTTTTAGTAAACCAAAGGTTGCGCAGTGTAAGAGGCTAGGTAAACCTATAGTTCCAATTTCATTCGTAAATTAATTTTATGGCCAGGAATGACAAGAGCTGTAAATCTCTTGAGTACAGTGTTTGACCTGTAATTGAAGTATATTTGTAGCGTATACTGATGTGCCAATTGGTTAAAGTATAACAATGTAAGGACCTTCGCTAAAAACAGGGGATCAAGATAAGTATGTTTGAATTTTATTTAAGGCGTGTAATGTTAACAAGATTATGAAAAGATCGTAACATTATTACGGCCATTCAGAATATTTTAATTAAGTTCGTGGTCTTAACTTATTTTTTATTTCTTTTATATATGTATTTTGTCAATAGGTTATTTATTTATTTCTTTACATATATTCTGTTCTATTCTGTTTTAAATAAAATTTATATTACTTTAGAAGCCCTTAGGCTTCAAATTACCTAGATATTGTTTTTTATATTTTTTCGACAAGTTTTGTTATGAGATATTTGATTTGTATTATCCTAAATGTAGCAAAATTTTAATTTAGTGGCAACTACTTCAAGTGGCTTCATGTACATAAGGTTACTTTTTTGTAATCAAGATAAACAATAACACAGAAAAGTAAAAATGGGATTTTATTATTAATACTGTTTACTGGCTAAGTCAGGAAATAAGGGCGAGGGCGGAAATTGTAGGGAGAAGAAAGGTGAGAGATTTTTAAGTGTAAGTGAGCCTTCGAACAAACATCACTGGCAAATAGGGACTTGATGACTTCGCATCCCTCGGCCCCTATTTGTCTAAAGAAGACAAGAGAATACTTTCATGATTAGCTTTACTGCACACGCACACGATATTCGCCTCCGACGCCAACTGTTAACTAAGACAAGGACAAAGTATTTGTGTCACACGTCACCCTGCTAATAACATTTCCACTTACTTCAATTTATTTCTGAATTATGTTCTTCCGTAACATATGCATAACAGCGTAAGCAAGTAGTTACAAATATACGATGTTTTACTTAGTTAGTCCCTACCATCGATAACATTTACTACAATAACTGATGTGTTAAATTATAAACATGGGTTAGCATTAATTTCATTAAAGAATAAATTATGTGCATGTATGTATGCATGCATGCATGTATGTGCGTTCTAGTCAGTTTTACGACTAATATAAAAAGCAATATGTACGCACCTATTGCTAATATGATAAATTAATTCTCGAGTAAAAAATACTCTCTATACCATAATAATAACAATATATAACAGTAGCGAATACTCCGAGTGGTTTTAGTCATAACTACTGATGCGTACCTATGAAACTGTTAACCATAAGTAGTAGTTCAGTTAAGTAATTCATAAGTTTATAGTTGTGTTAAAAAAGAAATAAAGAAATTGATAAAACTAATCAATTTAGTACCTATATAAGTTTTTATATATACCGACCAGCCTTTGTCAAAGAAATGAGAGTTGTTTTATCTTTATTGTGTTATCTTTTGCTCATCTCTATAATAAGGTGAAAATTAATTCCTTTTTTATTTATGAAAAGCATGCTTTATATATATTCTTGAACAGTTACCATAGAATTACAGCTTGGCCCTTTTCGGTTTTTTCGATGTAATTGTGTAAAGGGCAAACAAGCCTTTGCGTAAAGCTTAGAGCTTCTCTGACTTTTTAACAAAATAGCTCCGTAATGTACACTATTTCGCGACGTGAGGATACAAAACAGGCATGTCGATTGTGGTTTACAATGCATTCAAGCTCGATGCTCGCATTTTATTAGGCGAGAAATTAATGCGGGAAACCTAACCTTTTCTTTCACGTTTTTTAGCAATAGGCGTTTCACGTATGAAAAGAGTCAGACTTAGCAATAGACCTTCAAGGTAAATTAGATGACGGAAAGATATATCTCCAACTCTGGAAGACACAGAATAATTATTTATCACAATTTATCCGTGTCTAAACTGTCTTTAAAGATTGTCTTGGACTACTTAACGAAAACGTTTTGAATGTGATTTGTTTCCTAATATGTGTTTTCAAGCCAATTCGATTTGAATCTACCACTTTTTTTGGAATATGAATGAATTTAACCATAAGGGTGATAATTTATTCCTATAGAGGCAAATGAAATGGTTCATTGTTAACATACATAAGATGTACATGTACATATTTGATTATAACAATATTTGAATTGGCAATGATTAAATTAGGGAATGCTCCAACAGTTAATTTAAATAACCGTATTTAATTGCATTTACAACATAGTTTTATTATAGTATAATAGGTGAATATCAAACATGAATCATTGGAATTTAGCTAGCAGTTGTGCAAGATTTTTGCAGTTTTGTCCGGTTATGTATAATTTGTATATTTCGTAATTAATAATAAAATAAATAATAATTGAATTTGCATACTTTGATGTTTAACAAATATGGTGTATATATTAAAATGTGGTGAGATACGTTGTATTTAGTACTTCATACTTTTTGATTACATTTTTCCATATACAGCAGTACAAAGAACAGAGGACGAGTAAAAGGAAAGTAATGTCCTTGGGAGAACATACAATAAAAATGCCTTCATTTTCTCATAGGTACAATTTCGTGCGAAAAAGGCGAATTACATTTTTCATACATCACATCACAATAACAATAAAACGATAACAGGAACTTTTATTTGTGTATAATATTAAGATTGTGTGTACATACGTGGCCTGTTTGGCCTTTGTTATCACCTCGGGAAGTTATTACCAGCGGCCTTTAACTTTACTCTAGGGGAATATGCAATTACCTTTGGCTTTTACTAAGCGTGTTTGGTTCAATAGACACTTACCAAAAGTTTTGTAATTCATCTTAGGTAGCCTGTATATCTGGGATTTATTACGCTATCGGATTTTAAGGACGCGACAAAAAGACAGAGAATATAATAATTTAAACTGAGCCTTAAAGTTTACGCTATATCGTTTAAAATATTCTGTGTAAATATATTCCATACCAAAGCTGAACTACAGCGAGTAGCACTCATTGCTCGTATATTGCATTAGGGGCATGCCATTTTCAACGGTAAAACATAACATTACAGACTCGTAACTACCTACTACTCGTAACTACTAACCTAAAGAACTGGCTAGGTGTATAAAATAAGGATTTACATTTTACTCCACCATTGATTTAACAAAACTATTTTTACATAACGTTGTATTAGATTCGGGAACTTTTACCAATATTGTTATTTTCATCTTTCAAGGTAATCTTTTTTTGACTTTTACTTACATAAAAGACTCCTTGTTGCCGTTAGTTCACATTATATTTGTTATCGTACACATGTGGACAGGTGTGTGCTAAACCATGTATGTACATATGTTGTTCCAAACAAATGCTATGAAAGCACTTTCGTAGCATTTGTTCGGAACAACATATATAAAAAAATACATTATTTTTTTAATGTTTTAAGTGGGTTTATTCATTGCTGGAAAGTTAAGAATCGTAATACGTTCTACTATTCGATACAGTCAGTTTGAGTTTTAGGTATGCGATCCTGACCTGTTTGAGACTACTGCTTACACTCACCAAGTCCATTAGTATAAATAATATCCTTTTCCTTTTAATATAGTTTTAATTTTTACATCTCTAGTTCTTTAAGTTCCCGGTTGAGGGTAAAAGGTTTGTCCCCCATTACGTGAGTGAGACCAAATTCTAATAGGCAAAACGTGGGTTTACTATACATACTCCTCTACCTACCCCTTTAGGTATACAAGCATAAGCGAATATAAGAGCATGTATTTATTTGCAAAATCAGTTGACAATTTAATGTACAAATAATGAACAAAAGCGATATCAGCAATGCAAAGCCAGTAATCAGTTGCCTCTGACTGATCTATGGTTCTATTATTGATACAATCCCGGACTTAGGTAACTAGACAAGCTTATCGTTTCAAATATCGCAGCCACGTTCATTGACTGACTACGAGGCAATATATCTTTGCAATATCGGGAAGCTTTGTAAGGCACAAATTGACCGGAGTTCGAACATCACTTGAATCCTGTTAAAATTCGGAAGACTGGATTAGCAAGTCCCCTGTAAACAAGGGCAATGTTATCGGATGATCAGATGGGCCGCTGTCGGGACTATTTTATACATAATTCATGAGCATTGTATTCACTACCCGACAGAAAGGAGCATTCTGTTAAAAGTTTATATTTTCTGGGCTCAATTCGAACTGAAAAGGCTAGATACAACAAAAGGTCATATTCCGTATCTTTCGGGAAACAACCTAGTTCATGGAATTTGTTAACCAATTGGATTTGCTAACATAGTGTTCAAAAGCTTTTAATGCAATGGAGATAATTTTATACACACATACTTCATAATAGGCTGATGTTATAAATAGAATATTTATCGTCAAAAATCAATACAGGGCGATACCTAAAGTTATCATGAACAAACAAACAACCCCTTCGTTTGTATATTTTAGAGAAGATAATAAAATATTAGTATAGGTAAAAGTGTATGCTGTAGTGTGTGTAGGCCGATTAAAAAAACCGTCAACTATAAGTAAAAGTGTGTATGTGTTTATGTCAAGTTACATAACGTGAGTGGCGTCGGAGGTTTCAAATTTCAACCTGTGAATGCGACAAATTTGGAGTGGCCAATTACAAAAAGCATTGGATGTCTATCTGTAGCGATTATTGAAGAACATGTTCATACATATCAGCCTTTCGGGAATGACAGGACAGTCATGAGGAATTCAGTTCGGTCATCTTTATACTTCAGGTACTAGTTTATTTTTTGCAAACTTTCATTAGGTTGAATAAAGATGACATATTTCACAATTTACCACAAAACGAATGAAAAAACAAGCAGCACATAAAATGTTATATCTAAAAAAAAAAACCTTAACCATGGCTGATTATAGCGTAGAAGTTGATTCTAAAGAACATTACAATCACATACGCAACATAACAATAAGACTACAGTGAAGCTGAATGTGCGTATAATTTACGTTTGATGTAATCTGTGTAGGACTTTTGACGGAGTTTTAATAGTCCTCTAAATACGTCGGAGCCGAGGTAAGCGCTCGGAGCAGTCTTATAATTTTACGGGACTCTGGAAAATATGCCTACTTCAAATAAACGTACGTATATAATTAACATTCTAAAATAATGTTCCTAAGCCGAAGCATTAGTACTCGTTTTCTGCCTATTCGTGGCGAAGGCGAGTGGGCGGGATTGGGTGCGGCCGCTCCCTTACTCTGGCTTATGATTTTATGTCATGCTTCTATGCCTTAATGTTGTGGTGAGATATTAAGTAATGAAGGGATAAGAAAGTATATAAAAGAATACGAAATACTTCGTAAGTTTTCTTATAGACGTGAGAAAATGTATTATAGCATTTACATATATTTGTCCAACTTTTGTCGGTTCGTTAGCAGAAGCCACTGGGGCTTTATTAATTATCTTATGTGATTTTTTATTATATAACCGTGAGTCAGTATAGTTTCAGTGGAATGAAATATAGTTTTGTTTATAAATATGTAGTATCCAGTGCCTTTCCCCTCACCGCTTCCCTCAACATCTCATCACCCTCAAAGGCGGGCAGCGCACTCACGACCCTTCAGTAGCAGGTGTCCATCGACAGTGGTTGTCACATACCATCAGATGACCCGTCTGTTCGTCTATTCCTCTATAAAAAAAAAGAAAAAAAGAAGTTTTAGTTATTTTAGTTGAAACCTATGAACCTGAGATAACATTGGCTTTTAGCATTAAACTTTATTGTGGTAGGTAGTTACTCATTGGTGCACGATATTTAAAAATTGTTATACAAAAAGCTGATGGATATCGAAGACATATAATAATGCCCGAATATCGAATTTAATATGTTGTCAAGCAGACTAGCAATACTTTAATATCCACATACTTATGAATTGTTTTATACATGAATCCCTTAATTATAGTTCTATATGGAATATATTTCATGTTAATAGCTAGATGAAATAAACAATGGCTATCCTGTATGAGGCACATATAACATAGGGGCGAATTACGCAAGGCGTTAGTGCTACGTTGCAAATGAATTATTCAAGACTCATGTAAAAGCATTAAGGTGTGAGCGCCAATAACCACTTTACTTGCATATTATTGTCGCACTTGAAAAATAATCCATATGAATGAAGAAACATAGCCCCGTCCGCTCTGGTAAACAAAACATCGATTAACATACCTATTACTTAAATGGTCCGATTTTGTAATAGGAGGTTTATAAATGTAGAAATACATATGAAATCCCGAACTTACATGAGATTATAATCGGGGCGTACTTACTAAATGTATGCTGATTTAGTTATTAGGTGAAACTCAGTAGAAGTGTAAACAACCGTTACTGTCGATGTATTTATTTATGAGAAGAGACGCCCATTGCAATCCTCCTCAGTTATACAGAGATATTACGGCACCACTATTTAGATAATATTTGCATAAGGTAAGACTTGGTTGAGTAAATGTATGATATCGATATCATGCCCGGGAAAACGTAAATAGCCTGTTTCAATTATACTTTATGTTCAAGACATTTATCTGTTAGTGAGAACGTAATGAAATTATGTTTGAATAATATCTCCAGGATTTGTACTAATCGTGGCTATCATTAAGTTTAAGCTAATAAAGATTAGACCAGTGTATTAGATGAGGTACGTTTGAACTTATTACATACTCGTAAAACTCGTAATTTCGTTTTCTGGTAATAACATTACACAAA
Source organism: Tyria jacobaeae (assembly GCA_947561695.1). NCBI lineage: Eukaryota > Metazoa > Arthropoda > Insecta > Lepidoptera > Erebidae > Tyria > Tyria jacobaeae. The sequence continues at coordinate 13,382,241 of OX387213.1, read as the reverse complement.
CTATGGTCCGTACTCAGAAATTACTACTACTATAATCATGTCTTCTTTATTTTTTAAACTTTGACAATTATTTCCTTTAGATCAAAATTAACTTTTAAAATTAAACGTTTTATTATCTATCGTAGACTTAACACATATAAATACATACGTTCATCGCCTACCCCTTAAAGGCAAAGGTTTATTAAACACATTTTGCCAGTTAGAATTAGAATTAGGTCCCACTAACGCATTAGACTTAACCATCATTGCTTTGCTTTGCGATTGGGGGCAAACAGGCAGGCGGGTCACCTGATGGTAAGTGACTACCGCCGCCCATGGACACCCGCAACTCGAAGAGTCACAAGTGCGTTGCCGGTCTTTTAGGTAGGAGTACTTTTCTTGATGGTTTGAAGGTCGTATCGGTCCGGAAATACCGCTGGTGACAGTTTGTTCCACAGGCTGGTTGTGCGAGGCAAAAAGCTTCTGGAGAAGCGCACAGTGGTGGAGTGCCAATCACGGTTGCGTAAACCTGTCGCTCTCCGTTGAAATGTGGTCAAGAGGGTATTATGTGATTGTTATGGTTTTATTACGCTTTAGAGAAGCATGGATAATAATGCATGTACAACTAAATCTAGCAATGGCATTCAGGAATTTTCAGCTTTCAAATATATGCTCTAAGAAATTTACAGTTGCGCAGGTATTTTGTAGCTAATAATAATTTATGCAGAAATACCTTCAAATTCTTGACATTAGTTCAATTTAGTTAAATTTGTTTGTGAAGTACGTACAATACGCAATAGGATTGGTGCCGCTCTCAACTCGGCTTTGGCATATTGTCGTTACAATAAACAACTAAGAGATAAATGGCTGCATACAAATTGTTACTATTGATTCAGTCTCTAGACGATAACAAGGGCACTTCGGGTCATCGTAATTTCACAATGACAAAATAGCAATTCTGTCAAAAATATAAAAGCAATTATCCTTATTATTTCCAACAAACATTTTAGTGTTAAGTCATTTACACTATATCAATCATAAATAACGAATTTGGCAATTGGAATACCGATTCAAGTTACTGAGTCAAGTAAGAGTTCAAATTCAGGTATGTTACTCCTATTGCTACTCCTAATACATGTCTGACGCTCGCTGTGGTAACTTCTAATACAACTTAGTGTTAGAACTTTATAGTTGGATCTATTAGCTTAGCTTAGCATACAAAAAGCAATCCGTATTGTTCTAATATACTCTATCCGTCACCGGTTCGTGGTATTCTAAATATTATATGTAACTTTTAGTTCAGTCAGATTTCTAAATCCTATTTCTCTCCTTTCCAATTATGTAGCATAATAAATTCTTAACTTTTTAGAAAATATTGGAAAAAATTGGCAAATATTTAGCATGAATCTTCATAGAGGGAGCTTTATAAAGGTAGCTATTTGTCTACCCTTGTCATCCTAAATTGTACACCGTTATTCTTTTGAAAACAAGTGTAGCGTAGCAATGTCATCACACTTTTTTAGCGCGTCGCGTTAGGATTATGCGTAAACCTTAACAAATACCTTGCGCAGTGCGATGTGTCCAAAATAATGTCATTATAAATTGCTGTAATATACAATAAGTGTGTGATGTAACGTATTACATTACACACTCATTCTCAGTCGCGAGTTTGTGCCTACCAGTGTGGAATCTGAATGCAGCTGTAGTCGTTCGGCCTCATACAGGAATTATCACAGTGACTGACACAGAATATCCAAAGCATGAATTCGCACATGAAATATGTATATTATATATGGTTATCGATGTTAATACTGTCATCAGCGCGCTCGGTTTCATTTATCAACAAAATCGTTTATGACAGGCTCAATATAATATTAATAGTTAACAATGTCAGTATTGTACTTACTTACTATTATTTATGCCATCGAAAGACAATTTATGCAAATATATTATATTATAATTAAATGAAACTTCATAATATCGAATTATCTGCGAAAATAGTGCATTAAAATAATGATCTTTTATTATATATTATATTATATACTCTCACGATCGGGATGATTAATTAAAAAAAAAAACAATGAAAACAATGTGGCATCGGTATAAACATTCTTTATGGAAGCAACGCAGCGTACAAATAGTATTTGTTTTGTAAGGGAGGTGGTTGCGAAAAGGCAACAAGAAGAGGCCATATTAAAGACATAACAGAAATCTAAAAGAATACAAAAATAAAACTTCGTGAACAGAGCTAATAAAACGATAAAAACAGCGGTGAATTTTCAAAGGGCCAAAGGAAAGGTCTTCTGAAACAATGTGAGTCACTAAGCAAGCTTCTCGCAAAGCTTGATTGCGCCCCAGAAACAATTCAGACACATCTAACAACTTCGTTGTTTTCATTTTTTTTTATCAAAATATACATGCATTGTGAAAATTACTCGCGGTATGCCTTGTATTGTAATTCATTTAAATTTTTTGTCTTAATTTGAGTAAGGGTTGTCGTTACTGCTGTAATTTTTCTTTCTGAATTTTGTATAATTGTAATTTAATTTTAAATTCAAGACGGGAATAGTTAAAGCGATTTCATACCCACGTACTCCACACGAATGGGTAAATGTAAATGAATTTAAAGTAAACGAGATTTGAAAGTTCGGTTCGGAGTAGTTGTGGATTTTAATAGGCATGCAAAGTAATACAATATTCAAGAAGAATTACAATAGTAAATATTTTAACTTGCTTTTGTCTTTTGAATTCTTATAATTTGAATTCCAGCTAAACTTTAAGCTAATTTAATTGTAAATGTTCATTATTATCTAGGTTAGTAAAGTTACTGCTCTATTGTGTAGTAACGCAATATCACTGTTATTACTATAACTGTTACTTTTTTAAGAAATCATATTAAAAAAAATTAACAATCTTCAGGATTAAGTTTCTGATTTTTCATATAAGATGAATGACGATACTCCTACTAGAATACAAGTAACATTGTCTAGGTATCGTTACCTGAAATGCTATACAGCTGTGTGGTTCTCGGCGCAGTAGAATAAGACCACCCCTTTCATTCCCATATTTCCCTATTATATACAAGTGATAGAGCCATGCTTAGGCTAGGTTGCAAGTGTCCAAGCACGGCGGTTATCACTTACCATCAGGTGACCCGTCTATTCGTCTTTCCCCCTATAATATAAAAAAAAATATTTGAGTGTCGTACTTTAGTCACGTAAGTGGGACTAAATTATGATTGATGGTTGGCAAAGTGTAGGTGTGTGGTACACCGATGACACAAAAGGCGACTAAGGGATTGGAATATTATCTATCAGACAGTATGTATACAGTCATACATAGCCCAGATAATCACATGTTACGTAAGTGGGACAAAATTATGGTTGATGGTTGGCAGAGTGTAGGTGTTTAGTACACTGATGAAACAAAAGGCGACTAAGGGATGTGACATTTATTTATTTATTTAAATCTTCATGAACATATCGCACACAGGCGGACTTAATGCCTAAGGCATTCTCTGCCAGTCAACCTTGCTTGGGGTGTTGCAGAGATGTATATATATATATATATATATATATATATATATATATATATATATATATATATATATATATGCATATATATATTCTAAATTTAATATTATAATTAGGTCAACAATGATGTGGTATGAATTGATGTGATTGGATTGGACTTATTTATATGTACATATATATATATAGGATTTATCTATCTAGTTATATGTATATGCCCCTGCGAGGATATGGGCGTAAGTGTACGTAGGTGCTGGTATGTAGATGTTATCTGGCCAGATGCACCACTAGTATTACCACGGACCCATCACAATACTAAAGGGGCAATGAGTAGTTTTCGTTTGGATATTCTTTCTGAATGTTGAAACCGATGTTGTAACTGTTAGAGTACGTGTTCAATGGCTAGTATTTTTCGTATATAAAAATAATTAAATTACTGCGTTTATATGGCGGTATAATGCGACATTTTTATCGGTAAACAGATGCAGATGACTTTGCAAACACAATGTAAATTGCTATAATCCGTTCCAAAGGACGCACTAACGTCAATAAATATAATTAGGACAATCGCTTGTTTATTTAATATTAATGTATAACATAAACTGTAATCGAAATTGTATCAATGTCTATTCGCGTTCACCAGACTGGGCGATGTTCGCTTTTAATTAGTTTCTGTAGAAGACTATTCGATGCCAACGCAGCGCCTCTCAAAGAAATTACCGAGCATCGGCGTGAACTATTGAGCTTGCCAGCGAAAAATAGCTCACAAAGAGGAAAAACTGAGTAGCTATCGTTACTTAATACAAGTTGAATCCCGAGGTATTTAAAAAAAAGCACCGTAACTCTGTTACGATGCAAACAAAGGTAATAGTAACAAACCTAAACAAATGCTTTTACGGAGAAACTTGATATAAAGCAGGTGCAACAAATCGCCCAAGAAACAACTAATTATCCACACGAGATTAGAGATTTTATATTAGATTATGTTTGTTGCTAGTATTATCGTTAGTTTAAGGAATTATATCCAAAACAGAAGTGGAACGCAGCAAGAAATTCTTTTTTTTTTTTAAATTTCTTTAAACTCACAAACGTGTCAATATTTATATTTTGCAAAGTCATAACTACTACTTCAGATATATCATCTAAGCAGTTACTACTACTATGAATTAACTGGATCTCCAGCTCACTGTGACTTTTAAGATCTTATGGGCATGTAGCTATAACTAGCTTTAACGTCGGAAAAAAATATCAAAGGAAATGGGTTACCTGAAAGTATTTCATAATGTTTTTATTTTTCTATTAAAACACATAAGCAGTAACTTTTAAACCTTTTTTCTTGAAATTTTCATGAATATTAAAGTCTTTTGTTTTATTCATAGGGTACTTAGAACCATGTTCAAACGTCATCTTTTAATTAATATTACTTCTACTTTTAACATAAAAACCTTGTCTAAAATGTTAAATATAGATAAAAATATGTTTAAAAAATCTTGCAAAATTTATTTTGTAAATTTTTGTTTAAAACGGTTCGTTAAATTTTAACTTGAATTGCACCATGTTTTATGAAATCTTAGATTAAAACCAAAAAATAATATATGTTTCTTAGTCAGACCTCCGTGTCCAATTCCACATTCGTATTCATTCAAAATTTTTTTGCAAGATTTGTATTTTACGCAAACGTAATTTTTTTTTAATTTTTATATATATGTATATATAATATATATATTTTATAATATATATCTATATGTATATATATATATATATATATACGAAACAGTACTTTTTCTGTATAAAGGGTCCCCTTTGTAATTTTTTTAATCCCTACCAACGTGTTTGCAAAATTGAATAATAGTCTATTGAGCCGTTAAGAGATATGAAAGCTTAAGAAACAGATAAACACTTTCGTATTTATAATAATTAAATATCTTCAATCGAATTGGATCACTAATTCCGGAGATCGCTTACATCGAAATTCACAAACTCGCAAGAATAACCTCGTTATAATGTTAAAATTGAATATGTGTAGATTTACAGTAAATATGCATGCAGGGATGGCGTGGCAGTAAATATGCATGTCGGCGTGGTGGACGAACTTGCATTAAGTTTATGTATCTACGATCACAAATATTAGTCGATATCGTCCCATATGGGACCATTACTTGTGTGATATACAGGTAGTTGTTCTGAGTCTCGGTGTATTTTGTGTGCCTTAATTAGGTATATGTCTGAAAACATACAGGCACCGTCTAATTACTTTGTGCTTCTATAATTTGAGACATTTATATTTAGATATTAATTATTGGGTAGGTATTAGGTGAAATACTCAGTATTTTTCGCAATTTTTTTTTATATTATTGGGGGACAGACGAACAGACGGGTCAGACAGGACGGTCACTTTATCTACTGGGTACGACGTGACACACCGAAAATCTCTATTACATTGGCAAAATCATGACACTAGTTAGCTTATTATTGCGATAGTTTACCTGTCGTCCTTTACCCAATTGTAAAATTCTATTTTATTATTCTAAATTATGAGTTAGAGCTATGCTTAGGCACGAATGGGCCGGCTCGACCGGTGCAATACCACGGCCTCACAGAAAACCGGTTGTGAAGTAACGCGTTGCTTTGCATTTCCCCGAAGTGAGTGAGGTTTCCGGAGTCCCAACTCACCTCTCCTCTCACGCACCCTCTCCTCTTTCACATCCCCTATCCCTCATCACCCTTAAAGGCGGTCAGCTCACTTACGACAAGAGTTGCAAGTGTCTATGGACGGCGGTTGTCACTTACTATCAGGTGACCCGTCTGTTCGTCTGTCCCCCTAAAGAATAAAAAAAAAAACATATTTTGTCTTATGCCTTTATCTAATGGTAAGAGTTTTATAGGTAAATATTTTGTGTAGAAAATACTGTATGCAAGCTGGCAACGTAATGAATATGGCTGCCCAGTATATTACTGTTAGAACAATAAGCTTTTGGGACAGACAATTTGTACCATGTGGTTCACTCGACACGAACATTTTTATGGATGTCCGGATCTACCAATCTTATTTCACAAATTAATAAAAATGTACTATATTTTGAATTCCATTTAGCTGAATTGGACACCTTTTTATACACCATTGTATTACAATTACTAATAAAAGGTCAGGAGAAGCGTATGAAATTAGAATTGTTAGTGGGTACCGTAGGTAGGTAACGTTCCAAAATAAATAATTATAATACTTATTAAATCAAATTACAATCCATTGGCTACCTTTATTTCGGATTATGTAACGTGAACTCAATGATAACACAATAGTTTAGTAGCTCATGGATATCATTTGTGGGATATATATAATTCTTGAAAAAGTCAATCATCTGTAATCAACATTGTATCATATGATTATATAAGTTTCATGTAAATATACAACGAAAAAATACCTCATTCATGCTAGTTCTAATCACACGAAATTTAAGAAAGGCAAAAACTTGATCATTTTCAATTTTCGAAGTGTGTTTAATTTTGCAAGCGCTATAAAGCTGGCACATAAAACACCACAATTCCTGATTTATAGAACACTTAAACCAATGTCCCTCGTACCAGCTCAAATATTTTAAAATGTAGCGAGCAAACAATTTATCTGACTTATGTATTATAACATGTGAGGATATAGTTTCGAAATCCGTACCTATACTGGGATCGTAGACAACTTTCTAATAGGAAATACAAATCGTAATACTTAGTAATATTATAAACTTAAGTAAATAACTTATATAAAGTATCTTTTCAACTGTCAACTACTCTTTAAAGTATCCATTGTAATTCCATATAGTACAACAAAGGGTATGTACCGCTTTGGATGTATGGATTCAAAATGGAATTTTGCTAATTACTCAAAGCGAACGGTACGTACGTTCCGTTTCCACTATCCATTGAAGCATCACCGAGACTGCCAAATAATCCAGGGTCTATAGTAAAGAAACGAAACTGGACAATGTAACGAGGCTGGATCGGGATGCAAATTAATACGCGCCTCTGGATTGAGTACATGAATATGTATGGGCGGTCCGCTCGTTCCGGAATAATATCCGATTGGTCACGGACAGGGTCCGAATCGCGTTGCCTGTCCCGCCGTCCAATACACGACGTAAAACCTTTCACTACTTCCATAACCCCACTCTATTTGTCAACCATAGCCCGGAAATGATAGTAGAAATTTTAAAGTACCGTATTACGAGGTAAATTATTTAGATATCGGTAGAGCAGCTTTAAATTTAGAGCAGCATTAAACTAGTCAGCCTGACCATGTATATGCAATGTGATTTAATAGGTTTTAAATATGATATATTCACACGTATGTCTCTGTAAACACTATTAAGGTCAAAGACCCTTTCATAAAAAATGTTCTTACATATACGTCACCTAGTTGAACAAGATAGCCGTTATTGTGAAGTAACAAGATATTTTCTTGTATTTGTAATTGAGGGTTAGAAGTTTCAAAATTATTTATAAGTGAGATGCGCAAAAGTATATTTATTATTAATACTATGCAAGCTTCCATATCCCAAAACATGGCTAGTTTAGAAAAAATAATACTCATTTTTTTTCGAATCACTAAAAGTTATTAAAATCCATGGGTGGAGCGAGTGAATAAGTTTGAAACATTGAGAGTTAATTGGGGTTGAGACGTGATAGAACATTCTGAGAGCTACGACCGTCGGCGGATGTTGTATGATTAAGTGGAGCAGCGTGGGACGGCACACCGTCAGCGAATATGCCATCTCGTCTGTTATCACTTTTGTTATAATTAGCAGTGCCGGCGTTCCATCGTCTTGCGACTTCCTTTGCATTCTCTGGGCATCTGCTAAACAGCACTACGTCCTCAGGTGCCGTAGTCTTACACTTTATACTATTCATTACTTGACGTAATAACCACACTCGGAATAGGATTGTTACAGAGTGAAAGCATTTAATGTACGAAAGTAAATAACAGATTTATAGATGCTTACTGTCATATCTATATAATTTATTTAATTGCTATACAGATTTGATATATATAGTAAGGGTTTACAATTAGATATAATTTAGAGGCAGTTGCAAAAGAGCGCTGCCTCAATGTTTTTTAAGCGCTCAGAGCGTAAAGGTAATCCCGTCTGCCTTTCAGTAGTCGTTACTCTTTGTCTATATACAGTGTTCAGTTTAATTAGTTTTTGTTTGACGATTAGCGACGTATTGACTTTTAAAGAATTTAAGTTTTAGTCCATTTTCAATAAATACAAAAGTTACCCAGTCTATTACTTTCAGTTCTTTCACAACTATTAATTCATTTTAAACTTTATAATATATAATAGCTAAACAGCTGCAGAACAGAACATTAAAATTTGCTTTTCTTTTTTTTTCATTAAAATACTCAGAACAACAATTTAAGATTTAAATAAAGTTTTGACTCGCGTGGGGATCGAACCCACTTAAACAACTGCGCCATCCGTGAAAAAACCTATATAAGATACAAATTAAGAAAAGAGGACAAGCTGTAAGGAATTTAACGTCAAATAAAAAATTAAAGATTTAAAAAGTAGATAGTAATCTCATTATACAAGCTACATACCCAACATATAAATATGAGTAGATAACAAACAAGGGGAGACCACGCATCGAAGCTCGCATTGATTTATTATATTACACTCAAAATGTTTTCTACTAGCATTTGTGTTTGGGGATTGATAATGAAGTATTCATTTGATAAATCTAAAATAATGTATGTGTATAGTACAAGTATTTTGTATTAACCACGTTTAACGGTACAGTTTTAAAATTAAATACTTCTTAAGTTGGTCACAGCATGGATCAATATTTTTTTTAAATTTTCTGTTTATATCTTAAATTAGTAATCAGTAAGAGATCAATGAATTCGTTTACGTTAAGAGGGACTGCCGGTAATAGTTACTAGTTAGAACCAAGACCAGCAAGTTATCAGTGCGTACATGAATAATAAGGCAGGACGGTTTCACTCGTCGCCATTATATTTCGGCTAATGTTCGTCTCGACGGTTGGCGGCCAGCGCCAGCAATTTGTCACAGCCCACAACGGTAGAGATGTTTATTCAAACGAGGAGATTTTATTGCAACGACATAAATCTTCGGGCCAAGGAGACATGAAAGTGACGTGCTCTCGTAATAGCGCGACAATGTACTTTTTGCGTCCGTTCTTTCTTCCATCCTGTTATAATACAACATATTATGTATATCAGTAGACTTTATACGTAAACATACATTACATATATACTTACTCACGCTCACATCCAATAAGAAGTAGGTAGTATCCACCCAAATTTTTCCGAATATAATAATTTATGCGTAGAAAATATATAGTATCATTATTTAAATATTATTAAAAATCTGGGCTTTATGCACTAGGAATTAATAATACAAGTATAAGTTTACCCCCCTTTTTTTAATCACACGTAGATAACTTTGCTGAAGAACTACTATTTAAATTAGCAAAGTTTATCACGGAACAAGGTTTAACCCTTATAAAATGATAATAGGAAGTGAAATATACATATATTGTGGCGTCTGTTACGGCAGTAGGCGAGTTATTAATTCAGCTGACCGTCAGTAATCCTGTCGGGCGCGGGCAACCTCGCTACATTTCGTTATCATTTTGGACATTAATAAAACTATCCGTGTTTCTAACGAATATGCTACAAACTTGGTCTGCGGGAAAATATCCAAATTTCATTTGGAGCGCCAGTGATTACGCTTTGTTTAATCGGTGCTAATAATGGCACTAGGTGGAGATCGGTATGCAGTTTCGTGCAAAGTACAACCCAAATGAGAGTATTTTATGTATAACAATATATCCCTCAAGCTGGTGGCAAAACGTTTTAGTCAAGCCAATAATTATGATAAAACAATGTATTACTTTTGCAGTAATAATTTAGGTTTTTATTCTTACTGCTTATTCAATTAACAGTAAACAAAGTCATAATAGTTTAAGAAACATATTGTAAGCGTATTCGAACAGCGTATTAGAACAACAAATAAAGTCAACTAAAAATGATACATAACAATGAAACATAAAGCACAAGATTTGCGGATATTTTATATTTATTTAACAAAGAAAGTAAATACATTATTATCAAATTAATAATAAGTAGTGCTTACATCTCTTGTATTTGTATGTATGTTTATAGAATCCGAATCAATGAGACAGGGAGATTAGTATTTGAACGTATTACATTTATTTAAATTCTGATTCTAGTCTCTCATACATACATTGTTCTTTGAAGTATACTCGTAATTTACAAGAAAATTCTTAATTAGACAGAATATGTTTTGTTGGTTTACGACATCCTTTTTCATGAAAAAAAATTACTCAACGTAACAACGTAACGTAATGTAAAGCATTTAAATAAAGTTATTAAACATCTAGGGGTGGAAAATTAAAAGATGGAGGAGAATACAACTTAATACAATTTATTGCGTTAGCTAAATATTTTTTTAAGTTAATCATTATTAACTTAAAAAAATTTTGTCAAACTCATTAGTTTCACAAAACTATCGGTTTGAATGTGGGTCTCTTAGGTAGTGTGTCTAAGGTGGTTTTAGTAACACCGGGCGCATAGACTCTATTTATAGACGACGGAAATAAAAGTGTAATAGGTACTTCTTAATCTTCCCACGTGATTGCAGACATGGTGGTATAAAACCCCTTTCTACATGTTGAATATATAAATAATTTTATTCAATTTCTATACATTTCGAGACAACAAGGAATTCGAATAATTAAATCTGATTTAAATCCAAGAACATCCGATTAGTTTACGTGTCACAGAAAGTCCTTAAATAGCGGGACTTAAATTAATCAAAAGTTCCGTAAGGGTTGAGATAACGGTTAAGAGGTTTCACCGTCGTTATAATAGGTGACAAACTGAACAAAATAGCATTAAGTGTTAAGGAAATCCAAATAGTATTACGGTTGGCTTTATACTACACATAGTTTCATACTACGTATACTGTAAAACAGCAATTATAATACTTTATTGCGAGACACACAATATTAAAGGTTATCTTTTATTGCCAGTTAAAGAGTATGAAATAGACAAGGATGGTTTAATAAAAAAAAGTGTAAAATGGCGGCGGCTTGCACCTCTATATCTATAATCCATTTTTGAGTCGTAACGGTAATATTTTCATAAATTAAGCAAAACAAATCTTCAAAAAAGGATAGAATAAGATTTATAACAAAGGATTCTTATATTATACACTGTATCGTAATCTGACTATCTACTAAATTATAACACATTTTTTTTCTAATAGTAATATTTAGAAATAGTTGAATATGAATGGACCATTCGCCACTGTTAGTTGAAGTTGAATATGTACAAAGATTATTTCAAAGAATTGTACTGCACTAGTTTGCATATTAGCATGACACTATATGAATTATAAATTTATTACAACATTGGCTTGTAACTTGTCAACAGCTTATGCCGTTATTGGCAAATACATACTGTTAACAACTCTTACTTTATTATTATGATCCAACAGTTGGCACTTATTCATAAATAATAATAACATTGTTTTGTAATGTCAACATTACTGTGAGAAGATTTCTTCTTCAGTCAGTAGCATAAGTAATAATGTAGCTTAATGGAAAATTCTTATTTCCATTGTACTTTAAGAATCGTATTCAACGAACGTACACCACGTTTAGGCTTAGCGTTGTGCTAAGAGGATTATTCTACCCAAACTGAAATAAGCATAAGACGCTTCTAATGACGTATTTGTCTCATGATTGTGTTCAAGATAATCCAGATTACAGATTAATAGGACTTTTACTCTGTCTCACTAAAAATCAGAGGAAAATCATCGCAAGGCAAAATGATCGAGTGAATACATACATACATACGTACATACATGCTGTCATGCCTTTGTCCCCGGAGGGATAGGCAGAAAACATTTGAGACCACACGCTTAATTTTTGCAAATCATAATTTAATCACTTACATGTCACGACATTCATAGGGAGAGGGGGGTTAGCCCTATATTCTATTTTACCAAGAACCACACGGTTAGTGAATACTTTTTCCTTGTAACTTTATGCAGTATTTGTTAGCGTGCAAGTGCGCAATAACAAAGTTGCTTGTTAGTATGTGAATTATTCCAGACCAGTACTATCATTTGTTTACTTGATTGTAATAAATTGCAGGCGGAAGATAAGTAGAGAGGCGCCGCAGTGTTTTTTAATTCCTACGAAGGACGGGTCTTAGTAAGAATGAAATATGCGCGCACCGTAGACACATGGGGTTTTTTCTGTATATTTTCGATAGCGTTCGTGACATCAAAGCTTCTTTGTTGAGTGGTGTATGTGTAGCATATGACAGTTGTGTGATATATATATATATTTTTTTGGAAGACTACTACCGCACTAGGAAGTATTCCTATGTCGCGGGGGTCTTTACAAGGATACAAATAACTATTTGAAGATAACAATTTTTTGTGCCGAAGGGGAATCGAACCTACGATCTTTGGCGCAGCAGTCAAGGTCACTAACCACTAGCCACTAGGCCAGTATGATTTGTCAAGCAAAACAATCATACATACATATACAGGCAGGATTATATGTGTCACCTGTATTCCTGAAGAGATGGCAGAGATGGCATTTTTTTTTGTTAACAGCGTTTTTTTTTCGTTGAAAATAGTAGTTTTAAAAATATAGAAAGCTGTATAGAAAAGTATATAGAGTACTTTTAATCCAAAAACACTATTCCCAAAGCATATAAAAATAACTTTTAAATGTAAGTAAAGCTGCGGGTAGAAGATAGCAGACTGGTAATAATGTTATACATTTTTATTTCTTATTAGAAGAATGTATTAGGAGATACACAGTCATAATGTTAAAAATAAGACTGAATACTCTTATTAGAAAAATGGAGAACAATAGAGAAAAGTTAATTTATTGAAAAAGAGGCTTCAAAACGAACTATACTAGACTTCTAATCTTGGTGTTTTTTTTTTGCATTAAAAGAATACTCAGTCAAGTACTAGTAAAGTACATTTACTAGTACTTTGACTGAGTATTATCTTAAAGAACTGTACCCTACAGCAATAAAGAAATAAAGATCATTAGTAAACCTACACGAAATTAGCTAAAGGTTTTAATAACAATCTTTTCATTGTATCCAAATTCCAAGAAATAAGGTTATTCAATAATATTCGTATAAATTCAATGTTTCATGTATGTACTCTTATAAGTAATACTTTATCCATTTCGTTACGTTCATTCATTCGTCGTAATAACATAACATATTTAGCTTTCAAATAAAATGTTTTTATTTAAAAAATATTAAATGTTTTTATTAAAATGTTCGTCGGAGGCAGTAAGACTTACTTCATGCGATGTATATTATTATCAGCGCGGTGTCAAAGGCGTTTAAGCTTAGCCCTCAATGACTAACGCGTGAGTAAACACAACGCAACGGGATAACGCGATGAAAAAACATCTCGTGTACAATAAAGTGGTTGAGAAATATGTATATACCGACATCAAACCTATTTCGATGTAGATTTATATGTATGTTCCAACAGATTTTTCACAAAAATATTTAAAAGGCTTTTTATTAATATGCTTTCTAAAAATCAGATGGTTATTCTGATTGTACATAATACAAGACACTAGCATATTATTTTTAATACGAATGAACCGCCGCGATCGGAGTATTACCAGGGCCTTACAGAAAACCGGTAGACAAAGAAATACTCGCATTGTATGACTTAGTGAGTGAGGATACCGGAGGCCCAACTCCCCTTTTCCTCTTTCCCCTTCCCTCATCTCTCTTCTCCTCTTTCCACTCCCTCATCACCCCCAAAGGCGGGTAGCGCACTTACGATTCTTGAGTTTTAGTGTCCATGGACGAAAGTTGTCACTTACCATCAAGTGACCCATCTGTTAGTCTGTCCCTCTATATTAATAAAAAAATTGTCTAAAATCACCTTTCCAGTTTTCGCTACCATACCATAACTAGTAGTACTCTAACAAATATTCTTGTTGGCACAGTTGTTAAAATCAATACAGCATCACTTAGCAACTTAAAATGTAAATCTGCTTCCAGCACTTAATATTGTTATTATGCTGTTATGATAAAATAGATAATGGCTTGAACACAGCTTAATGGCTACGTTTCGTAGCATAATTCGTAGCTGCATAGCTTATCCGTAGCGTACATTTATTGTCAATTTGTTTTTAATGTCGCAACCGCAGCATATTGCGATAGTGTGTGTTAAGATGTGAAGTGCGTTTACTAGAAATAAGATTTCAGGTCGATTTAATTATGTGTAGGTACGTTGAAATTATGAGTTTTAAGTATTACATACCATACTTGATTCATATGTGTTATGAAACATAAAACCAAATATTTCGTCAATTGATACCGTATAAAACACAAAAATGTTGACTTGACGAATAAAACTACAATAAAAATAACCGTGAGTGACATTTAATCAGTAGGAAATATAGGCAGCGTAAGAAATAAAGAAGCTACATAAGTTAGGACAGCTTGACAGCTAGAGCTCGCAAAGCCGGGCGCACCCGCTCACATCAGCCGTCCTCGTTACCAACAAAACTTGTTCCTGCCAGAGTTTGCTACTGCATTACCTAACCTATCTGACATACGATTTATTCACGCTGATAAGTAAAAAGAAAAAAAAATGCTTATACGACGCCCGTGTAAGTTGAATTAAGTTGGAAGAGTACGAGCTGAGTCCGCAACAAAATCATAATGTGATTTGTCATGTGTCAAGGGAACGCGTACACACCTCGCGTGGGAATAGGCCTCGAGGATGTGGCCATGTTTCTGGCTTATATGAATGACATCGGTACGACGAAATTGCCCTCATTGAGATAAAGAAATTTACCTTTATTGGTCTTATAAAATTTTTATCAAATTTATATTCAGTATATGACGAACCTTTTAAAACAATTTTTTATTTAAAGGGATTTAATTGTTACGAAACAATTTAACGGTTATTTCGGTAAAATAAAATCTATAGTGCTCCAAGAGTCTGATTAATTTTAGTAAAAATATAATACTTTTTTATTTTTACTTGCAAATGTCTCTTTTGAGAGCGAGATGAGAAACTTTTGAATTTTTAAATATTCATAAGTTATTTAAATATAAATAACAGCCTAGTGTAGATTGTTGGTTACACCGATAATACATTTATTTCTTCCTGCATCTACCGCTAGTTTGTAAGTGGATAGTAAACTGTTCAGCAGATTGAGTAAGTTTAGGTTAGTAAATTATAGTAGTTAAAAGTAATAAACAAACAGGAAGTTGGCACCTAGAGCAGCGCTTTTTCTTTATTAAATTATTACATTAGTAACTTGTGTTAACGGATGAAATCACATTACTTCATATTTTCCACGGGAAGTTACCTAGTAGCTGTAGTCGTGTTCCGTATTTAGTAATTGATATTCAGTCGTTCTTGGACAATAGTGAGGGGAGTCGAGGGAGGCAAGGGGACATTAGTATGACGCTCTCTGATCGTTTACGTCACGGCGAATTAGTGAGACAATCACTCAACGTGGCGCTGTGGGTCGAGCGGCGCATTCCACGCAAATGGAGGACTGTACTCTAGACGAGTGACCCTTTAACTAAAGTTGACCTAAATGTGTCCTGACCGGTTCTCGTGTCATCTGTCAAACGCCATAGATTTAGCGATAACTGCATAAACAATTATAGATCATCTATTACTAGTGCCAATTTCGTGTGCAATCCGCCTACTTCTAAAGAACAATATATTAATTAGTTTAAAAGGCGCTTGATAAATCTATAATTAAAACTTTGTGAATATATCATGACAGATGAGATGAGAGACAGAATCAAGCATTTGAACATATGAGCGCTATCTGAAACTCTGTGTGTAGAGCTTTTAACGAGCGACTATTTAAACATACGAGTGGTTACAGCCACTATGTAATTTATCAACCATTTCCGAGGGTTTCCTTAATTTATTCCGTTGTTAGCCGCGTTGACGTTGGTTTTATCATCCATTAGTGGCTGCGCTCAAGAATGACGCTTTCTGCTGAATATAATAGCGCAAGTTAAAGATGAGAACAGCAAATGACGTCTACAATTAAAACAGGTTATTAATGCGTAGGGTGCAGAATTAATAATAGCCACGCTAACGCCCGATAGTGCACGCTGTCTCTTGATTTATAGCTTCTATTCTTAAAGATTGTAGCAGATCCGAGGATCGAGTTAACACAATATAAAGTAACCCTATGATTTAAGTGATGCTCCAAATTATGCTATGATTTATAGGATTAAGACAGAAATATAAATAACAATGTTCAACCTTGAATACTACATATATTATGAAGCTTATAATAAATGTTATTAAAGTATGATACTCGTATACATCTTGCCGTGTGGTTCTCGCTGGAGTAGAATAGTGAGACCCCATCCCCTCCTGTAGAAGCCCAAAAAGGCGACTGAAGAATCGGATTGTTATCTATCAGACAGTATATATACAATAATAGAGTAACCAGATTGCCAATAGGCTTGCCCCTATAACGTCAGTAAGACTCTGGTTGGCAAAAAGTGGGCATGTGAGATGCCCCTGCCTACCCTTTCCCAGATAAAGTTGTGAGTGTATGCATGTATAATATGTTTACTAGGGGGGTTTTCGTGTATGTTCTTAATCCTACATAAAATTAAAATAAACGATAACCGATGTCTCACGGTTCGATCGACGATGATATTAAACATCTTCACATTGTCAGCACCTATTAAGAAATACAAATGTTTTTAATTGCGTAATTGCCATAGTTACGTTTTAATTAGTTTACACTATAAACATTACACCCACTATACTATTTCCATGCCACTATATAGTAAATTGAATAAGCCATCAAGTCTACCAATAAAATATGTAATAAATGACAATTCAATTCAATTTTAATAGAAGTTAGTATTACACATTCATAAAAGTTATATAGTCCTTGTAGTATGCAGTACGGAAATATAAAACAAATTCACAAACAAACCGTTATTTATGACATAAGGTCTAAATTTTCTAAATTCATCTAGTAAACCATGATTGCACATGTTGCAGACTCGCGGTCAAAATAAATAACAGCAAGCGGATGTAATTTTCTTTTATTTAGGTACGTGATTACTTACGGGCTTGTTATTTCAATCTAAGAAAGCAAAAGTATAAGCAGTATTCGACCATATTCTCATAACTCATTACAAGTGACAAGCAGTTCGCGTGCGAGTAGGTTACCAGTGTGGAATGGAATACACATTGTTTCCTACTGACGTTTATATTAATAAATATTTCTACACGTAGCCGTAAGAAAGCTCAGACAGCGGCGGCGGTACATCTTATTATCGCCTTAGGGTATTGAATAATACCAATGCGGTAATATAAGTTTGGAAATGAAATCTAATTGGCGTTGTTCTTGGCCTTCGGTTATTTTTAGTTATTTTTTTTATTTTTCACATCGTTGTGAAAGGATCACTATATAAATGCATATTCTGTAGCCCTCAAAATTATCGGATGCATCTATTGATACTGAATGGTTATCTCTCATAAGCAATAAAACGTGGATAACAGAGCTATCAACCACCCTGAAATTTAGTAAAGTCTATGCAGTAATGTCCGCGTTGTTAAAGTCCCTCGCAGTAAAATGATAATCCTTTTACGACAGTTTATGTAGAAGTTCTTTGATGAACTAGCGATGAAACAGTAGAAATAATGACAAGGACCGTGATAGTACATGACAGTGTTCATTACGTAGATACTCAAATTTGTGCCGGCGGTTTTACTTTGATTATAGGCATGTTATAGATAAAACCTACATCCATAAAACAGATTTCCATAAAACAGAACATTTAACGACCACAAGACTACTCTGTATCACCAAGAATTGCTACAAACTAGCTTTATTTCAGTTGATATGAGAGCATAGTTTTCAACGCACTCTTACGCCACCCGTAGGTATATGTATAATGTTCTTTAAATTCGCAAAACGTTAAAATTTCCATTAAATACATTTAATTATTTTAAGGGTCTCTACACAGATAGATAACTGGATAAAAATAACGTTGCGGAATTTTTAACGATCAGATTTCTCAATGGCAGTGAAGGGAATTAATGATCTTCCTTCCCCCTACGACCTCCATTTCATGTTTTTAAATGGTTTAAAATTAAAAACTCATCAAGTTGGATAATTTTTCGATAAGCCATTACAAATAAGGGGAATACGGCACCTTTAACATCTGGATTAACCGATTTACGCTTAGTACAAGCGATCAATTGGGTCGCGTCGTCGCGTAATCTTCATTTTTTAATATAATGGTTCGGTGTAACGGACGCAGGATCTGTTTCATCCTAGATAATAGAACTTATTTCCAGACTTCTGTTAAATCGTGTGTCTAATTAATATTTGTCGAGACGGCTACATCTGCTGCTTAAACCTGTCGCACAGAGTGTGCTTAAGTTAATGTCATTGTATACATATATTAGAAAGTAACAGCATTGTTCGTGCTGGTTAGGAAAGAATATCTATTAACTCGGGAAGAAAGCCCTTATCTCCTCTTAATAAAACTTATAATTTTAAACGTTACTTTGTTTCTGATTTGAAACTTCGAGTCGTTGGGATAAATACCATAGCAAAAGAATTTTATCTTAGCGGCGTTTAGTGAGTACTAAAGATCGCTGCCTGGCCTATTTCGACCATTTTGCATGTTTTATTTTATTTAATGACTAGCATAATCTGAACTGTCATTGTATAGACTTTTGTATCATTACCGTTAACTTGTATTCTGGACTGCTACTTTATTTAGTAATTAAACGTAATTTTAAAATTTAAAGTAAAAATTTCAAAATTGAGCACTTAAAAATGCGTACAAAGAATTCTCTTTATGTATTAATTACCTTACTGAAATACTAAAATAGTTCAACATCTCAATTAGGTCTAGTATTTTTTCTGTAATTTTACTATAATGTATTTTTTTCTGTTAAGCAGCTAGGTGTGAATGTCCCTATGTAGAATGTAACATTCGTTTTGAATTGCTGCACAATCCATCACGTTGACTGCTATTCCATTTTCTTTTATTTATTTATTATCACTAGTTTTGTTTTGTTAATAAATCAGGCCTGGATTCTGAAAATATTTAAATGTAAGCAAATATAGCTTATCCGCAGTATTACTAAGCCTTTTTCATTAGCGCTAAAGTTTAATTATATAAGAAATTAATTAATCATGACCGATAGTGCTAAATCATATTACTACTACTTTTGTAACTACTATTTCTATTTTTACATACATGTGTATATACATACTCTCACGCCTGTATCCCCGAGTATGTATACTCAATACCCACATTCCCACTAATGTAACATGGCGTTCTTTATTATTATAAAACTTACTTTCTATGTTGTACAAAAAATAATATAGTACATATCGTATTTGTAGTGAAGCGGCACGTCAAGATCTTGGAAAATGGCGTTCTACCATCTGTGTCGATCCTGGACGGGAATTACGCATGATAATATGTATCTAGATATACATATATGTATGATATTTGTAGTGTACATGACTTGGAGTTGGTGTTTAACTGGCGCATTTTTAATTCCTTGAAATAAAATCCCTGCTCAAATTAGAACTTTAACAATTAGATACGGCTACCAACTTCAAGCAATATTGTTTGTTAGTACAAGCAGTACAAACTCGGTTCTCGCCAACAAAAATGTTTTTATAAGTCGGCGATTACTCGTGCGGAAAGCGTCCAATTGCTTACAACGTACAAACGCAATAACCCTGGGGCGTTATCTTTAAAAACATGTTCCTTCTTAGATTCATTCTATTTGTAGTCGAAGTACATACTCGATGTATAAAAACCAAGTTGTAACGTTAGATAAAACTTTAATGTGTTAAGAGCACTTTTAAAAATGTTGTACACTTGTGTGAAATTCGAACATATTTAAAAGCTAACTCTTAATTTTCTTGTGATAGAAACGGACGCAGTTAAAAAAGAGATTGAATTCGAACATCCCGGCGACATCTGCCTGCGTCAGTTGGATAGTTTAATACGAAAGAATGCACCAGCAGCTAGCGCTCGCGGCGTGCCGCAGCTCTGACATACAAAAACCAATCTAGTACATTAGATCATTACAATTTCACAGTATAGTTTTGGATCTACAGTGTTTAAGTGAAATAACATAAAAGAAATACTCTAGTCAATATAACTACAAAATCGATATTGTTTCACGGCCAGAACCACAAGAACTCTGAAAGCTGACCCTAGTTTCCATTACTAGATATCTCTAGACTATCAATTACACACAACATTTTGGTGACCTAAGTTAATATGATCCTATTTCGCGAGGCTTAATTCTTAGAGTATTCCCGGGTTTATTTTTTTTCTTTTTTTATAGGAGGACAGACGAACAGAAGGGTTACATGATGGTAAGTATCAACCGCCTTCCATGGACACCATCAACTCAAGAGTCGTTAGTGCGTTGCCCACCTTTGAGGGTGAAGAGGGATGGGGGGATGCGGGGAGGGGAAAGAAGAGAAGTGGATAAGGAGGATACTCATTCATCAGGAGGAGACGGCCCCCTCGTGCCTAAGCATAGCTCTACTACTTTATTGCAATAGACCCAATTGTGACGGATATGATTTCATAAAATTTAATGCAATTATTTTGAGAATATTCTACTTTTTGGACTGGAAATGATACATGTAGTAAATATCAATCTAACTTACTTTAAGTAACCAACTAAAGAACTATCATATTCGTAGTCTTTTCTTGGCTAATTTCTTAAATTGTTTTTAAATCAGAAAGGGTAATCCGCTATTAGGATACAATAATTAATTTTATCCTAATAACCTAATTTAAAATTAATAGTAAGAGCTAAGTAGTACAGTACAGGTCGTATTTAATATTATAAATACATTATATACCCGTACTGTATATTTCAAGTTCGATAACTACGTTCACATACATCGTTACTCTTTGTTTTGCTATAAAATAAAATTACTTTGCACAGGAACAGAAGAAAGCTTTCAATTCGCTACTCAGTCTTACGAAAAAATGTTGAAATGGTATAAAACTTTTAAATAATATTATATGAAGGAATTCCAAGATTTAGTTATTCCTATCGTTAAATATCGTTCAAATTGTGTTTATAACAAACTTTCATTACTTTTTGCTATGAAAGCAATTCGTCTGAAGATTTACATTTTACAATTATTACGCTCAAATAATTCTGTCTAATGGCAACAGAAATGGCAAACAGCGTACAAGAACTTGTTCACGAATCACTGGTTATCATCTGAGGTCTTTCACTTCGATAGATAAGAAAAAAGCAAAAACCTTTACGAGAAACTGTTCGTCAACGTTAATATTTTGACAACTCCATGATTTGTGTTTTTTTTTTTTATTGTGCCTATTCCACCCATACCATTCTACATTAACGAAATGTTTACTGTGATTAAACATATTTAGGTCAGCTACTTACTCAAAGTGAATTGGATTACTATAATCGTATTTCGAGAACCGGGTAATGAAGAAAACGAGTTGCAAAATACATCTTATTCGGAATATTTATAACAGTAACATATAATACTTTTAAAGACCTAATAAAAAGTAAACAGTAATGTGCCTAAAATGTGCGAGTTGAAAATATATGCACTCAGTACTAATTCTCTTATAACATTTTTTCAATTTGACTGTTAACTTCTGAAATATTCACTAGTTACTTATAAACAAAAACACGACTACCATGTATATGTAAACAAATTATGTGCAACAGCTGCCATTGTGATACGTGTACGTGATTAAATGGTTATTCCAATGAAACCCCAAACACCCAAATCTGTTTAGTCATTTAGAAGTTATTGATAATACATTTCTATTTTGAATAGTCATGTAGGTAATCTTATACCCAATGACGTTCGATTATAATAATTAAAGCATTTTCATAAAGAAAGGCAAATCTTGCAGCATCAAACTCATCAGCAGCAGCTGCTCACATATAAGCAATTATTTTTGTCCTTCGTTAGTATTATTTTGTTATTTCAATGTAACACTGTTTAAGCCGTAAGCTTCCCAAATAAAACAAAATAAATAAATATATTCGTGATGTTACCAACATGGATACATAATTGATTTGAGAGATTACCTGGACATTTTTTTTTTTGTGAATCATATCATCAATCAGAAATGCAATACATAACATATTTTTTGTTATACCAACTAAAGGAGTATATAATAATAATTTAAATAGGAGTACAGAATAATAATGTAGACATTTTTTTTAAATGAAAATGATTAATCAAAGAAAGTAGCTTTAAAAGGTTTTACAGGTAGTTCCTATAAACGTCTTTGTATCTTTCTCAAGGTCGAAAAGAGTTAATAACTTCTATGAAATGAAATTATGCTTGCACAGTTATCAATTATTATATATTGTACTTCCAAGGAGTAATGGAATCGAGTCAATCTAGGTTACAACTGTAATAATGTAAAACAAATACAGACAAAAAACCTTTATGATCTTTAGATCTATCGTTTGTTAATTTTCAATATACTAAAGAAATAGTATACAAAATCGCCTCTCTAATATATACATAGATGAGTAAACAATATCTATTTTCCAAAGTATTTTCTTTTATTGTACTATAGCATAAGATAATTATATTCCATTATTGAGCAGCAGGAATGTACTTGGTACAAAACAAATGATCGGACATATAGGACCCTAAAAGATGTGGTGACAGAATATTTTATTACACTTGTCATTTGGAGGTAGAAAACCTTAGTTATGGAGTGATTTTAAGTAGCCATTGTAAACTTCGAAATACCGTTAGTTATCAAAGAGTGTCATCGTTATAACTAGACTGTAATTAAAAGCAGTAGGCGCTTACCAATCTTGAGCTTATTATATTAACGTCTCAAAGTAATTCCTTTTTTTTTTTTTTTTTTACGTGTGGAAACCCCCACGGGCCGTCACTCCACCGGGGCTTTCAGTGGGGTGGTGTGTCGGAATTGAACCGACTAAAACCACACGGTGTGCGACACTGCGCCTAAAATAAGAGGAATCCTGGAACAACTTTGGTAGGACATCAGGATCCCTCCTAGCGCTGTGCCCGCAAACAGCGGGCACCACCTTAGGGTAACTCTTATTTCGGCGGCATCCATGCACACGTGGACGTCGCCTCCTCACGGCTGGCCACTATAGCGGGTGGAGGGGAAAGCCCGTCCCGACCACCCGCGGCCACACTCAGGGCGGCATGAGGCGCTGGAAGTTGCGTCTTTGCCGCCCGGTTCGCCGGCGGCGAATGGGGTCCGAGTGGAGATCTTCCTCCCGGGCCCGTTCCGCCGCCTCCTTCTGCGAGATGACATCCTCGCAGAAGGATGCGACCGCGGTAAAACATCTATCACTGCCGGCCATGGAGCGTATGACGGCCGGCAATGACAGATCCTCTCCAATGACTGCAATAAGGGCCCGACGCTGCGTCACCCAGGCTGGGCAATCCATAACCGTGTGCTGAGCCGAGTCCTCACTGCAGTTGCAGTGGTGGCAGGCGGGACTCAGTTCCCTCCTGGCAACCGAGTGCAGGTACTTGCCGAAGCAACCATGCCCGGAAAGCACCTGCGTCAGCCGGAAGGAAAGAGTCCCGTGCTGCCTCCCCGCCCACTCGAGGATGACCGGCTGGAGCGCCTCCACGGTGGCAAAGCCAGCACGTGGAGCCTCCAGCCGGGACGACCAACGAGCCATCGTGGCTTGGCGGGCGGCTTCGCGCCACTCGCGCACCTCTTCGGGAGGGGGCCTACTGCCCCTGCCCATTCGAAACTCAGCCGTCCGCCGATATATTTCGGCGAGCACTTCCGCCTCCAAATCCCACGGGGGAGAACCAGCCAATGCGCACGCCGCCTCCGTTGACACGGTGCGGTATCCGCGTATGGCTCTAACCGCCATTACTCTCTGTGGGCGCCATAGGCGCGCCCTATTCTGGGCAGTTAGAGCCTCCGCCCACACCGGTGCACCATATAGTGCCATTGACCGGATTACCCCCATGTATAGCCGTCTTGTAGCGATGCTAGGCCCACCCAAATTGGGCAAAAGTCGCCCAAGGGCGGACGCAGCACCGACCAGCCTTGGAGCGAGCTGCCGGAAGTGCTCGTCGAAGCGCCACCTCCCGTCAAGCATCAGACCCAGATACTTCATCTGGGCCCGGATTGGTACGAGGACCGAGTTTACTTCGATCGAGGCACCGGGGGGTGGACCACGACGGGGCCCGTGAAATAAAAGGGCCTCCGTCTTATCCAGGGCCACCCGTAGGCCCAGTGCCTCGATGCGCTCGACCACCAGGCAGACTCCTATGGTGGCCAAGCGTGCCGCCTGTTGAAAGTTTGCCCCCCGGGCTGTAACGAGGGTATCGTCGGCGTAACATATTACGTCCAGCCCAGAGGGGAAGTCACCACGAAGGGCCCAGTCGTAGCCCATGTTCCACAGGAGTGGGCCCAGAACAGAACCCTGCGGAACACCGCACGACATGGCCCGACGTCTTAAATTTCCCTCTCGATCCTCGTACATGACGGTACGCTCCTGTAAGTAGTCTGCCACCAGCCGCCGCAGGTATTGGGGTACCCCATGGTAGTGGAGAGCACCTCTGATGCAGCTAAATGGCAGACTACCAAATGCGTTGGCGATGTCCAGCGACACCGCCAACAGAACGTCTCCGTTACTCACGGCCTCTTCGGTCACAACCCTTAGGCGCAACACAGCGTCGATCGTCGAGCGCCCCGCCCGGAAACCAAACTGGGCGCACGACAGATCGGGCCCTACCGTGTTCAAGTGCTGGACGATGCGAGCAGAGAGAACTCTCTCAAATAATTTACCCGCCTCGTCCAGCAATACAATGGGCCTGTAGGCCGTGACCGAATCAGCTGGCCGTCCTGGCTTCGCCAAAAGGACCAGCTTCCCGCTTTTCCAGCATTCAGGGAACCGTCCCTCTAGTCCCTCTTGTTAAGCAGTCCCCTGAAGTGGTCCTCCAAATAGCCGAGGGCCAGAGCCAACACTCTGGCAGGTATGCCATCCGGCCCGGGGGCAGTGTTCTTTGAACGAATTCGTAGAATGGCTGCCCCCAGCTCTGCATCCGTGACGGGCGGAATATCTTCTTCTTGCCCCCCCCCGACATCGGGAAATCGGGCCATTGATGGGGGCGTATGCTCCGGCCGTTCCGGGAAAAGACCCTCGACCACCTGTTGCAGGAAGCTGGGCTGAAGAGTCTCAGTAAGGGGGGGGGGCCGACGCGCGGAGCCTTAGCTGCGCAGCGCGATACGGACGTCCCCAGGGGTCACGATCGAGACCCTCCAGCATCTCCTTTCTTTTATCCTCTTTGGCGCGGCTTATGGCCAGCTTTAGAGTCGTCCGCGCTTCGCGGTACTGTTCGTAAAGCTGGGCCTCCGCCCCAGGGTTTCGGCGATGCCGCCGGCTGCGGGTATAGGACCTCCGGGCACGAATGCAGGCCGTTCGGAGGTCCGCTAGCTCTTGGGACCACCAATAAACCCCCTTCCTAGGAGGACGAAAACTTCGAATTCGGGGCATGGCCGCATCGCATACCTGTGTAATCGCATTACGGATACGGTTAGCCCCGACGTCCAACCCCTCAGTCGGAGGTGGAGGAGGGGATAGCTAAGACTGAACAATGGCCTCCTCCTCCAGACGGTCCCTATTCAGCTTACCTACAGCCCATCGCGGAAACCGCGGAGATCGCCGCTCCAAGTGACCCCTTCTGGGGTCCTGGGTCCGGGAGAGCTCAAGTCGGATGTAGCGGTGATCCGAGAGCGTCTCAACCTCTTCCAGGACACACCAGTTCCTTACTCGTACGGCGAGAGCAGGGGTAGCGAACGAAAGGTCCACTATCGACCCCCCCTGCTGTCGCACGCACGTGTTGATGGAGCCTCTGTTGAGGAGACAGAGGCCAATTGATGCTGCCCACTCTTCCACTGCCTCGCCTCGGGCGTCCGTCCTGGGGGACCCCCAGTATATTAACGTCTCAAAGTAATTCCTACAGCAATGTCTTTATGAAAATGTATAGGAATGGTTGTGAGTTTAATGAGGTTGGAAGTTCA
Organism: Tyria jacobaeae; assembly: GCA_947561695.1. Lineage (NCBI taxonomy): Eukaryota > Metazoa > Arthropoda > Insecta > Lepidoptera > Erebidae > Tyria > Tyria jacobaeae. The sequence goes on along the minus strand of OX387213.1, from coordinate 13,355,595 downwards.
AGGAAGGTGGGACGATGATAGAATTCACGGTACCTGTATCGTAGCAACTGTGCACACTCATCGATCAAACGTAAGCCCTAAAGTTGTCGAGTATTGATGTGTTCATACTTGTAGGTGCTTGCTATTCGCACACTCCTCACTTCTAGCGTCAAACTTTCATGTATAGAGCTGGCTCTCACGCCGCCCGATGACACTGTCGATGCCAGCAATATTCATAACGTTGAATTTACTTGGCACTAGAAAATAATAACGCTAGCGATTCTGCGTCAATGCTTCAATGAGTGATATTACATAAGCTTTGCTATGAATGTCGCCTTTCTTCTTTATTTTTTTCGAATATGGTTCACAAAGAAAATGAAAGCTTTTGTATGAATAGATATTTATAAACAGCAACAGACGGTGAATTTCATGCTAAACATTAAAAGATTCATGATTCGAATCCCCGGGGAACTAATCAGGAGAGTGATATTTTAGTACACTTTATGAAGGGCAAGAATTGATTTAATGATACACTGGATAATAACTACTAATTAATAATATTTCCTTAATAACATATAAGGTTTGAAAGTCGTATAGATCCGAAAATACGGCTGGTGACAATTTGTTCCATAGGCTGGTTGTGCGAGGCAAAAAGCTCCTGGAGAAGCGCATAGTGGTGAAGTGCCAATCATCCAGGTGATGTGAATGGATATTTTGTGGCGTCGGACGATGGCGGACCCCCGGTCAAGAGGGAGAAGCTGGTACTGGAGTGCACCTGCATAGAGATGAGCACAGTATTCCATGTGCGGCCGTACCTGCGCCTTATAAAGTTGCAGGCGATGGGTTAAATAATGTCTCGATCTGTTTAGCACAACAAGCTTCTTCGAGGCAAATTTGGCCTTACCCTCTAAGTGACCACGAAACTGGACTTCGCTTGATAAATCGACGCCAAGGATTTCGATGCTAGCTGATGCAGTTAGGGAAGTGCTCTCAAAGCGAGGTGTTACGACCAATGGCATCTTTAGCGGTGCTTTGTAGTTGTGTCTTCGTGGGGTTAAACTGGACTAGGATAATAGGATAACAGGTACCAGATGCTATTCTGTCTGTTGTTTATAAACTGCATTCGCTTCTGTTTTAAAAGCGGATACTACAACAATGCTGACTTTTTACCAAGTAAGTAACTAAGTAATCAAATCTTTACATCAACCTGAAAGAAACGAAACGACGAAATATATTCAAAAATATTGATGGATTTAAATTATTTGATTAGCCATCAGATAATTAAAACAAAAAAAAAACGACGGTATTCTGTTTTGATGCGACTACTTAAACAGTATTTATCCATCTCATCCAGTAAACACAATCTTATTTATGAAGAACATAATGTCTATGTATATGTAGGAAGCCCTTACGGCTTTATTATATTGATGAGAATCTGGTATTAGGTAGTTACGGAACAATCAACGTCTCGATTCAATTTCAATAAATGGCACAAGATTGGAACCCTTAATCTATGTATACAACGTTTTCAGGTGCGGTATATTATGAAGACGATCGAACGTAATATCTACTTTACTGCGTTATATATTATTCTTCACGAAGCTAATAACATTCGATTACAATCCTTGTGTAGAGTCGAATATCTCAGGAACCCAGCAAGTGATTTTCTTTGTACAAAGTTAAGGGGAACTTGATCGGATGGCATAAAATATAGCAGCCATGTGTGGCACTTTTTGTTTTGTTGTAGATATTCTCTCCTTCTGTAGTGTTCACTCGTACTAGAGTCGTGTATTTTTATATAAAGATGCCACTTGTAACTTGTATAGTCTTCCAGGAAAATATCGGTATTTTTTTGATAACATATTTCTTCAATGAAATTGCTGAAATAAAGTTTTAAAAAAGAGAGGGTACTCACATTCATCGTGATCTTTGGCGGTGACGGTGAGCACAGTGTGTTGAATGTCCTCATTTTCGTCGACCTCCGCCTCGTAAAGCTCCTTGTCGAAATACGGTGGGTTGTCATTCTTGTCAGCGATCCCGATACGGATGAATTTAGTCACTGGAAAAGAAACCAATTTTTACTACAAGATAATAATCTAGTTACATTACAGTAATATTTAGTGGCGAAAGTAAATATATATACGACCCGTACTGTACATTTCAAGTTCCATGACTATGTTCAATACAACGTTACTCTTTGTTTTGCTACAAAATAAAATTACGTATTGCACAGGAACAGAAGAAAGCTTTCAATTCGCTACTCAGTATTACGAACAAATGTTAAAATGGTATAAAACTTTTAAATAATTTTATATGAAGGTATTCGAAGATTTAATTATTCCTTTCGTTAAATATCATTTAAATTGTGTTTTTAACAAACTTTAATTACTTTTTGCTATGAAAGCAATTCGTCTGAAGATTTACATTTTACAATTTACCCAAAAAATCTCAAATAATGGCAAAAAGCGAATAAGAACTTGCTCACGAAGGTCAGGTCTGAGGTCTTCCACTTCGTTAGATAAGTAAAAAGCAAAAACCTTTACGAGAAACTGTTCGTCAACGTTAATATTTTGACAACTCCACCATTTGTGTTTTTCTTTTAATTGTACCTATTCCACCCATACCATTCTACATTAACGAAATCTTTACTGTCATTTAAGATATTTAAATCAGCTACTTACTCAAAGTGAATTGAATTACTATAATCGCATATCCAGAACCGGGTAATGAAGAAAACGAGTTGCAAAAACAAAACTTATTCAGAATATTTATAGTAGTAACATATAATACTTTTAAAGACCTAATAAAAAGTAAACAGTAATGTGCCTAAAATGTGTGAGTTGAAAATATATGCACTCAATAGTTAACTTCTGAATAATTCACCAGTTACTTATAAACAAAACACGACTACCATGTACATGAAAACAAATTATGTGCAACAGCTGCCATTTTAGTTTTGTTTTCAACATGTAAGTGTCAAACGAGATAAAGTGGTTATTCTAATGAAACCCAAATCCAAATCTGTTTAGTCATTTAGAAGTTATGGTAGAGTAAAAAATTGATAATACATTTTTATTTTGGAAAGATTGATTTGAGAGATGTCCTGGATATATTTTTTTTTTGTGAATCGAATAAATCGAATAAACCGAAGAAATAAAAGTGATAGATTGATCCTTGTTAGCGTTACGAAAACAGCTATCAACGAATAAGGCATTGTAATCTTTCTATTCGCCAGCTTTCCTTAATATTGACTTCTTAAAAAAATATTTTATGATTTTCCGATGTACATCCGTATATACATACAATATCACTGCGAACAAAAAACATGATTACCATATGAGTGAACCGAATATTGCTAATGATCCATCTCCTGCCTACAGCCTGTTCGACATACAAGTATTGGACCCCGACGTCCTCGATTTACTGTTTACATTTTTCAATCATCCGTGTAAGCATTATGCCTTTCCTTGGATTACCTTCCCTAGTTATTATTTTCCCCATTCCAAATATTCCCAATTTATCTTTGATTCTTAAAGTGCCCGATTATTGGCAATAATCTTGTCCCCTGTAACGTTTTCGGGCCCAAATTCTAATTGGCGGCAAAATAGGTTAGCGTATGTATGCATGTCTGTGTGTCATTAAAGAACCACAGAATCATACTGAAACAGAAACCCTCCTCGCAATATTAATTACAGTATTGCAAATTAATGTATTTTCTATATGGAAATCACGATATATACATACATGTTCAACATAACAAGGAATCTTTTAATTTCCTTATTTCTTGGCGACAAAAAAATGTTATCGTTGTATTACTGCACAGAGCCTGTCCGCCCTGTTTATTTCCGTTTCGACAGATAGACTGCTGTCGCCTTCAGTAAATCGGTTTAAATTTTTTTCTGCTTTTGTATGGATTAATTGTTTATAATAAGAAGCTCTGTTATAGACGATAACATTTCCTTCTAAAAATAAAAGAGATAAAGATAAAGGTATATTTATTGGCAATATAAATATAAGTATCTACGTTTTATAGTCAGAAGAACATGAAGTCGAACATTATTTTTCAAATATGTTATATACATATATATATATAACATCCATTTTTCCTCTATAATATTTTATTTATTCTAATCTAATTTATGTCCAAGACATCTCTCAAATCAAACTCAAAATAACATAACGAATATTAACGAAGGTCAAAAATAATTGCTTTTATGTATAGAGTTTGATGCTGCAATATTTGCCTTTCCTTATGAAAATGCTTTAATTTTTATATTCGAATGTCATTGAGTACTAAAACTAAAATTGGCTATTGCACATAATTTGTTTTCATGTACGTAGTCGTGTTTTATTAGTAAGTAACTTGTGATTATTTCTGAAGTTTACAGACAACATTTAAATAACGTTACGATAGAATAAGTAAATGTTGAAATAAATATACCCTATGCATATTATAATTATTGATCGCGTAAAGAAACCCCGATAACTCCGATTTAAGAACATTATGAGAGCGTCGTAAAATTGATTGGGTATTAGTTGCGATTGATTCGAGTTATTAATATTTGTAACTATTTGAGTAAATTTAACTTATTGGTTTCCACGTTAACATAATAGTCTGAACGACCACATTACAACCGGCAATGTAAGTATTAACTTGATCTATTTGAAAAGGTAATATTAAATACGATATCGTTATTGAAATTAAGAATTTAAAAAAGTCATTTAGATGAGGGATTAAAATATTAAAAATTCCCGTCGTTTTTTATATATCATTTAGTGTAGATAGTTCATTAATTAATTAGAGGCCAAAAGCCAAAAAATAAGAAATGTAGGTAGTTAATAAATACAAGAATCGGGAATTACTGAACTTTTTAACTGATGACATGTGAATTCAATAAAATATATCAATTGATTATGCGTCAAGGAAGTATTAGCTTGAATGAATTTGGTCTTATCCTCTATGAAAGTATTTGAAATCGTAATTGGATAGCATCAAATGTACTTTAATTCCCTAGAGAAATGGTGTCTAAAAAAAGAATTCTAGACGGAAATTGCTTTCGTTTGAGGCGCACTCTAACAATGATAAATTAGGACCCCTCTGGGCAAAATGTCTGGTGGCTTTATTAACAAACACACGGTCGCTTTTAAGATCAGCTCCTGTAATGTAGCCCTTATCTTCATTGACCTAAAGCCAGTGGCGACGTGGAAACAATGGAAATTTCAGCCGACCTCCTTTCGTTGCGTCCAACTTCATCAACGGATCGCATTGACAAAAGCCGTCACGACGACTTATGTGAAATTACAAGAAAATAATTTTGTGGAACAAATATTGAAATAGTTAAGACCAGTCTGTGTCTTATAAAGCGAACTAATTGGATTGACAATAGCCGTTACGACGACTAAAGTTAAATTACAAAAAATTTTCTACCACTGACGTAAGATTTCAAGGAGACGTGTATAGAAAGTGAATTCTTTTATATAAGGGTTGTGAAACAAGGTTGAATAACTATAAAAACTAATAGGGGATATATAATAGACTTTCTGACAAACACGCGACGGGCGGTCTATCACAAACTCTGTGAGACAATTTAGTTAGAGAACTTCCCTGTCAACGGTCGCATAAAACGAACCCGGCATCGCCCAGTTATAATTAAATACTCTGAATTCGATAGCAGAAATATACGCTGTGTTGTTTTGTTGAAATACCTCTAGAATTCTGTTTTATTGTCATTTGACTTAGAAGTATCACGCTTCTACACTTACATTTTATTTTAGCAGTACAACACTTGTAGACGGTAAAGAGATGATAAATTGGGTGCGTTTATATCTAAAAAAATACTAAACCTATATGGCATTATACTACGTAGCAATTACAATAAAATAATAATAGTTTTAGTTGAGAATCTCAAATAGGTACACGTTAGTCATCCAATACTCTTTTCTTTTTTATTAAGCAACTATTGAAACGCTTTAGTGCTATCAGTAAAAAAATCAAATAGTTTTTTATAACACACAATATGTGTAAAACCTGTTTTTCAACTTTACTTAAACAGATTTTCTTTTTGTTTTGAGCTTCTCATTAGTAGGGTGAATAGTCAATATTTATGGTACTATATCGCTACTAAAAATAAGTTAAATTTATTTCCCTATTTAGTGTTATGTAGCGAAATAAATTAAACAAACTCTTCTTTAAAAATATCAAGTCACATACAAAAATAAATTAAGTCTAAGCAATGACAATTCAAGTTATAATGGTCAATTAAGTAAAACAAAATGTACAACATAATGAATTATGGTATAATAATATCAACCACACAACACAATGAATTATGGTCGAATATCAACAGGCGATCCTTATTATAAACAAAACACAAAGAAAACAAAACGACTTTGTTGAAACCACTCACACACACACATATGTTGATGCCAATTTGTTTTTGTTAGTACTCAATCCAAAACTTTTCTATCAATTTTAAACAACAATATTATGTTAAACCAAAATTTATGCCTAAATTAATGATCGCCTCGTTGGTTTAAAATAAGTGAGTGAAGTATATATAAAATGAAGCTTTACCATGAATCTGTAGTTTAAAATAAATACAACTAATTGAACGGATGGCGCAATGATTAAAGTCATCCTCTCGCTTACGTCGTGGCGAGTTTTTTGAGTATGGTTCCAGCATATGAGCACGAGTCAGTTGTTCCAAGTCGCACTCAGGCAAAAATATATCTATTAAGTACTTCCAAAGTTTCCATTGAATTGAATATGGAGTAGGTGAAATTGCATCGAGGAGGGAGACAAGGGGATGTTATCTCCCCGAAATTGTTCACAAATGCAATGGAGGACATGTTCAAGACGCTGCACTGGAAAGGGCGTGGCATCAACATTAATGGCGTATACATTTCTCACTTGCGATTTGCAGACGACATCGTCACACCGTGCACAGACACTGCAGGACCTACAGCAGATGCTGAATGACCTAGCTAACTTTTCTGTACCCATCAGCCTACGGATGAACCTGGATAAAACCAAGATCATGTGCAATAAACATGTACTACCGGAACCGATTGCAATACACGGAGCAGTTCTGGAAGTTGTTCAAAAATATGTATACCTCGGGCAGACATTGCAATTAGGTATAAAAAGCTTTGAGGACGAGGTGAACAGAAGAATTCGGCTGGGTTGGGCAGCGTTTGGGAAGCTATGTCGAGTCTTCTCATCGTCGATCCCATAGTACCTTAAGACGAAAGTCTTCAATGAGTGTGTCCTACTAAGCAAAAGTCAGGGGGGAACAGAGGGTAAACCGTTTGTCTGAGACCTGTAAATATTCGTATTATAAAGCTAAGGCTTTATTAGCCCCAACTTGCTAATCGTATTAGGAAGGCCGTTTTTCGAGTTGGTATTAGATAAATTGCATATATTAGTGAATTATTAACATAACTTTTGCATTATTGCTATTCCACCCCATCCCAAGGTCGACTGGTAGAGAATGACATGGGCATTAAGTCCGCCTACGTAAACATTAAGTTTTTAAATAAATAAATAAGGATGCGATTCACAGAAGAGTTAGTATACACTGAAAAGTATATCACAATTGAAAATACGTTATATATATACGAAACCAGAGTTATTAATGTAATACTACATATTAGGGACATGATGTGAACATAAACAGGTTCAAGTTCTCGTAATTACAATTCATATTGTTTTTATATTCGCCACTGATACTGATTTTTAACTAATCAATACCCTTTTTGAACTGTTATATCACAGAAGTAGAGAATCAGTGTTGTTTTGTTTTCTTCAAGCTAGATAAATGAAACTTTTTTTTTCCAAATCATATTCATGAAGGATCACATGCACTAACTAGGATTTGTCTCTGGGAAGCATTTGTTTATTATTTTGTAACGTGTAAATAAATACCGGTAAAGTACAGGGAATTTGCAGTGTGGATGGAGTTGAATAAGGCCATCCCATCTCTTCCCGTGGGCGTCGTTACAGGCGACTTAGGGATTGGACTGTTATCTATCAGACATTATACTCGTTATATACAATCAGTGCCCAGTAGATGGCAATAGGCTTCCCTGAGATATAAAAATCATATGTTAAACGAACATGGTTGGATGTGCTAAACATACTGGACAATATACAAAAATACGTAGGTAAATTACTAGAATCTTATAATTGCTTTACTAGCCCGTTTAATAGTTAACAACTAAAAGCTGTTTTCTTCTTGAATTTCTTGCATAACTTTCTGTGTTTCAGCAATATTAATTATTCAAGCTACATACTATGTATCAACCTCCGTAGCACGGGACATATACCAAATACATATATTATCGTATTTCCAATAGTGCTATCAGCAAACGTATTCATGTTCCATTCCGAAAATAAGCAATAACCGTTCGTAAAGAAGTACCAAGATTACTTCTACATATACTATATGTAATACGGCGGCGACAATAATCATTACAAATATATGGAGGTCTTCTTACTAAGATATTCATCAAACATCATTTCTGCACTATCACTCTCGTTGGTGTTGTAGAAAATCAAAATATATCTTTTCACGTGAAAGTTTTTACATAATACTATAGTTAAATCAATAAATATTATGAATCTTTTTTTTTTGGTATAGACTTTAAAGCATATAACATTCAACACTTAGCCGTTTTAGGTACTCAATTTTCATTCCTACAAATAGCTTAAAAAGGACCTTGAATTAATGAGTAATAAACAAAGCTTTGTTTATTAAGATATGAGAACCAACATATTTGCGTATCTACGAAGAAAACAGAAAAGGGAGACTAATTTACAAATAAGTTGATAACTTTACAACATCTTTCGGCCCGTGCAATAAATCAGATTATAGTTTGTTACAAATTAATGTGGTATAATGTTATTATTCCCGCAAAAATTACGATGTCATCATTTGGTTCTGGATACGACATGAGGTACATATTCGTATTAGGGAGCTACTATATTATGCGTTGGGATAAGATTCGTGTTTTAAAAACATCATAATGAACTTTTCTTCATTGAAAATAATGACAAAGAACACGTTTCTGAGCAATTTTAGAAACGGTATTTAGAAAAGTACTTCAAAAGAAGCCCTTAATTTTAAATAGTAGAGAACCGCTCTATAAATGTGTAAGGAGCTTATTTACAAGACACATTCATACAACGGTGTGCTGATAATGAAATTCTTTATCAAGAGGTGCACAGAGTGGTGGGACGTGCTTTTGCGCCGTTGGGGCCAGTGTGGACAGAAGGTCGAGTACCGGATTATGGAAACAAAGTAAATGTGACATTTTGTATTACACATATTTATTGTTCTATGGGAATTGGCATTATGAAATTTCTTTAAGCAAAACTTTGATACGTTTAAAACCAAGTTATGTATATTGTGGATGAACCCAATGTTTTAACAGAACCATGTTAGGATTTATTTTACTTTTTCTTGTGTTTTATGATTCGGATGATTAGGCTAGATATAAGACTTACATATTCTGTTTAATAAATTATTTATTTATATTTGTCGTTATAGTAGATTTATTTTGAATGTAAATGAGTGTAAAACACCTGTAGTTTTTATCATAAGTTTATTAAAAATATATATATAACACATTAATATGTATATATATTACTTACATATATCTACATCATCATTATCATATGTACCTTTATAATTATGTTAAGAGCAAAAATTACAAATTAATGAAATTTTCAGTAATGATATGCAGATTTATCAGTTTCTAAACTTATTTACAGTAGTACGGATGATATCTGTATTAATAACAATATGTGTACATCATGTAAGTGAAGATAATATGTGACAAGTTGTTATAACTAGTATATATGTAACTTAGCTTGTTGCTAATAAATAGTACTGATGACACCAACAGTGTATCTAGCCGGATGTTAATGTACCATACATTAACATTCGGCTAGATGTTAATGTATGGTGGTTAGTTTCCAAATGATAATTGATAATTTTAGCTTTTAACAACTATGTGGGCGAGTAAAGCACTACAAACAAAATTGATAGAACAAACTTTAAAGGTCTTAATTTTGCTGTATTTATTCGTTTTAAATTGATATCTAATATACTTCTAAGTGATTATACATAATTATACGAGTAAATTAGTTACTATAAATTTAAAAGTTCTTTAAATAGGTACACAAAGTCATCACATGAATTTTACACGATAATATAAATATATAGGATAAACTAGAGCAAGCTGGACGCTAACAAGCACGATTTTCGACTGCCCATCCTTTCCTATTACGATGTAGAACAAAGCCAGACTGTGACTTTGCGCCTGGAATTCGTAAAAATCTAACTTCGCCTCTGTGATTGTCTTATCCGATCTGACCGTATACAAGATAAATGGAGATTGTTCGTATTCAGTATAAGCAATTGTGTTTTAAAAACCAACCAGTTTCTTTTAATATAAAATACATGTATGTATAGCAAATCTGAAGAGACGATATTATTGTACACGTACACCTGAACCGCTCAAATTCAGAGTATGAACTTTTTGTTCAGGAATATTATGTGTAAGTTCGTGTAACATTTAGACTGTATTTAATCACAATATCTCCACCGGTTCTGTGAACAACACCAAGTAAATTTCACAGACGAATAATGCGTTGTGTGTATTCTGAAATAATATTTTACAGAGATTAGGCGTAACTATGTGTCTTACATTACTTAAGTTACACAATAATGATTAGTGACATAATGTTTTAGCTGCTTTTTAAATATAGATAAACTTTAAGAGTATTTTAAATTTAAATATGGCAAGTTCACACTTTTTTAATGATAGTCTTATATAATTGTTCTGTGAATCAAAAGGTCTTAAACAATGCAAGACTTCAATACAAAAACCAAGCTTAAATAAACATACCAACTAACTTACGCTTTGCGCCATGTTGCTATATGGATGGTCATTTACAGCCAAGTGAAATGTAAACAAGCGAATTCAAAAACATATCGGAAAATAACCTTGAAAAAGTTGTAGGGCAGAGAAATATGTAAGTAATTATTTTACGTATCTTAGCCTTAAACGTGTTAAAATAATTAAGATACTCCAAAGCAGTAATTTTTAACGTAAAAATGTTTTAAAAATAAAAACGAATGACGTTTATTTGTTTACCAATGATGCAATGTCACATCATGGCCAATAGCGTTTGCTACGTTTCAAGAAAAGAGCGTCCTCCTACCTAAAAGGCCGGCAACGCACTTGTGACTCTTGAGTTGCGGATGTCCATGGGCTGCGGTAGTCACTTACCATCAGGTGACCCGTCTGCTCGTTTGCCCTCTATCGCAAAAAAAAAAGTTATAAATAAATAACAAGGATTTAATCATGTGTTGCATAATATTTGATATAAGTGAAGTAGCCTAACTAATGAATGAGTAATTAGCGTTATTTGATCATATACTTTGTAAAATATTAATTCTCACGTAAAAAGTGCAAAACAAACGTGGAAAATTCTTCTAGATTTTTTTTTGTAAAATGTGTTATGCAGGAATAGAAATAGTAAAAAATTGTATTAGGCCTATGTATGTATGTATTTTTGTTTACACAGGATTTTCTCAAAAGATACTTATAAGAATTAGATGCAATGTTCTATATTTAAATGCATACTTTTAAGGTAACTTATTTGTAAATAATATATTAGAATCTAAAAAGATCTCCGGAGATAGACAACGTAACTCTTCAATAACTAACAGCAAATAACCCATGATTGCTGTAACCGTATGTCTATGTGTGGTTTTCACCATCCCATAACAAAACACTGCGCCTGTACGCTTTGCCCTACAAAGCGTAAGCAGATATACATATAGAGTACACCCTTATACAGCCAAAAGAGCTTTTTAAATTTAGATGGGTCAGTCGAAGTCGGTTTTTTACCAAGTGCGCAAGAAGGAGGGTTATGTTTTTTCAATTTATGCAATACATTTTTCTTTGTTAGCTTGAGATCTTGCCCAATTAAAATATTTTCATTGCCAATTGCCACAAAACAAAATCACTACTTCGTTAAATGTCTACTAGAAGATTGAAAATTAAAGGTTTGACATTATGCAACATGGGAATAACGTTCACAGACAAAAGAGACATACCAAAACAAAAACTGATAATGCCTAATAATATCGATTGTCATGTAATATATCAATCGCATATAGATTTTTACCTTTTTTAGAACTATGTATTTTACCGACTTCGTTCATCTTACGTATTTTTTTAAATTATATGTTTTATAAATTGACCTACAAAAGAAAATGTATCCTTAGTGTATTTATTTGCTAAATTATTTTTAACTGTGTATAAAGTGTAATAATGACACTACATCTAACGATAGTTTTCTTAAAGGTTTTTCATATTCAACTTTTACCAAGGTTAAGCAACATATTGTCATTGTCCAATATAAAGGCAAAAGAAGTTGCGGGCACAGCTAATTTTATAATATTATCCATTAAAGTGTCATATTCTTGATACTACATATGATACTTCCATCTTTATATAAATAAAAAGTACGTTACGAATATTCATTGGACAACACACGTTTATTACTCGATTCCAGTTTCAATTATTAGTAGTCATGGGATTTTTGCGAAGCTATCGTTTCAGTGGTCCGCTTTTTGCGTTAAACGATGTGTATCGTAATGGTCTCGGAAACAATAAACTACGAATGGTATAGCTTTGCGATTTTGCACATACACAACATAGAGCTATGGCGACCAATATACATATAACATATAAGAGAATGCCAGTTATAAAGTGAGCTATTTTATGTTGGATCTATGTTTCGCTTTTCGCTACAATTCATTCGTGTGTCTACGCTGCACACTGACTATATATACTATTAGGGTTGTCATTATTATTAAAAGGTTCAGAAAGACTACATTTCGGACGGGATTTATTAAAGGTATACCATATGCATTAACCTCGATTGAAAAGAGATTATTTTTATACATATCCGTTTTTTTTTTAATTAACGTAGGTATTAAATGGATTCATTGCTGAAAATACGTGAGCACACTATGTCATTGTCTTCAAGCAAATTTATCGAACTGTGAAGCACAAATTGTGTAATACCGTCAGCGGGGACAACCTTCGAAGTATATTAGTTTACAACTTCAAACGAAAGACAAGTATTTCCTTTACTAAGTTTAATTACATCTACATCAAAAGTCTTATCTTCTGGGTAGACAAATAACGGTAGAAATAAAATCATGTATATAACAAATCGGGTTTTGATTTCCCAGCGGAAAAGTGCGATCGCATAAGTATGATCGCGGTCATTTCCGATATGCCACAAACCGTTTCAGATGAAGTCCCCACAGAAGCGTGACGCGGGTCGCTATCTGTAGATTGGCAGATATAAAGGTAAATGGAAAAACAAGACAAACTTCCTGGCACTCAGTATTCTCAAATTTTCACAAAGGTGAAAGGTTCACATACATGGTATACTATAAACACCAAATACTAGCACTCGTAACATTCGATTAAATAACTATAACTTTAAATAAACAGGCAAACATTAGAAATAAATTTAAGCGGCGGTAGCGTGATTGCTGAGGCGTCGGACTTGCGCTCAAGTAGTTAAGGGTTCAAACCCCACCAAGTACACTACCGTCGTAAACGCACCCCTAACACAAGCACCCCTAGCACAAGCTTAGTTGGGGGGGGGGGGGTTAACAAGAATACTAGTGTGAGACCACCTATACATTTCTTTTTTAACTATCTTTTTATGTAGTATTTTGAAAAATCAAATCTATGGTTCCTTAACAAAAATTCATTCAATATTTTTTTAAAGACAAAAAACAATTTCATAATAAAATATATGTACCTTACACAATTGAACAATAGTCAGATGAGAAGTAAAGGGATGAAAAACACAGGTTTTCTTTTTACAAAGCAACGCCGCTGGCGCTGAAGAAAAGGTTTGTAATAGCAATATGCTTTTGACACTAGCCTCTCGTGCCATTTTATATTTTTGTACATAAAGTGTTAAAATTAAATAAATTAACAGATATTGCTTAACTTGCAGCTAAATGTAATACTTAACTATAACTATAACTTAAATATTCTCTATATAGTTAGATGACACATGGAACAATACATGAAAAAATAATAAAAAAAAGCAAAAAAAATTGTTGATCTTTTGTGTAGGTAACTATACTCAATTTCAAAGCTGGACCAAGATTTTTGTTTGTCGAACTAGTTCGCATTGTTTTCCGTATATTTTGATTCTGTTAAATTTAAGGAATTATGTAAAGTTAAAACAAAAAACTGCTTCTAGGTTACAGAATCTAACTGCTTTCTATCTTTCTGAGAATCAAAACAGTAATATTTTTGTTAGTTTAACTAATTGCCCAGAAAACATATAATTACTTAACAACCAATCATTCTCCAGTGACATTAATTTGGTATTTACTTTTCTAATAATACGCGCTGCGTGTTTTTGTAAGCAAATAAATCAAAATAAAATATGAAATAATATGATAAAGAAAATAATCACTTTATTTTTTCTACTACCAATCAATGCGCATTACAAAGTTATTTAACTTTTGTATAATTATAGTACCTATATGATCATTACTCTTGTTTAAAATATTTTTTTCTTTTTTTATGCGATAGGGGGCAAACGAGCAGACGGGTCCCCTGATGGTAAATGACTACCGCCGCCCATGGACACCCGCAACTCAAGAGTCACAAGTGCGTTGCCGTCCTTTTAGGTAGGAGTACGCTCTTTTCTTGAATGTTTGAAAGTCGTATCGGTTCGGAAATACGGCAGGCGACAATTTGTTCCATAAGCTGGTTGTGCAAGACAAAAAGCTTCTGGAGAAGCGCACAGTGGTGGAGTGCCAATCGTCCAGGTGATGGGGATGGATATTTTGTCGCGTAGGACGATGGCGGAAACCAGCAGCCGGTATAAGTCCGAACAATTCCTCTGAACACTCCCCATGATACAAGCGATGCAGAGTGAAGCTACATCTTTACGCAACACCAAGGTGTCAAGTCGATCAGAAATATCTTGGCAGTCGATGATGCGAGTCGCTCTCCGTTGAATGCGGTCAAGAGGGAGAAGTTGGTACTGGGGTGCACCTGCATAGAGATGAGAACAGTATTCTATGTGCGGCCGAACCTGCGCCTTATAAAGTTGCAGGCGGTGGGCCGGAGTAAAATACTGTCTCGATCTGTTTAGCACACCAAGCTTCTTCGATTCTAATATGGCCTTACTCTCTAAGTGACCGCGAAACTGGACTTCACTTGATATATCGATGCCAAGGATTCCGATGCTGGCTGATGCAGTTAGGGAAGTGCTCTCAAATTGAGGTGATACGACCAATGGCATCTTTTTAGCGTGTTTTCGTGGGGTTAAACTGGACTAGGTTAAGTCGACCTCAATCTGAAACTTTTGATAAAGAAGTTTCGATTTCAGACACAAGTTTGGATCGGCTTTCGATGACGTTTACCCGAGAAATGTTAGCGCGGCCGGTGTAAAGGGCATCACTCGTGCTATCGTCTGCATAGAAATGGATGCTGCTAATCTGCAGCATGTCATTAATATGCAGAAGAAACAGCGTGGGTGATAGCACACAGCCTTGTGAGACACCAGAATTAACAGACTTGGAGTCGGAGCATGCACCGTCAACAACAACCTTGATGCTTCTGTCTGTAAGAAAACTGGTGAGCCAATTGCACAGTTTCTCGGGAAGCCCATAGGAAGGAAGCTTCGCAAGGAGCGCTTTGTGCCAGACTTGATCGAAGGCCTTCCCCACGTCCAAACTAACGGCCAACGCTTCCCCCTTTGCCTCGATCGCCTGTGCCCACCAGTGAGTCAAGTAAACAAGAAGATCACCAGCTGAACGACCCCGACGAAAGCCGTATTGTCGATCATTGAGGAGCTGGTGGTCTTCTAAGTAACGGAGGAGCTGGCAGTTAATAATGGATTCCATTATCTTGGAGAACAAGGAGGTGATGGCTATGGGTTTGTAGTTGGACGGATCCGAGTGATCTCCTTTTTTAGGGATTGGGTGCACTAGAGCTGTCTTCCATGAGTTCGGGACTACGCCAAGAGAATAGGAAAGCCGATAAAGGCGCGTTAAAACCGGTGCCTACTCTGGAGCACACATCTTCAGCACGATAGGAGAGATTCTATCGGGCCCACTCGACTTAAGAACGTCGAGGGAAAGAAGCGCTTTACTCACTGCCCTTTGTGTAAACCGGACTTCCGGCATGCGGCTCTCGCACTGCGGTATGGTCGGCGGTGCGTTTCCCCCGTCGTTCAGGGTCAAGTTGGACGCATAGAGTTTGCCCAGAAGATCGGCTTTTTCTTTAGCGTCGTGGGCCTACGAATTATCTCTTATGTTCAGAGGTGGAAGGGAGGGCTTACAAAAGTTTCTCTGGACAGCTTTGGCAAGAGACCAGAATGCACGAGTTCCGGAAGGGAGACTCACTAGTCTCTCGCCAATTCTGCCGATGTGAGCCGACTTCGCCCCAGCAATTACTCTTTTGAGGGACCTGGAGACAAAGTTAAATTGCTTCTTTAATGTGCATGTCTTTACATCCCGTGCTGTCGCTGCATTAGCCCATGTTTGGTAACATTCCTGCTTTCGGCGGGACACCGCTTTGCAGGTTCGACCAAACCAGGGCTGGGACTTGCCACCTGTGGGAATCAGGGAGAATGGAATGAAAAGTTCCATACCCTGAAGCACAACATCCGCGACAGAGTCCGGCGAGAAGCAAACCTGCCTCCATGGGTAGGATGCAAAGAATGTTCGCATTCCAAGTCTGCTGACCTATAATGCCAAACGCGGCGACTGCCTGTAACTCGCGGCCGCTGCGAGTGAACGAGTGGCACCATACTCCTAATCAGGCAATGGTCCGAAGAGCCAAGAGGGGCCTCAACGGATACTTTGTAGCCGTCAGGATGTGAGGTCAGCAGAAGATCCAACAGTGAAGGCACATGGCTTTCTGCATCTGGGATTCGCGTAGGCGTTGCTACCAGCGGTTTTGCGCGAACCAAGCCATTCGGCATGATGGGCGTTAAAGTCGCCAAGAATCACGATCTCTGCGGATGGGACCTGCTGGAGCACTGAGTCTGTAGCCATTTGGACGTGGTCGATGAGTTGGTCCGTTTCGGCATCACCGCTATGGGACCTGTAGAGGCATACGTAGATGCGGGGGTGGTCGTCGCAGTCTACACGTAGCCATAAGACGGAGAGGTCCCTACCTTCAAGATTGCCGAGGCGGCGAGAAGTGATATCATCTCTAACGTACACACATAAACCAGCCTTAGGAATAAAGGAGTGTTCCAGTCCGTACCCAGGGTAGCAGAGGTAGGATGTGTCCGCTGGAGATGATATCTGCGTCTCGGTTAAAAAGAGCAAGGCCGGCTTTGCTGTCTCAAGGTGGTGGTGGACAGTGTCGAGGTTAGAATGTAAGCCCCTGATGTTACAAAAATCCACGGTAAACGTGACAGGGTGTGCCATTATGCGTGTGTGCGTGACAGGGTATGCCTTCTCTTGCCCCGAGCAGATTTTGAGAGCTCAGTTGAGCCCCCCCTCCCCCCAGAGTAAGAGGGGCAGTCTGGGCGTCCACGCTCAGGTAAAATCCGTATTGAGGGTGGACGTCCAGGGGGGGATTCTCCAACGCTAGCGCTGGTACCCCCCTGGGGTATCCTTCTTGTTTGTAATTACATTATTATTTACTTATATTTCTTACATTATATATGTATTCAGTTAAATTTCAAATAAAGTAAAGTAATAAAGATATAAACCAGAGCATTTTCAATACACTACTGTGTACTAAATACACAATAAAACTCAGAAAAGTTTAGACCTCATAGCGCATTTCAAATCATAAAATGCTTATGTCATCAAGTTCACGAATAAATCAATCCTATGTATATATCCACCTCTCTATGTGATAGATAGAAGGCCATAAAAACCTTTTTTTTTTATTATTCGTCTCATGGCCAATTTTTTAAGAGACTAAGGGACAGAAGTGTCTGCGCGGTTATAGTTGATAGTGTATTGAATAAAATGCTGTTATGTGTTAAGACTGCTGTAAGTTTTAATAAAATTAAATTCAACGTACTTAAATGAACGTGTAATAGAAAAAATTAAAGCTATAAATAATATAAAATTAAATAAATATAAAACTTCTACAAATATAGTCTGTTTGTGCTACTAAAATATCAAGCTCTTGATATTAATGTGAAGCCAAGTTTACTGATCTGCAACAATTCCTGCCGCAGAATAGCCATCAAGACGTTCAAGTTTAAGACAACCATCCTAAGTTCAAAGGAACCAATAAATACAATTATTAACGGCAAAGGGTATGGTATGGCAAACGGTATAATGGGTATGAAAGAAATATATATAAATTGTGATGCAATGATATAAATCAATTCAACCTTGCCTTTTAATTTATTGTCAGTTTTAATTTTTACTAAAAATACCCTATGTTCTTTTTTATACTCTTGAAATTTAAAAATCAGTAATTAAATATTGGTAAGTTGAGTAAGAGAAACAAATAAAATAAACAAAATAACAAATAAATAAACAAACTTACAAAATTTTGCATTTACAAAAATATACAAATATAAAAAATTTAGCTGTTAAATAAATCAAGGGTTAGGTAGATTGAAAGTGCCCTACTCTCACTACACAAATAAGTAGCGGTTGCAGAAGCCAGAACCGCATTAAACAATGTACGGCCACCGAGTGCCTGCTACTGGCGGCCTCTCGACACGTTCCTATAATGATTCTTTAGTTAGAATTTACTATAGTGTTTATACATACGATTTACTAACAATGCACACCCTTTTGCTCCCTTAGTGTAATTTATATTATTAGTATTTTTTGTCATTTTCAAATTACACCAAGATCGGATTGAATAAAACTGTATAAAAAATAATTGGCCCTTGCAAGAATTTGCCAAAATCGGCCAATTGACGTCGGAGGCACTCACGTCACGCGTTACTATATATAATGGGGTTTACAATCACAGAAACGAGATTTAAAATCATACAATAAAGATTTTTACCATAATAGACGACTATCTCTTTGTTTTTATACAAATCAATTCAACATTGGTCACTTACCCGGATCTAGAGACGTAATCGCAGATAAAGTTTTGTAACGATTTACATGTTGGCGAAGTGTAATAAATCGAAGCTAACCTTTCTAAGAAAGTGTTGCAGTCAAAGTCCAATGAAATATTGGTAGTTTTTTATTGGGTGTTACAGGAGAAGATGAACCCCGAAGGCATATTTTCGCATCACTACTGTAAGAAAACTAATTTCGCGTGTTTGTCTGGCAGGGGGTGCGGCCTAAAAAATGTTTCTGAGAAATGTTCGGATTGTTCGAATACTACGTTTGTGATATACATACATAGCTGTCTGTCTTATGAAGTTATAGTCGTATTCTCTTCCATTGTTTTCGACACCACCCATATTTTTATCCTGAATTACCGTATTACCGTAACTGCTCCTGTAGCTAACAAAAAAAATTTGGACGCGGTTAATTAAAGAACTCTTTTTTATTACTGCTTTAATAATCTATTCAATACATTCATCAATTATCTCTTATAAATAGTTCGATAATGACGTGTGGATTATTTTTTTAGACATAAAGGTTGTGTTTTACTTTATTCGATTTTTAAAGTGTAATCGTAAGGTCTTGTTGATGTACGTGTATCTATCACCTAATTACTTGGACACCTGCAGCTCAAGAGTCGTGAGTGCGCTGTCCGCCTTTTAGGGTGTTGAAGAATGGGGGAATGCGTGGAGGGGAAAGAGGAGTGGGAGGACTCTTAATACTTAATAACATACGTTCCATAAAAAATGATTATCTAATATCAGCTTAAAAACATCTTTAATATTTATTTTGCTAGCCTGCCGAATTGTTGTAAAATAATCAAATGTCAAAAGATGGATTTAACATAAATAGAATTATGTGGCCCAAATAAATATAATTAATGGCCCAGTTGATAGTAATACTAAATCATTTTTTACTGGAGTATAAATATAACACAGATCATGTCTAGTATCATAATGATGATAGTAGATTAATTTATCGCGACAAGAAATTGGAAACTTGTTAAGTGTATTTTGTAATATAACTGATCCTGTAATAGAAAAATAGATATTAATGTTAATATGAACAGTTGTGATTATAATATTACTGTATCTCATAAAGACAATTTTTGAAGTGAAAACTTCTTTAGCGGCGTTGAGCACTTTTTCTGTAATGGGTATAAAATCTTAAACTCGCGTCAGGACACGTGACCAGATCGAAAAAGCGTAAGACGGATGGAGAGTAGACAGCTATCCCCTCTCTACGGCGCGGCGAAAATGTATGCCTGGGCCTACTGTTTCGTTTAGGCAGCGCAGGGCGCTTGCGCGAATGTTCGTGTATGTTACAGCGTGCCGTGCGTGTTCGTGTATGTAAAATAATTGTAATAGTTTTAAAGTGTTAAATTTTTAATGTAATATAAATTGTCATGTTTGTGTACGATAGCGCAATAAATGAATATTGTATTCTACCACATAAATGATAGTACTTTTATACTGATAAAGCAATTGGTGCAAAATTATTCCCTAACCATTCCAAAATATCAAACATGCTCAACGTTAATAATCAAGTTTTCACTTCTGCCGGCACTCCCGGAGTGCAACCCGTCTTTTTTTTTTTATTAAATGGTATACTTAAATTTTTGTAACAAATTCTGTACATGCTATGTGTATTCCTTTGCTACGTCAAATATAAATAACAGATAAATAGTATACTAGTTTAAGTTCATTAAACCCAAAACATACAAAATATTGACTTTCTTAACCAGGTAAAAAAGTGCATTCTCTCTCGCAGGTCATCTTTGCCTAATTTATAAAGATTTGTCTTACGTATTCTATTTCAAAATCGAAATCTTATTTTGTTTTGATCAAACGATGTATATTTGAGCTTAAAATGTTTTTTATTTCATAACACAATAGATCATTTGTTTAAATTTATAATTTTTATTTTTATTTCTGGAAGTTCTGAGGCTGCTGATTACATAAATTATCATCGAAGGTCAATTTTATTAAAATAAGTCCGTTATTGCCGCTTGTAGTTTCATACATGGGTTAGTGAATGTCCGTATGTAATTGTATATATGTATTTCCGTACCATGACATGGATAAAATTATATGTAACATATACTGGACGCGTGTAGTTTGATGTTACCGTTTTCACGAAATTCTTTAATTTGTAACACATTTTACTTAGAAGGTTTAGCTTTCTGCACTTTTTCAAAAATTTAAATATCACGTTATCCAGTTTTGATCTCATCGCGTATTAATATATAGTTTTGTCACAAATATTGCTTAAAAATGTTAGGTTTCTGTACTTTCATATATTATCGCCTGCCGTATTTCCGGACCGATACGACCTTCAAACCTTCAAGAAAAGAGCGCACTCCTACCTAATAGGAAATCAGCGCACTTGTGATTCTTGAGTTACTTGGCGCCCATGGGCGGCGGTAGTCATTTACCATCAGATGATCCGTTTGCTCATTTGCCCAATACCACATAAAAAAAATCGTTACTTTGTTCTCGAAATAAAACAAAATCGCCTGCGAAGAAATCTTGTCAGGTATTCATATATAGACATTTATTATTATTGTAAAATACAACTGTATATACTCTTATAAGCATTTTGAGAGTCATAACTCGAGAATGAAAGACTGAACAATGTTGTACCAATGAGGTTTTTGGTTGGTTTATTTGTAAAACAATAAAAGAAAGCTGGGTATCCAAAACAAAACTGGTCAATAAAGGCCCTGTTTAAAGTTCATTGATTTTTCGTAGACTTGTTTTAGCGACATTAGCAATTATTTCAGAGCAAAAGACTAAATCGGTTGAAATCAACTTAGTCTTTGATCATATATTGATTATTATTAAACACTGCTGAAAAACTGCTGTAAGTACATATAAATTAATAAAGGCGACTAAAGGGTTAGACAGCTATCTATCTAATAATACGTATACAATTTTTAAGGGCCGGGGTGACCCGAATAGGTTAGCACCCTATTACATAAGCGGGACTAAGCTATAATTTCTGCGGTTTGCAAAATGTGGGTGCTTCTGCCTACCGCTTCAGGAATAAATGCGTGAGTATACAAAATAAATTGATAAGTATCTAGCAGTATTTTCACCCCCGCTAAATTAACATCCGATGTGTTTATGTATTCAGTTACCAACGGTATAACAAACACTTAATTAAACTTAGAACGTTATTCATACACAACATCACCAACCTATCAAAGCAGCAACCTCGCACTAGCAAGTAAGAACTAATAGTATCTCCTACTATAGACGTATTTTGAGAATACTTTCTCTGTCACTCTTAAGCAAAGATCTCCTGCATTGACTGTCGATATCAAGAGATTAAAAAATAAATAAAATTAATATAGTTCCAACGACCTTTAAAACCACATACCTGAGTTATAAAAGTCTGAAGGCATAAATTCGCGATGGAGCAGAAATATGAAGCTTTACTTCAATTACTTGTTTACGTTAAAAATATTTTCCGCAAAGATTGCGAACGACACTTGTGCTGAGACTATTTTATATGAATACTGTTTGAACTTTCTTATACTTACATTATAGTTCTTCTTTATTGTTGTTTAAATTTTTAATGAAAAAATCTGTTGTTTTAATGCACCTTTTAAAAGCTGACCTTTGTAATTTGATATAATAGTATGTATTATATTAATTTTATACATTTTGTTTCTTTTACCTACTGATTTGGTTTCGTTCCGTTTATGGAGTGATTTAATATTTTCTATTAAAGCACCAAGCGTTTAGAGCTCTTGCAGTTAGAACACCGTAAAGTTCAATTTGTGTTCTACACGATTTTTACGTTCCAACCGTTCTACCGGATATGCTGAAACTATAAAATTAAAAAAAAAACTATGGGAATTATACAATTAGCAAAGTTATATTACTGAAATACAATTCTTAATATGAAATCTAAACTGTTACTATTCCCTTTTCTGTTTTTAGAATTTATTAATTCTTTTGGATCAACTACTCAAATTGATAGATAATGCTAAGTGTATAAAGATCTTGGTACAATTTTTTTTTAATTATGTGAAAAACACACTATAATTGTATTTAGAGGCATGTATTTATTTTTTCTCTTGGATAGGTCGAGTCGTTTAACATATCAATAGAATAAACCGATTTAGCGTGATTTTATATTTACAGAGGAAACTCTTTTTAATATTATTATGACAAGAGCCCATGATATAAATTGGAATACCTTTAGAGATTATATTATCAGAATAACTCTTCTGCACGCAGACCCCAATGGAACCTTCACGTTAGGCGGGTATGGGATGAACCGCGATCGTTTCAATAGGACGCATTAGTATAAGTGGGTTCGGTTCGATGTGGATTGACCGATTGTGTTCGGATTGTGTCGATTACATTTTCGAGCCCACACCGGTGCGCGGTACTGCGATTGAGTTATTGTCTAACCTAAAGGCATTGCACAGTCCCGCCGCTGCCCGTCTGGACCCAGGTGCTCACTTCTACTGTGTCACTGATGCATTTTTTAAATATATCTTATTTGCATTCAGATCTTGAGCTTTCTATGCAAATTTATACGTCACCTTGAAATGTTTAATTAAAAATATTCTCATATTTTAGTGTAGTGCAGCATATTATATTATGAGTCTAATCTGTTAAATTATGGCTGTCATGTTTTGCAAAACTATATCATATAAATATGAGCCGAAAAAAAAAAACATTGCATGCTTGTGAAAAAATTTTAACGATTCAAAAACAGTAAAAAAATGTTTATTTCTAAAGCCTAATAGGTACAGAGCACATGATAAGCATTTTACATATTGTTTCATCATCATCCAAAATATGCCTTACACATTTTAATGGACTTTCATTGTTTTAATCCTAAGGTTTGGTGATTGATAAGGGTACATTATTACACTATGTCCAGTAGGGTCAGGGTAATACATTTACTTGATGTGGATAGAATTCAAAACATGAAAAACAAAGTTTATAACACGCGACGAGGAAATGTTTTAATCTTTATATTCTTGTAATATGTATACTCTTGTATATATAATATGATCTACTATTACATCGCAATATATGAGAATATCTAGTATATGTATAAGGTCTAGTATGAACTTGTAAAACAATAGTAGATTTAGTTAGTGGTTATTAATACAAAACGTGTGTCATGAATTGTGGAAAATCAGTTCAGTAATCAATTACAACTTTTGGTAGAATAAATAGAGCCCAATTTGGTAAAGTCATTTATATAATGTAAGTGCCGATGTAATCAATGTAGCATTGTAATTTAATTTGGGATGTGAACCTTACAGAGCTCGCCTTGGTACCTTACGCGCTCCATTTATGTTGTCAGAAGGAGGAAAAAATGCATGTCATATATTTGTTTAGTTTGCTAGTTATTACTAAAAAAGGTATCACTTTTTGCAAATAGAATTAAACAACATATCTGAAACTGATTACAACAAAGAGAACTGTATGACTTTCTATATACAATATATATACATATGTATATGTACTGGATGTGTATAGCTTGTTGTAGCAGTTTTCACGTATTCAAAAAAAAACCTTTTTGCACTTTCTCTATGGGTAAACTATAAGTATATCAAATTTCAGGCAAATAGAATTAAACAACATACAACAAAATGAGTACAGTAAGTTCTATCTACGTAGTATACATAGAATATTGAACGAACCGTTTGGCTGTATATCATAATTATTAATATAGATGCACGCTCTTTTAGAAAATTCTTTCAACTATCAATCAGATAAAGTTATATACAAAAAGATAAGGTATTAAACCTAGTTCGGACATGAGTGTCTAACGGTTAGAATATTGTATTGTTTTTTTTTTTCTTTTATGGCAATGATGCAGACGGGTCATCTGATGGTAAGTGATTACCGCCGCCCATGGAGACCCGCAACTCAAGAGTCACAAGTGCGTTGCCGGACTTTTTGGTATGAGTACGCTCTTTTCTTGAAGGTTTGAAGGTCGTATCGGTTCGGAAATACGGCAGGCGACAATGTGTTCCATAAGCTGGTTGTGCGAGGCAAAAAGCTTCTGGAGAAGCGCACAGTGGTGGAGTGCCAATCGTCCAGGTGATGGGAATGGATATTTTGTCGCGTAGGACAATGGCGGAAACCTGCAGCCGGTATAAGTCCGAACAATCCTCTGAACACTCACCCTCAAAGGCGGGCAGCGCACTTGCGACTCTTGAGTTGCAAGTGTCCATGGACGGCGGTGTCACTTACCATCAGGTGACCCGTCTGTTCGTCTGTCCTCCTATAGTATATAAAAAAAAAAATATACAAGCGATAGAGGATGCAGAGTGAAGCTACATCTCTACGCAACGCCAAGGTGTCAAGTCGATCGGAAATATCTTGGCAGTCGATGATGCGAGTCGCTCTCTGTTGAATGCGGTCAAGAAGGAGAAGCTGGTACTAGGGTGCACCTACATAGAGTTGAGAACAGTATTCCATGTGCGGCCGAACCTTATAAAGTTGCAGGCGGTGGGGCGGAGTAAAATACTGTCTCGATCTGTTTAGCACACCAAGCTTATTAGAGGCTAATATGGCCTTACTCTCTAAGTGACCGCGAAACTGGACTTCGCTTGATAAATCGACGCCAAGGATTTCGATGCTGGCTGATGCAGTTAGGGAAGTGCTCTCAAATTGAGGTGATACGACCAATGGCATCTTTTTAGTGGTGAACGCGCAAACCTGTGTCTTCGTGGGGTTAAACTGGACTAGGTTAAGTCGACCCCAATCTGAAACTTTTGATAAAGAAGTTTCGATTTCAGACACAAGTTTGGATCAGCTTTCGATGACGTTTACCCGAGTTTATTGCTTATTGCTAATAGAAATCAATGGAAATTCTTTGAGACTTAAAATAAGGAATGAAATATTTAATGAATGAATTCACATTTTGAATTACATTTACCAGTTTTTTGATCAATATGTTTTATAATTATTTTTTGTCCTGACGCTTTGAGTTATATTCAAAGTGAACCCTTTAAAAAAATGTATAGAAGTGAATTTTTGACTAAAATTATAAGGATAAAACTATATCTTTAAAAATGCTAGCTACTGAAAAAGTAACCGACAAGAAACTTTTGAAACACAACAGTAAAGACGCTAATACACAAAAGCAGCTAGGTACTTAATTTTGCTTTATTAAAAAACTATATTTCAGATTTGCTTTAAGGATCGTTGGTAATGCACATAGAAATATATATTTAAAATACATCAATAACTATATATTTCGTTGTTGGGCCTTGAATTTTCAAACCCAAATCTGTTAGTTTTAGAATTTTTTCAATACGTTCATGGTAAATGCGATACACTACACTAAACATAGGCTTAGGAGTTAGAGGATAACCCTTTAAATGTTGTTGCGTTACGAATGAGTCTTTAAATTGAACGTTTTACGATTTATCATGATTCGCACGCATTGAATGCGGTTATATTCTTTTTTTTAAGTCAATTATTACCATGCAGTAATGTGTATCGAAACTACGGGTATTTTTTTAAACTTATAAAATATCCAATAGAACAGAAAGGAGCAATACTATTACAATTAATAGTCGGCGAATATAATTTATATAATAATTTTAAGTACAGTCAGCTACAAAACTTTAAAATTTAATTAAGCATTAGTCTCTCGAGTAACCTTAGCTATAAATCCGAACCTATATTTAATTAAAAGTGCTTATTTTATGTATTATCAAAAAAATTACAACATAACAAAAAAAATAATACGCTAGTTTCCTGCGAATAAAATGGCAGACACCCAATAATTTCTGTAATAAATCTAAAGTGTTTTTTTCCTTATTAGGTTGTTACTTTATAAAGTAATATATACTGTATACAGAATTGTAGGTTGAACTTGACTATAGTAAATTTATTTGTGATAAGGCCCTGGTCGTGACGCTAAATAAAATTTTGTTAATGGGTTTAATTACTGCAGCCCTGATAATTGGTGATTTTGAAAACAAGTAGGTATATTAGTAATGTGTACAATTTTAACGCCGCATTCCTTATATTTATATGTATAAGTAGTATATTGGAATACTTAACAAATCTATGAAAAATTTATTAAGGTGGTATAGTAAATACGCCATTGCTCAATTTGAACGTCATTGATTTGTTTTCAATGTATACGTTTGTGGATATGTACACAGAATATCATTCTGAAGTGGATCTCCCGTTTTTTTTTTTCCTTTTAGATTTTCTTTATTGTATAAAGCTTGAAGCTTGCATGTTGCACATGATTGGCACACGTATACGCTTTACTTAATTTTAAGGAAACTAAGTAGACACGAGCACTTGAAATTTGTAAAAAAATAAAACTTTAAAAGGGGAGGCACTTATGGTTAGTACGACAGTTAGAATAGCCATGAAGAGATAATTTTAGAACATAAGTTAAGAGTGATAACGTTGATGTTATAAGGGTTTACAGGTTTTAGGAAGATATTGTTAGGAATTCTTGCATAATCAGCTCAACTCTCGTTCTAGTAGTAGCACCCAATTATGTTCAAAGGTAGTAAAAGCAACCACAACGGAGGTTTTAATAAACTTTTGTTACAATCCACGTAAATAACCTCGAGTATAAGTTTAAGAGGCTACAGTTTACAAGAAATACAAAATGAATTTGACATTTAATTTGGATGTTTCCTTACATCTCAATTCGTCGGCTAATTCAATTTATTTTTTGATTAAAATAGCTGGGGATATCCAGCATTGGATAGATTTTTCAGAAACATAACTTCAGTATAAATGCTGTTCAACGCGATTAAGACTGATGAATTGAAGTTAGCAAAACTACCCTAAGTATAAAAGGGTGTCTAAGTGTAAAATGAATAATTGTTATTTAATAAATATTTACTTATATCTCCATCTCTCTATCTCTAGCTCATCTCTAGATGTAAGTTGTACTTTGAGCATAAAGATTGACTACTAGAATTTCAATACTTTAAACATCTCTAGTTGTAGTTAAATATGCTATTGTCTTATCGACTCTATATTTGCCTAGTTATTTTGCCATTTCACTATTATTATTTAGGTATTATCATTCTTTTCAGTTTTTTTAAATAAACGTTATTATAATTATATTGTTTTGCATGTTTTTAAAACACACACAACCTAAGAAGTATTTATGAGAAAGCTAAAGTTGGCACCAATGCTGAAAGCAAAATAATTCACAAAAAAAACGCAAAAGACCAACCTACTCGACAGATGAAAAAATAAATAAAGTTAGGGAGAATATCGGGCCCCTGAATTCACGCGATATTATGTATTAGGTACAGTTTTTTTAGGATTAAACGAGAAGCAGGGTAATTTTTAATTTATAGGCTTATAAAATATCGTACCTAAGTAAGTGCTATTTGTTAAAACCCAAAATATTTTCAGCGGGTCCACCATATCCACACGGGCATATAGCACCGACGGCCCTTCACCGCATGGCGCACTTTAACTGTCAACGATGATTATTATCACACATAAACACAGCCTTCGCCACAAAAAAATAACTAACATTTATGATATTAAAACACAACACATGAGAACTGGGATTGAACGGAAATTTTTAGCTATGAAGTAAATGTTAGTAAGAGAGAGCGTCGCGTGAGGCGGCCTGTCGTCAAGGCGCGCAAGCTGAACTGCCGTCGCGACGAGCCCGCCCCGACGCACTACCCCGCCTGGTCGCCACTTTTGCAGAACAACCATATTTTTGAAAGATAAAAATATCCCCTGATAAAACTAATGGATATGAAGTGTTTGTTAATGGTGATATATGAAAAATAAATATCACTAGTTACCAGAAAGTCACAAGAAAACTTCTTTTTGGAGTTTCATTAAAAATATAGAATAACAATGTTCAAAAATCATTTAAAGAATTTCAGAAAATATTTCATAGCTAACGATTTGAATATGCTAATGTGTTATGGAATAATCTCATCAGGACATTTGCTTAGACTCCGACACTGCGATCCACCCGTGTATAAATTTTAATCATGAAATTAATTATGTTTTCTAGAAGATTGAATCAAATATAATGCTAAAAGTAATCAATTAGGTAAAATTTATGTTTTGGTGAGTTAAGTTATCTATTTATTTAATTTTCACCTTTCAGACGGCAATTTTGTCGATTAAATCGGGCGCGATTAGCCCGTTAAATGTAGTGTTGGAATCTGATTAGATTTCCATTAATCACCGCACTAGTTCCGTCATGGTAGCGAATCCTGGTGACTGTGACGTTCCATTAGTTTAGAAGTAAGTATTTTCGTTACATGTGTAAATAAACGCGCCAACCGTCAATAGATAGAGAATACAGACTTTAAATGAAATACAGATATACGAGTATGTACCATCAATAAAATATGATGAACAGAAGATTGTAATAATATGTTGTTAAAGTAAAAATCTTCTTAATAAAAGCTCCGAACCATCTGCATACAAAACGATTAATTAGCAAGGTCAACAAAATTTCCAAGAACGGCGACTGCAAACAACTAACTCAAAGTGGATAAACAGAAAGATTTCTTAGCTAGGTTTGAAATGGAACCTTATTCCATCTAGTGATTTAATTTTAATATTATAATACTCGCCGTCCTCCAACTCGTTGGTGTGGTTTTTATAGAGAATGTAGAAATTATCAGAACATTAATTCACATCTAGATTACAAACTTAAGCAATCGACAAACTTTTTGTATTTATGGTACTTGAAAATAAGTTAGACACATCAAGGATTTTAATATGTTTCAGTTTTATTTAAAGATTTCGAGTGTTCAAATTTAATGTGGTCGAAGTGAAGTACTTAGTATATAAATCTACTTTCTTTACCTAATTTATAAGTAAAGAAAGTAGATACATTTATATTTTTATTCATATATATATTCTTTACTCGTTATTATTGATATGTTAAAAAATGTTGCATTCACATTATTATATAATTATATAATTATGTAACACTCATTATTATATAATTATAATAATAACAAAATTACATCACTATTAAAGAGAACTAAATCCGATACAAATTAAACTACTTAGTTTTAAATAAAGCCGCTTGAAAAGCAGACTCGCTTTTTTTATTCGAAGCGGCAATTAAGTCTAAGGAGTGACCGAAATCTAAATTTGACCTTGCACTCCATACTCCTTTTAGTGACAGTAAATCACTCTTCACATTGCAATGATAACATCTCGAGGTAAGAATAAAGTTTGTATGTTTACTATATACATATGGGGGTATACAATCGATTCCACTTTATAAAAGCATTACTAAGTTTTGAAGGAAATATTGTTTATGACACGCGAAACTACGAAGTCAAGTAGGTTTACAGGAACTAAATTGTGTACGAGTATTGGGATTATGCTAGCTCAGATACGGAAAAGGTGCGCATAATAGGAAGTAATACTGCATCTTTTACAATAATAAAAAAGAACTTGTCCAAAGACGTTACACTAAACCGTACTGTTCACGATGTAGGAAAGCACATACATACATACGTACGTCAGCGGTACTACAAAAAATACAGTGGGTAGTTTTTTTAGTGATTATCCGGAAAGTTAAAGTAAGTCACCGTACTTATAGCTATTGCTTCATATATTTATTTTAGTACGTGCAAGTTGTGATGGTAAACATATTTACCGAAAATTTTCCCATATTTGTACAAGCCTTTTTCTGTTGTGCAAATAAAGACGCTTTTATATTGATTCAAGCTGGTGTTATTGTACGGCGGCATTACCAGTTACTGTCTTGTATCTACTTTCTTTTTCGTATACGCGTCAAATTGAAGGGTCAGAAAGTATACAACTATGTATACTTGTATTCTTTCTAATAGTTGGTTTAACTGGCTTGTTCCAAAGCGAAAACATATATTTTTTTTAAATTTTAATTTACATTATTTTAAAGTAATGATTAGTTTACTAATAAAATTATTGGCTTCAGGTTTATTGTAAAACTAATAAAATATGGAGAGTGTAACCTCTATATTTAAAAATTAAACTAACATATCTCTCTAAATTAACATATTTAAATACCAAGCGTTATTTGACAGCTTTGTATTGACATGCAGTGTATTGACACCATCCTATGTTTGTAAAGACAGGGCTGGTGAATCCATTAAATGAATTTATGAAATTAATAGTACTAACCTAATCGATAAACCTCATTAAGTTTGTTTAGGGTTCATTGTATACCAAAAATAATGTTTGTCCCAGTTAACCGCACGGTTTGGGTCTTACCTTCATAACATCGAGAATTTGTGAGCGCCAACATATATCCCACATAATGAAAATCTTAAAGAATATTTGCAAAGACTGGTCTTGTATATTGTATAAGTAAAAACTTTGTAGCTAATTTTGCGGGGTCGGTGCCATTATTCTTGGGAAAACAAAGAGTAATCATCTAAGACTTGTGATACAGGGTGGAGAGGGAGCCAAGTGCTAAAGTAGTGAAGCAGCTTGTTAATCAGACGTGGCTATTGGCGATATTTGGCTTACAGAATGCGTGTAAACTACACTAGGGGTGTTTTTAGGACTATCGATATTTAAGGCTACAGAACGTTTAGGACCAACTATAGAAAGTGAAATGCAAATCATACCTGAATTAATACCGCGAATGTGAAAATAGATTGTTTTTGACAAATAAAATTGAAACCCAAAGATTTTCCGCCATATAAACATGGCGGTTTTCTACATTCGTATTCTATGTATTCGTATTTCAAGACAAGTATAATATAAATATTAACTATTTGATTATGTAATTTTTTCTTGTTCTCTTTCCTTCACAAGACACTAATTTGTCACTTGTCACAGTTGTGACACATACATATATATATATATATATATATATATATACATATATACTTACGCATGTATCCACGATGGGGTCTGCTTAGAGGCGCATCTTTTTTATTAAGACAACTTCTGACACAGAACACCCAGACTCAGAACAACTTTATATGGATCACACAAATTTATATCCCGTGTGGTAATCGAGCCGACGACCTCCAGCTTAGCAGTAACGGTCACTGACCACTTGACCAAGAGGCCTGTCGAGTCGAGTCGTCTTATACAGATGGACTGGGGAATATAAGGAATAGCTCAAGCCAGTCAGGGTCGCATACCTATAACTCAAACTGGCTGATACCTGGAAGTCCGAGTCCTCTAAGTTGTGAGCGACAGCTATTTCTTCAAACCCTGGGTACCACTTTTCATGACTCTCTGTTTTTTGTATTTCCATAAGTGTGTATTGTTTTATTAATATATGTAGGTCGAACTACAAAATGTGAGCATAGTATCCAGACATATCAGATAGATATGTCGAGAACAGCCACAAATGTAGCAAATCACGCATGTTATGGAATTTGCATGAGTTAAAATTCACCCTACATGTACGAAACATTTGGCAGCTATTTGTCCTATTACTGCTGCCTATGTTCAGTATCCATCTCTATTTTCTTTTTACCTTTAGTTTTGCTTTATATGTGATTACTAGAAACCTCGTTTCAAATTACTGCTGAAACGCAACGGCATAATATTACCAGCCTTGATGTCCATAGATTTTCATAAGCGAATGGAAATTCATAAGCGTACTCAAATGGAGCAATGGTTTGATCACGTTTGTACACAAAGATGGTACAGAATATATTCTCTCACATGGAAGTGGTACTGCTACGCACTGTTATGTTGCTGTATAAATTTTCGTGGCACCGTGTATCGGTAGTTCCGAGCAAAGCTGATAACTATTTTGTATTTATGACCTCAAAGTAGTTTGGACTTCGGGTGAATTTGAGGCAAGACGTTGCTTTCGTCCCTTAGTTAGTTGAAGCAATGTTGCGGTTTACGATTTTCGACTTCGGAGCGCTCGAACCGATTTACTTTAATAGCAATAGCAATAGATTTCGATTTAATAGCATACATCGTCAATGTATTCAGACTATTATGTTTGTCTATTTCACAATGTGTGAAAGAATATCGTATGTTATAAGAAAAAAAGGGAATCTGCAATTTAACTCACTGGGTAGGTATTGTCATTAAAGGTTAAATACATATACCATGTGGTTCTTGGTAGAGCAGAATAGGTCTACTCAATCTCTTCGCACGGATCTTACAAAAGGCGACTAAAGGATTAGACTGTTATCTATCAGAGAATATGTATACAGTCATACAGTGCTCGGTTGATGGCAATAGCCTTCTTCCTTTTACGTTACTGGGACCGGAAACTCATTGGCAAAATGTATGTATGTATGTATTTTAAATATTTTTGAGTATGTATTTATTTTTATTTAAGTTTAATGCTGATAGATTCTTTGATTTCTATTTTTGATCGACCGTAAACATTCCACAACAGGTACCTACCATCGAAATTCTACAATAAGAAGTTAATGTTTAAGACGATAAAGTCGATTTGGTGTCGTTTACATAGCTAATCATGATACTTACTATGAATGCGCAGACTTATGAAATATTGATGACGTTGACAAGACCAAATAATTGTTGAGACGTGCTATGAATAGTAATTTCATTACTGGATAATAAGCTTGGTGGACGAGGCAAGAACCAGCGTGCCACCCCGCGCCCTGAGCTCCGCCTCAGTGCTGTGCAAACAAACCGCTAATAGGATACAACAACATTAAATGGAGACTTTAAATTAAATTTATAATATCTTAATTTATCTATCTAATCTATTGGTGTTAATTTAGGATTAGGTCAAATTTATCTGTATATATTAACCCTCGACATAAAATTGATCACATGTTCATTTAAGTACACCCCTGCCGACCAGCTTAGGATAGGATAGAACTGTGTCGAGAGATAAAATATACACGTATAATAAAAATCATTACAGCAAACAAATGATTGGTAGTTTTATTTTTTGGTACGTGAAAATGGAGCAAAGCCCCTCGAATTTACATGCAATCGACGCACATAATATTCAGTAGTTTTTTTAATTTTGTCACTAACTAAATGAATAGTTGGCTAATATTAGCCAATATATATATATTTATAATAGAAATATCACGAAATAAAAGGTACGTAGGTATTATATTAAAATAAAAACGTAGGTTTCATAGTATAGTTATTATGTTGCATTTGTAATAAGCTCGT
Organism: Tyria jacobaeae; assembly: GCA_947561695.1. NCBI lineage: Eukaryota > Metazoa > Arthropoda > Insecta > Lepidoptera > Erebidae > Tyria > Tyria jacobaeae. The sequence goes on along the minus strand of OX387213.1, from coordinate 13,321,409 downwards.
AGTGGACGCAGCTGCTTTCTACCTGACAAGGTCGCGAATTTCGAGACGTTGAAAAACCATCGTAGCTCAGTTTTCACCACAATTGAAGCCTCCACTGGGTCAACACACCGTGTTGCTGACAAGCCAGTCAATGTCAAGTTGGCTTAGCAGCAAAGGGCTTAAGCTGGCCTAACTACCAAACATATATATAACAAATCTGCCATATAAATAAATAGTAGGGATTGATACGAGTAGTAGTAGTAGCCTTATAGATATGTTGACTTCATTTCATGGAAATAAAAGTGTAACTTAATCACCACCTGCATGCACTTGGCTTTTGTAAAGTTTGTGTTAAATAATATCTTTTATTTTTTATGAAAGTTACTTTTTTTGTGTTTTCGGTTAATTAGTTAAGGCGTGACGGCCTAACAAACAAACTCATTTTCACATTTACAATATTAAGTACCTAACTCATTATTATAAATGTATCGTAAATGCATTAACGACGTACTCTTTGACGTACAGCAGGTGTAAGTGTTCGCTTCTGCTTGATAGAGACATAAGGAATATTTGCTATAGCATTAAAGAGAAGCATAATCGCACATTGAGATACGAGTATAACGCAAACGAAGAGCACTTCTAAGCCAAATTATAAATTCGATGTTTCTTGAGTAAACACTGTCTCGTTGCACTGTTGTATTTAAAGTCCCCCACGACACAGGAATTAATCCTAATGAGGAAGTTAGTTATCACTTGTTTTTGGATACCTATTTAGTATTTAATTTGTCATATAATTCAAGACCTATGAAACTTGTTTTTATTTTTGATTGTATTAATGCTATTAATTTGTATCTCTTAAATATTATATACACAATATTAAGTTATGTGATTATGATTCTCTATCATATCCTATTTTGAGTAAACAATTTAAGAGCATCCTACGTTTCTGACTTCAGGCGAAGTACGAGTACGAATACAAATACGTAAACTAGTAAAAAAGGTATAGTAGTTGGGTTGATAACAATATATTCTGAAGGGGTTGTAAGGGGCAATATTGTGTCTATGTAGCGTGTACCTACATGGCTACTGGCTACTGGGTCGGCTGACTAGGCAGTATCAATCTGACATCGCCGGCCATACAATTTATCTTCACAAGACGATGTATCTAGAACCAAACTTTTTATCGCTACTCTTCGTATAGTAACGACGTGATTTATTCTAGTTTACAATTTATATAGGTAAAATATATCGATTTCAGAAAGATATAAGTCTCCCGTTGACATCTAAGTATAATTGCGAGCACAGTGTTTGTTTTTAAACGATCACAATGATGTCCTGTCCATCCGTTAGTCTATTTTACTCGAAACGCATTTACATATAATATACATCGAAGGAAGATACTCGTATTCTGTGAACTGATAATGGAATGTAATTATTATAGTAATATAGTATAAAAACTGAAACTTTTCTTGATGTGGTCGCATTATCAACTAATAAATGAATAATATTAATAAATACAAAAATTAATTGATAATCGAATGAAACAAAACAATGTATGCAAATCAGCTGATGAACGTGTTTACTGAATGCGTATGTAGATGGATTGCGAATGTGCTACAGGTGCTAGGCTTACAGTGTGCTATACGGCAAAATTGCCCATAGATAATGATTTTATATGATTAATAATATCTCGGCTAACTTCCTACAACTCACTCCCAAAAAGAAGGCCCAGCTGAATGGTACGCTAGCTTACTACATATAAATTACCTCTGCGGATGCGAGCAAAGAACCCTTCTGCCTATTCATGCTACTCTTACTTAAAGGTATTCTTTGGAAATTGTCTAGTTCACTCTGCAAATACTTCGGTTATTTTGATACATTGCCAATGTACTATTATTTGAAATCTAGCACTCTGTAATGTTAAACTAAAAATTAAATATAATCGCCAATTAACACCGAAAGGAATAATGGAATTCAATTTTTCGTAGAAACTGTGTAGCTGAGGATTTTGTTGACCTATTATAAGTGTAACCTCATTTCTTATGAACTAAATATTTAAGAATACTCTAGGAAACATTTTTATTTTTAAGCTTTTCCTTTGAATCTATTATTCGTATTTTGGTATACAGTACGCCTCTTTAAGAGAGTTTTAATGATTTCAAGTAGAAATATAACCACAGGGCACGGTCTCAAAGATAAAGGAATCTTCTCATCCTTTCTCGCTGACAGAGACCGTCCGGCCCTCTCAAACAGATAATTAAACCGCATACTTGTACGTTCTAATCAAAACTAAGTAGAGTAACAAATTAGATGAACTGGAAGTATGAGTATATGTATGTATATGTACATACACATATTCCCTGCAGCGACCCAGGAGACGATCTCTTCATACTTTCTATAAGATAGAGTGCGCACATACGAAGTTTAAGTGGTGTTTCAGTTATTTAATTCTAAAGTGAAGGAAAAATCGATAGCTAAATAGGAGTTGGTAGAAAGTTAGATACGGGGTAAGCACACGGCTCATTAAACTTCAGCTATCCACATTTGCTTACGTCTGGATTCAGGAGGTTCTCGAGAAACGCAATGACACTTGTTCGTTTTATCGTCGACCTTTTAAGTTTAGGTATATACTCATCCTACTTCCGTCCTCAAGAAAAAGAACAACCTTTACTACTTGTACCATTGTATGTATTGTATACAATGGTACAAGTATACTAAGTATGTACATATGTGTTGCGTATTATAGCATTTAATATGTATATATTGCAGAAATAATTACCATTTCGTATATTCAAAAAAAAAGAGAGGTCTTTAATATTATCGTATTTCATAAACTAAGAACGTTTAAATAAACTAAATAAACATAACTTTTACAGGGAATTCATTAAAAATAAATAAGTGTCCAAAACTCAATGTCAAGCATTTGGTATTTTTTTATATAACTCTTGTAAGCTCTAATTTATATAACATATTGCGTGTCAACGTAATATTACTAATTCTCTTCATTATAAAAAATAATAAAAGGGTAAATTCGAGGCTTAGTCTCCATTTAAATGTAAATTACGTGGCAAAGGTTCAAGCCACAGTCTCCGATGGTCACAGCCTCGGCAAAAGACAGTAGAGTTTCATGTTTCTGAAACGTTATAAACTCCAAATTGCTACTGTTACGACTTATCTACTACTACAACCAATAGAATGACAAATTGTAACGTTTCGAGAGAACCAACGTAACTACTATAATCAATAACATTAGTATTCTAATATTTACGGACAAATTATCAATTTATTGACATAGGTACTATGAAAAGCTATTCGTTACCCCAAACCTTGTTGATAACTTCGAAAGCTTTATATCTGCTCGATGTTCTTAAAACGAAATAAAATTTTATTGAACATTTCCGAACCTTTTTAGATTTGGTCCCGCATACGAATAAGGCAATAAATGTTGATCAGGACAACAAAAACAATTGACCGAAATCTATTATCAGCTATATTGCTGTTAGTGAAACACACTACGAATGTTCTACATTCCGCCGGAAACCTGCGTACTGATTAAACTTGGGTAAAAAAAATCGAGACCAGAATATTTATTTTATAAAAAATACATAACCGTGAAAGCAAAACAATAATAAGAGCAGTTTTAAATAAAAAAAAAGTCGGGACTTTGTTTAAAATTCTTAGTAGAAAGAGCAATGAGAAAAGTATTGTACTCGTTAAATGTTTCTGGACCTCTTGAAATCCGTCAAAATCCTATCGAGAGTAGCACAATGAATGTTGACTTCGTCTTTGTTATTTTCTTGTTGCGTTTGAGGATCAGGGCACTTGAATAATAGATTCGTATATTATACCGACCTCGACTATAGTACAATAGGACAGCGACAACGCACTCACTGTAATTCAAAGAATGGCCTAGCCTGTAGCGACCGCATTGTATTATTATAACTGGATCGCTACCGACAATCAAATTTAAAGGTAAACAGAAGAATTTTGTTCGATACCGCACACTTCAAACAGCTATGAATTTGAAATTATCTAAGCCTGATGGCTATTAGCCATTGGTATCCAAGTACTTCGGTGGCTTTCCAAGACTAAATTTTCAGTAAAAGCAAAATATAAACGAGTGTCAAAAAGTCGATAGGTAATTTAATTTAAGTTGTAACATAACAACATCGAGCAAAAAGTAAAGTCTGTAATAAAAACTTTGCTATTTTCGGATTGGTAAACTTCAACGATCCGGGAGAAAAAAATATATTTCTTAGTTCTACTTTTTAAGTAGTTGTAGGGACAGTAAATAGAGGGCCGGCCACATCCACTGTCCGCGTAGACAAAATGAGATAGATCCGTTCCAAATCCGGTATAGAACTATGGGCAAATTGTGATCGTCACGAAACGACTAAAGTCACGCGTCAGTGGGTTGACATTATTTGTCAGTGTGGATCGAAAAGCAATTTCACCTAACTTGAGACTATTTGTTACACATAAAACGTGATCTGTGGGTGGGTCTGTCCGACCTATGTGGGAGACCAGTCAGACTAACATGAAGAGACTTTTAATGTGCGACATAATAATACAATGTGTACATTTCCAGTGTCACTTTTTACCTGGCTGCTTAGGAAAGAGGGTGAGATTTTTTATTAACTTATGTATCTATTTCTTTGCCACGCCCTAAAAAGCTTAATGGATTTTGAAATGTGGTGTCATTTGAATCGTCCAAAGTAGTGGGAGTCACGTGGTATACACACACACAACTTATCTAATTTCCAATCCACCATTTTATTTTGGGGCTGAATTGTATTTGAACAAATTTCAGCAATATTCTGACAAGGTATATGAAATATTTACTTGTGTACATATACAACAAGCTAGATGTGTATGCAGCATGTATTAGACGTGTCTGAACAAGTCAAATAACAGAGCAACAAGTCTATAGCTGTGCACGGGAATAGTGTTGTCGATATAGTGTAAGGCTGGTCCTCCGCATACAATGTACTAGTATGTCGGCTATATTCTCTGTGTCAGTACAAGTAAAATAGTCCTTGTGCAGCGCACACTGGAATTTGGGTTAGATATAGAAAATTGGATTGACTCGTATAGGTGGCGGTGAAAAATTGCAAGCAGTTTGGCGTAGAAAGTTATTCTAGACGATTTATGGCACTGATACTTCAATTTATATGTACATATTGTATAGCTACGTTTGTTTACCTTAATATGAAAACCAAATGTAGATATTGTGCTGCGTCACAGAAATGTATCAAAATTTATGTATCTACTCACATACATAAATCTACGCAATATTTTATAGTAATAATCATTCATCACTATATGAATGAACCCTGTAATGCATAATTATACGTTAATTTGTAGATATGTATGGAGATACATGCAAGTTTATTTACAAAACCCACGGTTTTGCATGAAAGGTTGTTAGTTATGTAGATACGCATATATGTACATAGTATGTATGTATGTACGTACGTACTAACGTATGTATCCTTTTTAGATTATTATCGATTACACGTTGCCAAATCTTTTGTCAAAACAAAGAGAGAACGGAGATTCTGGTGACATGGACTAAAGGTTATGAATTGTAAAATTTCAAAGTATCTACTTCTCTTGCCCTCCGTGAATGCTGGAGGAAAAAACTTTTTGATTAATGAGCAAAAAGCTTTCGTCTGCTTATGCCTTTAATTAAAACTTAAAACTAAAAACTTTTGAGGTCGGAGAGATTGTCGAGCGCTTTGCGCCATTAATAGACCTGTTTATTTGCTTTTGCATCGATACAGAATTTCAAAATGTTTTGTTTGAAGTATTAGCGCTTAGTATTATGCAGTGAGAATATTGTGTGGATCTCGTTTCCCTGACATTGCCTGCATCGTTGCAAAGTACTTAATCGTGTCAGTGGGACTGAATGCAGCGAAACTTAAATGAAATACTCGTGTTACTTTGAATAATCGCTTGTCGTACATTTCTTCTAGTAATGGAAAGAATGAAATGAGGCAAGCGAAATCAAAGTAATAGATAAAGTATTACAATTTATGTTTGCAATCAGTGATTTATACAATTCAAAAGCTACGTTACTTAATGGATTCGTTCAGATCGGTGCACGGCCAAAACTCGAGTTGTTTTCAGCTCCTGTCATAAAAAGTTAGTGGAAACATTTATTTTTATAGGTTTTGCATAAAACTACTTTTTTCTAGTTGTAAATATAATCATATCCATGAAAGGCGTTAACGAGTGTTACTGAGGAATGAGTGAAATTAAATTCTGTTTATAATACATTTTTTTATTAATTTACTTGTAACTTGTATGGTGCTTTATAATTTTTACCCGAAAAAAATTTGGTGTTTTCTGAGAATATGTACATGTACATATGTATGCATGTATATGTACATACCATATATTTATATATATATATATATATGTTGGTCTTTGCCACGGCCTGGAGCCTAGACAGCTTGAAACATTTCAAAATGTGATATGTCTATTCGAATATATTTAAATAGCAGCCAGCAAAAAACAGAGAGGTGGTTAATAATACAGTCATAAACATATTTTACATATTAAAAAACTTTATTGTTGACTGTATCTAAGAGCCTTTGGACACCACGTCTTTTAAACGCGCTAACGACGCGCGTTGGACGCGATCGGGACGCTCAGTAAACCCATTTTTGCATTTGTGTCGCTACAAACACGCATATGCATCGCTGCAAACGCACTGTAAGCGCGCGGTTGTAGCAATGCAAACGTGTAGGAAGCCACGACCATTTAGGAATTATGACCACAGTACGACGCTTGTGCTAGCCTTCGCGCTTTTTTCAAAAGGACGACTAAGAAAGAAACAGTAAAAAAATCTAGTTTAAATATAGTGCGTTTTATTAGTTCATTTTTTTCGCGAATTTTCGTTTTTGATGTTATTTTTTGATGCGTTAAAAAACGTGGTGTGCAAAGACCTGATATGTAGGAATATTAATTTCAATTTGTTAATACACGAATGGCACAAAAACACAGGATAGTTAAGAAAGGGAAAAGGAGATTTTGTTCAACTGACGTCTATACATATGTATATACATTTTGTAGTATCTTAGTATAGTTAATTAAAGTTAATTAGTATAAACCTAAGTGATATGGTAAAGGATTTCAAGCAATGAGTAGGTGATTATCGACCGGTTTATAGTAACTCTGGTAAGAACCAGGTTAAAGCTAACAGATTAGAGAGTAATAAATATTTAGATTCAAATATTCAGATTCATGAAAATCACGAGATAACTTCCAATTTGTAAATAAATAATAATGATAAAAGTATGTATACCAAATGAACTAATAAGCTTAATAAGATACTCAGTAGCTTTTTGATCCTGTGTTATATATACACTCAGAACCGCACTCATTAGACAGGATCAAACAACGATATTTGCAATGAAGAAGTGCTTTATTAATTTGTGTTAATGGAAGATGTGGAAAATTATTTATATATTTCTCTTATTATATTTACTTAATTGTAACTAAGTAATAGTTACAATTTAGAAAATATACAATCTTTTAAAAATATGCTTATGGACCGGCTCGACCGGAGCAATATCCCAAGGGCCCAAAACCCTTATCCTCTTCCCCTCTCCCCTTTAAAGGAAAGCAACGCAACTGCGACTATTCAGATGCAAGTATCCATGGGCGACGGTAGTCACTTGTCGTCAGGTGACCCGTCTGCTCGTTAAACCCCAATACGTGTGTAAAAACTTTCAGGATGAACGTACACTGAAGGTTTTTAGAATAGGCCAGTAAGAAAAGAATTTGACTATAGAAAATTTTTGTTCAATGATTTATTACGACTTTCGTTGCGATCTCACTTAACAACAATGTTACGATAGACTTCTATTGGCGATTCGATTTCAATACGAAGCCCCATGTCGTGCCACTGTTTACAACTTGATTGATGATGAACTTCATTGATTTTTCTCGAGAAGGACGTCTTTTTACGGCGGCTACTGAAGAAACCGTGTCTGCTGTGCGCTGACGATAGAAGCTGATAGAAGGGTGACACATCAACAGATTCAGGCATTGGTATGAGTCAAGTATAAAAAATCTTATATGAACATTTAGGCGTCAGAAAGCTATGTTCTAGATGGATACCTCATAATTTGACGGAAGAATAAAAAAGCCGTCGCTTGGATTGGTGAAACTCAATGCATGAAAATTATGACGGAGGTGACTCAAATACTGTAGTGTAGGACTGTAGTGATGAAAGCTGGATATATTATTAAGAACCCGAAACCAAAAGACATTCTGAGCAAAGGATATTTCCATTCGAAGACTTATCGCCAAAAGTAAAAGAGGGCAGAAGTCGAGGGAAATGGATGATTGCCTCATTCTTTGGACGGACGGGTCATGCAAAACTACAGATTGGTATGTCAATCATTGTTTACTAGTGTCTTGGAAAATGTTAGACAACAGCGCCCAAAAAGCAGGATCCTCCTCCACCACGACAGCACTCCAGCTCACTCCGCCAGACGGACTATCGAATATTTGTCTATCGAAGATAAGGAGTTAGTGAGTCATCCTACTTACAGTCACGACCTGGCACCTTGTGACATTTATTAATTTCCAAAAGTAAAAGATAAACTTAGAGGAATTCGTTTTATGAACCAAGAAGATACCGTGCCTGCATTTAAAAAAGGCGTGGCAGAGATTGAGATTAAAGCAATGGTTTGTGTGCTTAGAAAGGAATGGAAGCGACTTCCAAAAACAATCAAAATATTAACAGACTTCTATATCATACCGTTTTCTATTTTCTACACACTTTCAGTGTGACCCCCTTATCAAAAGAAAAGTAGAACATTTCAATAAATTCACGTGATTTCTCGTTTACTTCAAATCATATATCACATTCCATAGGTAGGAACTGAGAACGTAACTGAATATATGTACATCGTGAAGATATTTGTTTATATATCTATCTTTCAGTTGTGTCAACAAAATATTCTCAAGAAAAATATATGTTAGCACCGGTCGTATTAGTATCCTGATCTTTCAAGTTTAAATGGTAGTTTGCGAGCTATGGAATAAATCAGGGACGCAACATTTGGCGATAATTTAATATGATGGAAGAAAGGGGCGTGATAGGCCGTGAGCACCATTCTAACATATTACGAGCTTCACAGAAGCATAAGCACTTTTCTCTTAAAGAATTTTAAGACTGTTAACATGAAAAGCTATTTTAGGTTTAATCGTAAATAATTTAGAATTCTAGTCGGTTAATTTACAAAATGTAAATAACTTTATTCGTAAAATTTTCAACAGACTAAAATTAGTATATCAGCTTAATAAAGATGTTTTTACTTCTTTGTGCTGACAGAGTAACCTCTTGAATTGGTTTTTTAACTCATATATATTATGTTTATATTTGAATAATATTTGTTCTGTTTGTGACAGATTATCTGGAAGAGATAGAAGGTGATAGGACCACCAATCGTCATACCTATAACGTAATATATGTATCTGTATTATTCTGCACTTGAGTAAAATAGTGATACAAAAAATAAATTTTTAATTAAACAAAACATACATCTCACAATAGATACTCATATGTAAGTATAAAAAAGATAGATATATACATATATAGTATAGTAGAAATTATTTATATATATTATTATTTATAAGAAATTATATAAAGTACACGTTTTCATGAATCAAATACAATATTTATGAGATTGTTGGTTTAAAATAAATGTATCGAATACTAACTGTCATCCGCGACTTCATTTGAAACTATGAGCCTTACATTTTTCAGAGGTATAAAAATAGCTTTTGTGCTATGCCAAACCATAATGTCTCTGAGCAAAATTTCACTCTGACCTGGTCAGCCATTTTCAACTGATTGAGTAAAAAAAAAGTAACAAAAAAAATAAACGTAAATTAATTACTTCAGTTGTTGTGAAAGCGTGTAAAAGGAAACAATTTTACACGCTTTCACAACAACTTAAGTAGGTTGTAAGTCAGTCTTTATGTCTATGTAGGTTTGCGGATGAACTCAGATAAAATCAAGATCATGTTGAATAAACATATACTACCGGAACCGATTGCGGTACACGGGGCCGTTCTGGAAGTTGTTCAAAAATATGTATACCTCGGGCTGACATTTCAGTTAGGTAGAAACAACTTCGAGGATGAGGTGAACAGAAGAAATGAGTTGGGTTGGGCAGCGTTTGGGAAGCTACGTCGAATCTTCTCATTGTCGATCCCACAGTGCCTTAAGACGAAACTCTTCAATGAGTGTGTCCTACCCATCATGACATACGGAGTCGAAACGGGGACACTTACGGTACGGCTGGTCCACAAGCTCAAAGTTGCGCAGCGTGTTATGGATAGGATGCTCGGTGTTTCTTTAAGGGATCGCATTGGGAATGTAGTGATCCAGCAGAAAACCAAAGTAATCAACATAGCCCACCGTATCAGCAAGTTGAAGTGGCAGTGGGCTGGCCATTTTAGCCGCAGAACCGACGACCGTTGGGGAAAACGAGTTCTTGAGACCGCGTCTCGGCAAACGTAGCGTAGGACGCACACAGGCCAGGTGGAGTATCGATTTGCGCAAGATGGCTGGCAGGAGCTGGATGCGAGAAGCCGAAAATATATCGAAGTGGTGTGCAATGGGAGAGGCCTTAGTCCAGCAGGGACTGCGATAGGCTGATGATGATGATGATGATGATGATGATGATGATGATGACGACGACAAAGCAAAAATATTTCTCAACATAATACATATGTACATCTGGTATTACCAATATATTCAAACAACCTTTACCTAACTAATGTTACAAATGCAAGTTTGTGGTTTTAGATAATAAACAATGTTTGTGACGATCTTTAACTGATCAAAGGAGCATCATAAAAAGTTTATTACAACTTTTCAGAGGAACTTTGCGTATCACAAACAAAAATTATTGTTCCGAAAGAAAATACGCACCAGGTCTTTCGACAAATTTTCGAGAAACTTGGTCTTTTTCAACAAACTAATTGAAACTTTAAATTTATAATTAAAAAAAAATCTTTTTGGATGTCGTGTAAAATATAGTCCATATTTTACACGACATCCAAGAAGAAGAGTATTGTTTTATATTTCCATATTTGTATCTATGTCTATTCCAACCATAACTTTTAAATGCCTGAACAGATTCAGATGTATGGGATATCGTGAGATATAATTATCGTGAGGTAACATGATTTTTTTTTTTTTGGGACAGATGAGTTGTGTTTTTAGTAACTTTTTCTTTGCCGTGACGCGACTTGACTACATTTCAGGCAAGGGGCGTTTTACTGCATTGAAATAAAAAAATATCTGGTTAGTAGAAGTTAGACCAATGTATTAAACGAATTTGTTTTAAATACAGCTATCGTTTTTTTTTCTTGTAATTTATCCTTTTGAGGCTTAGACAGACATGAACATAGTATATAAACATATATTTATTATTGTTGTTGTGAAAGTTATTGTAAGATATTATATAAACTATAATCGGATTATTTACAATGCCTTGATAACATTTTTTTTTTATTTTAAACAAAATGAGTAACATTTGACAGTGACAACAATTTAACATTTGACAATGAGTAACAATGAGTATTTTTCTGTTAAACAGTTTTTATTGAAAATAAAAATAATAATGATTTAAATAATTATTATTCGATAGGTCTTAGGTACCCGTCATCATACAAATCTCCTCATCGATATAGAGCATTGATCAGACGAAAAAATTAAATCGTGGAGCGTAGGGCAACTTCAGTAAATATGTCCTATATAAACAGCATTAATAATGATATGAGCGGTTGACTGTTGGTAGAAATTTCACGAGCCCCACGAGTTTATTCATTTGTTCCTCCACGATCATATGCCTAATGCCCTAGATTGACGAGAAAAGTGGTTTGATGACTAGTACCTAGGTCCTACCGAATTATTTTTATAGCTTTTTGCACATTATCTACAACTTTATTATCTTTATTTCCAATAAAACAGTTTATTTAAACCATTTTTTTTAACTTATTTTATTTTAAGTGATTCGTTTTTATTTCGTTACTTAACATATATACTGTCTAAAGACCATGATCTGCCATGGACTGTGCACACATTCTACTTGTGAAGATCTTTCATTTGCTACCTGGGTAGTCCCATATTGAAACAAATATGACATTAGAAATATTGAAACAAATATCAAATCTGGGCATTTTGTACTGGCGGCCATCTTAGATTGGAAATTTGTGAGAGTGTAAAGTATTCTACTAGTCAAGCCCTTTCATTTGAGATGTATTCAGTTTGCGGGGTTGTGAAAAAAATATATATACCTCCATTTTGCGGCCACCTCGGATATACAATGATACTGAATATATTAAATTGTACTGTCATCAGAACAAAATATAATATCATATCAATCTATCAACAGGAAGGCAGTAAAATTTATATTACTATATTTGACCCAAAAAAAAACAAACAAATAAACAACAAACAAGGAAGCTAGATAACCGTTTGATAGTAAATAGTAATAAATCGTTTTATTTAATTAAACAAAAATATAAATTTCATTTTTAAATACAAAAAAAAAATTAAAATATATTTTATTTTATTTTTAAAAATAAAATATATTTAAAAATATAAAAAATTGTGTCCCACCGGTACAGGGACCAAGCTACCGGTGGTTCCAGAAACAGGAACCTCGGAGGTCTTCTCGGAGACAAATGCCTTCACATGTATGACCACGTTAGGGTCAAAACGCGACGTAATATCCAAATGTACCAAAGCTTTGGAAACAATTCTACTTTCACCACCGACTCCTGAAATTGTACTATTCACAGGTATCTTTCGTAATCCGAGAGCCTGAACCGTAGATTCGGTTATAAACGATGACTGTGAACCCTGATCTAAGAGAGGTCGAATCATAAAACCTTCACCGGTTTTCATCCTGGCTTTAACCAACGCCGTGGCTAGTAAAACCTGACTGAATACTCTTCCTGTAGAAACACACGCAACTACCGATTGAGAATTTGAGGAAGAACTAGCCTCTCCCGCACCATCTTTATCACTGCCAGTGCTACTAATCTCACCAGTACTCCTACCAAAATTGCCTTTAGGATGCAATAGGGTATTATGTTTGCCCTTACAAATACGACACCTCACGTTATGATGACAGAACTTTGCAGAGTGATTGCTTCCCAAACAACAAAAGCATATATTATTAGATTGAACAAACTTGCGGCGAGTGTCAACTGATTCCTTAGTAAATTTTTTACAGTTACCAATTTTATGTTCTTCTGTACAAAACGGACATTGTACAGTCAATGCGTGAAATGTTTTGGCCGGGTTAGAATGTTGATTGTTGGAATGAAAGTGAGGTTTACTTGTTTTAACCCTATTATCCGGTGGCAAAAACTCCATGGCACGATAACGATTAGTTAAAAAATCTTTGAATTGAGAATATGTGGGCAGTTCATCGGATGAAGTGTTGTCGGTAACACTGAACTCCCACTGTCTTCTAGTCTCCGGGTCTAGTTTTAAAGTAAGAACATGAATGACAATGACATCCCAACTATCAACATCAACAGCAATATTTTTTAATGCCGACAAACAATCATTTGTTGTATCCATCAAATCCTTTAAGCCAGTTGAGGACTCATTCAGTAAATTTCTTTGACTAAACAATCGTTTTAAAATGTAGTTACAAATATTTTTTTTATTATTATATCTCTGTTCCAACAATTGCCAACACCTTGTGGAATTATCTTCTGTTACTGGAATATGTCTTAATAACTGTTCAGCCTCACCTGTCAGATAGCCTTTTAAATAGTGCAATTTCTGGACTCCATCTAACTCATTGCTATTATGTATTAAGGAACTGAACAAGTCTCTAAACGTATTCCATTCAGAATACTTGCCCGATAATACAGGAATATTAATCTTTGGCAACTTAACCTGGTTAGATTTTATAATTCTATAACTACTTTCTTTAATTTCATCAGTATCAAATGAATTCAACATTTCTTTTATCATACTCTGACAAGTTAAATAATTTTCTTCAACCTCATCATAGAAATCATTCTTCATGTAAGGAGTTTCAACTAATTGTTTACGCGGTACTTTATGTAACAATTGTTCGTGACCGATTATAAACTGAGACCATAACTGTTCAAGATTAGCTAAACGGCCTTCACCATAGTGTTTGGTGAGTCTTTCTTTAGACGATTTTTTATAATTTACCAATGCCTTTTTAATATGTTTACCTATATCCTCTTGAAACAGTAGCAGGGAGTCAATTTCATAAACCGGATCAGATACCTTAGACATAGTGAAATTGTATCAATGAGATTTTATGTTTGACCGAAGGTCACGAAATTTTCTAAGTCTTTTTTACACAATTAAATTCTGGGTAAAATCCGGCATGGATTCCCCGTACCTTCGTTTTTCGTGTAATTATTCTAAGTCTTAACTAAAGCATGCACAAATTAAAGATAAAAGTCACAAAGAAATAAAGTTCAAAATGGTTAACCAAACAAATAACACTTTAAAGTTCACACAAATATCAAAGTAATATTTTTCTTATAAATAAAGTTCAAATTGTCCAAATTTCTTGTTTAAACGCCAAAGGCAATATCACCGCACTATGTTAATATCTTCTTAGGAACAAGGTTTAAAATAGAATCCAATAAGTACTCACAGATTTTTCTCAAGAACACTTCATAGTATTATAGGTTACCGAAACGTCATGGCATGTCACGCTCCTTCGTCCGCAGTAGCTCCGCGACCGGGTTGCGCAGCTTACTCCGCTATAACACCACGTGCCTTCAATCTAACTGCTGGTGCATCACCACGATACGGTTGCTTCTAGAACTGGATTTTTATCTTGGTTCCTCCTCAGACCCGACAGCCTGCAAGCTTCCTGGATCGGGGTATGCCACCCTATGTCCACCTCAGACCTCTTTGAAGATCTGCAACCTCCCACAAAAATTGCGCCCCACCAAAGGCGCCCTTCGAACTGACTAAAAGTCAAATCCGACTCGCAGGACCATGAACAATTCCTTTGTTCAGGGATTCGAGCGTAAACGAGGAACCTCCTTCTTGATACGTGCCGTATCAAGAAGGAATGCTTTTGCATCAGGCCCTTAACGTGAGCCTCTGAAGGTGTTGGTCGAGCCTCTTAGCAATCAACCCATGTCCTGATATGACTATCGGCACAATGATTGCTGAATCCACATCCCACATATCGACAACCTCATGGGCCAGATCCAAATATTTTAATTGTTTCCCTTTTTAGCCTTTATTAGGATTGCTGGAGTTAATTTTATTTTCCGCATTAAACA
Organism: Tyria jacobaeae; assembly: GCA_947561695.1. Taxonomy (NCBI): domain Eukaryota; kingdom Metazoa; phylum Arthropoda; class Insecta; order Lepidoptera; family Erebidae; genus Tyria; species Tyria jacobaeae. The sequence goes on along the minus strand of OX387213.1, from coordinate 13,306,097 downwards.
CGGAAAATAATAATAACACAATTAAGGTAACTACTCCCCTGTTATCACGGAAATGGAGAACACAGAGAAAATTAGAAATGCAATAAATTAAAGAAATCAATGTATTTTTGAATCAGTATTATGTTCAGTCATGCGTTCACGTCGGTAACGTTACCCATTTAAAAAAATAAAGAATATTTTTAATGTGTATGTGCATTTTTAGTGTGATATAAATCATAAAAAAATGGTTGTAAGTATGTAGGTACTGTTTTAACCAAAATACTTATAATATGCGAATTAATCGTAAACAACATTTGATAGCACCTTTACGCATTCATTTGATAAGTTGTAGACTGACGCACACAACCTCATCATCCACAAACCTTATCACATCTACGTTGATTCGTATCGCTATGAGTTTAACCGTGGTCGAAGCAAACTCACTGATGATTCTCAAGAAGGATGTCCTTCTACGGCGACTACTGAAAATGATGTGATTGCTGTACGGCTCATGGTAGACGCTGATAGAAGGGTGATATATAAACAGATTCGGGTAAGTTTAGGCATTGGTATGAGACAAGAACGAAAATTCGTACATGATCATTTAGGCATCAGATGGATACCTCATAATTTGGCGAAAGATCCAAAACGTCATCGTTTGGATTGGTACCGCTCAATGCTTAAAAGTATGACGGAGGTGACTCGAATGCTGTATAGGTATGAAATTGTCACAGGTGATGCAAGCTGGATATTATATTATTTGGTTTCCAAAAGACCACCTGCGCAATAGATGTTTCCATTCGAAGATTTGCCGACAGAAGTAATGAAGGGAAGAAGTCTTTGTGTTAGTGAGTCATCCTCCTTACAGTCCCAACCTTGCACCTTGTGACTTTTATTTATTTCCAAAAATAAAAGATAAACTCAAAGAAATTCGTTTTATGAACCCTGAAGATGCTTGCGTTTGAAAACGTGGTGGAAAAGATAAAAAGAGTGGGCTCACTGTATCAGTCAATGGTTCCATCGAATGTGAGAGTGCTTAGAAAAGAACGGAGACTGTTTCTAAAATCAATAAAAATAATAATAGGCTTCTATACCATTCCATTTTTTCTTTTATAAAATCTTTCAGTGTCACCCCGTAGATACGAGAGGATATAGGTCTGAGTGTGTATTGTATGTATGTATATAGAAAAGGTGAAAGTTTTCAAAGAATTGCAATTAATGGACTAGGTCAAAATATTTTGTTTTAGGTTACATTGAAAATAACATATTTTTTGGTTTATGTAACATTGAAAATAACATTAAATAGAAAGTTGAAGTAGATCAATCTAGATAAGGTACAGAAATACATTAAATGAAACTGTGTCTGATTTTCAAATACGTATATTATCAAAATTAATATTTATCTTTGCTAAACAACCAAAACTATTTTAACATGGGTTGCTTGATTCGGAGCCTTTCAACAAATAACTTTATATGTGTGTTTTATAAGCTTTCGTAATATTACCTCACTCAAACAAATGTAGACACATTAAGTAAAATAAAGCTCAATATATATTTTTTAATGTACGTTTGCAAATATTTAACCTATTAATGTTAAAGTAATTAACAATAAAAATTACAAAATATCTCTGTGAGTTATATGTATAACTTCATATATTGATAGTAACTGAGAAAGTCAGGCGGCAAATGTGCGCAGTTTGTGCCTCATTAACGCTAATAGAAAGGCATTAATCTATGTTGATGAAAGTAATAATGAGCTCTGTCTTTCTCCGATCGATCTCTGCGATCTTTTAACCTTGAGTTGGGTCTAGACTTACAATACCACACTTTCGATAAAAAAAATGTAGAATCGGTCTACACTTGGTTGAGAAATCGCTTAACATACGTAAAACAAAAATACATAGGTACACTTAAACATAGAACCTCCTCCTTTTTTGAAGTCAGTTAAAAATATGTAATCTAAAATCATTATCTTGCAAATCCTAATATTACATTAGCTGTTTTGAAGTTCTCAATCATTTTTTCAGCTTTATATATTGTTGAGTGAAAAACATAATGTTAGCTGTCATTTAAGTGTAAATTCAGTGTATCCGTTGAAGTAAAACCGAAGGAATTCATAAAATAAAAATCACACAGTGCAAATAATGGGATATTTTATAGCAAACTGCCATCTGGAATTGCGGATGTAAGGTTAACGCGAGTAAAACAAGATACTTCAATGAATATGTTGACAAACGTGTAATTGGTATTTAATCTTATCTTGCCCTGTATATTACAGTTATCCTATGCTATAATTCGCTTTTAAACCATATTTCTTTTTCATTTTTGCCACTTTAATTATTTCAGTTTGCCACCAGCCACAACCTTTTTCTGTCGTTTATAATCTAAAAGTTAACTGAAAGAAATTACTATAAGCAAAAGACCGCCCATTTTCCTACTGTCCATCATTATCTGTTCCTAATTATGTATATTTAGAATGTGTTGTAAAATAAATGGTCTGGCGAAAAATGGCGACATAAAATCATTGTTACATTATCTAAATTTAGCGAGGAGACCGAAACATTCTCGTTATGCATTCATTTCTATCTACAAAGTTGTTTTTGTGACCTAAGTTCGCGAAATGACGCCCAACTGCCCAGCTGTCGTTGTTTTCAACAATTTACTTTTACTTTTCGTATTTTTTTACGAGCATGATGTTCGTCTCATTTTCATGAATTATAAAATTTGAACCCTGTTAAAGACATTTGATACTTAGACACCTTTAGACATATTACTCCTATATTTATATGATATTTCAATATAGTGTTATTTTCGTATCAATATGTCGTAATTAATAAAAATCTTTTTTAAAATTTTAAGTATTGGGGTCTAATTTGACGTTGCAAAATTAATGAAGAATGTTTTTTTTTTTATGGGATAGTGGGCAATTTGTTCCATAAGCTGGTTGCGCGAGGCAAAAAGCTTCTGGAGAAGCGCACAGTGGTGGATTGCCAATCGTCCAGGTGATGCGAAAGGGTATTTTGTCGCGTATGACGATGGCGGAAACCAGCAGCCGGTATAAGTCCGAACAATTCCTCTGAACACTCCCCATGATACAAGCGATAGAGGATGCAGAGTGAAGCTATATCTCTACGCAACGCCAAGGTGTCAAGTCGATCAGAAATATCTTGGCAGTCGATGATGTGAGTCGCTCTCCGTTGAATGCGGTCAAGAGGGAGAAGTTGGTACTGGTGTGCACCTGCATAGAGATGAGAACAGTATTCCATGTGCGGCCGAACCTGCGCCTTATAAAGTTGCAGGCGGTGGGCCAGGGTAAAATACTGTCTCGATCTGTTTAGCACACCAAGCTTATTAGAGGCTAATATGGCCTCTACTCTACTCTCTAAGTGACCGCGAAACTGGACTTCGCTTGATATATCGACGTCAAGGATTCCGATACTGGCTGATGCAGTTAGGGAAGTGCTCTCAAATTGAGGTGATGCAACCAATGGCATCTTTTTAGCGGTGAACGCGCAAACCTGTGTCTTCGTAGGGTTAAACTGGACTAGGTTAATTCGACCCCAATCTGAAACTTTTGATAAAGAAGTTTCGATTTCAGACACAAGTTTGGATCGGCTTTCGATGATTTTTACCCGAGAAATGTTAGCACGGCCGGTGTAAAGGGCATCACTCGTGCTATGGCTCTCGCACTCGCTATCAGAGTTTGCCCAGAAGATCGGATTTTTCTTTAGCGTCGTGGGTCAACGAATTATCTCCTATGTGCAGAGGTGGAAGGAATGGCTTATAAAAGTTCCCCTGGACAGCTTTGGCAAGAGACCAGAATGCACGAGTTCCGGAAGGGAGACTCACTAGTCTTTCGCTAATTCTGCCGATGTGAGCCGATTTCGCCCCAGCAATTACTCTTTTGAGGGACCTGGAGGCAAAGTTAAATTGCTTCTTTAATGTGCTGGTCTTTACATCCCGTGCCCATTAGCCCATGCTTGGTAACATTCCTGCTTTCGGCGAGACGCCGCTTTGCAGGTTCGACCAAACCAGGGCTGGGACTTGCCACCTGTGGGAATCAGGGAGAAGAGAATGAAAAGTTCCATACCCTGAAGCACAACATCCACGACAGAGTCGGCAACGACATCCGGCGAGAAGCAAACCTGCCTCCATGGGTAGGATGCAAAGAATGTTCGCATTCCATCCCAGTCTGCTGACCTATAGTGCCATACTGCTGCCTGTAGACTGCCTATAACTCGCGGCCGCAGCGAGTCAACGAGTGGCACTATGCTCCTAATCAGGCAATGGTCTGAAGAGCCAAGAGAAAGTAGTAATTTAATGTCACTAAACGGATGCATGACATCATGTGATAAAAGACATTGTATTAAAAAAAAACGAAAATACTTCTTGTTCTATGTTGTAAATGTTTACCATGCCCGTACACAATATTTATTTGTAAGTAGATCACAGGCTATAACTTTCCATAAAAAAGCGAGTAATATCGGGTGCTGAATGCAATTTTTCAAATTTTGCAGCTCTCTCCAATGCTAGTATTTCCATCGCATTAGCGCGGTCCCGTTGCAGCGCACTTCTCTACCATTTTCACTCTTTTTGATTTACGTTACAAGTCACGTACGAAAACAAAGCTGGAAAAGTATGTCATGTTGAACTTATATTTTACGAAAGGTATACCTTTTCAAGTACCACAACATATTGTATTTGTGTCATTATTTTTGATCGATCCTAAGGTTACCTAGAAATGATTGGATTAAGCAGGCCCAAATTACATGATCAAATTGACAAATGTATGTATATGTATGAAAGTTCTCCTGTAATAGTGGTGTACAAATAAAGTGTTCTCTACCTCTATCTATCTATACACATTGCATGCCTTTTCGTGGCTTCTTCTAAGTAGTTCCATTTTACTGTTAAGGTGAACGGTGTCTTGTTTTTTTTTTCGGATTTGGGTGTCTTTCTAGTATTTTTATTCAAATAAGAACATGGAACAATTGTGTACGTCTACAATAAAATGTGGATGGACCATACGCAAGGAAAATAATTTCACAAAGTCTGTTTTTTTCTTTTATTTTCATTTCCTAACCAATGGTGGACAATATGGCGGCCCATAAAATAGGATTATGGTTGATATTTTTATAGCTACTATTTAACCAATTTGTGTTTATAGGGGCAATTGAGAGAATTTATAAAGTGAAAACAAAGCCTTAGTAAAAACAAGCTAGTAGCAATACTGTATTTATCTCGAATTAGTTAATAAAACAGATATTCGTAAAAGGGTTTGTATTCCCTTATACCCTGTTTATATCTATAGCGGAATTTTAAATAATAACAATAACATTTTACAAATTAAGGTATTATTAGCTCACTAAAGATCTTTCCTCGTCGTTTCCACAACGAATTTATGATAACATTTTTTTTATTTATTACTTGCCATTCACTTTAGTACCGAATAATTTCCAGTAGTAATTACTTTATACTGGCAAAGTGTGCCTGTTTAATACACTTCTGACTCAGGAATCAGACATGTTTCTGACAAAGGATATTTAAATTCGGTATCTGTCGTAAGTTCTCGAGTCAAGAACAGTTTCAAGGTATTTTTAACGTAACGAATACCGGAAACGTGCTTACAAACTATGCTTAGAATTCCATTTTAAGAGAACGTGGAAGAGGACGTGCTCAAGTGACCGACTTTCCCACGATGATAGTACGAGTATAGTATGCCTTACCAAGACGTTTCTTTCATAGCTTATATCATGGTATCAGATCATCTATCCTTGAAACATTGTTTCAAGGATAGATGATCTGTTTATAACAACTAAGCTTTGTAAGCATCGTGTTTCGTTACCGATTATGCATAACCTAATTAGTGTACAAATCAATAAACCGAATACCGATGACGAAATACATGTATTAAAACTTATAAAACGTATATACGACACGTGATTTTCCCCTTACGGATAGTGTTTTTTTGATATTGTGTTTTTGCTAATTTATGTTTTAAGTTGTCTATAGCCACATATTTATTGTTATAGATCGCTGGCAACACACACAAATGATTTAATCTTTGAACAAAACATATAATAGGCGGAGGTCAGTCCATGATGGATTTCCCCAGTTTAAAAAAAATCTTAGAATGCGTTGACAACTTCGAGCTTAGTTGCTCCAACAGCAAACCGTTCGTTTCACTAATAATAATATTTAATTTTAAGGACGCTCTGCTACTTAAATGATAAAAGCAATATATTGTACAAATGTATAATACGTAGGTCATGGTAAGGCTAACACAAATTTTGCGACGGTGACGTTAGAATCTACTTTATACAAAGACATTGTTCTGATAACAAGAGTTAGCCACTTGAGCTGCTGTCGAATGAGCTCAACTCATTGTCTAGAAAATATCTTTACAACGTAAGTTTCCGGAGCAATGTGATATTTTACAATTTTCATCTGTAGACCTAATATTAGAATTCTGTGAAGACGTTAAAGTATGGTAACCTATGGGTAGCAGCGAGCACTGACACACAGCGGCAAACACAAGGAAATTGCTCTCTTCTCTCGGGAAATTGAGACGGCTGTCATAAAATTGAATATCTATATTTATATTTTCAAACAGAAAGCGATTCTGAACGCCTTTTATAAGTATACGAATACGCTGACGTAAACCGGACGCACGTACTCAATTATAGTAAGATTATCTAAAAAATCAACTATTCAGATTTTTGCCTTTTCGCAATACAAGGTGATAAAGCAAAAAATATGACATTCACGGAATCACCGCTACGAAAGTATTTTTTTTTTTTTTACCATTTCATTTTTCTCGACACTTATTACCACCACCATAATGTAAAAAATGTAACTTAACAAAAATTAAACATTTACGGAATCACCGAAAGTAAAACAAACTGTAGGGAAAAAAGTATCTGGTATGCTGTAACTTGATTAATCCGACAAGACAATACAAGGATAAAAAGTTTGAAGAGGAAAATTGCTAAGTTTCAAGGAAGCAGGAGAAATAGTGGAGGCAAGAACGTCCTAACAACATCACTCTTACAATATTGCAATAAGATGAGCTAAAATGATAAACCTGAAACAAATACCCATTATATTACAAACTGCATCAATAATAGACACAATAGTTGGGTAAAAAAAGGGAAATGAAGATGCTGAGAATTTGTTAAGCAAATATGATTTGCTGACTATTTCTATTTCGTTCATGGAAAAATCGCGTATGTTAAACACAACAATGCTCCAATGGGATTCTTTTCTAGAACATATTTGTGTTATTGATAGCAAAGAATGTTAATACTCTAATTTTTTTTTTTATTATTTATTTATGCAAACAAAAGTATAAAACTATAATCGGCTAAAGTACTAATTGTCAGAATAAATCTACGCCTCAAAGGACCAACTTTTCTAACTACAGGTTAAATTTCAAACTACATCTTAATCTATAACTCACAAAGGTACTGAATACAAAATAAAAACGTAGAGAGTGAAAAAAAAAAAGGGTTTGAAGCTTCTAGCAAGATAATTCATTTTTCTGTGTAAGCTCTTACGATTTTTAAAGAACATTATTAGACTTTACGGTAGGTAGTAATAAATTACTACACAGTCAGTAATTCTTTCAAAGCAAATATTCCAGCATAACGGAGCAAGAACATCAAACTCTGGTATATGTATATACATAGATAGTTGTCAAAATGTAAACTTGGCCAAGTGAAACAAAATTTAAAATTAAAATAAATCATAATAATGGTTCTTGTCGGCCACATTGCACCGCACTCGTAAATTATGCACCGTTGCATCCAGTCCGACTTTACTAGTATTTATATTACATGTATTTAACCCCACGTTACATACATATTAGTCTTAAATTAAGAGGGGTACTTGAAAATGATACACTTAATTAAGTATGCAAATGGTTTAGCAACCCCTTGCCGCTTGATGTTCTGACCCAACAAATTGTCTATAAAAAAAATTCTAGCTTATGAGGCAGTCCAAGTACAAAGAGTATCCTACGCCTATCTGAACTTAAAAGCAATTTAAATATATTTCATGTAATAATCAAAGAAATCTTTATCAAAAAACTTAAAAGTAGAAACTAAGTACTAAAATAAATCTTCAGACGAGTAGCGGGTTCAATTTGTCTGCAGAACTTTGACATGCACCACCCGATGTAGGCTAAAATATGTAGATAAAATCGCGTACAGGAGCGTAACCGAAACTTAGTTTTATTTGAGTTGCATAAATGAACGAGGTAGATTTGCGTCACACAAGTAGCTGAAGTAGAACACTGTCAACAGACTTTCTAACTGTCCAGATCTTGCTTCGTTCTACGGGCAAGTTTGGAGCTTATACTAGTATCAAATTCCTATACATACGTACATAAGGCACAACTAAGTTCAAACCTGTTACGCTAATAACAAAAATGTTTCATTAAAATATTATTATTAAACAAGCACAGGTATTATGAGGGCACTACAGGCACTGTTTTTTATGAGACAGGTGTGCTTAAAACATCCATATCAACCCAAGCCACAACACTCAAGAGAAAAATAATTTCAGCTTTACCTGATTGAGCGTTTAACCAAAACTAAGCCGGAGTCGGTCAGTTTGCTAATTAAATTTTTTGAATATTTTATAGTGCAATTTGAACAATGGTAGTTAAACTGTTGGTATATTGATAAGTCAGTTAAGGTTCGTTCCACATAAATGACTCAAAACTGTCGCAACTAGTGTTATCTGCCAGACACGTTTATTATTATACGAACGAGATGCTATCGATCGCTTTAACCACAAATCCATTCAAATCATGTGACGGTTTATGATGCTGCGAAATAACGCTATTCTGACGAGCGAAATCACGATTGCGGTTTATACTATTCAGCGCATATCACATACTGAGCCTTTTCAGAATACACCCCTAAAGCCTTATCCATATCCCCTAGACATATAAACAAAACAGGATATATTACAAAATAAAGAGCTTAATGAACATTGAATTTCACTGACTGATGAAGATAAGGCTGCATGTCAAGTAAAATTTTTATGGTACGTAATATTATACGTAATATTTTATGGGGTGGGGGGGGGAACAGACGGATCTCCTGATGGGGACCAATTTCGGGAACAACCGGTTTTCTATGAAGCCGTGGTATAGCACCGGTCGAGCCGGGCCATTTGTGCCTAAGCATGGCTCTACCAAAAGAATACTTATTGACCTTGAATTAAACGGCAACTACAGGCACACCCTCTTATTTAGTCATTTGTAGTATTTTATTTGGATTTTGTTAAAGTAAGAATTTCTCTTAAAGATTTAAATATAACTTTTTTTTTAAATGAACACACGGGTCACCTGTTGGTAAGTTACTTCCGCCGCCCATGAACACTTGCAACTCAAGAGTGTAAGCAAAACATGTGAAGTGCGTGTATTGTAGATCAAATTACGGATATAGGGTTTATTTTCCGGCTTTTAAGGCTCACTAGTTTTAAGCAATTTGCAACTGTAAACGGCTCACGTACCGTGGTCGCGCGCACAATGCATTCCGGTAATTATGCTAGAAAGGTTGGGGGCGCTGAAACACGGTACGTGGCATTCAACAGAACTTACAGATCATTACTATGTATAGAATATCCAAAAATATAGTAGAAAGCTTTTTTGGAAGAATTTGAAAACAACGTGTGAAAGAACTTCATAACGAACAAGGATAAAACATCCAATCTTGATTTTAAAGTTGTATAGAAAGTACTATTGACACGAAAATAGTGAGTTACTTAATTGACATTTGTATAAAATATATTAACAAATTCTTAATCAATAAACGATTACAAACTGTTGAAACTATTATAAACTCATATTAGTTCTTGAAATTGAGGTACCTAAGTCTGCCGCTTCTATTGTTGATTCTGGGACATAAATCATGTTTACTTATCATACCTCGCCTAGATCGCCTCATCAAACATGACAAGATGTTCGATCGATACCTGAATGTTTGAGTTACGAAATTAGAAATTTCGTAACTCAATCGACTCTTTGACCACCTGAGTCAAGCAGCGGATAAAGCGCAGGAGCAGTTTCCGACCGCCGAACTGGTGTTTTTGGGAGATTTTAACGCCCACCATGAGTCCTGGCTGGGATCTTCCAAAACTGACCACGCTGGTCGAACTGCCCACGCATTTGCTCTCACGCATGACCTTACCCAACTGGTACTCCAGCCCACCAGGATACCAGACATAACGGGTCAAGCGCCCTCTTTGCTGGACCTACTGCTGACGAATCACCCAGCGCAGTACAGCGTATCGGTTCTCGCCCCTCTGGGATCCTCCGACCACTGCCTGGTGTCGACCTCAGTGCCTCTAGTTACGCCTCCACGACCTGTGGTAACAAGGCGGCGGTTATGGCACTACTCGTCAGCAGACTGGGATGGAATGCGGGAATATTTTGCATCCATCCCGTGGGCTCAACGCTGCTTTAAAGATAGGGATCTGTCGCAAAGTGTGTCTGCCGTGACTGACGAAATCACTGTCGGTATGGAGTATTATATCCCCTACAGTGAAGTCGCCAGCACGAAGACCCGTCCCTGGTTCAATCGCGAGTGCATCCGGGCCGTTGCTCAATAGCAGTCGGCCTACCGCGCATGGATCAGGGCCCGCGCACATTGTGACCCAGACATTGATCGCCTAAAAGCAGCACTAAACAGAGCCACTAGGGAATGCAAGAGGGCTTACATCAGAGCAGATGCCCAGCGCATTGCACGGTTTGGTCAAGAACTCGTTGCGTACCCTACGGGTAGCCGTAAGTTTTGGCGATTGGCCAAAGCCGTGCAGTCCAACTATTGCCAACCTTCGCTGCCGCCGTTGAACTACCCTGACGGATCACTGGCCCACGAGCCGCAAGAGAAAGCGAATCTACTAGCTGACCTCTTTGCGGCTAACTCCCGAATCGATGACCGTTGCGCGCACACGCCCACCATTGCGTCCTGCGATTCCGCAATGCGGGATATTCGCATCCGGCAGAGGGATGTCCGTGCGGAGCTTCGGTCACTCGATGTCCGGAAAGCCAGTGGACCCGATGGTATTCCGGCGGTGGTTCTTAAGAACTGTGCACCTGAGTTGTCTCCCGTACTAACGCGCTTGTATCGCCTGTCCTATTCCTCAAGAATTGTTCCGGAGGCCTGGAGAGAAGCGAATGTTCAACCCATTCCCAAAAAAGGCGACCGCTCCGATCCAGCCAATTACCGACCTATAGCCGTCACATCCATACTCTGTAAGGTGTTCGAGCGGATCATCAACACCCAATTCACATCACAACCCAATGAACGGGTGATCTTCTAGCGTACGTCACACACCTTTGGGGTGAGGCTATGGATAGGCATGGCGAGTCCTTGGCCATCAGCCTCGACATTGCCAAGGCCTTCGATAGGGTGTGGCACCGCTCGCTTCTCTCCAAACTTCCTGCATTTGGTCTGCCACCTAAACTCTGCAACTGGGTTGCTGCCTTCCTCGAAAAGCGCCGCATTAGGGTTCTCTGCGACGGCGCGGCCTCAGACTTCCACGAGGTAAGCGCTGGTGTACCTCAGGGCTCCGTCCTATCGCCTACGCTGTTTCTTCTGCATATCAATGACATGTTGGCCCTTGGCAATATACATTGTTATGCAGACGACAGTACAGTGCACGGGCGATATTTCGGGCATCCTACTGCCAAGCTGGCAGACGTTGAGGAAAAACGACAGGAGCTTGTCGCTGAGCTCGACCGGGTCTTGAGCCGCATTTCCCAATGGGGCTGTGAGAATCTGGTCGAGTTCAGCGCCAAGAAAACACAAGCGTGTGTGTTCTCTAACAAAAAGTCTCCATTCCTTCCCCTTCCTACTCTTCAAAGCACTCAACTGCCACTGCAGGATAGGCTTAGTATTCTGGGTATGGATATTTGCCGGGATCTCAATCCACGCGATTACATCGAGAGTGTCACTAAGGCGGCCTCGCGTAAGCTCGGCGTTTTAAACAAGGTGAGACGGTTCTTCTCGCCCGAGCAACTGTGTCTTTTGTACAAGACCCAGGTTCGCTCGTGCGTGGAGTACTGCTCTCATCTCTGGGACGGCTATGCGCAGTATTTGCTTGACGCTCTCGATCGGTTGCAGCGGCGCGCAGTCCGCATTATCGACTGTCCTGAGATCACCCAGTCTCTTGAGCCTCTGCAGTTGCGAAGAGATGTCGCCTCTATGGCAGTCCTCTATCGCCTACATCATGGGGAGTGTTCTGATGAGCTCTTCCAATTGGTCCCACCTTCTCCCTTCCTCTACAGGACTACACGTGCTGGCCTGAGGAGTCACCGTTTGTGCGTCGAAAATATACGTACCCGAACTAAACGGTTTGGCTCTTCTTTCTTGTGCCGATCGGTAAAAGCCTGGAATTCTCTACCAGCGCACGTTTTTCCTTCCCACTATGATCCCGGGTCTTTTAAGCGGGGCGTGAAAAAGCATCTCACCAGGCCGCCATAGTATGGGTCACCATGCTGCATTGACTAGACATGCAATGAGGATGGTGACCACCACTCTTTGACTCCACCTATTGCTTTCCATCAGGCAAAGTGGAGTCACTATGGTAGGCTAATATATAAAAAAAAAAAAAGCATAGCATTTTACTTTTATAATATATAATGGATGCTGTATCTTAAATCCAAACAGCTAAAACGGTCGCTTGAATGCTAGCATTTAGCTGGAGATAAATGGGAACACGGACAAGGCCCTCGAGCCTCGCAAAAAATAATTATTCCGCCCGCAATCCTCACACAAAGCCAAAACTCATTTTTAGCTAACGCTACGTGTCACAATATCTGCAACAATTCCTACAATAATATTTGCAGGTTTGGGAATTCATATAAATGCCGGGTGTAAATATACATATCTACATATGTATACTATAGCCATCATGAAATTACTAAATTAAATAAAAATTACACTAAATTGACATTGACAAAAATTATATCAAGGCCTCCGACATCTTAGCAGATGATTTTAAGCAGCGTCTGTAGTTGAGAGGCACCGCTGCGGCAGATATGCTAAAATAAATACGGGAAACGTCTTTTCCGTTTCCAGATAATATTTTTCGTTTTGCTTCAAACATTAACAACAATTCGTTCGAAACAAAAACTGTGAAGGAAGCTGAAAATAATGATGTCCTGTACGGTAATTACCGGAGTAGTTGGTCGATGACGAGTCGCGTTCAACGCTAAACGTTCTGGAGGTGAACCTATTTCCGCGTCCACGCGGACGCGGAAATGGTAGCTGCATCCGGCCGCAACAATCGGCGTTCTCGTCCGTCAGCCACCCTCTATGTAAGCACAACAACCTATAACGGTCCGTTCAGTTTGTAAATAGACAAAATAAAATGTAAAATTAAATTAAATACTACAATATAAACACGATTGTGGTTCGTGGTATGTGCACTTTGCATTAGGTAAAATAAAACGGAGAGGTCAGAAAGTTTAGAAAAGTAAAACTTTTTTGTTGGCCGTGCAAATTATGAAAGATAAAATGTTATGAGCATGTCCTGTAGAAAAAGAGCCTAAGGCATTTCTTTTATCTAATGAATTCGAAAAATTCAACGTTTATTCATAATGATTTTCATAGAAAGATTCTAGAGAATATATGATAAATTATAATTATAAAACACACCCTTCGGAAATATGTGGTCATATTCTAGGGACATGTAGTTGACCCTGAGAATAACGTTAATCGCTAACACTTTTATTAAAATCGTGATTTTTAACTTTTCTACTTTGAAAACTAGAAAATTTAAACTTAAAATTTATCTATAATCCTAATATCTTGTAAGAGGCTAGGCTGGCATGAATAAAACTTTAGGTATTTATTTCCAAGGAGGTTGGTGGCATACACGAACTTTGGCGAAAATGTTTACATAAAAATAATATAATATTTGAAAATTACAAGAAAATTCAACAACACCAGAAAAGATGTTTTCCGAAAATATTTCAAAATACACTTTTTTGAAACTTTCTTAACAATTTTTTGGCTAAATATAACGTTCTTAAAATTAGACCATACTTTTCTGAAACACAAACAAACAGGATATTTACATATTTACTACAATTTTTACAATCTCTCGTCCACCCAAAAAAAAAATCTTTCTATTCATCCACTATTCAAATTGCGTCCAATCTGACGCTTTCTGAATATTTTTAGTATGTACGGAAAAACGTGTTTACGTGACCTAGTAAGTAAACAATAATGGCGACCAGGACCGAAATTCTGCTATTTTAAATTAACGTACAAGCCACTAAAAAAAGGTATTCTATTAACATAAAGTCACAGTGACACATGTGTGACAACAGTGTCGATAGAGTGGCAATGTAATGACAATGGCACAACCATCAGTGGTGCTGTCAATAATATTGCCGTTTCAGGAAAATTTAATATACCATTACAATATAAATTCAAAATGTTTTTTTTTTATATTTTGGTGCTAAAATAGTTAATTTTATAAGGATTTATTATATTTATTGATACAAAAGTGTAAACGTTGTAAAAATCACTTAAATCATCTTAAAAAGGTACCTACATAAGATATAGATATGTCTCATGCAGGATCGTGTTTTGTCCTTATTTATTTTTTATACGTTATATTTCAACTATCTAGAAAAGTGTGTGTGTGTGTCCAAATGTGTGATTTTTTTTTAAACTTGATGCCTTTAGATCGATTTCGAACACAGATAACTGGTGCGTAGTTGTCAGACTCAAAAAATCTAGGATCATGTTACAAATTTTCCATGATTCTGGCAGAGGTGCAAGCAAACACGAACAACGCACGAAGATGTTGCTTATTTTTTGTTTGTTAGCCCATGTCCGATCGAGTCATTTTCATTTGTTCCATTCATGTAATCACGAACTTTATAGAGGTATTTACTGGAAAATTCACTCTCATCTTTACAATGTGGATTTGCATGACAATAGAGGGTGACAGTTTACTGATTTTAGCTTCTAATAATTAACAGTACAAATTAGTTCCGTTGTAGACGTGTTCTCGTTTGAAATATAATTTACCATAACTTACGTTCGAGATATAATATTAAGCAATACATACGTTGGTGAGTTAATATGTACTTACATTAAGTATGAGTGACATAAATATTTATATAAACAACGGTATGTGTAACAGTCTAGAAGAATTTGAAAATTACTCACATTTATCAAACCAAGACTGAATAATATGCATGTAATCTTCTTTATACGAATAATATCGCATGATTTATGTGGTTGACATTATTTATTAGCTACGTTTAAAACCGCGTCGTAATTCAGAAAATTCAATACTGTTTTCCTTTTTAAGTGTTTGACTATTTTTTTAGTAGACCTGTTTTTTTTTGTCATTACATTAAGAGGAAGTAATAACTGCATCTAATCTGATACTGTAGAATAAGGGGGATATCTAAATCGTAGTGATAAGATATGAATGCTTTGTAAAAGATCCAACGATATATTCAAGTTCTGTAAATACGTTCTATATTTTCTCGTATGTACTTACTTATCTGATGATTGTTCTCGATCTAAAAGGTTCGCTTACCTGAAACAAAGAATAATAATGATGAATTACTCGTCCTCATGAATAAGTCAGGAAATAAGCTCCAAGCGCTTACAATTTTGCTGAATAAACAGTCTTGAGAGAATCGGAGAAAAAAGCAGCTTCACGGACTATATATGTTTTTACATTAGAAAATTTTTAAATAGCTACTGATTGAGCTATTTAGGAGGTTGCTTAATACCGTCTATATTGTGATCTCAACATTTCAAAGCCTCATACATTATTACTATACAATACTACGCGAACTAATAAAAGAATCTATCAAGTAAGAAGTTTATTTTTAAATAACAATTATTTGTATATAACATTTTCAACAAAGAAACATTCTGTTGCAAAATTTTTCTCCCACTTAACGTAACCCTATTCAATAGCCAGGGCTTCACTAGACGTGTTTCTTACCGCAGTTTTCATAGCGAGTAGAAATCTATGGTTAAGTACGTATTGTCCTATACGAAATAATTATTCGAAGCTTTGCAAGGAAATTAATCATGTAAACAATATCAATTTATTCGACTTCGATATTCACGTTAATCGACGGGTATTTCATCTAAAATTTAGATTAGTGATTTTATTAAAATTTAATGACTATTTATGACCCGACATTTTCCTTGCGACATAAATTATTATCAGGCTTTTTATGACCCTCTTAACCTAACTGATCCTAAATTTATAATAATTAATATCAATTTTCATTATTTGCTCATTAATGTAAGGGGAATAACGGTATATTAAAAGTGAAAAAAAAGCTACCGGTAAACCTACAAAAGCTGGGTTTTGTTACGGCGTACTTACTTTTGTGAATATATTTGTTTTAACGCGATAGCGGTTCTATTGACCTTAAGGCTTGTTAAGGAATATTTCTACACCGAATTTACACATCCAATTTACTCGGTTGGTATTCATATTAAAACTGCTCTAGCCGAATCTGATAATATGTTAGAGACCACGATAATGTTGGTTGAAGATTGTAGAGGCTTTGTTAAAGCTCGTATGATAGAAATAAATAAGCGTATATTTCTTTTGTCCCATAGTGGACAGGTACTTCAAATTTTGTATATAATAGATTACTTTGAGCAATATCTATATAAAGGCCACATAGCGCGACATCAAAACTGACAAAACCTTTATAACAATGTGTCATATAAGCATATAGGTTATCATTCTTCTAGTAACGTTGTATACAAGCAATATCATATCTACTAGAGAACGCCTGCACGTCGAATTTGGGCGATAAGTCAATCAATGATCAACCATTTTCATGTTTGGTTTTGTATCAATGAGTATACCTAGTTATACACATGATGAATGAATTGTCTGAACTAACATTGTACAGCCATCATATGCCATGAGAGGTTAGCATTTACACTTGGATAGCATTTGTTGGTTGAAATTAAAAACTTAAGAAATATAAAAATTGAATGAGTCTTGTGATGAGAAAGAAATATACCTTTTTTTTGGTTTTGATGGCAAAAACATTGATAATCCGGATTTTCATGATTTTCAGGATTTTCAACACTATAAATTGACAGGACGATTTACATGCTGACTGGGCGACAATTTAAACAAATATATAGAACAGTATACGCAGTGTCTACTATCCCTCATATTAAATCATGATTAGCTGTTTATAATTTAGACTCTCTAGATTAACTTGTTTCTGGAGGTTTCCTCCTCAAGATATTCCTGGGTCCCTTGCCTTGTTTTAGTCGGTACGATTACGACATACCAGCATATGAAAAAAATAACGAGGTTCATTTGGTTGTGGCGAGTATATAATAATATAAAATCTTGAAAAAAACTTAATATCTTTTAACATTAAACTTTTATGTCGGGTAGCTTGGATCTTGATAGAAATAAATAAGTGTGAAAAAAATACCTTGTTTTATATGACTAAAAACGAATTTATTTATTGTTATAAGTATTTAAAAAGCTTGTCTATATAAATTTGTTGTGTTTCGTGAAATAGACGTTCGTTCCAGAAAAGGATTACTTTTCACATCTACGATTGAATCCAGACCCTTTCTTCAAAAAGATACATATTTTCTCTCAAATTATCGTAACCATGTCTTGTCTGATAATTATGTCATAATTAAACATATTCAGTATTACTACTAGTTCGATGATGAAATAATAACTCATAAGGGATTTATTTGCTTTCAGAAGTGAGCTTCAAAGGAAAATTATGGACCCTCCCATCTTCAAAGTAAGGAGGAAAGATACTCTTCATTAACCATAAATTACATTTTATGACATATAGGAATGAAACTCAGCGCGTATATTATTTTGATACATTTCTTTAAATAATAAAAATGAAATTGCATTGCATCAGCTCGTTTTTTTTATATATTATAGGGGGGCAGACGAACAGATGGATCACCTGATGGTAAGTGACAACTGCCGTCCATGAACACCTGCAACTGAAGAGTAAGAGGCAAGTATTATTGGATGATACCGAAATTTTCGCGTTTCACTAAACATCTCTTTATAGATTTTCTTCTACCTATAGATAAGTCATGTCATTCATTATCTAAGCGATTAGATAATTTCCCCGACTTTCATCAAGTTATTTTAGCTTTTATGGCATAGTCAAGGAAAATATGTATATTACTATAGTAACATAAACCGATTCTTCTCAATATGTTTTAAATTTCAGTATCTCCTGACGCCATCTATTACTTTAGCAGTAACACCTTCTTTTTTAACTACCGCCATCTATACTAATATTATTTAACGAATAATAAACATCGCAATATGTTATGTAAACCTCTAACGCTAAGGCTAAGCGCTATCTCGCGGGTGGATTTTGAAACTACCAACAGAGTTGCTATACAAAATACACGATCAAGAAAGCTTTGGACAGATGGCGCTGAAAACGGGAAGATATGTTTGTAGTTTCTTGAGAATAGACTAGGTGTCGCTACTGAAAACCTAAGATTTCGAGGATCAGCTTTGTTGAATAGAAAATTGCCAAGATAACTGGAATAATAACCATAGCTTATTAGATTAGATCAGATTTTGCTTTAGTAGAACTAAAGCAAAAACTGATCCAAATACACTTCAATAGAAAAATATATGTATATATGTATGTATACCAAACTAATGAAAATAAAAGGTATGTAGGTAAACCATGTACAAATAAAAGAAGTTACAGTAGCTACCGGAGTACCCTAGCTAATACTGTTTTGTCAGGGTACTAAAAATTCGTTCCAAGTTTTCTCAGAAATTGCATTGCATACATTGTAAGACATAAATACATAAATCAGTAAATGTACATACATACAGCCCTACGTTCATTCTAAGGTTTTTTGTGGTATTCAGAGGAGAGGCTATTTACATAGGGTTTCGATAATAGTACAAGCATTAGGCCTATGAAGTTTCCTTAATTTAACTTACTTAACGAGGTACCAATATTAATCGTTATAGTATAATTAACTGTTGTTACAAAAACAGTTAAAAAACATTTATTCACATGAATTGGAGGGAACCATAAATTGCTTTGGAGCGGAGCACTTTTCATGTTATCGTAGGTAATAAATAACATAACTGAACTGTATTGTCCGTAGCGTACTTGCATTTGTAGATTTTAACTATCGCATTGAAATGCGAATATTCTTTAAAATCGTACACTCCTGAAGGGGTGGTCTTGGCTTACCAAGACCACCCCTTCAGGATCCCTTAGGATCGTCGGTTAATTTCACGAAGCGAGCTTCACCTTTTGGAGCCCGCTTATCGTTGAATTTTGGGACATGTTGTATGTGAATGGTTATAAAATATAAAACAGGTAGTAAAATTTACGAAATAGGCTTATATATGCTATATATATGGCGGATGCTTATAAACAAAGTAATATATTCAGTACTTCTTCGGTTGTATCGTTTGTAAATAATTACATATAGTATATGTCAAGTACCGTATGTACTTAAAGTCATGTTAAACAAACTAATCTTTAGTAACAGTTCTTCCTTTTACCGAAGTTATACACGTAATCTGCTAGATATATGTATAAACAAGAGAGTTGGAGTTAAGTAGTTGGCCCATACTTCACATAACTTTCGTAAAGATATCAGTCAGATAAGTTTTCGTAAGAAGCCACAGTTTGCGCCGAAACTAGACAAGGAAATCATACTTATTGGCTAACTTTCTAATACTGAACGACCACATAGTGCAAAACGGGACAGCGCTAGCTCATATGGAAATAGCTAAGCCGCTTACAAACAGGTTGCAAACATAATCTTACTTAATAGGACACAGTCGCATTGCTCTGGATCTAGTAGAAGTAATGGTATACCACAATCATCGCTTTTGACCCAGGCAATACTGGTATTGCCGTCGGAAAATAACATAACACGTGCGTCACACTGAAAGAAGTTTAGTTTAGAATAGGCCAGTGGGAAAAGCAGCCAATGATTTTTTTTTTTAATTTCAAAGTAGGATCTCTTTGGGAATCTGTAGATGTGTAGTGAATTCATAATAAATTTCATTTATTTTTACAAATTGGCGGCAATTTAAAAAGTGTATGTGGTGCATCGAAATCGAAAAAAAATCGAATTTCGAAAATATGACGGAGGTGATTCAAATGCTGTATATGACATTTTCACAGGTGATAAAAGCTGGACATATTGTTAAGAACCCGAAAATGAAAGACAATCTGCGCATTAGATGTTTCCATTCAAAGATTTGCCCTCAAAAGTAAAGAAGGGCAAAAGTCAAGGGAAAAAGATGATTGCTTCATTCTTTGGACGGACGGGTCATTTCAGAACAATCATTCTAGAAGATAAAAGGACTGTTACTGCAGATTAGTACGTCAGTCATTGTTTACAGCCTAAGAAGCAGGATCTTCCTCCATTACGACGACAACGTTCCAGCTCACTCCGCCAGACGGACTATCGAATATTTGTCGAAGATGTGGAGTTAGTGAGTCATTCTATTTACAGTCCCGACCTGCCAAATTGTGACTATTGTTTATTAAAATAGAAATTAGCGGAATTCGTTTTATGAATTGCTAGCTACTGAAGATGCTTGCGTTTAGAGCAATCCTCAAAGAAGAGTTTGCTTACTGCTTCAGTCAATGGCTTCATCATGGAGACTACCTCGAAAAGCAATAAAAAATTTACCGGGCTTGTATATCATTCCATTTTTTATTTTCTTAAAACTTTCAGGGAGACCCCCTTAGAGCAACGCAGCGAGGATGCGATAAGAGTGATCGTGACGTGCCTTATAATGACGACAATAATTCATGAATACGGAATTCCAAAAGAGTTGAGATTTAAGGTGTATCCTGACCTAATTAGAAGCGGCCCTGCATTACGCTAAGGAGTAATAAATAAGCTATTTTACTGTACGTCTGATTCTTAAATATATAAGACTTTTATAAAACACTCTTGTCTCTTGTCTTCTGTCTAATATCTTGTCTAATAATAAATCGTTTTATACATATATGTATGTATAAGGGTTCTAGACACAGCGTGTAAGTCAATATAAAAATATAATATTTAGGAGTTGTTTGTTTACTTTTTGTGATAAAGGAAATTTGTAATAAGTATGAAATACTTGAAAATCGCATGTGCTTACGGTCTGCTGAAGCGGAGTAGCTAATGGTTTGAACTGTTCAGTATCTTCGCTTCGCTTTGCTCTGAATAAACAGTGTGGTATATTTTCAATCTCTACGGGTTGTATAATACCAAACTGTAATAAAAAAAATAATTTAAAAAAAAAACTGTCTCATAATAACACCGCCTCCAACTTCCAGCCTCATGTGTGTAACTTAATACATTTCACTTTTTACGATTTATATATAATATTAACGATTTACGCGAATTTTGCCTAAGTACATTTGTAACGAAGCAAAATTTGCGTAAAACAAAAAATTCACGCAACATGTTAAAGATAAAGTGGGAGTTAAGAATCATCAAGAAATCAAAGAGATCGCAGGAAATCAAGAAGAGCGGCGATTAAAGAGGTAGAAGAGATAAAAAAGTAGGAGGGCAATGTAATACAATAAAAATACTTATATACCTACATTTAAGATAGTTAAGATTATTATAAAACTGCATCATTAATTTTTATTTTTTACTGACAAATGGAAAATTAAATCATATACCCTATGTCACTATTAAGACGATTCAAATGACACATGCCCAAATCCAACAAACCGTTAAAACATACACATTTACATACTTAGTCTGACTATAAATACTGTTAAATTTAAAAAAAAACTATTAAATTACATTTAAATGTGGAATCTGTCATTCTGATATGAATATTCATTGTGATTTCTCATTTTCGCGCAAACCCATGTTAAATATTTTTGTGATACTAAAATGGAGTAGGATGTCAAAGAGAACTGAATTGCTGTAGAAGCATTACACAAAGTAGGTATGGAGGCAAATGCCAATTTTTTAATCTCTCTATCCGCTTGGTATTGTCGATTTTTTGTATACCGGTCTATGGATAGAGGATAGATACAGTGAAACCTCCTCTGTTTGTGACAGAAAAGGATCTGGGCGTCCAGAGTATTCGTACGAACAAGGCGATCAGATCATTGAAGAAAAGCATTCGAAGAAATCATGCCCGGAAGCAAAACATTTTATCTCGGGAAATGAATATAACACCTAGAACCAAGTCACGTATTTTAAAAGATGACTTATTAGTTGCATCCTATAAGAGACGTACTGGTCATTATTTAACTGATAATTTAAAAATGAATAGGGTGGTAAAATCAAAGCAACTTCTAAAGCGGTACACAAAGGAAGGTTTTTTTTTTATTTACTGAGCAAAATTTTATGAATGACCGAGAGATGTTCAAATTGGCCAAGTTTATGCTGTAAACTCTATAGAACCTTTCCAATTAGTCAGCAGAGTACAACGTAGGCATTATCCGACGTCGTTGATGGTTTGGTGGGGTGTTAGCTATCAAGGAGTGACTGAGCCACATTTTTGTGAAACAGGTGTTAAAACATCGGCACAAGTGTGACAAGATACGATCCTTGAGAGGGTGGTTAAGTCTTTTAACAACACCATGGTCCGTAATGGTTCATAAAGCTTGATCCACTAAGTGGTATGGAACGAACGTTTCTTACTTTATCAGAGCTGAAGACTGGCCTTCATCTAGGTTCCAGTCTAAATCCGTAGGATTATGATTTAAAGTCCGTTTTAGATTTGGAGCCCCTAAGACAATCCACAAAATTGGCAGTCAGGTGTTTTTCCACGGAGAGAGTGCGTGTTTCTATTGACAACTGGCTTCAACGTTTAAACAACCGTATTAAAGCCAATGGAGATTATTGTGAATAGGCTTCATATATTTTTAATGCTATTATATTAATGTATAAACTAACACATATTACAGTAATAAATGTTTTATATGATTATATATGAATGGCAGAACCGTGTTTTTACATACCTACATACACTTGAAAAACATTATTTTCTTTCTTTAAAAAAAAAATTAAAACAAATATAATTTCCATTAGTCTTATTAAAATAACAAATATTGAAACCGACAAGAATTCTTAAATAAGTTCCCCATTCAAAAGCGGGCGGTGAACCTTTTGACAATGTTATCAGCTCGCACGTGAAGTTCATTCCTGATTCTCACGTTTGATACTGTTTCAACTTCCTCTTTCATCTTTTACTACAATCGAGGAAATTGACTGATATGTGTAAAAGACTAAGAGCAACACAAAAAGAGTATATTTTACGTTCAAGCTTGCATAACAACAGCCAGAGTTATGCTTCATAAAGCATTTACTTTATTTTCTTGCATTTCTATTCACAAAGCTGCTCGCTGCTACGGTTTTGATAAATGCTTACTTTTTACACATGCTAAAATATGCAAGTCGTATTCGTCAACCGTTGGGCGCCAATTAGCGTTATTTTTTGTGTCAGAATCAGAGAAATCGTAATCGGATTACGGGGGGTAGGCGAGTGCCTGGCTTGGACAGGTGGACGGGCGGGCGCAGCGTGACCGCAGTGCGCTGGTCGGCCGCATTTCGCGCCCAGATTTGCTAATTAATTCCAAACGCATACTTTAGACACCACTTAAACACACACACGGCTCTCCGGCAACGTGACGCACGCGCTACTCTTACCGAAGCAGCTATCGTCTAATGCCGCAATTCGCATACATGACCTAAGGCATTACCATAAATAGGGAACACTTGTACATTTTCATATTAATCTCAGGTAAGAACCACTCTGGTGAAACAATTTCCCCGCTTGCACAGTAATATACGAGTATTCATGGTAAATATTTCCTGTGCGGTACACAAAAACAGGATACTGGACCACAACGGCACAAACTCAAATTATGTTTTTATTGAACTGATTGGCTGGAATGTGCTAGAATGAAACCGAAGTCATATATTATATTACTTATGTTGTTGTATATATTATACTATTTATTTTTTTTATAAATGGCACTCATGTCCGCTATCCTATCACGTTAAAATAAACGAATTTATTTAAATCTTTTAAGTTGCGATTAAGTTTATTTTAATTGAATACGTATCTATGACGTCATCGAAACTTAAACTAAGGAAAACCTCCTTCTGTATATACATACATATATGTGTTTAAACTAAGTAGTGGACCAAAAATAGTTTATACATACTTAGCAGCATGTAAGACTACATACTAAACCGTACACATGATGATAATAGAAAGATCTGGGGAGATAAAGTTGAATGCAATATCAAAGTGAATACTAACATTACAATGTGATTGAGAAGTCTAGAAAACGCACAAACTGTTTTTGTTAAATGTTGTATTACTCATATTTTAGTGATTGGAAGATGTAGGTGGCTCCTGGGCTCAATGACGATTGGAGCACACAATCATGATTGTCGATCCTAGAGCTTACAAAGGGCCCAAATTATTACCCACTCCGTTAGTTTGCGCCTCATGCCCTTTATGTTCCGCCATATTGTGCTGATCGAGTTCTCTGTCTCCGTTTACCTTTGTATTTACAAGCGTGAGTGTATGTATGTATGTACGAATTTCATTACATATAATCCGGAAGTATCACTACTTAGGAAAACTCGTAGTATTATTATCCTCATACCTAAGTTTCAGTAAATTATAACAAATATTATAAACGCGAAAGTAACACGCGATCTATATGTCCAGTGCCTTATCACGGCTAAACCGGTATTGTTTGATTGTTTGATTGGGACATAGGGCCAGGACATAGGCTTTTTTTATAGACACACCACGCGGGTGTGAAGCCGCGGTCGTAGCTAGTACGTAATACATGTCTAATGTGTGTACCTACATAAGGAAGGTAGGTACGTTATGCTAACGTTATGCGAGTAATATGATTCATAAGCACGTCTGAAACCTAAACAAAACTATAACGAGAAAACAGTAAAGAGGGCTGCTGTAAGTAATGCGAGACAAACATCATAATATTACATAGTAAACCAGCTTATGGAGCAAATTGTCGCCTGCCGTATTTCCAAAGCGATACGACCTTCAAACCTTCAAGAAAAGAGCGTACTCCTACCTAAAAGGCCGGCAACGCACTTGTGACTCTTGAGTTGCAGGTGTCCATGGGCGGCGGTAGTCACTTACCATCAGGTGGCCCGTCTGCTCGTTTGCCCCCTATCGCATAAAAAGAATACAGTATGCAAAATGGATCGCATATATGTCCATCAAACTCATTTAGTTGTTTCACGAAACAACTAAATGAGTTTGAGCACAACAAATGTTTGTACATAGTCCTGCACTGAACGGCGAATTAAAAAAGTTCGTTTGTGAAAATAAAAGTTACGGATTGTTTCAGTACGATATGGTGAGTCTCACAATGCTTGAGGTATCAAATGTGCCATGTGTGTAGCAAATAAAGGTAAAAATATCTAAGAGCATTCTTCCGCTGAAATATAGAGGCGAGTGCAATAACGTGAGATGAATAGCATTGTCGGGTAAAGAGAAATCGATTCTTGTAATAAAAGTGAAATAATCCACGAAATTACATTCGATGAATAATGTACGTATTGATATTGTAATAGTCCATTGTGCTGAACACAAATAAGTTTAGCCCTTATCCCGCACGAAGCTTTATGTGAAGCCAGAACGAGACAATAGAATATGTTATTATTCGGAGACAAACGTAATTCAATATGCGATCCGGCATTAGATGACCTTGTGCTAAGTTGTATCGGCATTTCGATCTTATCGGGCGACAATGCACCACAGTGCACCTATCGATGGTTTGCCTATATTGTATTATAGGTGGACACCGATACACACCTACATATACAGAATGTTTAGAGTTATATAAATATTTCTTAATATATGTGCAATAATAACTGGCCTACGACATAATATTATGATATTAATTTTCATTTATCGAGGATATCTAAATGAAAATTATCATATGTGTTTTGTTGTTTAAAGTAGAACAACATTGATCTTCTATACTGTACACAACTGGACACAACGATACTAGTGGACATATTGTTAATAATTCTTGGTTATCATCTTTTTCTAAAACGATTCTTCGGTAAGAGAAATATCCTAGTTTCCAATATTTTTACTTAATATCAATTAAGTTAATATTAAGATGTAGATATACTACTTTTAACTTTTTAAAGTGGGAGAGTCATACTTCGGAGCGTATGCGCTGGCTCGACCGGTGTATTAGTACGGCCTCACAGAAAAACAGCTGATAAACAATGCTTGCATTGACCGAGTGAGTGAGAGAACCGGAGGCCCAACCCTTTACTATTCCTTTTTTCCATTCCCCTCCTCCCTTTCCCGAACACGCGGACAACACTCTTGTGACTCTTGAATTGTTCTTGGGAGGCAGTCAATAACAGATGACCCGTCTGCTCGTTTGTCCCCCAATGCTATAAAAAACAACCACGCGGTTACAGTCCGGAATATTATTTGATGTAAACTAACAATAAATGTAATATGACATGTTAATTATCCTTACGGCATGCATATCATCATGTCTCTATCTATTATCTCTATTTTTTACCTTAAATACCAGAGATGAAAATACGCTTTTCTTCGAATACCTTTTTTAATAACAGTGTATGTACTATGTATTTACATTCAAACATTAAGGAACGGCAGCCGTAAGCTAGGGGTATTCATGGTTTAATGAAAGCCCGTCTAGAGTTTCGGAAAAGTTTAAAAGGCGTGTTGAGTTGGTACAGGTCGAGAGCCCGTCATAGCCTCTTGACCTCGTGGAGCCGAGATTGCGCCCGCGTCCACACCGCTGTGTCTAAACCTTTCAACTAATTGTTTCAAGTTAAGTAAAGGTGCAAATCAATAATTTTTGGAAGATATAAGAGTCGTCATGACGAGTCCTGTCACTCTTTGGTAAAAGCCTCCCCTCGGGTCCGAAACTAGTCAGGGACCTTCGAATACACCTGCAAACCCGCATCTTTTAATAAATATGAATAAAACTCTTGAAATTTTGAATCACTCTTTTTATTCTGCTATAGAGTCAATAGACGACTTCTATCTCTAATATTGAAATATTGAATATTGAAATTAAGTTGCATACGAATTTTAGTGCTCTAAAACCATATATATAAATTTTTGAATAAGTTATAATATAAAAATTACTGTGGGACTTCTTGTCAAAACAAATGATTGTCAAACACAATAGTTACGTAATTAAAGGGAATGGGTAGCTGGATTTTACATTAAATATTGCTAAGCTTTTATAAACGATCATTTCAACAGACAGTGTCCTATTCAAATTCTACATTTCTGGTGTCTTTAATTTTAAAATTTCTCTATTGCAAATCACTGAATTAAATCATATTTGTTCAGAAGTTCTTAATTGCTACGCGAATGAATATAAGAATAAATAAAGTACTTTGTTAAATGTATGTTACTAATATTTTAAAAGTTTGCACGTCACAAAAGATCGAAACATCATAATTAACACGAGTGCAATTATCGAAATGGTTGTAATATTGAAAATGGAATGAACTTTGAATGTATGAAAAAGTAATGAGATATTTATCCAACTTCATTATTACTCAAATACAAACAGATAAGGTTTGTGTGATGAATTATCGATCCTTGATGCGGTGAGCCTCTTTGTGTTACATCTCTGATTCTGACAGACTTTTTGATGAAGGTAAAAATAATTCTATATTCTTTTATAAAAAGTGAAATACTTATTTAGTTAGGATACAGAACTTTCACTAACTCTAGTAATCTATGCGTCCTATCTAAATGAGGTCTCATATTATTGAATAGATATTTTGTCCATCAAAGGAGTTATATTTTAAGAATACTATAACCCTTGATGATAATTTGAACACTTTTTATATAATTATCTGACTACTTATGCAAATTACTATATCGAAAGTGTACTCAAGAACATAATTATAATAATTAATAAAAAAATTGCTATTTTACATAAAATATTTTCGTTTGAATATAGTCATATATACTATGACTATATTTAAACAATCAATATTTAAGGATATTGAAAAAAAAAAAACAAAGTGCATTTTATGTCACAATTGAATGCAGGCATGAATAAATACTATACCATTTATGCGACATTCAGTAAAACAAATCAAGTAAAACAAATTGCAATTTAACTTAGAGTACACATAAAGTTTCTGAATAAAACGTCATTATATATTCTATGGTCCAGTGTTAGTTTATTTCGCTTCTGTGTTCTCCGACAGCTGAAGCTACTGTCACGACCAACAGCACTGATATTAATTATCTTCTGAACTTAATAATTAACTTTAAAGTTGCTCATGTGCTGAGTCTGGCACTTCATTCAATGTCGTACGAAGTAAATTAACTGTTGCAATTACGTATCTAGAATATCGATGGAGGTTTACAAACTTATATTATTAAACCGTAACATTGAATATGATTAAATTTCAAGATGCCAGGAATAACTCTTGAGGAATCCATTACTATAAAAATGGGGAAACATATACAGCTGTATATTTTGAAAATATATATATTTATATATTTTTTCATTTTCGTAAGTTAGATTAGACGTACGAAGCTAAATCCAGAGCAATTAAGCTACAAGTGTTCTAAACTTACATAATACGTGTATAAATACATATATAATTATATACACAAGTAGGTATTGTCGCTCGCCGATCCGGCTGAGCTTTGTGAACAGTGCAGCGTTCAGTCCGGAAAGCTAAGCGAGTGTAGTGATCAATATATTAATTAAAGCAGAATTAATACATCTTAAACGATGAGTACTTATTTCATATACATCCTTTAAGAAAGGTATCACCACTTTGACAAGTTATTAATGTCCCTAAGGAGCTATATTGTCAGTAGTGCGGAAGTACATTATCTTGAGTTTTTTAAGACTTCTCTATTATTTTGGATATTATTTTATTTTCAATAAAAGTGGTGCATGCATTCTCAGTGGTCAAAATTCGACCACTGAGAATACATTGGTTGTTGTAATATACATAGATTCAATGATGTTCATTACTTTATTTGTTCATTTTGTAAGTTTTGGGTCTCCAAACAATGTTTATCCATGGATTTCGGAGTCATATTTTAGGATCGTATACTAGAATAACGTAGTTTAAAGCCCAATCAACTTTATAACAGCTATATATAAATTTGACAACACTTTTTTTGACAACACCATTTTTTTAGACATTAAGCGACTGTTGTAGATAGAACTACATCACTTTATTGCTTGTGATTGGGGCCTCTTTTTATGACCCATCAAAATTTAAACGAGATATTGCTAAAAAACTTCAGCAAAATTAAAAATCTCCTTATTCTATAGTTAGTTTTAAAAGAGCATTCATTAAAAATACGTTGGTTGTAAACGGAAAGAAAAACTGTTCGCTGAATAAAACGTTTCATATCAAATTGTATGCCGCGATATGAACGAAACATTTGTTTTTACCATCTAGACGACGACAACAATAGGAGTTGATGCAGTAAAATTAGTCACGTTGGTAACAGCTGCACAGGTTCCGCAGGGCAACTGCACACTACATCGAGCAAGTTCAACACCATTGGCAAAAAATGTGAAAATGCTTCGTGAACAGCTGTTCTTTTTTAAACTTCAGTTATAAATGTCTATATTTAAAAGTTGTTTCTTAAGGACGCATTCACATTTTAATTGAAACATTTATAAATTTTTAGGATTTTTTAATCAGTGATACAATTGAACAGAATTGAATGTAACTTCATATATTATAAAATTGATTAATCTTTGATCTTACAATGATAGTAATTTATTTACTAAAAAATGCAAGGCTCTAATGCCTAAAAATGGTTTTCTGAAACCTCCTTACGTAAATCTGACCATATTTGGTTGAGTTTCGATTCATTTTGCTTCGTTAAATATCACGCCTTCAGACCTTGATTATACCTTGTATCATATATACCTTGATTTAAGAGACACCCTAGGCTTAAAATGATGTCAAAAAAGTCTTTAAATTCCACTTATAGACTCCAAAAATATTTTTTTTTCTTTGCTGGTATTCGTGATTCTTAAACAGTGTTATAACGAATTGTTTTATTTAGTTTCCATCCAAAAATATTTACAAGGTATTGGAATAAACTCTCAGTAAGCGCTTATTTACTGTCGTTAGTGGACCCGGTATCATTTCTATTCAGCCAGCTCGTGACGGAAATATTTTTGTACAGATAACAAATATTTTACCTTTTTAACCTGGTGTTTCCGATACCTATTTACTTTCTAAATTGTAAGGTCCAATTTATTATTTTATATTATTATGTTTTGTACTTAGTGATACTAAAGGCTTTGCACGTCCTAGCCGAGTAGACCTAAGGATGTAAATTTAAGCTCGTTTTGTAAATTATGATGAGATATCTCCGAAGTAGTATGAGTGACCAGAAGGTATACTTGGAAGAATGATAAATGTAACGCCTAGCCAGGTATAGCTAATGCCCTGAATTATCTCAATTTGTTAGTTGATGTACATATAATCTCGAGCGTTGAGTGTTTTCAAAGTTTGCACGCATATATTTATGTAGCGGTGTAGCTCAGATACCTAAATTCAAGCGCATCAAAAAGGTGATAGCGTCCTCAAGAGTCAGCCGTGTAGTTTAGATGGAGTAGAATAGGACCACCCTATATCTTTCCGTGGGTGTCGACTAAGGGATCAGACTGATATCTTTCAGACAATATACATATATACAGTCATACAGTACTCGGATGACGGCTATAGGCTTGCTCCCTATTATGTAAGTGGAGCTTCATTGTGGTTGTAAAAAGTGCCTGTTCCCTTCCCTACCCCCTCGTGGATATAGGCGTTAGTGTATGTTTTTTTTTATGTATAAGCCCTACCATAGTCCTAATTTATTAAGAATAAAAACACTTAATATATATATACTCCTATACGAGGTTTCGAGCAAGCAACATAATGTATCATAGAAAGAAGTTGTAATGAAAACAACTGCAAAAAGAATGCTACCATATATTATGCATACTGCAACGATGCAGGATTTATTGCAGGTAGACCCCAGAAGACATATTGGCAATATATTTGCTGTAATAGGACCAAGTAAAACGCACCTATAATCGGTCTACAGCTATAGTTTCTATTTTCTATCTCATAAATGTGAAAGAGGTACAAGCCCTATTTCAAGATCGTGATAAAAGCTCTATCATCTCTACCTACCCTGAATTAGAATAAGATGTGAGCGTCTGTGAGTAAACGAGTTGAACTGTAGTTTGAGTGACCACATTAGCAAATAAGACACCATAGCCATTTATGCATAATAAGACTATCTAATATCTACTAGGAAGTTCATTTAACGTATCATATGCCGACATTTTGGACATTACCGTATACTCAGTTTACATAAGTTGGTACGAGCGTTTTGTTAAGTGTATGGCGAGAAACGCATTAGGAAGATTAAAACTTGTAAAAGCAAAGAAGCGTATCAACTGTCTCTGCAGTGACACTACAGAATTGCAGAGATATGAAATAGGAACACGACGAGCTCATATACCTCTACACCTATATTAAATAATAACTTTTGTCGAACTTCAGCACAGTGAGTGAGCTTGGTGTTACTGCAAGTTTCAAGTACGTTCGGTGTGTCATTAAACTAAAAAACATTTTTGTTTCAGGTTCTAAGTGACATCCTGATGTGTTGTAGTGGTAATAACGGTGTTTTTCCACCTTTAAGCAAAGCCTACAATAATATTAAATTTAAATATGTAGATTAACATTTTAACTTCTCCTTTAAACATTATCAATCACAGAATGCAAAATAAAATAGAATGAAACACTATAAGTATATATATAATATAATTACACTATATTATAATATAATTTATAAGTTTTGGCACTATAAACATTTATCTTTGTGAGAGAAAACTATTCATTCTCTTTAAAAAATAGGAAGTAATTTATACTTCCTAAATTACTTCCTATTTGAAACTCGCATGAAATCCGATTATGATTTAATGTATCTTTATGGAATTTTTGAAATCAAATTACAATTGACGAAAAAGACAGTAATTAGTAATACATATGTATATATAAATGAAAATTTAGTTACCGCGCTCGCTTCAGTCCAAATATGGGATACACCATGGTAGAGTCCTCATACTTAACGGGCGGTCAAGTCTGCGGGGTCACTGGGTTTTTTCTTTCTAGGATACACCTGAGGGCCGGCCACGAGACGTGTGACGCAATAAAAAACATAAATCGAATTTCTAATATAAAAAGTTAAATCTTCATAACTATCACAGTTGCGTAGGTCACGTAGGTAGCATTAGTGGGCTCAAAGAAAAGGAAAACGAAAACATAACAGTATTTTAAATGTTGATGTTTTGTGTTTGTGTCATTTGTTATCGCAAATGCGACAGATACATCGCCAGGGGTTAGATTTATACGCTCGTAGGTACCAATTTCCTCTCACATTTTCAAGATACCGAAGACATTTAGAAATACCTTCGTCACATGAGACGGTATGGTGTAAGCGTATAATGGTATATTTTTCTAAAACACTGTCAACAATGTAACATATATAGATATGCTTACGCCTATATTCCCATAAAGGGTAGGCAGAGAGAACCAAACACCCACATCTTACCGATTTGAATTTGTTCCCACTAACGTATTAGAAGGCAAGCCCTCCCTCCCTCATAAAGACTGATCTGATATAATACGACTGCTTCGGCCTCTACCGCTTGATAACATTATATGTAGGTAATAATTAATTTTCTGTTTATACTATGTACGTTTATATTAATTGGAAGTAATTCTAAATATCAATTTAAACGCAAAGTAATTTTTATACAAACATATTATACATTTATTTACAAATGTTATGCCAGTACCGCTTTTGTTTGAACTTGCTCATATTTATAGACGTCATTCATATTTGTCACCATTACTTTTCAACCCATTTCTTTGGAGATAACGTAACGAATTTAAGGCAAAACCTTTCCTCCTGTTTTTAATGAGATAACGCTATATCCATACATGCAATAAATCAAGGTTATGTAAGCAACCAACAAATATGTTGATATTTTTTTACGTATTAGAATAATTCGTAAATTATGAATTTAAGGAACGAGCATTAAATACAGCGACAGTGAAACCCAGGCACTAATGCCGGAACAGGAACTCAATAGAAGCGCGCTAAGGAAGACCAAGGTACATAGAAAGATATAGATTGAGATAAAGTGCACGGTCGAAGAAGAGGCAAATGGAGTGCTACTGTTTATAAACGTGTTAGTTCTTGGTAGTTCGAACGGGCATCTAACACATATGGTATACAGAAAACCGAGACATACAGACCCACCTAAGAGCTGACTCCCATCATTACCCGTCGCTGTATTCGGTGCCCAGAACACTAATCAACCGAGCTCTCAATATCTGTGATCCGCAATACATATTTGGCCTGAAATTACCTACTGCTATACTCGACCGGTGCGATATAGGGCCTCAGAGAAAACCGGTTGTGAAGCAATGCTTGCGTTGCATTTCCCGAAATTAATGAGGTTTCCAGAGGCCCAACTCCCCCTCTCCCCTTTCTCATCTCCTCACCCCCTTCTCTCTTCTTTCCCCTCCCCGCATCCCCCATCCCTCATCAGCCTCAAAGGCGGGCAGCGCACTTACGACTCTTGAGCTATATTATCTTGATTTAAAATGACAACCGCTTGTCATCAGGTGTCTTACCACCAGGTGACCCGTCTGTTCGTCTGTCCACCTATATTATAAAAAAGAAAAAAAAATCGTTTTAAAAAAGTCCTTCCGTTCCTTACTTGGAAATTTATAAAAGTATGTAGGTATGTATATAGTAGCTACGCATTGAAGTTTCTACAGTCTTAAATTTCATTATTACATTTTAGCTCAGCTAATACGGAGCGTACCTTTGTGTTAAATAGCTAATAGAGCCTTCGTTCACGGGTGCTCGTATGAACAAACGTCTTAAAAACCTTCTTATTAAAAATGTAGGTATCTATGTATATAAAGCAGCAGCAGCAGCTAGCATGTAGTTTCATCCAACGATATCAGAGTTTATCAATATCAAAGATATGTATGGACGCATTTTATATATAAATTTATAGTCTGAGTATTAATTATTAATAAATAAATAAATAAAGTTTATTAATTATGTTAATACGAAATCAAAACATTGCTTGGAGGTAATTAAAATGTATATGTCCCCCAGTGGCGTTTGTTATCTAATTATAAGGGATATACGTATGTACCATTGCTTAGATACAATGAGTACCTATGGTATGTGTTAAATAGGATAGCCATTTTCCAGCCTAGGATTTACTAGACCTTGAAAGTACCCGATATACGCGAGCTTTCTACGAAAAGAAAACTAGGATTATACTTTCTTCAAACCCCGATTCGAAAGCTTAGATTTGTAGGCAAAACATCTTTTTTCCAACATCTAGATAAAACCTTTGGATAAACTTAGAGATATTTGAAACGACTGAACCACTTCGTCTATAAGTGTTTTCGGAATTTTATTTTTAAGGACTTGAAATTTTAAACCCTCCAAAATTAGATCGTTCACTAACCGGTAAAAGTCACTAAAAATTCAAATATAAATTAAATTTTCACATTAGATACTGTCAAACGGCATTCCGAAATTAACTCAAATTAAGTTAGGAACGCTTAGACTAAATAGCTCTCAGTGGCGGAATAGCAATCTACAACGAAAGAAGTACCAGTGTCAGCCTATGCCAATGCTGTCGAGATAGGAGTGGTCCTCGTTTCTCACCTTTGTTTCTCCCCCTGATTAAGAAAGGACCATTAAAAACTGATTTATAATAAGGGGGTTACCTTTTATATAGGTAACTGTAAATGATTACGATAGTATTAAGAGACTGGATTGTTCGTTATTTCGTCATACCTCCTCATCACTTTTATATGCCACAACTATTCTCACAGTATTAACTGACATTGAAAACCACTTAAATAAATATGAATTCGGATGTCCATATTACACTATGACTTTGAGTATGACTTTTTGACTATGACTTTGACTTACCTATAATAATCCGGAGCAAGCTGGCGGCAAGCAGGCCCAGGTCTGGGGAGTTAGCCATGGATTATTCTCGCACGCGCAATCTCGACACGACCAGCCATCCCATGAACTGCCGCCGCCTTTGCACGACACCACAATTATCAGCGTCTCACAAAACTCTTTAAGCCATTTGAAACTATAACCTATCTATCAATCAGCCGATATTGCAAATCCATTGAATTTTTTCTCTACATACACTTTGTTTTTCTAACTGATATTGAATTCCAATGTGTGATAGATGAACCAATGTCACAGTGGCAAAATCAAACTTCTATGCTAATATTATAAATGCGAAAGTAACGCCGTAATCTATCTATCTGTCTTCAGCTTAACGGCTGAAACGATTTTGATTAAATTTTGTATATGAATACTTTGAACCCTTAGGCTACATAGGCTACTTTTTATCGAGATAACAAACAGGCTAAGCCATGACAGAAGTTGGTAAAATTGTAAGACTTCTCCTGCCTATGCCACTACACTCTTTTTCTACTTCTTAGCCTTATTATTTCCATGTCTATTAGATTAGGCTTCTAGTCCAAGCAGTTATTGCCTGAATATCAGTGATATCACGGAGCGACTTGCATCTGACCTCCTAAATGGTCTAAATGAATTCCACTGCCATTCTAGAAAAAAGCACGTATTTCACACTTGCGGTTGAGCCTTCAACTTTACTTATAACTAGAACCAGAACTGAATATTGCACAATAACTCATTCAAATTGGTGTAGGTAACTTTTTTAATTTGCGCTTCTGAATAAATGCATGTTCCTCTGTGATTTATAGCGGGACACTGTTTGTAATATTTTAATCAAAAAAGTAAGAGGATGTTATCTTTTCAAGTGTAATTACTTAGGGATATTCAACAAAATGTATTACTGTTTAAAAAGAGCTTATTTTTTCATCCAAAATAAGAACAGATTTTAAATAAAAGGCATTGTTCTCGTAAAACCAACATATTTTTTTCTAAATTGTCGAAACCAAAACCTTTTTCACGGATGAATATTATACAATGAGTCTTTATTTTAATAATTTAAGTCAAGCATAATCTACGATACTCTTTCTTCAATTTGACAAATAATACAAATGTCATCTTCACTGATACTCAACCAATCTTTAGAACACATAACACAGCGGCGTTTAAATCCCAATTAAGCAGTTTGTAAACTGAGAAAGCCCTACGCATTTTAATGAGTTCAATACCGATGTGGTCAGAACCAATAAGCCATACGATTAAAGTAATAAAAAAAATGTAATGTCTGTGTAATTTGTATGTGTAATGTAATAATTGTATTCAACCGTATAGTATTTGACTATACGGTTATATACAATTACCTACCGTTTCAAATTTTTAAAAACGTTTAACATATAGAAATGAAATTAATATTCAAGCTATGAATCAATTTCATTTAATTACCGAAGGCACTTAAAAAACAATGTATCCCAGTGGGCATATCATGTCCATATTTCCAAAATAATGTTTATAGTTTATTGAGACTGCCATCATATAAATTGTAGCATTCATTGGTTACGAATCACCTTGTTGTTTAATTATCTACGTGTAAACAAACATTTTGTGAGTGATCAACGATTAATGTCGTATATCACTCGCAAAATATTACAGCTACACCCGTAAATGTGAGTTGAATTGTTGAAAATAAATGTATGTACATTTTTTTTAAGAAATAATTGGGAACAAGGAAACTTGGAATTTGGTATACTTATAGTTTTCTTTATACATACATATGTAGTATCGTGTACACAGAACTTATTACGAAAGGAGAAACTCTTAAAGCAGCAACAAAGGAAAAAAACAGCAACATCATCTTCGATATACGTACATGTAACAAATATATTAAAATGATACCTAATTGTAATAAAATAGTAATAAGGAACCGCGTCTGCGAAATAAAGTTAAAAGCGATGAGAAAGTTTTATCTTACATTATTTCTTTATCTTAAACTTCTTCTGAAAAAAGAAAATTACGTTGTCTCCGGCAGGTCCTGGGTAAATTAGAGGGCACGACGTCGACCTGGTCCAGTTATCAGTTGGTTAAAATGCATATTTTCCTCTTTTGTTTGGGAGTGCGGATCGACAGCGGCACTCACTGAATGTGAACAATAACATGCTAAAAATGCTAAACTCTCATTTATAGACGACACAGACATATCCCTATTCGTCGTTAACTGCATTTCAAAGGAATTTACTATGTTTTAACTTACTTACTTACTTACTTTATGTTGAAATCTGTCTTTCTATATTACTGATACTGAGACTGGGAATAACTTACTTTATACACAGGAAATTAAAATTCTAAAACGTGGACTAACCATCGAGCTATCGCAGCATCGTGGACTTAAACCATTCGAAAAGAGCATAAGGTAAGACAAGATAAATATATTTCATACTTATTTCATATTTATATAAAGAATAACTTTTTTCGACACAGATAAATTCAATTTTCCTGTAAGAAAATGCAATGAATAAAGAATTAAATAAACGGGAATGTGGAAGTATTATACTACCTATCATTCTACACAACAAAATTATATAAACTCTTGTATTGATGACTTTGAGAACGTTTAGCAGCTCTACGATACCCAACAGCTTTCAGGACTAATAAAGTTATTAAAATACGTTTCTACTCGCACTGTTATTATCACCATATAAATATTACAAAAAATATTCCGCTTTCCTCCTTTATCTATACATAATGATCAAACTAATTGTGTTAGCTACACAGAATCTTAATAAAGTCTATAAATAACTTCCAAGTAAGTAGTACTACTTACTTGGAAGTTATTTATACTAAGATTACAACAATAATATCACAATAATATTGGAGATACAAACAAACCAAACTTGCTGTTGTGTGATATAACAGCAAGTTTGGCTATTGGAAGGACACGCATGTAGGCAAAAGAAAATTTATCTGAGCACTTTTAGAGCTCCATAGAATGGTAACTCTTAAATCAGTTTCCTCCACGTCTGTACTTACCCCAGCAAAATAATATATTCGGAAAGTTCGTGAACGGAATACAAACAGGCGTGGGTCGCCTGGAGTGGTACAGCCATAGCATGAAAGGATCCCGAACAAAGCGGTGGGTCGTGTGATGCGAACCTTACATTATCCGTACCTACTTTTGATTTTACTTCAACCGTTACACACAACCTCTACTAATTTCGACCTATATTACGTAGAGTGAAAAGTAGATTACAAACTTGGAATGAAAATTAAAGTAATTAAAACAATTTCGTTCGAAACAATGACCAGCTCCAACCATATTCAAAAGCTATAAAATAAATTCGAATTATAATGTGATGAAGCGTTTATATCCCTTAAAGCCCTAATCAGTACGGAGAAAAGACTAAATGTGAATAATCAAGATTAAACTGGATAACAAAAATCCCCCTGATAAACGCCATTATAACCAGAAGCTCTAAGATTACTTAAAGCCACGGTCACAACAAACTTTCAGTATAATAATTCACAAGAGGATTAACAGTGTAGATAATTCTGTCGCAAAATAAATCACGATTTAAAAAGTGTTTTAAAAGGGGTGCGTCGGTGTCGTAGTGATTTGTGTGGTGAGTTGTGAAGCGCCGAGGCGAGACTAGGATATAGTATACGTCAACCGGTCGCGGATCACCGGCACGCCTGCTCTCTGAAGATAAAAAAAAACGTGTGTAATCCCGTCACAAGATATAAAAGTAGCCGCAGTAACGCAGCCTTACCACAGGTTATTTTGTACAGAACTTACTGATAATAACACTATTATTATTCATTCGAAATCGCTTACAGTTTTTTTACAATACGTAAAAAAAACATAAATAATATTAGTGTGAACACGAAAACTTCAGAATTACCCCGTAATGTTTACCGAATGAGGGTTCCAAACCTTTAAATAAGAAAACTGAGCACACCTTCAAAATATAAGATTTTGTTGAAAGAGTGAAACGTATTACGGTGCGTATATTTTATACTCACTTGTTTGGAAATCTCCAAATATATAAGTATTGCAACGCAAAACCATGAATGTACAATATCCCTATCCTATTCCGGAGGTTTATTAAGTTAAATTTTAATTAAGAGCTTCCACGGCGGAAAATACATTGACTCTATTTTATTTAAACCTTTCAGTAGGTAGCCAATACGAACTTATTTTTTTTTATGAAGTATTGATATTTCACTTTAATAAAAACGAACATAATAAGTTTGAATACGAAAAAGTATCAAACACTGGTTAAAAATATTTCTTAAGAAGCTGAATTCTCATTTCAATGCAGAGATTGTGCTAAAAGAAGCTTGAAAACATATTTCTAGGTAGTTACACAAACAACGTCAGTGCACAGACGGTTTTAACCAACAAACCCACATATTTATCATGTTGTGTCTGTAACAAAGTTTCCGTGAGCACCACACACACTAACTAGAAAATAACGTACATCACTTGCTGCCCTTTTTTATAAAATAACAGAGCTTTCCGCTTTGAATGTAGTCCACGCAGACGTGGCGATTTAATGCTGGGCGAATTTGAAAAAATGTGACATACCTATTCGCAGCGTTCTTAAAAGAATATGTAAAAATATTTATCGTAGGAAACTACGTCTTTACATATTGCTGTGTCTAAAGGGTTTTCTAGGCACGTTCATGTAACGTTCGACCGTTACCGATGGCTCGGCCATATGCTGTCCGTCGGCCAGAAGTTACAGCGTTGTGTTAGCAATAAATGCTAACTACCCAATAGTTTTTCGCAAAGCAAGATTTAGGTTTCACGAAGGGTAAAAATATTTTTCAGAAAACTTCTAACATTTTTAAAGGTATTTTATACTACTCAGTAGTTTCAGTGAATACTTCCATGCAATTACTACTGGTTTGTTTACGTGTTCTTATAAGTGGTTAAATTAAAACTGGCTAACTTGTGTACCTACTTGTTTCAATTAGACCTGAACTGTTATTAGTTAATTCAAAACCGTTAAGCAAAAAATATACCTGTAGCGATAACAGCGAATGAGGTACTAAAAAAGTGATAAAATAAAGACAACATACTTTCATTAGTAACTTAGTCAAAGAAATCAATAATTATTAACGCTAT
This sequence comes from Tyria jacobaeae, assembly GCA_947561695.1. Lineage (NCBI taxonomy): Eukaryota > Metazoa > Arthropoda > Insecta > Lepidoptera > Erebidae > Tyria > Tyria jacobaeae. Next base: position 13,265,926 of record OX387213.1, on the reverse strand, counting down.
TTTCACAAGAATGCAGAATTACAGATAAAAGCGGAAAATTGGCTTTTACCAACTAAACCTTGTGAAAAAACATTTATGGCTCCGGGCTATCTTACTTATCTTATTCGTGAATTATATTTGCGCCATATCCACCATTACATTTATCTTCACAAAAAAAAAATCCTAAATGAGAGAATTTTATTTTCCTCAAGACCGAATCATACTTTAAGAGCCAAATAAGAGTGGATAAATCGTAAAAATAACATTTGACTGGCCACGAACGATGAAAATATATACATACATATATGTAGACTTCGAACGACAGAATAAATATTTGACATAAACTTAATAGAACCCCACAGATAAGAACACAACTTCAAATCTGTGTATTATCAGGCCAAGGACATACATATATGTGTAAGAATAATTCCGTGGAAATAATAAGGTAGATCAATGCCCTTTGTTTGGTTATGTATACACCTAATTATTCTAATTAAAAACTAGCTAGCATTCGCATGGCATATAGCCTCATATATGTGAAAATGAGTATTAATTAAGCTTAACACTAAGCCAACAACCTAATAGGCTGGTAATGTGGAGTTTCGGCTTTGTTTATTTCCATAATGAGGCGGGTTGAAAAGTTTAAAGGACCATCATCTATGTATATACAAAGGAGGGGGGCCACTGTTAGGTCACTAGTATAGCTATACATCAAATATCACTACAATACTGCTGTTGGAATAACTAAGGACGGATGATAAAATTCATTTACCTTCAGAAAGGGTATGCTATCATCATAAACTACTACTACTACTAGTATACTAAATTTATGGCTATCATTTACATCTACTATAGTAAAAGGTTTGGATTTCTGTTTGGGTTCAGACTAAGTATGTAATGTAAAGTAGATAGGCTATCCAAGTTTAAGCATACTAATACGTTTATGGATTACAAGAACAAAAATTGAACTGGTCTTTGATTACCGAAATAGAAATATCTTAATATTCAGAACGAAGTTATGAGTAAGTATGTCTTACTTACTGCACACGATAAGAGGAGAGTTTTTTTGGTCGGTGACTTCGGCCGCCCATGATCAATTGCAACTCAAGAGCCACCAGAGTGCTGTCCGAATTTTTTAGGTTAGGGGAAAGAGAGAAGGCGAAAGAGGCGTTGCGGAAACGGGGAGGGGAAAGAGGGGAAGGGAAAGGGCAAAGAGGGTTAGGCAGCCCAACCCTTTTTTATATGGTGGTTATAACCATCTTAAACACAACTTAAAATAAATGAAATAAAAAAAAGTCCATTATTGGTTAATTCTGACGGGTTTAATGACTTAAAACTCGCTGAAATTGACCGATATTGTAATAAAGTATTATCAAAGGATATTATGTCTGGCTCACACTGACATTAAAAAGGCTATATTTTAGAAAACGCAAAAAGAATTTCTATAAAAGCCATACTTTCTCGAGCGGCATCCAGATTATAAATATCTGAATACCGAATGAACCCATGAAAAATCTAAATATGTATAACGAAATGGCATATAAGCCAAATCATGAATATTATTATAATAGCAATAAACCGTAAGAGTTTCATAAAGATCGTAAAATTATTATCGCTTTACGTCTATTACAGACGCGTGGGTTAGCCTTCGTCTGATTGATGTCATTCACAGAATACTGATTGCTGCTTAATAGCGGAGCCTCCGAAAGAAGATACTTTTCAGGTGAATCAAATGACGCCATCGGCGAAGTCTCATCCTGTTTTAAAGGCTATAAATTGTTCTTTCTTAAATATTTAGCACTGCAATAACTTAAGTTTCTGCTAAATTAATAAAGTAATTTAAGGGATGCATACATACATATGCTCAGGCCTTTATCCCTTAAGGGGTTGACAGAGGTGTATTCAACACCCACATTATGTCATACAGAATTTGGTCCCACTAACATAATAGGTAATAGGGGGTCAACCAGGTACTGCATGACTGTATACATAGTGTCTGATAAGTAACAGCTCGATCCCTTAGTCGCCTTTTGTGACACCACCAGGAAGAGAGTGGATGGCCCTTTTTTACTCCACCGTGAACCACACGGCAATTTAAGTGATGTTTGATTTTAATATTAGTAAGAAGGTTTAATCGTTCTGAAATCTTTCGTAGCATCCTATAACATCTATAATGACTAGGGTATTAATGTCGAAGCAACTTTACTTTATTCTTTCCCAAAATACAATAAATCTTAATGATAAATGATAACGAGACACAAAGCTATTCTCACTAGTTGGGTTGTGGAGGTCAGGCTAAGGACTCACATCGTAAATACTTGTGATAATCAGCCTCTTGAGACTGGAATGAAAGGTCGCCTACACATCCAAAGAAAACGTTATAAGGTTGAGAGGTTATATGTAGTTATATAATTATATTAAGCGACAAATTTAACTCGACCAATAGTTATTTCAGTCTAAATTTTATTACTGATTCAATATACACATTATTTTTGAACGTTAATGAATCGTAACAAAATATTATAAAATACTTTAAACTACACTATGAAATATCAAACTGCAGTCATTAATTAGTGTTTTCACTTATGTCGTTTTTTTTTTTTATGCGATAGGGGGCAAACGAGCAGACGGGTCACCTGATTGTAAGTGACTACCGCCGCCCATGGACACCCGCAACTCAAGAGTCACAAGTGCGTTGCCAGGCCTTTTAGGTGGAGGTACGCTCTCTTCTTGAAGGTTTGAAGGTCGTATCGGTTCGGAAATACGGCAGGTGACAATTTGTTCCATAAGCTGCTTGTGCGAGGCAAAAAGCTTCTGGAGAAGCGCACAGTGGTGGAGTGCCAATCGTCCAGGTGATGGGGATGGATACGACCAATAGCAACTTTTTAGCGGTGAACGCGCAAACCTGTGTCTTCTTGGGGTTAAACTGGACTAGGTTAAGTCGACCCCAATCTGAAACTTTTGATAAAGAAGTTTCGATTTCAGACACAAGTTTGGATCGGCTTTCGATGACGTTTACCTGAGAAATGTTAGCGCGGCCGGTGTAAAGGGCATCCCTCATGCTATCGTCCGCATAGCAATGGATGCTGCTAATCTGCAGCATGTCGTTGATATGCCGAAGAAACAGCGTGGGTGATAGCACACAGCCTTGTGGGACACCAGAATTAACAGACTTGGAGTCGGAGCATGCACCGTCAATAACGACCTTGCTGCCTCTGTCTGTAAGAAAACTGGTCAGCCAATTGCACAGTTTCTCGGGGAGCCCATAGGAAGGAAGCTTCGCAAGGAGCGCTTTGTGCCAGACCCGATCGAAGGCCTTCGCCACGTCCAAACTAACGGCCAACGCTTCCCCCTTGGTCTCGATCGCCTGTGCCCACCGGTGAGTCAAGTATACGAGAAGATCACCAGCTGAACGACCCTGACGGAAGCCGTATTGTCGATCATTGAGGAGCTGGTGGTCTTCTAAGTACCGGAGGAGCTGGCAGTTAACAATGGATTCCATTATCTTGGAGAACAAGGAGGTGATGGCTATGGGTCTGTAGTTGGACGGATCCGAGCGATCTCCTTTTTTAGGGATTGGGTGCACTAGAGCTGTCTTCCATGAGTTCGGGACTACGCCAAGAGAGTAGGAAAGCCGATAAAGGCGCGTTAAAACCGGAAGATATGATTATTTTCGTAATTTATATGAAATCCACTAACAGTATGCGATGCACTAACTATCCACACGACCTACATAAACTGAGTATCCGTACAGCCCGTATATTGGTGCAAAATACACATATTAACAACTATTTATAGACGGATAAGCAATCTGTGAGATACGAGCAAGACAATAACAGCCGCAAGTTAGCGAAAGGACTTCCACAACGCGATCATTTGCTCAAAGAAATTCAATTAAATTGCTTGGATGTCGGCTTAATTCATAACGTGATGTGAAGAAATGATGTGACATCATTACAGCCATTCTGATTTGCTGAGGTAAGATATCATAAGTCATAATTATTATATGAATATGTATGTATTTACATATTATGTACCTAGTACTAAGATTTTTTGGTGTGTTTAGTCTCGGATTATGGAAGGATGGGTTTGACATACCTTTATTGGATCAAAACTCCGAAATAAATTAAAGAAATCTAACGAGAAAAAAACAACGCGATCAGGGTCGATCTTACCGCAAATCGGTTTCAATTGTAACTAAAAATATCTAAGATCTCTTCGTATTACCATTGAAATTACACGATTCGACTGCAGATCAAAGGTCGGTTTTGTCTAGTAACAGGGATGAATTCATTGCTTCCATACCGGTTTACATACCGGTTTTAGTTCGGGAGAAGGGTAACTGGAAAGAGAAAAATAATTTATTACTTACGATTTTGGATGATTTCATGACTTTACTTAATAACGTCCATCTTTTCTAAACAATTCGTAATTATATATATTTATTGCATCTTATTTTAAACATATCGTTGAAGGTATGTTCGTAACGTGCAAAATATTGGAGTTTGTCCATAAAATTATTGTATTACAGTATAGCTTCTATAGTCATAATTGAATAGAAAATTAAACAATTATCCGAAATATATGTTAGCCTAGTTCAGACGATACCGATAATTGCTGATGGAGTAAATTCCTGATGGAGTATAAAATTAAACAAGATGCTTGACAACAGCACTGAGACGTTTCTAATACTTTGTATAAAATTTTAATTATATGGAAGATCCAATCATCTTAAAGTCTAAGTCTTTAATAGTGATCTTTGACACTAAATTGATGCGCTTGCCACTTCGGTATAATTTTTATATCGGTTTAAGTTCTCCAAAAGAACAAAAGCATGATAATTGACTAAAATTTTTTACCTGTTTTTTTTACATTGGCCATATCGATATAGTACGTTAAAAAGGGCTAAAAAGCTTATATTTTTATGTTAAGGTTTTCTAGATGTGCCCGATTGACGGCAAAAGGCCTACTCCCTATTCTAGCTTCTGATTGGCAATAAGTAGGTGTTCAATACGCCTCTTCCTCTCCTTAGGAGATACAGGCGTGACCGTATGTACATATGTATGTTTTCTATTAAGAAATATTTATTTAATAAAGGCGATCAATAAGACAACACGTAACAAAAATGCAGACTACCGCAATAAACTTTGAAAGAAAGAAAACCGTAATTGTTTCAGGACCGAAACCAGACGGTTAATCACGAACTCAAATAAGTTACTAACTAGTTTAACGGTTGTGGACCGTTGTGGACACCAACTGTACCCACTTACATTACTCAAATACAGACCTATAATTCGATTAATAATAATTACTAAATTTAACCATGTTTACTTTCTATGGCAGAACAACCAAAATGGTGCTGAACGTCATAATAGAAAATATTCAACTAAATCGTTTAATGGAAACCCCTAGCTGTCAAGTTAAAGGTCAACGGGTCAAGAGGAAAATGATAGATGGAATCCCGGTGTTCACACAAGTAACGAGCACCGCAAATAGAAGAAATATGTGAGGTCAACGGACTGACGTCGGTCACACGTTGTTGAGATCGAGCACAAAATAGATTACGGTCACTGCTTACAACTTTATTCAACCTGCTCCTGGCCCATTTAAAAGATCAATAAAGAGCTGCTTTGATTTCAATGTGCTATAAGTCTTACGATCGAGCCTGCATTACGAGAATACCCGAGTAAGAATAGAGGTTTAATCTCCTTATGAATTTACTTTTTAGAGAAAACATTTTGTATAATCATAAAAGAAACATGACAAGATCTAAAATAATTCTACTTATTTCAATAAGTTACTTTTATTACTAGAATTAACTACTACTACTAGAGCCGCTATATTGGACGGTTTAGTAAGAAGCTAATAAAAACACGACGAAGAACATCTCGGCGCTTGTAAGTGACATGACTTTAAATAATAAACAACATTATAGAAAGAAGAGAACAACGGATGATCAGTTCAACTTAACAGTATCGAACATATGTATTATATTATCTCTTTAAAAGAAGACGTGAGAATTCCTATTTAAATTGAGTGTTCATAACAATTTCAAATTTCTGCTTTGACATAATCGGTCGTATTTTAATGCTCTGCGGAGAAGGTAATAAATTTTCCATTGACGAAGAGTCGAAGAATTGAACAAAAACGGCTCTTGTTGAATTCGAAGCCCAACAATGGATAATTTATCGTGGTCGGCTCAGGCACGCCGTTTTGCGTAAAATAAAAACGTTAGTATCTATCGCCTGGGGGCGATACAAGTAAGTAAGTAAGTAAGTAAGTAACTAAGTAAGTAAGTACTCTTTATTGTACACCAAATATACATATAAAATATATCTGATAATTTCACATAAAATGTACAATGGGCGGCCTTATCACAATAAGCAATATCTTACAGGCAACCTTTGGATGGACAGGATTTTAATGATCTTGTATGGGTGGCTGTGGTGTACAGTCATGTAATGTGTGCTAGTTTAAACAGAAATATATATAATTACCCAATATAAGTACATAGATATAAATACATATATATAGAAACATACATACATATACCTACACATACAAGTAAATGTATACCTATAGTTATCTTAGACATTACCTTGCAAATAGTAGTCTTTAACATTTTTTTGAAGGATCCTAATGATTGAGCTCGTCTGATAGATAAAGGTAGGGCATTCCAGAGCCGTGCTGCTTCAACTGTGTATGATTTGTCAGCAAACTTTGTCGAATGCACTGGTATTTCCGATGATCGCAACAACCTCGAATGTGTGTCACATAGGAAATTAAAACGTTGCTTGAGATAAGGTGGGGTAAGGGGATTGAACAATATGTTATAAAGTAGAGAAAGAATATGAGTATTCCGACGAAGGCGAATCGGGAGCCACTTGAGTAAATTGCGGTATTCGGATACGTGGTCATATTTGCGTAGGCCAAATATAAACCTTATACAAAAATTTTGAAGGGGCTCAAGCTTATCGAGTTGCTCCTCTGTGAGATCAAGATAGCTGGCATCGGCGTAGTCCAGTGTTGGGAGCAGGAGCGTCTGTGCAAGCGAAATCTTTGTAGCAGTCGGAAGAAAGTTACGCAATCTTCGTAAGGAGCCCGCAGATGCGAACAATTTGCGACTTACCTCTTTGAGTTGTGGGCCCCATGACAAAGTTTTATCTATTAATATCCCCAAATTTTTGACGCTATCGCTGATCGGTACCGACATGCCATTAAAATTAATTTGTGGCAGTTGTTCGACATCATCCCGGGACTTCCCACCGTAATAACTTGAGTTTTTGAGGGGTTTACCTGAAGACCATAGTTGGTACTCCACTCACAGATACGTTCCAAATCACCATTGATAACTAGAAAAGCTTCGTGAATTGTATTTAATGGAGCTTGTGTGTAGATTTGGAGATCGTCTGCATAAAGGTGGTAGGATGAAACTAATTCTTTGGAAATGGTATTAATAAATATTGCGAAAAGTAAAGGGGATAAAACGCCACCCTGCGGTACACCGAGTGAGATATCACACCAAGAGGAAAACGAATCCTCAATGCGGATACGTTGGCGGCGACCAGACAGATAATTATGAAACCAATCAATCATTATTGAAGATATGTTAATTGAGCGTAGTATACCAAGCAGGATACCGAAATCTACACTATTTAAGGCGTTACTAAAGTCAAGAAGTGCAAGTAGTGTAATATTTATTATACAAGTATTATTACATGAGAATGTAAGACATTTAAATGTCATTCTATGAAGCAGTACTTAATATACTTACATCATTCTGAAATACTTGTGACGGTGGCATAAACGGAATACGACATCAAAATAAAATGTATTTTGTAACATCTTATGGAATTAGAATATCTATATGATGAAGCATTCAATAAATAATATGTAATTACATATAAAGTAAAGAGTATTTTACTAAATTCAACAGCAAAAGGTACTTTGTAAGGTTAAATTCAATTCATCGCATTCATGGGTTCAGCATTCTCTCTTCTCGACTAATTTAGCAAGAATTTATTTGTAAAGACCTTAAGATGATTGCCTTATAGTCCAAATTAATTCCAGACATTAATGTTCAGGAATAGATTTAACAAATACATTCAACTCTAAGGAATTCTGGGAGACTTAATGTCCCTAATTTATCATTGGTGCGTGATTTAATTTTTTTATGAAAACTGTTTTATCATCATTAAGGTACACTTATACATTATAGATACTTATATTAAATCCCTTAATCTGACATTTCATTTTATGGTAAATATTTTCTTTATTACTTATTTATTATTACTATTAACTTTACGTAACATTAATAAAATAAAAATCTTTGTATGTTCAGTCCGGGTATAAAAATCATGTACTTATTGTGTGTAATTTATAAGTATTTTCTATTATTATCAGATATTATTAATGTAGGATAGTTATGAAATATACCTTTACATATAAATTGTAGTACATTTATAAACTAAGCTGTAACTTACGTGCTGTATAGTTAGATAATAACGAAAACGACCCATTTATAACAATAATGTATGTAAGTATATAAAATAATACTATCTATAAACTGATAGTCCACAGGAAAACATAAATCACAAAATCCATATCATCACCATGTTAAAACTTAATATTTCACGAGGGTACACATTTATTTTCACGATAACACAAAGCTTGTCGCTTCTGAACGCGCAGAGCAACGAAGCGTTTTCATGATAGTACATATATCAAAATTAAAGCCTCCTTTAAAATTGCACAGTACTGGTATCACGTATAATCCCACAAATGTCCACGAACGCAGCAACAATGTAAGTAGTGGCTAAATTGTTGTAATACGTAGTATGTAGATATATATCGTACTCTAACTTTGCAGAAGTTTGATCGTTAACTTGTATTAGGAGATATAACGCGGTCATGAACTATGCAATAACTTGTTTTGCTCAAAATATGACTGACGTCATAATCCAATCGATAAATTTTAATGGCAAACATATCTGTACTGAAAATCTTCTATTTATATCATTCTCCGTATGCTCATTCGAATCCCGCGGCGTTTGGAATCCGAGATACCTTTAGCCTTCGAAGAAATTTTGTTTTTGTGTATTCCAAAGGAAAACATCAACCGTATTTAAGTCACGTCGCACTAACTGACTATGTCAGACATACATATGTGTGGAAAGAAAACTAAAAGTCGACATGTTTAGGACAATGCATACGAATTTTTTAAAGGATCTCACTGTTCGTGAAAAACTAAAACAGTGTGTAGTGTGGAAGCGGCTAATTGTGTAGTTGCTTAGATCAAAATATTGAGCTCTATGCTTATGAAACTGAAGGGTTTTTTATTTTAATCAATCACTTTCTTTTTACATATTAAACTTCTTTTGTTAACTAGCTCTTGTACTAGAAGCGTAATCTTGTATTTTCTTATTAGTGAGTACACTTACAAGTAAGTGCTGATAGATATTGAAACCAATAGTCAAAAAGGCGAACAAAAGTCAAAACCGTAAACATACATTTTTACCTACTGATAACTCAAGGTGAGATCTGTTTTCTCGATCTCTAGCGGCTATCCAAAATACATAATTGCTTATAGATCGAATAAGGAATTGTGGTTTACTTGCGATTTCGTTTATTAGGACAGTCCCCAGAGTTGGATCGTCCCTGCACAGATTGTTTGTCTCTACCAGCAAATTATATCCGCAATCAGTGATCGTTCCCATTTGAATTGGGTATTCATCATCCTACTTCATTAGACGAAGCATTGAATAGATACAGTCACATACATCTATATTATACACATATTCCTTTATTGTAGACCGCAACTAGTATTGGGTATTTTGTAAAGCACATGTTTAATATTTACGAAACTTGATTCGTCCCTAATTTTAACAAATTATATTAAGTTTTTTATACTTTGAATGTTAGTATTTTGTACTCACAATGCTCTTTTTACTGTTTCAGTAAATTCGTATATATGTATCTGCAATTGCACTATTGCAAAGGACTATGAAATATTGTAAATATCTTGTAAACAATTTAAGGCGTAATGTAGCTAAAATTAGTGAAAAGTCACCTTGACTTGTTAAACAGTTTAGTAGTAAACTTTGAAAGATACTTTGCTTTAAATTACATACCAATATACCTTGTTCGCTTAATCGTTTTAGAACTGCCCCATTAGACTTTTTCATGATACATATCGTAGAACAAACGCTGAATATATGTATGTAAATGCTAATTCTACATTGTATTTTATGGGTAACAACATGTGGCCTAGTTATCTTTGTACTACGTGCAAGCTCTTAGAATAAATTTACTGGGTAAATTAAATTATTTGATGGTTACAGTATGTTAACACTTAATGGCATCAGATTTCTCTTGGATTTTAATTCAAGGTAACTTGTTTTAAAAGATGTATCACAATAACTAAAATAAATATTAGTGATAAATTGATGGTGATCTCTCAGTGTTGAAAAACCCTTAACAATTTTCTATATTTACTGCCAGTAACCCCCTATAATTATCAATTGGTACATTAACTGCTAACAAATATTTGAGTTTCTTGGCAAATTCCAAAATAAGTATTTTGTACTTGGTATAGTTCCGAATTTCCAGTTTTGATTCCTAACACTTTTGATAAGTTATTAATCATAAAATGTATTCTTGTATTCGTCACATAGATTGATGTCACGTTTCTCTTTGTTTTCATTTTGATACGTATGTATATCATTGGCATTCACTGAATATTAATATGAAATAAATGTTTAATATTTAGTTAACTCTGCTCCAAAATTAATATGTCAAATGAGTATTTCTACAGTTTAATAGTTTTATATTGGGCGCCAATAACATGATCACCACGAAAGAAAAAATACGTATGAATATATTTATCAAAGTTTTTACTCACCTGTGTTTGTTTTATAAAAAAAAACCTACCTCAATGCTAAACAAAAAGACTAAAGTTTTTATCTAACAACGATATCGATTTGAGCTACTGTAAAAGCCATAAACGAAAGTTAAGAGACTACGCACATTTTTCAAAATGAAATGGCTGATAAAGATTAATGTGCTAAACCTTTTTTTTTTTTTCAGAATAAACGAACGATACAACTGTTTTTTTTTTATTCTATATTTATCTAAGTACTACTCTGTTAAAGATTACTACAATGGTGTTGTTTATTTCATTAATTTAAAAGTTTGTTTTGAATTTCTTGTTTTGGCTTGTTCTATGCTTAGTTCTGAACTAATGAATCGTAAATGCACATATGAACTTACAGGTATTGCATTTATTACAATTTTAGAAGAAAAGACGCTATTACCGATGTTCTTGCCACGAACTAGACCGTAGATGTTATGTGAATGTCTTATAATAAATAATAAAATTACATAACTGAAATCTAACAAGGTTTTTTTTTATGGGAGACGGGGAAAATGACCACACGGGTCATCTGATGGTAAGCGACTACAGCCGCCCATGGACACCTGCAATTCAAGAGTTACAAGTGCGTTGCCGTCCACAAAATAATCTTATTCAGCGTAACGTACTTACGTTAATAATTTACACTATCGAACTATGTATATAAATCAATTAATAAAGGAAGTATTTACCATTCATGTCCTACGGTTTTCTATGAAATGATCGGACAGGCTTAATTACTGGGTAAACAATTAAAAGTAACTGAGATATTTTATGTTACTGGTATTCGTGGAATGTGCGTGGGTATTTGCGACAAGAGCGGTTTTTATTACTTTTATGGAACGAAACGGCAGGCTTGGATGAGATAGGGATTTTGCTGCGCGACCAAACTGAAAAAATGTGAGACTAAAACCGTAAGAAAAACATATAACAAAAGTGCTATAGTCGTATACACAAGCGAATGGTGTATAATACCTTTCTCTTTCTACCTTTCTCTTTCTCCCTCTTTCTTTCTGTTCTCTCATCCGTTCTCTTTCTGATATCTGAATCCGAAGGAACTTCGTTCCTACCTGGTGTCCCATGACACCACGTCTTTTTTTTTTTTTACATACAAACATACACTCCCGCCTGTAACCCAGAAGGGGTAGGAAGAAGCGTAATTAACGCCTACAATAATTTAGTCCCATTTACGTTACAGGGGCAAGCCTATTGCCGTCATCTGGGCACTTCTGGGAATTAGATAGGAAAGAGAAGGAAAGAGAAATTGCTTAAACAGATGGCTTGTTGGAGTACAAGTATTGTCCCGATTTACAGACTGACATCTCCAACATTAATGATTAAAATTGACTGCACGGATGGCGTACCGTTTTATGTGGTCACCTCGCCAATACGCTGCTGCGCCGAGTGTTGTCGGTGCAATCCCCGCACGGGACAACACTTTGTGTAATCCTCTAATTATTGTTCGGAGTCTGGTTGTTCTTTGTGTCTGTTGTTTGAATGTTTGTAAAGTGGGGGAACACACAGAATGACAAACGACACAGAAATTAATTCTAGGATTGCTTGTTGCTTTTGAAAAAAAAAAGGCCAGAGACCTCTTACGTTACAAAAGCCGATAGTTACACAAAACTTATGATTATTATTTTTCACTAGGCGGGTACTATGAAGCATGTTCCACTTTGATAGGGTAAATAATTGATGAATTTGATTAATGACTAACTACTATCTACCATAAGATGTTGTCTCAAAGTTTTAAAATAAGAACACAACACTTTGTCGATGACCTTACAATCACATACATTACTGAAAATAGATAGATAGATAGATAGATAAACTCATTATTATTCAAATAAAAGATATTACAATATTGTCATAACATATTCCTAAATCTGAATTTGTAGAATTTTCGCGTTTTGTGATCTGTTCCAGGCAACCTTTGGATGGAGAGAGAGTTTATGTACGGCAGGAGGAGTTGCAGTACCCCCGAACGTATAGAAGAAAGGAGTGGCTGTCCCCCTCTCGTTTTCCGAGGGAAGCAGCGGTGTACGTCCCTCCGGGGATGTAACGATACAAAAGCGCAAGAAGCCTGAAACCACGGGTAGCGCTGACGCGTTGGGCTCTTCCTCAGATGAGGAGAGCAAAAGGATGGCCAGCCAAACGGTCACCAAAGTACCTAGGGCACGGCGGGGACGTGGTGGAGCGGTGGCGCTGTCACGCGATATGAAAGGTCGGTTCTTGAAGGGACCCGCTCGCCCCAATACGCCAAAACCGAGTCTGGGTGAGGAGAGTGACCTCTCGAGCTCGATGCAGGTAGAAAATGGTACTGAGCGAAATGCTGCTAATTCTTCCAAATTTTTTAGGATTAGGGATGGTGCAAAGCCAGACTCGACCTCAAGCGATGAAGCGGCCCCGGAAGACCTCCTACGACTGGGAAGTATGTTGGCCTTTATAAAGCCAAGAAGGAGTATGACACCGCTGTCAGAAAAGAAAAAAACGAAGTTAGCGAGCACACTTTGCACTCGAGCTACGACTGCGCAGCAGGAATCGGTAGCTGTTGACCCGACAGATGCTCTAGAGCAGAGACTCAGGAGGAATGCGGCGACCATTCTGAATGTCGCCGAAGCCAACAAGCATCTGAAGGGTACCACCATCAAGGCCCTCAGGGATGCGGCAGTTGCTATAGGGGAAGCCGCGGAGGAATACGGAATACGTCAAAGAGAGAACGGCCGGCTCAAGCAGGACATGCAAGTTCTGCGTGAAGAGCTTGCCGCTATCAGAGCTGAAATTAGTCGGAGGGGAGAACGAGAGGTGCCTGGACCGGCCACAACGCGTCTAGATCAGGAACTAGAGCGTTCCATCATGGTTCAGGTGGGGACCATGGTGAATGCCCGGCTCGAGGCCCTGGCTATGGAGGGGAGGCTGCTCCCTCCGAACCCCAAGCCATTCCGACCCCCGTTGGCTGCGGACGGTAATAAGGCTACTGCAAATATAGGAAATGTCAACCCCATTGAACTTCCCTCCTATTCCCAGGCTGCAAAGGGGAAAGGAAAGGGAAAGAAGCAGGCTCCTAAAGCCACGATTGTCACAACCGCAGCTGTGAAAGCTGCTGCCGCTTCTACTACAGCTCCCGCAACTACGGCATCAGAAGCTGCTGCAACCCCCAGCCAGCCGTCTACGTCTGGGAAGGACGGGTCCTGGACGGTAATCCAGAAGAAAAGAAAGAAGAAGGGGAAGAAAAAGATCGCCCAAAAACAAACAGCAGGCCAAGCCCAGGCAAAGGCCCCTAAGCTTCGCCCCCCGAAGTCAACAGCTGTGGTAATCACGCTGACACCGGAGGCTGCCAAAAGAGGAGTGACGTATGCCTCTATATTGAGAGAGGCAAAGGACAAGGTGGACATTGCCAGCGTGGGCATCCAGGGCTTCCAGGGATTAAAATTTAAACGTGCCGCCACAGGCGCAATGATTTTAGAGATCCCTGGTGCCACCAGTGGGCCGACAGCGGATGCATTGGCCGCCAAAATTCGAGAGTCCATAACAGAGGAGGACATATGGGTCTCCAGACCTACCAAAAGCGCGGAGGTGCGCATAGGTGGGCTGGATGACTCAGTAACGAAAGAAGAAATCACGGCGGCTATAGTCCGTTAGTGTCAGTGTCCTGGCGAACAAGTCAGAGTAGGTGAGATCCACCGAGGCACAACTGGCCTTGGTACGGTTTGGGCACGGTGCCCTATTACAGCAGCCAAAAAATTGGCCTCAAGCGGCCGAATAGTCGTGGGGTGGGTAGCAGCGCAAGTGAAGCTCCTACAACCCAGAGCCAGGAGGTGCTTTAGATGCTTACAAGAGGGTCACGTAAGGGCGCTCTGCACATCTGAAACAGACCGCAGTGATGAGTGCTACCGTTGCGGTCGGCTTGGTCACAAAGCCGGAGGATGCACCGCGGAGCCACACTGCAATCTGTGCTACGCCATAGAAAAGCCCGCGGGGCATAGAATCGGCGCGAAGGCCTGCTTCGCCTCTGCTACCAAAAATAAAAAAGTCTCCAAGAGTGCCCCTAATGCTTCGGCTACTGTGCTCTCTGGCATTCCTCTGACACAAGCTGCTGCCGGGGATGAGAAGGTGGAGGGAATGGATTGTCATTAGGTATGGCCATTCATTACCTCCAAGGGAATATCAACCACTGTGCCAGAGCTCAGGATCTCTTACTCCAGACTATTGCACAGTGGTCGATCAATGTGGCGGTCGTGGCGGAGCCATACTGCAACCCCCCTAGGGGTAACTGGGTTGGGGACATTGACGGCCTGGTGGCCATTATTGGCGGGGTTCCTGAGAGCGTGTCCAGGGGAAACGGTTGGGTGGCCGCCTTTCTGGACGATATTTGCGTTGTCGGGGTGTACTTCTCACCCAACAGGAGCCTTGTCGAATTTGACGGCTTCCTCACTAACCTGGGTGCGGTTGTTGGTCGGTGCCATCCTCGACAAGTCTTGGTTTTAGGGGACTTCAATGCCAAATCCGCGGCTTGGGGTTCCCGTATCACAGATCGCCGGGGTTAAGTTCTGGAGAAGTGGGCACTGACCATAGGTCTCTCTGTTCTAAACCGAGGTTCGGTCGGCACGTGCGTGCGACGGCTGGGAGAATCAATTGTCGACATAACATTCGCAACCCCTGCCCTAGCACGCCGAGTACAAGGATGGATGGTGGAGAAAGAGGTGGAAACATTATCGGACCACCGCTACATCCGGTTCGATGTCTCTACCCTGACCAGTTTTACTACCGCATCCCCGAGGCCCAACAACCCGCGATGGGCTCTTAAGCAACTGAACAGAGAGGTTCTAGAGGAAGCCGCCATTGTTGCCGCCTGGATCCGTGATTCCCTATCTGAGAGAGACGTCGACGTTGAGGAGGAGGCACGATGGTTTGGATCGGCGATGACAAGCATCTGCGATGCAGCAATGCCCCCACAGGAGGCGCAAGGTGTACTGGTGGTCAAATGAAATCGCCCAGCTGCGCGATGAATGCGTGGCGATCCGCCGTCAGTACACCAGGTACAGAAGGCGGCGTCGACGTATTCTCGAAGAAGAGGAAGAACGGTACGAGGCTTACCGCCAGGCCAAACTAGCTCTGCGAGAAGCCATCGGAGTCGCCAAGGATAGCGGAAGGGAAGAGCTGCTGGAGACTCTGGATCGGGATCACTTTGGGGGCGACCTTACCACCTGGTGAGGGGCAAACTAAACCCCTGGGCGCCTCCTTTAACGGAGAGTCTCCGGCCCCAGCTGTTGGAAGAGGTGGTTGAAGCGCTCTTCCCCGCTCGAGTGGCGTACATTCCACCGACAATGGCTCCACCCATACTCGCAGAGTCTAGAGAGGAAGAAAATGTCCCCGAGGTGACGCAACCAGACTTTCGGGTCGCAGTGTTACGGCTCCGGGCTAAGAAAACCGCTCCGGGACCTGACGGCATACCAGGCCGAGCAATAGTCTTTGCCCTAAAGGAGCTGGAGCCCCGATTGAGAGAGCTCTTCACAGCGTGTCTGGAGCAGGGCCGGTTTCCTTCTATTTGGAAAACCGGCAAGCTGATTACTGCTCCGGAAGGGGGGGCGCCCGGTAAACTCCCCATCTGCCTACCGGCCAATAGTGTTGCTCGACGAGGTGGCCAAACTCTTTGAGAGAATTATTGCTAACCGCCTTGTCGGCCATTTATCCACGTTTGGGCCGGACCTGGACGAACGCTAGTTTGGGTTTCGGCGTGGGCGCTCCACAATTGGGGCGATTAAACGCGTGAGAGCTCTGGCGCAGGAAGCGGTCTCCCGGGGCGGGGTGTTGCTAGCAGTTTCGTTGGATATCTCCAACGCGTTCAACACCCTGGTCGTGTATTATGGAGGCCCTAAGGTACCATCAGGTGCCTTCTTACCTCCGCCGTATAGTCGGGGCCTACTTGTCAGGGCGATGCGTCACCTACGCGAGGAAGGACAGCACGGGCCGTCGAGAGATGTCTTGCGGTGTTCCACAGGGGTCGGTGCTGGGACCACACCTGTGGAACATTGGATATGACTGGGTGTTGAGGGCGGCTCTCCTCCCAGGCGTGAACCTTACGTGTTACGCAGATGACACGATGGTCACGGCCTGGGGGGCGAATTATGGTGAGGCAGCATTGCTTGCTGCGGCTGCAGTCTCCCAAATAGTCTAACGAATCCAGCGGCTGGACCTACGGGTTGCCTTTGAAAAGTCTGAGGCCATTGTTTTTCACGGGCCTCGAAACCCACGGCCGTTGGACTTTCACATCGTCGTCAGCGGGTTGCGGATGACTGTCAAGGACACTATCAAATACCTGGGTTTGGTCCTTGACAGTCGATGGGACTTCCACCCACATTTCAGCCAGCTGTCGACAAAACTGATGAGTACTGCGGCCGCATTGTCTTCGCTGCTTCCCAATCTTATTGGGCCGAGCGTGGCGTGTCGGCACTTATATGTAGGGGTCGTGCGGTCTATGGCCCTTTATGGAGCCCCAGTATGGGCCGACCATCTGACGGCAGCCACCGTCGCCATACTGCGCAGGCCTGTACTAGTGGCAGAATGGCGGATGCGACTACTGCGCCCGTCATATGGCCTCAACACCATCGAGGCCATCCGGCCAGTATTCACTGATTGGGTCGAACGGAGGCACGGCTCCATGTCATATAGGGTGACGCAGGTGCTTACCGGTCACGGATATTTTGGGAAGTACCTGCGGGACATCCGCTGTGAGCCGGACGCCCGGTGCCACCATTGCGTCAATTCCGAGGAAGACACGGTGCGGCATACAGTACAAGAGTTTACTGCATGGGAAGAGCCGCGCCGTGCCTTACAGACAGAAATAGGGGCTGACCTCTCGCTCACAGCGCTTGTGCGCGCCATGGTCGGGAGTGAGAGGTCATGGGATGCAGTGGTAACCTTCTGTGAAACAATTATCTCACAGAAGGAGGCTGCGGAAAGGGAGAGGGAAAATACTACTACTCTCCCCATCCGCAGACGACGCACAGGACGTCAGAGGAGAAAATGGACCCGGGGGCGGTGAACCTGGGGTTCAGTTCACCGCCCCGATCGCTTAGCGGGTCCGAGGTTGGAGGCGCGCAGTGTTCCTCGCGCCTCCCTCAAGGAATGGTGGGGGGAGAAGCATAATCCTCTCCCCCCTTCAAAACGAGATGGGGTCCGCTCCGGCGGACGGTCACCTGCTGGTCGCGGAAGAATGTCGTGTTCCCGCGGCCTTCAACAGTACGAGGAAGGAACATCGTGGCGGTTTTAGCCGGTCAAGTCCGGCACACCCCTCTGCCGATAACCCCGGCGGAGGATAGTCCATGAGGATCTACCCACGTTAAAAAAAAAAAAAGGAGGAGTTGCAGTGTCTAACTTATCAATATATGTATATACATATATATATATTAGTTAATACGCATAAATACTAAGATACAAAATACACACACAAAACACATATCCATATTATTTATATTAATTATTATATACGTGATACATATCTAAGAAATGCTTGGCATCAAGCTAGCAAGTAGTGATCTTTTATAAAATTTTTAAAATTGGTTAGTCCTGACAAGCCTGATGGGCAACGGCAACGCATTCCATAGACGTATGGCCTGCACAGAAAATGACCTATCCATGAAATTTGTGTCATGCGGTGGCATTTTCAATGTCAAGTTCTCCGAAGATCTAAGGACCCTCGAATGTGTGCTATGCAAGAATTCAAATCGTTCTTTGAGATAAAGAGGAGTGTTAGGATTAAATAATATACTATATAACAGTGAAAGGATGTGAATATTCCGGCGAAGACGAATTGGCAACCAGTTGAGCTTATTTCGAAATACAGAAACATGGTCAAATTTGCGCAATCCAAAAATGAATCTTATACAAAAGTTTTGAAGTCGCTCAAGCTTATTAAGTTGGTCTTCGGTGAGGTCAAGATAACTGGCATCTGCGTAATCAAGAATTGGAAGAAGAAGGGATTCTGCGAGCACAATTTTGGTGGCAACCGGTAACAATACATACATACATACATACTTTACAAAATCTGTACAGGCGTATCATAGATATGGTTTAGTGAAATATTAACTGTAGAATAACATCACACCATTTTTACTAATGTAACAAGTATTTAGTAGTAAAAGTATATAACAATTATTATTGTGTAACTACTATAACATTTATTATTATTATATTTACATTACATAATTTATTACTCTTGTAACAATGAGATTTTAGCAAAAACAAATACATTATCTGTGTCCATGTCAGTCGAGGCGCAAGTACCGTGGAGATATATTTTTCCGGCTCGAATTTTCACCGGAGCTCGCTTTTTCAATTTATTTCGTCGTTTTAGCCGTGTGACGCCGTAATTACGACACCGCACCGCGCGGCTCGCCGCATAATCGTTAAGCTATTTTTTAAATTTGGGCGTTCGCTACACGCGATACCCATAATAGAGGCGGAAATCAAGCGCAT
This sequence comes from Tyria jacobaeae, assembly GCA_947561695.1. Lineage (NCBI taxonomy): Eukaryota > Metazoa > Arthropoda > Insecta > Lepidoptera > Erebidae > Tyria > Tyria jacobaeae. Next base: position 13,246,560 of record OX387213.1, on the reverse strand, counting down.
GCATCTGACAACTCGGAAATTTGGTTTCGTGAAGAAAAAAGTATATCGTTAATATTAAAAGAAACAACGATCTAATATAAAAAGAACGCCACTCCGTAATAACATGTGTATGACATAAGATGATCAACGACTGTTCTGAGATCCGTCAGACCGATTAAATATCTTTTAATAGTCAAAAATATGTCGCCTTTAGATCAAAAAGAGGACTGGATATTCAAGTTTGCTTTCTCATAGCGTCTGGTTATCAAAGTTCCCCTGTATAACGACTGAGTTAAAATTTTATAAGACAAGACAAAATGACAGCGATATAAAAAACAACAACAAGTTTAACATAATTTTACGGGAGAGTGGGCGCCCGCTGTAGGAACTGTTGGGATAGAGGCCGGCGTTCAATTCTCCTCGCTGTAATACCACGATAAAAGAGATTGAACTTACTTCGTCCGTAATAAGCACTCCCTTTTCCACTCCAAATAAATGATACACTGCTTCGTTAAAAAAAGTCCCCAGATACTAAAAACACCAATCGGGGTCATGTAATTACAAAAAAGTACTCAATATAATTTGTAGTACCTAAACGTGATACAGTCTAAAAAATAAATTTTACCCAGATAAAAATATGATTTCTGACGAACAAATACAATACTATTATTAGCAGAGCGAACAAAGGATATTGTTTAAATGTGTAAGGAGTTCACTCTCATCACTTTCGCTAGGACAAAGTCACTTTAACATTCGATAAGAAAACTTAACCATTTAGAACTAATTAGTTGATATTCTAATTAACGAAAACAACCAAAGTATCCGAATAATATTCGAATCTATCATAATATTCATAATATTAATGTATCACAATTTATTTACATCAAATAATAATTATAATATTTGTTATAAAAAGAGATATGTACATTCGTCGCTAATTTACTTAATATCAATAAGTTAGTCAGTCAGTTAAATAAAAAGGATCTTCGTTATTGCGTGTAACTAGCGTTCAGTACAATATACATATATAATATTCTTTACATAATAAAGGATGCAATAATAATAGACATACAAAACTATTGTATTTCGGTCATTAATAATAGTCTCATAATGTCTTTACTAGAGGTTACATTCCAGGAACGGATGATACATGATGAGTGACTACCCGGCCGTACACTTGATTGTGGGACAAAACAATAGTGTCTCAAAGACGGGCCCGGAGTCCATTAAGGGGAATGTGTTTATGACAAGAGTGTGATCAATAGAGAACCAGCGGGCGGCGGGTCAAGAGGTCGGCCGATTCAGTGCGTACGATACAGGCATACACAGATTATTTATTAATAGTGGACCCGCGGCCCCACCTAAATGTGGCTTGATCCTTGACCACTAAACATTCCATAAATTTACAATGTCGGACATTCTATATCTATTCATATGAAATATGGACTTTATCACATTTAGAGACATACAACAATAATATAAGTGCTATATTATGTAGACATATTGAGCAAGTTGTGAAGGTTTCAATTAAATGTATTAATTACATTTCCAGCGTCATTAATTTGTTACTTTAAAAGCATTCATTATAATATTAACTATAGAACATAAATATAATATTATCTATGATTATTCTTTTTTAAAAAGACAACTCCCGCACTAGAAATGATTCCTGTGTCGCGGGGGACTTTACAAACATTGAAACAACAAAAAGGAACACCCAGACTCAGAACAACAACTACACAAAGTGTTGTCCCGTGCGGGGATCGAACCCACAACACTCGGCGCGGCAGCATATTGGCGAGGTGACCACTTAAACCGCTACGCCAGTCGTGTAGTTTATTCATTATATTTCTTTCAAATTCAAAAGTTTTTATTTAAATGTTTTTCAAAGTAAAATTGAAAATGATAATTGATTCATTACCATTTTCAATTTAGCTTCCTAGAATCGGACGCTTTTGATAGTCCCATCAAGGAAAACATTAAAATTGTAAACCTAGATAGTACTATATATAAATAAAATAATAGTTATAACTTAAATACTTTAGTGCCAGCGATGACATTGTTGAATGATCTTCTAAACATTACATGTACATATAATGTAAAGTACTTTATTCGTTCTATGAACATAATTGTGACATCGTGTTCGTAGTACAGATTTGTGTAAAATTTTACCTTTTTCATGAGACAGACAGACAGACTTCGCACTGTCTAGTTATTGGCCAGTCTAATAGAAAAAATAAGTATATAAAACTAAATTCAGATTAATCACTTTGTTTATTGAGTTATGCCTCAATAATAAACAACGGTTGCTTACAATAAAAAAGGTTGCTATTTCGTACACTGCAAGACTTAAATTTTATTTGGGCAGACATATATTAAATATTCATACAGCCTAATCAACTTGAAGGCGTACCAAAGATAATATTAAAAAGTATTCAAAAGTATTTAAAATGATCTGATTTTTAATTATTTTAAATGCTTTCTAATCTTTTAGCTCTTTTTTAAGACTATCTTTTATAACATACTATAACACGTGAAATCATTTTTAAATAATTGTATTTAGTCCGGGGACAGTTTTAATTTGTTTACTGTGTGGTTTGTATGGGTATAGTAAATTGTAATTTTTACTATCTCCCTAGCAATTTTTCCGTTTTTCTGATTATAAGAACCTTCGCCGTGTTTCAACGAAAATATTTAAAAAAAAAATACCCCAATTGGTCAAGCTGTTCTCGAGTTTTGCGCTTAGCAACACGTGCGTCGGCTCATTTTTATTTATATATAGATTAGATAAAAGCTTAAGAAAGAAATAGTGTTCATGTTTGAATGAAAAAAAAAAGCCTTCAGCAATTCACAGGAAACATTATTTGGTAACAATGAAGAATTTTGAGATAATAGATAAAGAAGAAGACTTTAAAATATAACAAACAAGCCATCTCAGAGTAGAATTAATAATACTATATGGAGTTAAAATTGATACCTCACAGCTGGGTTTGATTTTTTTTTTTTTTGTTTGACAACCGGTTTTCTGTGGGTCGGTGTTATAGCTAAGGACGAGCCAGCCCACTCGTGCCTAAGCTTGGATCTTCCATAGTGTACTTGCCAGTGGTGTATGTAACCAATTTTTTCAGCAAAAGTGCAGCCGCAATGAGTACCCGTCAACAAACTATCCACGAAATTATAAGAAACAGAGGCAGGTGGGTGGATCTTAAGATTGTCCCTCTTTTCTTTTTTATGTTACCACTCTCCGCCTCCTCACCACATCTCCACTAGTTGTGCTGCTTTCTCACTTCTTCTCCACTGCAAGGACTCAATTTTGCATCTTTTTAGATCTTTTCAGAACATTCTTGTTTCGCTAGTAGGTACTGGCTACTGCGTTTCCGATTACCGTAACTGAGTTCAGAAAAGAAAACGCGCTTCGCAACTTGCTCCACCACCACCGTAGCTCTCGACTCATAAGGCCTCTATGCCGTACTCTAGACGGTTTCACCTATAGTAACTGAGAAATTACTAAAAATTCACTAGTCAAATCAACCAACCCTGTGGTAGGTCGCAGTACTTCACGAAACGATAGTGTTTTAAATAATAGTGACTGGGGCCAAGCAAGTAGCGTTTCTCTTAATTCAGTTATATGAAAAATTCCGGCACGTAATGCTGCCGTCAATAACGCTATCCGATATAGCCTCAATAAGATAACTTTAAAATGATACTAATATATCATCACCATATGTAGTTTATTGTAGATATTTCACTACTAACGCGTGCCAGGTTTACACAAGTCTTCTCAAAAGATATTTAATTTCTGCACTGTATGGTTCGTTCGACTTTACTACATGTCTCGTAAGTAAGAGTTCTTCACTGGGTAGCTCAATAAATGTTATTCATCACGTGTGTGTAATGTACTGGTAAAACTGTAGAGAAAATCTCACTTTTCAGTTATTTTAAGAAAAGCATTCTTTTTATTATACTCAATATGTGTGTTCATAACTTACTGAATATTTTAAGCTATATAAAATGCAAGCAAAATATTCAATTGAAACAAGTTGTTGGAAACCGTATGAAGGAAGCTACAGAATTGATGGTTGTATTTTAGCGGTAGTGAATAAATGAAAGAAGTAAAGTAAGCAAGGAGATGGAAAACAACGGATGTTGTACGGACTCGCGTCTGGCCATTAAACTGGGTCGAGATGGAAACGCGCAAGATCTAGCTAAAAAGAAGAAATCTACTGAGCGGACTTATATACTATAGGAGCGTTGCGTAAATTGCCGCTCGCTCCCTACTTGAAACTGGATTAACACAGTTAGACTATAGTGGCGGAAAATAGAAATCGTTTCAAATATCATTCTTAAAACCAGACAAGCTCCGTCGTATATGTTAGTGTATCGCTCCTGCAAAAAAGATATATTAGGTATTTTAAAAGTATGAAAAAAACTTTCGACTACCAACTGAAGGCATTGAAAATAAAAGACAAAGGGATATAATTTTTTTCAGTATAACAGATCTGTCAAACACTTATAAAGGTCACTTCCATGCGTCAGACTTTGGATAGTAGAATCGGAATTTGAGTACTCTTTCATACGTCACTTGAAGTCGTAGAAAACTTTCGAGTCGATATATGAGAGTAACAAGTGGGTCGACAAGTGAGTTCGAGCGGGTACAAGTGCCGAGACCAAATAATTTTATACATCGTGCTCGCTCAATCTGGCAGCGCCTCGCAACGGTATCTCTTGTATTAATCTAAAGCTAATCTGTCCTAGAGGATTGCATTTCATCTATAACAGTAAGGACGACTTATTTAGTTTTAAATCCTAATATTTTTCGAGAATAGTCATAATTGAAATATAGTAGTAACTTTTAAACGTTCACATTTCATAATATAATCACCTAATGTTCACGGGCCTTTACTTGATTGTGTAACACTATATAAACCCATACATAATATGAATTGCCTGACCGTTTGATCAGTTCACACTGGCCATGTTTACAGGTAGATTGGCACATTAACTTTGAGCTATCGTTGAATCCGTAAGAACATCACGCAACTGACAAAGGAGGTTAGGCAAATTGTTCAGTTTCTTCTATTTTATTATTGTTTCACCTAATTTAGGTAAAGGGTTTAGACCTCCCGGCAAAAGACGGTTAGAGTTTATAAGAAACCTTTAACTTTCCACCATCCGTATTAGTCGTATTGCTTTCGATTGTTCGTACCTTAGCCTTGCCAGTATACTCTCAATTTTCGCATCTTTAAATACTAAAGTGCCCGGTTGACGACAATAGGATTTAGTCCTATTACGTTAGTTCGGATCAAATTCTTGCTATCACTATTAGGGTGTGTGACCGGTCTGCTCGTTTGTCCAGTTGTGATAAAAACCCTCTGCTTACCCCTTCAGGGAAAGGTTTGCGCTCATTTATTCAATTGCACATTTTCGAACCAGTTTTCATAGTTTTATACTGTATTACACGAAGCAGATAATTTAGATTCAGCTCCACATACACATTACGTCTTAAATAAAAGTTACACCCGGAGTTTTGGATAGGGTAAAATATATTATAACTATATGATCCGTTTGTTTACAGAGAGGGAAACAGGAAACGTAACGATACATGTCCGTTGTCAAGGACCTGGTCGAAACGACACATAGTTCCCAGGTATGATAACACCAAAACTTCCATAAATATTTAAAAAATGTATAATACTCAGGTGCAAAGTCATGAATATTAGATTTTTATAACGTTACAACTTATATTCTATACACTACACTGTATAAGGCGAGTAAGGTACATTAACTCATGAGCACTAGTCGGGCTATCAAGCTGTTATACATACATATGTACGTACACTGCATTGAACAAATTTTAAATAAATAGGAAAATATCATTTTGAAAACTCTTTCAAAGAGCTTTTGTGTTTCAGTGGGCGCATGGGACTGTAGGTGTCTGTTAACGTAGAAAGATACAAACTGAAAAACACCGATGACAACATGCAAACTAAGTTACCTACCGCTCGTATAAATCCTCACAGTAAAAGTACGTACTCTATAGATAGTAACATTTATGTTTAACGTAGTCACGAGGTTCGTAAGATCGTGTCTATGGCATTTAAAAAAAAAAAAAGACAACACAAACAATTGCTTGTCATAGTGAAATAAAGTTAGGAAATAAATGGTAATTGTTTTAAGAACAGGTTCACCGGAAACATTAGTAGAGAAAATGTCCCACCCACTGCACGCTGCTAGAGCGAGCCATCTGAGTGGCGCCCGACGACCTCGAAATAAGCAAATAAGCTCTAACGAAATGAAAAACAAATACTCAGGGAATAAATTCAACGCTTTGAAAAGGAGAATTCGGTAAAGACAAGAAAACACAGCTTCAATTCTCCACATTTTCCTGAGATATTTAAAAGCTTATCTTAATAAAATTAATTATTAAATGTAAAACGTTAAACTTCATTGCAAAATTCACCAATAAACATTCACTGTGTTAATAAACGCCAAAATGGGTTTTTATGAAATATTTGTTTGAATATTAAATGTATCATCAACAGCAACGTTTTTCAGCAATTAATTTTATAGACTTTTGACTTGCCCACATAATATTCTAAATAAAAGCCGTAGAAAATTCAAGAATAAGTTGAAAATAAAATACAATAGCAAAGGTAACCTATTTTGAGACGATCGTTTCTGTGCTAGTACATCGTGTGTCACACGAAGTTGAAAGTAGACTTTATTAAAATAGATCAATCTTACACAGCTTCAGTGAATGAAGGCTTTGAATATAACCTAATAATTCAATGTCATACAATACACGAGTTCCATTTGTAACTTGAGACGATAAACATGCATTTACTTGACTGACTGTCTCTACTGATGCCAAACTACTCACTTATAGTGTAGCAAGTATACATTTTTTACTTTACGAAACTGATAATTAAATGAACTCATACTAGAATAATTAGCAGCTGTAAGTATACAAAAAGAAAGGACGAAAGAAAACATGTTTTATTTCTAAAAAACACGACAGCTTTTAAATACAAAAATGTATATACATAAATACAATTTTTAAACAATAAACAATAGAAATTAAATATTATTTATGAAACCGAGGTCCATACTAATTAATACAAGTAGGAACAGTGCCACAAATGCAACGTTTCAAATGTGTCATGTCACGCACGCGACGTGGCAAACTTGCAACTTGCCACTCACGCGTCAAATCTATGATGTGTCAACAGGTCATGTTTAACTTTTTATTTCGACCATTATTATAAGAAAGTATAGGTGTGAAGACAGTTGTGTAATAACATTTTTTTTTTGACTGAAGATTGTATGTATGAAGCCGTAAGTAGCTTTTTGGTCAGGGTATTTATTTTTTATTTCTTTAAATTAGTGACTTATTTATTATATATATGTAAATATAAAAAAAATTGTAATCGTTAGTCGTATCCAAACCACATAATTAGTCTCAAGGCTTTTATGACGTTTTTGTAAAACTGCGTATTACTAAAAAAAAAGATGCAGCACCACATAGAATAAGACGAAATCAAAGAATACAATACAATTCATAAATAAAATAATCACTCACAAACATAAGATAAGAATTATATAAGACTAAAATAATAAACAACCGATTGTATATTTCTAACTTTTAGGTTCACTCTTGTATTGTGTTAGTCAAGATAAGTACAGTATTTTTCAAGGAATATACCGCATCAGCCTAATTGAATAGTATATAGTACATAGTCTGCGGCGACAATGCATCCTTGTTAAAAATACAATCGTTATTGAACAAATTAGTATTAAACACAGGATGTTTTAGCGCTGCTAGTTTGTAAAACGATTAAATTTTAGTGTGAGTATTTCCTGACGAAAGAGGTCGTATTCGGGTTGTTTTATGTTACCCGACGAAAAGATTAGAACCTCCATGCGAATATTTACATAGTTCTCTTATATTATCACCGGTACCGGTAAAGGTAGGCGATCAGTTGTGCACGAGCTAGTGTTAAAAATTACTGACGGCAATATTCATCGATCGCTACAGCCACTTGGACTTCCTATACAAAAGATATTGTGAACATTACAAAGTTATATAAATAAATCTAAGCTGAATTTCCGAGTAACAGGAAACAATAGAAACGCATACAACCACTGTATACAGCAAATCTCTTTTCATACAATATTGGCTATTACCATTTATAGCGTCCGTTTATTTTATCGCTTTTACGTGATTCTCAAAATATTATCAATGTTTCGCATGCTATTATTATCTATAGTCGTCTATACAGTTTCATTTAAAATTTTCAACATTTATCACTTGCTGTCTTGGTAATTGCATTATTGCCTCGAGCCCTGCACTATTATTACTTACAACTGTGAATACAATTACAACTGTGATGATGAATTATCAACTATAACTTTGACTAAGTAATTTTACCCTCAAATATTTTTGACGACAGTTAGCTATCAAATTAAAGTGTGTTCACGGTTTTAAACCAGAATTTTACAACACAATATTTATCATTTTCAATATTTATTATATGTGGGAAGACGACTCGGACCTGCCCGGCTACAGCCAGTCTGAGTTACAAATATGCGACTCCGACTTCCTCGAGCTACTTACATTTCCCAATACATCCGTATATCCCATATCTCTTTCCGTCCATTGCATTCCCTTATCTTTCCCTTTCAATATACTCTCAGTTATCCCATGTGTTATTCCTTAAGTGATTGTTAACCGCAATAGGCTTCACCCCTGCTACGTTATTGGGTAAAAGTTGTAATATGTTATTTATTAAAAGTACTATATTTTGTGTGGAACAATTTAATAAAAAATATGATTTGATAAGGCATCTATAACAATTGTGAAGCAATTTCAGTCTTTTGTGTAGACAACGCACAACAAAAAGATGCTATCTCAAGGTTTCGCGGTGATTATTCTATAAATGAAGCAGATTTCTAAACAAGCAACTCACAAAAATGCTTTGAAAAGTGGCTCAGTCGTTAAGTCGCAAAAGTAGGTACAGGCCCGAGATGACTGAAGATAGAGTTTACACGCTTCAGTAGATAGGTACGGTTGGTGCTAAAGCTTTGATAATCTTATCAGTCGTGTTGGCCTCTGGAATTACAAGACTCGATCTTTACTAATGCCGCATTGTCAGCCTAATTAATTAGCAGGAAGCTAGTTTACTATAAACAATACACTAGCTCATATAGCAAGCGCATTGCAGAATGTGTAACGAGGTACATGATAATCTTAAATCCAGCGCAGCGTGTACTAAGTTAGCAAGACTTGCATGCATGTTCGGCACGAAATCAAGCTAGATTTTATAATGCGAATTTCAGTTAAAATAAATTCTATTGAAAAAAAATCATATAAAACGGTAGTATATGAAAGTCATTGTGAGCAATCAACATATTAAGGGGATCGTTATACTTTTTGAGTAATAAAAAAGGAGTGCTGAATATCTTTTAGTTGATAAAAGTATTCGTTTACGATTTTTCTACCGTGTTTGTATTAAAATTTGCAAAGTCCTTCAGACCTATTCACTTAGGTATAACAATCATTTCTTGACTACACATTCTAGGCAAGTTATTTATGGTATATCGTCTATTTCAGGAGAAGTTAACGTACTTTTATGATTGTAATTAGCGTTTCTTGTTGAGGCAGAGGAAGATTTGAGCAATTTAGTCTGGTATCAAACCAATGACGAAAATAAAAAATTAAGTATTACTTAAATACATAGTTGAAAATGTATATTTTCAAAGACTAACCAACCTGATATTCACTTTTGCCACCACCTTTTGGTAGCTCTAATTAAGCAAAACCTCCTGACTTAGAGTCCTCAGAAAAACTTGTAACACAGTTAAATAAGTTCTGAAACTAGATCCAGAGTCTGCAAAAATAAAATAAAATACTGTTGACAATTATTAAGCTTTAACCGTGTATATAGTTCGCGACCCGTGAAAATGTTATAATTGGTTTGGATCCGGCTCATGATAAAATAAAATATTCAAACACATAAATGTATGAAGTGTTCAAACGTGATTTTCACAAACTGGTTCAGTGAGTCGCGTCGTATTGCGAGTCTAGCAAACACAGCCGGACTCTACTCAACATCTCCAAGTTAAATTCCAACTGCAAACTGTCTACTCAAATATCGTGAATCTCAGTGATTCACGAATTTATAAAGTTAGCAGTGATTGCAAAACACATGAAGATTAGAGATATGGTATATAGGTACATTTATACATATACATACACATGCTCATGGCTGTATCCCATAAGGGATACCCCTTAGCAGAGGCGAAACATGATGATGCAAAAGAAAGCGAAACATGAAACACCCACATACGTATACGAGTATGTATTATACGTTTAAGGGAATCTGCGTTACCTATTCTACTCTATGCAATAACTTTCTTTTTATGTGACTATTGATCGAAGAGGATTATAAGAAAACTAAAACTTAAAAATAAAGTATGCTACTGTATATCTGTACATTGAGTTACAATATATCCTTTGATAGTGAAACAACAAAGCAGTCATTTGTTTTAAGGACCATTATCAACATTGTTCGTTTAGAAATTTAATACATGTATAAAACAACTATTAAGCCCAGCATTTAAGAACTAGTAAAATACCGAGGTAATAAATGAGTTACATAAAACATCATCTAAAATTTGGCCCGACTCTTTGTTAAAAAGGAATAAACAATGAGATTTTTCAATACTGCTTCAATACATAAAAAATGGAGATAGGTATTGATTATGTTATGTAAACTAGTTAGTTTTACATTTCAATAGCCACAGCAGTTGATAGACATTGAAATGGGGCGTTTTTACCAACGACTCGAGCAAGTACGTGCGCAGAGCTGTCTCGTTCAAGGCGGCCCCGGGGGTTGTCTAACTAACGTCATCTTCATGGCACCTGCCTGTCACATGCAGAGCTCTCTGTCCCTTCCACAAGAATTGTTATACTCAGCAAGCCTTTATTAAAACGTTTACACCATTTAAATGTCTATTACATTTGACTGAAAATAAGACAAAACAGTAGATAAATTAATTGCATGTACCTACATGTTCACTGCGGAGTGATCGCTCTACATTTAATTAAACCAACGCAAACAACTATTGAATTCTCGTTATTCTCAAGTGACTATGTTATAAAGGACAGTAGGGAGGTAATGCTTAGTTGTCAATGCATAAGGCATTAAAGTGACTCTTTGAAAACTACTAGGAAATGGTTTTAATGAACATTAACATCTAGTTTGCATTCTATCGAAGAGTGAATAACTGAAATTATGTTTGAAGTTACAGTGTATTAAGAAATATCAGTTACATAATGTTCAATTTTCTAACTATTTCACCATCCCAGCGTTTATGTCTGTAATAAAATCTTGCAAGTTTTAACCTATCTACCGGGTTCCCATTTATCTAAAATTTTAAATTATGCATTTAAAATTTATAAATCGGATAACCATTAAAATTAATGAGCTATACAAAATATATTTAATAACTGTTTGTTCCTATTTTTCTTTAATAAAATGAGTTTTTTGAATATTAATTTCATGAAAGGTAATTCATTCCTTTTCTATTATATTTCTGTCTGCAGGATAGAACCTTATTTATATGCGAGACTAAGCGAAGTAACAAAAAAATCTTACTAAGTATATCGACTTATTTCTTCGTCTTTCTTACGTCGTCAATATTCCATTGGGTCTCAGTTCGAGTGTAGGTATCATTACACCTCATGCAGCTGTTACGCTTTACGGCCAAACTTATTTTATTATGTTCTTAGCATGATTGTAAACTTTGCCAACTGATCTACGTTCAAAGCACGTGTACTTTTCAGTTTTAATATATGTATTTATAAAAGACACACAAAAACATTTAAAGATGCCATGAACTTTACTTTAAAAATCCTTAAAAGTTTGTTTGTAAAAGGTGCTATTCAATCTGGTACCCCATCTTCCCAATTTACGCTAAACTCACTTTGCCTTCACTTCTTCCTTCAAACCATTTTGATGTATTATTACGCAATGGCTATGTTTTAAGATAAATAAAATAACTAAAAAAACTAAAACTTAGATAAGTAAAAAATATGAAACACTACGTTTCATTGAAATCTTATATGACACTTCCACTGTTAAGACGATTCGAATGACAACCCACATGTCTTAATTCATAAGCTGTATGCGCTCGAGGACATAACGAAACATCGTACATATGTATGGTCATACTCGAAAAATTGATCGTCCGTCTTGAGCAGTCGGGTAAAAAGACAAAATGATAAATACATACATCATAACGTTATACAAAAAGTCAAACTAAAATTAATTTACGTTCAGCCCATATTTAATTGTGGAGCCAAAAAAAAATCTTTCATGTCAAAATCCATTATCCTGCGACACGATTTCTCATTTATGTGGGATAACAATACCCTTTGTTTCTTTTGACCGGTGATTCAGGCTCGCTATTGTACTCTGCATTATAGTTATGATATTAGATAGTAATAGAAATCAAGGACATACACAAAGAAGAAGTGCCTCATTCTCTATTTGAAGCGATCGTATAAGTAGTAGAAATCGTAAAAAAGATAATTTTCTACCTTGCAAAAAAATAGTTAGGAAGAAAATTTCCATTTCAAGTTCTTATTTTAATTTTATTTCTTAAGCTCAACGCAACCTCAAAACGCCTAACGATGATTTAAAGTTTATGGAGTTTAAAGTTATGAATAGCTTTGGATGTCGTTGTAACTTTTACGCCAAATGTCGCCAGATAAGATTTAATCCTAATAAAATGAGTAATTTCTTGCAAAACAAACAGTAACATCTAAAATATAAACATTAAAACCTGTGACACATACGAGTATGTACTCGACCCCAATAATAAAGAATAAAACAAGAAGAACAGTAATACAGAAGTTACAAATGACTTTTAAGTCCATTGAATTGCCAACTGATCTACGTTCAAAGCACGTGTACTTTTCAGTTTTAATATATGTATGTATTTATAAAAGACACACAAAAACATTTAAAGATGCCACTATTGAAAAGGTATAATATATATTCAACAGATCGGAAATAAAATATGGATCCAATGAAGCTCGAAAAAGTTGTTTTAAACTGATTAGAGTAGTTAGCAAGAAGCTTTTAATACTATTAAACTATCGTGTTGTTACTATATATTTTAGTATTGCAAGAATCATAATTAGGTTGTTATAAATATTGTTTCTAAAGATATTTGATATACAAGGCTCGATTTTTGATAACATCTATGTACGAGATTTACATAACAATTCAAATTTAAAAATACTCGATCATATTATTTTCATATAAATTCAGACGAAGCATAGGTGTCGTAGTGTCATGTAGGAACATCATTCAAAAAATGAATGATGTTCCTACATGACACTAGCACTACTATCACACAAAAAGAGCGTTATCGGTTAAATCCCTTTCCTTCGGGCAATTCTCACAATAAACTCAGTGGCCGACGGGAAATGAAACCTGATAACGACAAACTCAAGAAGATAGCATAAACGGATCAGTTTCGAAACACTGTTAAACCTCTACTATTTTATCTAAAAACTATTACAGGATAGTTTAGAGATTTGCACGCTCCATTTGGAAATCTTTGTTTAAAGCAATAATAAGAGTATTTTACTACTTCTAGTTTTCTTTTTTATAAATTAAAGAATCTTTAAATTAAAAAGGGGAGAATTCAACCATGACATTCAAAAGCGTTATTTATTCCACATATATTGACAATGTATTTAACGGATAACCAAAAATCCTTTATTTAGTATCATTGATTCCTTTAGACAAGAAAAGTAAGTAAAGAGAATTATCATGGGGCCAGATTTATCCACGTAGCTCACAACACTGTAATGCGATGTAATTTAGAAGAACCTTAATCCATTTAGGTACATCCAGGTTCCCCTGAGTGAACGAGTACAAGCTTACATAAATAGATATTTTAGAAGGCATAATCCTCATTTTGGAATTAAGTAGATTGGCTAACAGATGTCGATACGTTTATTTAAAAGCGCTTTAAATGAAATCCAGCGATTAAATAAGCGAGATACGCGATAAGCCGCAATCATGAACAATTTTGCTATTAAATATATCATCACTATTTAAACATATGAGTTATGTATAATATTAGGTAAACTGGCAACTAATAAACCTGCCGTCTTTGTACACAAATTTATTTATTTTTTTAAGTATACAAAATCAAAAATTACTTCTCAACGAAATAAGCACCGTCGTTTTCTATCACCTGTCGCCAACGTGATGGCAGAGTTTACAGTTTCACGAGTCGCTTTTGCTACATGTGGTCCAGCATTATCGTGCAAAAAGTATACTTTATTTTAATTTTTCGGTATCTCGCTGCTACTTTTGTCCTGTTGGTCACAATAAATATTGGCCGTGATTGTAGTGTTAGATGGCAACAGCTCCCAGTATATAATTCCGTTTATTCGCCTATCACACTTAAAGGAACTTTTTTACTCGTGTCAGATTTTGGCGTCGGTACTCCTGCTTCTCCAGGTCCAAGCCACTTACGCGAAAAATTTACGTACATAACCCACTTTTCATCCCCCGCAATTACATCAATCAGCCACTCATTGGTACGATGATAACTAAGTAGTTCCATGCACACGTTAGCTGTCTTCTGAAGTTGAAACGGCGTCAACTCATGTGGCAACCAAACTGAATAGTTTCAGGTCTTTTCTAAAGCGTGGAGCTTGAGTCGCTTTTGGACACAAGCGATATTCGTGAAGTAAAAGCAGCCAAAGTTCTCTACGAGAAATATCCATAATTTACTGTTGTTTTTCTATTTGAGATCCAGTTGTCAACTAATCTGACATACAGCCCTTGTTTTTTTTTTTTTTTTTTTTTATTTGTAAGCCTACCATAATGACTCCACTACTTACTACTACTTCACGAAATTCGAGATAGTTCTATAACGTTTTAGAAACTGATCGAAAAAGTGGCGGGTTTATTAGTTGCCAACTTAATATAATATGAATTATAATTGAACATTTGCAAGATTACTTATAATCTACATTATTTTTGGTTAGTAGAGGCAACCCTCTAAATGCCCATTTTGCCCACTCGAGTATTTCTGTAATTTGAAAACATTCTTATACCAATTTCAAATTAATACACTAAGTTCTAAAAAATAAACAAAAAATAGACGCCTTGCTATTTAGAAAAACAAGAAATCTAAGTTCTACCAAACTTTTGTAAACTAGAGCTTTATGTGTTCAACAACAGACAAGCAAAAAATATTTTCAGGGTAGGTCTATATTTATTTACACTTGATATTTCAGGAGCTATATTTGCGTGTCGATGGTAACTGATCGTTAACCTCGTTTATTCGGGTTATATTTTAAATGTCATGGATGGACGTAATATATATCGTGGTGTTTTCGGATTTGCAATTGATTGCATTTAAAGTACGTAAGTTTATTTTGCTTCTTTCGTAACTGACAGAACACACTAATCTTGCACCAATTTTCAAATACGCAATTTTAAGATATATTATATATAAGGTTACTGAAATTTGTTTTGCAAGAAATTACTCTTTTTATTATAAAACAAATTATATATACTCAAAGAAAGGTAATTTGGTATTTTGGTAGTTGTTTAAAAAAATATTCGAATATTTGTCTCCAACGACTAGGGTGACGTCGACCTTAATTGAACAGTAGCAATATATTTATGACATTATAAAAGTAGTACATATAAATATAAAATTATCACCGAAAATCGCGAATGCAGTAAAGTCAATCTACGTGAAAGCTTTCTATTTTATTGGTCTTTAAAACTGTTAAACATAATCCGGAGTGTATATATATATACACTCATAATTCAGTATCAATAAACAAAGTTAAACAGAACAAAAACAGTTTAAAATACACACTGATTACCACAAAAAATATAAAACCTTTTGTAAGTAATGAGAATGTAATTAATAAATACGTAATTAAGTAATTAGATTTGACTCGTATGACAGATGACAAATAGCCATTAATGTCACTAGCGAATCCTATTAACTGACGCCGGTGGATAGGAGTGCGAACATGTACGTACACTCAATGGCTTTATTAGTTAACCAATCAATCAGTTTGCAAGTCAAACAAACTACCAATCAACTGAACACTGATCCTTGTCGATACTTTTAATTAAACATCAGGAAAACTTACTTCGCTAATGTTGTCCGTGTTCCTTGTGAAATATAAAGGAGTTATTAGGTTTCTACATCAGAAACATTTTTGTCTAGTAGAACATATTACTAAGACGTCCAATTTCCCGTCGTTATCCCGTCCAAGTAAAATCTAATTCGTTGTGTACTTTTACTGGGTTATAAGGAAGTTCGGTGTGCTGCCTTAAAATGATGTGCAATATAAATAATTTTAGGATTGGTAATACATTATTACATGCCATGTAAAGCAGATGTGTGGGAAATATGAATGGGCGAAATATCACTAACTCAAGACTTGCTCTTTGAACGCGTTCTTAAGGCAGTAATATTGACTTCCTCCTCCCATGAAGTAATGCAATAAGTAAGTTTAGATTGACACAAAGACAAATACTCTTACTTTATTAATGCATTGCCGTGTTAGTTACTCGTAATCATTAGTGTACGTACTCTTGTGCATAATAATTCAATGTGTTTGCGGCAATTTAAATTTGTATCCAGAATGATACCAACGGATTCATATCATCGGAATTTGCTGAAGCAGAAAGGATGCATGTAAAGTCAGCAAATGTTTTTCAGATATTGGATTAGTAATAAGTATGTTTGTGCCTCTCATTAAAAATAAAATATATCTGTATTTAGGCTTAGTAGGTTTGTATATAGCCAGTTAGTTACCATGTTAAAGCCTCTCTGAGCGAGTTCAAAAACTTGATAACTGGATTTTGCTGTAAATATTAAGCTGTATCACCCACATGAGATATTATGACACTATTAGGAATTTTCAAGTTGCAAAGGTATATAAACAAGGAATAAAGTACAGCCCAGAATACTTCCCAAACACAAAATCTAGGTTACAGAGCAACCGATTAGTCATTAAGAATAAAATAAAATTTCAAAAAATGTTTTAGTTTTTACGTTGCCAAATAATTACTAGTGCTTTTGGTCCTCTTATAGCCTGTAGAGCTTATATATATGTCCTTAGCGTATTTCCATTCCGGGCAAAGTTCATCAATAGTTTGGAGATCACTTATGCATTTGAACCGTTTGCAGCTCGCACAATTGGGTGGAGTCGATTTGTCGGTGCATTCCTTAAAAGAGTGTTCGAGCTCTCCACAGTAATTACAGGTTAGGCTGCTTTCACGTCAATATTTAGCTGCATGTTCAAATCGCGGCCAGTTATAGAACCTGGTCACCATCATGAAGTCGGGGTTGGACATCGGTACTAACACAGATACACTGCTTGTAAGTCAAATATACTTTTAGTTTTATGCTAAACATACAGTTTGTAAACAGTAGACATGAATCACTCTCGCTCGCGATACACTTAGAAAAAACTACTTACACTATAGAATAATTTTTATTTGAAATTATATATATGATTTTGTACATTTTGTCAAAAAACACGTCTGCTTAATCAAGCGACCATTGCAGAAAGAAAAAATTTAAAGCATTGTCTTGAAAATTATTATTTTTTATTTAAATGTTTTTACTAATAATAAATAAATAATCGTCCTTATTTGATTAACTAATTGGATGAATAATTATGTTAGTGTTTTATATCATATATGTAGAAAAAAAATAAGGCAATGATTGCATTATACTGGCCACCGCTAATACAGTATCTTTTTAGAGACCTCTACAGACTATAAAGTTCCAAAACATTTCCTAATCTGATTTCAAATTATGGCAAACCAACTTGTCTATGGAGAAATATTTATCGCCTTATTCACGCAATAGTAAAGTGTTCTGTTACTATCGAACGCCTTGTCTTTTCCTCTCTTGACATGTGACAATAAAGACAGGCGAAGACAAAAGACACTTGAACGAAAATATCATCACTAAGTTTTGTTTTATATATGCTAGTAATATATTATATGCTTATATTCCCCTATTAAGAATTAATAGATAATAATAATTGAATATAGAATAATTGGAATTACCAGTGCAGTAACTTAGGGATAAACATGTTTATTAAAATAGATGAGCTATTTTCACTTCGATATAAGTGTTTTGATCATTGTCACAGCGAAAATAAGGTATTCTTTTTGAATCAATATTCTGATTACTTGATAATAATGTTAAGTTTATAAGTGATATAAAGCGGATATAAACCTTTTAACCGCGTGGACATACATTAACTATTTTCGACGACAGACGTTGTTTCCCGGCCTATTCGACACAGGTACTTACCGAAGCAGCCATGTCCGGTAAGTACCTGCGTCATAGGCTACCATATCACCTCTCCGGCCAATCCTCCATAACGGGTCTCACCGACACGATTGTGGCGTGCCCTTGACTATATTCAACCTGTATGTATGTAGTATATATTGAATATTAAATTAATTATCCTATGCACACACATGCAATTGGTTTTTAAACTAAAATATTTCACTGTAATGCTTATAAAGTGAACAATTAATAAACAACGTTTTAGTAACGCAACCAAAACCCCGTCCCGCGCGCTTCAAATCATCTATATGATGGCGCCGGACGATACCAGAATTTGATTGAAATTAGTGTACATGAACTAGTTTAATGCACACATAACAGTGTAGTATCAATCAAGCTTACCGTTTCCATGTGTTAGTCTTAACCGATTATTATTTACTTTCATGAAGAGAACTTGGAAGTATATAATATTAAGGTTTTCTTCCTCGCATAAGTACACCGTATTTATCTATTACCGAGTCATATGCTACGATTCTACTCATTTCTAATAGACATCATCAACTGCAAGCAATAAATAGGCTGCTTTAGTATAATTAATTACTAAATCAGCCTATTTATTGTTAAAACTACCTTAAGATTCAAATTATAATTAGACTTAAAGTCCATTTTCCACAAAGCAATGGGTTAAATTATGTATCAACAGGCCAGTCAAGCCACGTTAGGCAGGAGGCAAGCCTATTGTCATCATCATATACATATATTGCCGTTACATATTATATAACAGTATGATAGACAACAGTCTGCAGTGGTTTTTGGGACGCCTCTGTTTACCCCTATAGGCATATAGGCGTGAGTATACATATGTAAGTATATAAAATAAAATATAACATTCTTACAATTAGACGTCGCAACAATCGTAAGCAGCAGCATATTGCGATCACAAATTATTTACTATTTAAAATTATAACTTTATTGCTTGCTCATGTTTTTCCTACGCATCGACAAAAGTTTGTAGGCAACTAATTATTCAACGTATCGTTAAACAAAAAAACACATTTAAATGTATTATACTCGTACTCTGTTGTAATAATATATATTTAAATAATTTGTATTGTAATGCGTATGTAATAAAATATTTCAGTTGATATGCCTTTTAATATTCTAAGTTGTGGTAATATATCAACATCATTAAACCTAAATGGGCTGAATTTAAATTATTAGTAGCTTTAATGATATAAGGAAAAACCTGTTTTGTCAACATATCTTATGGTATGTATGAAATAACACAATAATTAATTTTCTATCATTTAATTCCACGTTTGGTGTAACCTTTGTTTGCTTGTTGAATATAATGAGCAATCTCAAATCCTAATTTCACTGTTATTATAACACGATTCGTTGTATATAATCCCAATATTTTAATTTCACTAGAATATAATAATAAGTCTTGAGGAAAACTTTACCAGGACGCGAGCGAATAATTGTTCTTTATAACTAATATTGGCATAGTTGCATGTAATAACAGACACATGGTTTAGGGCAAGGGTAATATGTTTAATAACAAGAATAACCTTGTCTTTAAATAATATTAGAACTATTCTATAAAAACAATAGTATTCTAACTCAATAGAGAGGCTCCTTAAACGTATGTAATTTAAGAAATGTTATCTAAATGGCATTGAGTTTTAGATATACGTACCGTAATACCTTATAAAATAGTACTTTACCTAAGACACCTATTTAACATTTTCGGACATGAGCTTATCCGTGTAAAGAATACTAAAGACCTTTAACAAATTGACATTAAAAGGACCACTAAAGGCTATAGTAGGTAGGGCCTTAAATAGCGCTTTGGACAACTCTATATTAGGGTCAAGTCAAACAAGTTTTAGAAAATTCTGTGTAGTCAGGAATACATTTGTGAAACGTGTATGTTGTTTTGAACATGTTTGTTAACTATGTCATTACTAAAACATCATACGTACATTTTATGTATTCTTAATATGTCAACTATATATCTTTAAGTATGTACATATGTCTGTATCGTATGATAAACTCTAAAGCTCGCTTGCGGGTTTTAAAACGTTATGCATTTTTATACTGCAGTGACGAATTTATATACACCTGAAAGAACTTGATATGAACCAATTCTTCATAGGCATGTTTTGCGAAAAATGCCAGACAGTTAAAATTCTATTTCCAATAGCTATTCAGTCGCTCGGAATAATCTTTTATACCTAAGGAATGTTTAGATGCGAAAGAATTTTACGGCGATGACTTGAGCATGAAAATATACTGTTGCTACTCTTAAGATTGATTTTAAAAAGGAATTATCTATCAGCTAAAGAAAATTCTGGTTTACGATTGGAGGTAGCTACATATCATAAAAATGAGTTAAAACTGACTGTATTCAAGCAATTCGATTTTGTTTTATTCAAACACCAGTTTTATATTTGTTGATTTCTATTTAGATATTTCAATATCAATTCACACAATTATATTCAAGTGGCAATATCTTTTTTTTTTCGTGTGGAAACCCCCTCGGGCCGTCATTCCACCCGGGCTTTCGGTGGAACGGTGTGTCGGAATCGAACCGACTAAAACCACACGGTGTGCCATACTGCGCTTAAAATAGGAGGAATCCGGGAACGGCTTTATTAAGACATCCGGACCCCTCCTAGCGCTTGGAGGACCACGCGGACGTCACCCCCTCGCGGCTAGCTATATGGCGGATGGAGGGGAAAAACCCGTCCCGACCACCCGCAGCCACACTCAGAGCGGCATAAGGCGCTGGTAAGCGCGTCTCCGCCGCCCGGTTCGCCGGCGGCGAATTGGGTCCGAGAGGAGAACATCCTCCCGGGCCCGCTCCGCCGCCTCCTTCTGTGAGATGACCTCCTCACAGAAGGCTGCGACCGCGGTAAAATTCCTGTCACCGCCGACCATGGAGCGTATGATGGCCGGCAGTGACAGATCCTCTCCAATGATTGCAGTGAGGGCCCGACGCTGCGCTGCCCAAGCGAGGCAATCCGCGAGCGTATGCTGGGCCGAGTCCTCACTACAGTCGCAGTGGTGACAGACTGGACTCAATTCTCTCCTAGCGACCGAGTGTAGGTACCTTCCGAAGCAACCGTGCCCGGAAAGAACCTGCGTTAGTCGGAAAGAAAGAGTCCCGTGCTGCCGCCCTGCCCACTCGACGATGACCGGCTGGAGCGCCTCCATGGTGGCTAAGCCAGCATGTGGAGCCTCCAGCCGGGACGACCAACGAGCCATAGTGGCTCGGCGAGCAGCCTCACGCCACTCGCGTACCTCTTCGGGCGGGCGTCGATTGCCACTACCCGCCCGGAAATCAGTCGTCCGCCGATATACTTCGGCGAGCACTTCCGCCTCCAAGTCCCACGGGAGAGTTCCGGCCAACACGCACGCCGCCTCCGTCGAAACGGTGCGGTAACCGCGTATGGCTCTAACCGCCATGACCCTCTGAGGGCGCCAGAGGCGTGTCCTATTCTGGGTGGTCAGAGCTTTCGCCCACACATGTGCACCGCATAGTGCCATTGACCGGACAACTCCCGTGTACAGCCATCTTGTTGCGACGCTGGGTCCACCCAAGTTGGGCAAAAGTCGCCCAAGGGCGGACGCAGCGGCGAAGTGGCAATATCTAGTTTATCCTGTACGATAATATATGTATATTGAAACAGGATTGGTTCCGGTTCTTTCCGTGTTGGGCCTAAAAATCTTCACTGTTAAACATGATACATCATTTTATTGCCGATTTAAATTTAAACAATGCACATCAACCTCAAAAGAAATCTGATGTATTACAATAGCTTCAATTTCGTGAAATAAAATGATTTATATTTTTTTAGAAGTAACGCAACCAAAGCACGAAAACTTTTCATCAGTATTCGAATACTTTGAAAAAGTATTACAAAAAAAAACAAATAGCAGAAACAGAGAACGCATATATATTTTGAATTAAAATACACAAAATATTCTAACAGCTATATAAAGCGAATATTGATAAAATAAAAATTGAAAACAATTCTTAGAAATATTCACTTTCAATTTGATTAAAAAAAGACCACGAAACCTGAACCAACAGCCATATTTGATATACAACAAAAAGGTACAAGAAATAGAACATCAGGTGTGTATTTTTTCATTATGTAATACATCATTACGTAGGTTCTGATCACGGCTTTCTTGCGAGGTACTTTTAGCTTCTAGTTCAAGTCAACCCACAAAAGCCGTACCTTTTTGTGGAACACATTAGCCTTTGCCACTTAATCACTGTCCAGCCAAACTACCCCTATGCAAATAAATCACGTCGCTTCATTGGACCGTTGTTGCATGATGAACAACAAAAACACTTTCACATTTTATACTGTAAGTAAGAAAAATAAAAATATATTTGCAGTTTTAAGCAAAAAAGGATTTGTTTAAGCGTTAAACGGCTTTAACGGCATAGCTTTTTAAGGCCTTGATGAATTTCGATGGTCTTAAATCAAAGGTCAAATTCAAAGGTCTTAAATAAAAAAGTTTAGTAATGCGGTCAAGTACCATTGATTTATCATATTTCAATAATAACGTGACTAAAAATAAAGAAAGGATTTCCTAAAATACCAATCCCACAAAGTTAATCTCGACACCTTACATTTTTCATTTCTTTATCTACTGAAAATTAAACCTTAAAATGTATAAAATAGCAGCAGGTGTGTGTAGTCACGTTTATTGATCACGGCTTCTCTGATTTGTTTAGATAATTAATAAGTAATCATACGAAAATCGAATATACTATGATCATAACTTTAACGTTAATCAGGGTTCATCATGAAATTTAAGAAGCAAACTTAAATTTGCTCACTAAATGGCACTACCACCGAAACCATTATTCCGAAATAATGTCGTTGTCGAGTTTTTCCTATACATGTGTGTCCGTAAGAGATCTCTTTGTTTTGGCAACTATTAATTAAATGCTCAAAGCATCTTTTGGGAGAATTATCTTTGTATTTTGTCACACATCTTATGTTTACTATTAGCGCTCTTTTAGAGTAAGCTAAATATATGATTTTTTATGACATACTGTCTAAAAACTGTTTATAAAAAATGCGAGCGTATATATAACGGGTACTGAAATATAAGACCCGTATACCAACATATAAATATATAAAGTTCTACTGTAAATACATAGTTACGGAATGAAGAGCTTAAAGCGGCCAAACCTCGACTCCGTGCTCAACTCCGATCTCCTCGACCTATAGGACCTTTTGCTGTACCTACACTACCTACTGGTGTCTCTTAGTCTCTAACCACACCAAGGATTCCTATATTTTTTTGTATCCTTTGCGACAGCTTTGAAATACTGGAAATATTAGTTTCAACCCGAATAAGATTGACTATTCGTTACTTTAGCATTTATAGAAGTACAAAAATCTCTATTTTATTCATAATTTAAGAAACTGTTTTAAATACTTATAATAAAAATTAGTTAATTTTATTTTGATTTTTAAGAAACTTGCAATTATATTTTATCCTACGAATATTACACAAACATACAGTGTCAACTTTACAAGCACACACAATACCACATTGACCACATCGATATTTCACTGTAAGATCCTCATTAATCCAATTTCCATGAGTTATGCACGGTTAAAACTCGCGGTATTAGGCGGGTGTTTGAAAGTTGCGGGCTGGGGCGGCGCAATATATCGAGGCGCGCTCTCGCATCGCAGGCTCTGGTGCCACTGTCGGATGTCGGGACGCTGCGGGTGGCGCGCGCCTCTCCCGTCGAAGCCACACCAACAACGCACATAAAACGCTCCATGCTAAGCCACCAAAACTAACCACTTTCTTAATTAAAATGTAGACTACATACTTAATATTTAAATTATGCTCACAACAAATGATGCCACTGAAGCTCTTGAAGTATCTTATGCATTCATTATGCTTTTAAAATGTTTGGTTAGAAAGCATTATTATATTTGTTATCCTCTAAAATCGTTCTACTCAAACAATGTGAGATATTGTTGTTCTCGTTATTGATGAAAACTTTCGTAATAACACAATGAATTTGAATATTAAGAAGTTTGATTTAATTGATCTATTTAATTGAATAGAGGTTATAATTAATATCTGTACCGTAGGCAACACCTTCTTTTTTCCAACCATTATTTAGACACTATAAGTCAATATACTTAGCACAATAACAGTTCAAAGTTTATTTACATCATTAGCGATTAATAAGAAGGTATATAGTCTATATGTAGTCACGCATCGCTTGTATCAGGGATAGATAACCCGGATTAAGTTAGCTGCGGCGGACGGGTTGTGACGATCCGATCCATAAAGCCCACGTTCAAAGTTTTACTGGAACTGGACCTCAGTTAGAAGCGTATGTTAATTATTGAATACATACACTAAAAGAGAAGAAAAATTAGTACCCCATCATGCATCTAAACTTGTAGGTAAAAAAGATCCGGTCGAGCAAACTTAGCATGATTGCTCGACCGGATCTCATAGTTCATTCTTTTCATTCTGTAAAAAACCAAATCATACGTGAATATCTCTTAAAACTTAAAACTTATTTTAAATCTTATCTAATCTATCTTAATTCAATTCCTTGAACATATAAACTATATCTATGGAAACATTTGTAGTCAGCAACACCTACATTCAACTGTAAAACTAACCTTCTAAACTATAAAAATATTTCTATTAAACCGAACTCAATTCAACAAAGGAAACATTACCCACTCGGACTAAGGAAAATATGGTCAGTATTGGATATAACAGTTTTACTACGGAGGATCTGGCATACAATCTATGAATTCTGATAGGTTTTGAACAAACATAAGTATATTTATGTACCTATTGTGCTTTCAGCTAATAGTTTGATATGGGTTTGAGATGTACTGCACACAGTAGCCGAGTGCGTAAAGAGTATGAACATGACGAGAGAAGTAAGAGTAAATAAGTAAGTCACTATCATTCTTACAATTATCTGTTATATTTTTATTATAATCAAGTACGTTATAGGCAAAAATTAATCAACATTCTCTGACAACTAAAATTAAATATCCAACTGAATATGTTCTTCGGAGGTCTAGTATTTCTAGTAAGGAAAAATAATAGTCCAAATTTTGTATTGTTTTCACCGTAAAAGCCTTCAGTCAAAGTAAATAGCGGTCCATTAGACGCAACTGTCGCCTGATAGCGCTGGACGTTTCCTCTGCGGACGAAAACAATGCGCTTTTTGCTTTTTGCAGTACCGGACGCTCCTTGCAACGCTTTCCAACGTAGAATGATACGCTCCGATATGCTCCATCCAAACGGACGGAACATATTGGAGCGTACCAACAACCTTAGGAGTTTTGTTTCTATTAAGCTCACAATACGATTTCCAATCCGAAACCTACTTCATGCACTTTCAACAAAAATGATGTTGTATATATTGATACGATACACTACGCACTGACTAATATTTAAGTAGGTATTTTATTAATGACACTTTAACGAGTTTTTGACTAATATTTAAGTAGGTATTTTATTAATAAAGTGAATAATACTAATGCCGTGGGTTTCGACTTTGTTTCTACATGCATTATTAAGGCTAGTGCTCACGTTCTTTTAACAAGTTAAAACAAACATTTCATCACATTTCATAGTTTTTAATTAGATTTATTTCTTGAAGCTAAAATCCTCTCACGTATTAGAAAATTTTCTAGCTTGGAAACATTTTTGCACAACTTCTTATGAAGCTGAATATAGCTCCCTCGGTATAAATTATTAGAGTAAATAAAGTCTGAGAAATAGTGAACATACTATTGTATTACTGCTAAATTAATTTTAGCAACGGTGGTATGAAATTTCATTTCACGCAATAGTTTGCGGCCTGTCGTTTCGATAGAATATAGTTTTACTGCTAACTAATAGTTGTCTAATAAAAGATATACGATGGTAAAATACCGTAGGTAATTTTATGACAGCTAAAAAGATCACAGTCAAATTGACTTTATGTTTTGCTTCTGTGGTAAGATGGGTCTCAAGAGCTGAGGTTACTGTATACGGGAGAATTAGTTCTTTTTCTTCCCTTGGCAATGTACAAACCCAATTTAAACATTAATACCTTTCTAAAAGTAGGCAACTCATCAGTACTCCTTTTAGTATCGAGATCCCTTAATATTGGGGTAACACTTTTTGTATAAATAATTGATGGCTCGTAATCACAAACAAGCAGTAAATAAAAATTTTATTTATTAGAAACTAGACTCCCTGATTATTGACGGGTGCGGAAAATTAATTGCCAACAGTCTACCGATGACACTGTATCCTATTTTTACATGTTTATTATTTTTTTATGACAATTTTGAAAGATGAATCATGTCTTATGACATGATCTTATAAAGAACGAACTCATCAAATGTGGTCCCTTAAAATACAACATATTATTTCACTTAACAAACTTAAACAGATTGCCGACATTGTTAGACATGGATATTATATTTTAGGTTCCTTACTAGAACATTTAGATCAAAGTAGTATTTGCGAGGACAATCAAACCACATCATAATCTAATGTAAATTAGAACAAAGTTAAAGGCTCCGCATATTTGTCTTTAATTATCTTTAAAACGGAGACTTCATTTATGCTGGAAAATGTACCTACACCAGCCCGAAGCGATGTGGTCTTGGAAACAACATAGTTATATTGCTCTAACGATGTACTTAAATCTGTCACTTACCTTAAACGACGACGCCGAAGCAATAATTTCCAAACCATAAATAAAGTGTTTTGCTTACCTGTAACAAAGTGATTAAAGTTACTAAAAATACTCTTGAATGTATTGCGATAAATTAAAACCTGATTAGACATATGATAGTGCAGGGAAAACGACAATGCGGATATTGCATGGACAAACAGCGGATAAGAAACTATCCGCCACGTCGTCAGCAACCCGATGCCGACGGACCGACGGAAAATATAATGGCAGCACAATAGCTTGTAATAGTGGAGACGCCCAAATCATTATTTATTGTTTCGTAATGAAGAGAAAAAAAAGTAAAAGAGAAACTCGAACGGATATGTGGCTTGATGCCCAAACTATAGGCTGACTCATCCAATCGTATTTTAGGTGATCGACCTTAACCAGTTTTTAAATAAACGTCTGATGATTCCAACAAATATAGTGTGTGTGGGTGTTCGATCTATAAGATTATACCAATCTAATAGATACCAACAAAAAAAAACTAGCATTCGTAAAAGAACAATTTTAAATAAAAATCTTGGTCCTATAATTTACAAGAAGTCTTTATTTAAATATGCTTATTGCACTTACGAAATCTGAATTTATTATTATAATTTATTTTGTGGAAAATATATTATTTAATATGCTGTTTATTTAACTCTGATCACACGGACGATATTTCGTAAACGAATAATATTAATATTAAAGTTCAAACGCAATATTTTGCTTTAAGGTCACTTTTTTCGAAAAGTCTATGAAAGAAAATCAAACATTAATATTTTGACTAGATAAAAAATATGGCCAGTACTACACTCAAACGGGTTTAGAAGCTTTTGGATTTACCTAATAAGGTACGTGTCATGCGGCAAATAGATACACAAATGATTTAAAGATTTTTTTTTAATACTTTTAAGGCAAGACAATGAAGTAGAAACAAAACCGAGAACTAACAAATGATAACAAAGTGTCTGCTAATTACCATAAGGTTTATTTGTTTCGGAGCAAAGATAAATAGTGTTAGTACTACGGAGTAGTAGCTAGTTACTAGATAACGTTATTACATAAGACTGATAGAATTGCAAGATGTTAACCTTGTTATGTAGACGACGTCCCTTTCATGTCGCCAGGCAGAGCTAGCCCCATGCCTAATAGAGTAAAGACCTAGCCACGACCTATGCCACCCTTGCCTTCTACCACTTATAAAAGTGATAAAATATATAATATGTATATAACTTTAACTTGTATTTCATGAAGCATGTAATAGAGCAAATATAAGATAAAGCTTGTGTAGTCTATGACTATATTTATGTGCATGTCTAGACAGATTCACATACATTTATAAGCTGTGATAAGCATGAGCGATGATGCTATTATCATTGTTATTCTCAGTTTCAAGCAAAATGACGTTCCAATATTGCAAAGATTATTAAGACGCATAAAATATTTAAATAATTTGAGTATCAAGCAGGCATAAAACAGCTCGCCTTAACTTCATTTCTAGTTTTAAACCTAAAACTTCTGCAAATATCTAATCGCATGTTTTTGCAAATATATGTAGATTTATAACTCAATAAAGAAGATCGGTAGAAACTAAAAATAGCCAGACTTAGTAACGAACTGCTTGTTTGTAAAAGTGATACTTGTAATGTGTGGTTTGAGTCAAATATTAAATTCTTGACGAAGAGATTTATTACAACTTCCAAATTCCTTAGATACATTGCAAAAAGAAATTTAATTGATTTATAATACAAACTATTAATTTTGTCAATACTGTGAACAGCTGTTTAGGAAGACTGTCTGTCATGAACGAACTCTACGAAATAAGCCTGATGACATTGATGAATCGTTAAACGAATGCTTAAATTTCTTTATAACGTACAAAACACTTGTTTAAGATCGAGTAAGTATCCCAGCACTATTTACTGTATAAAATATTAACAATACCAGTATTAGGACTCAATATAAATTAAAATGCACAAAATAGACAAAAAAAGTTAATCCACACCATAAAAACCTGTTATTTTGCCTAATTGTGTCTTTTGTAGTGGAAAAAAAGAATATTTATGAAAGTATTCAGGCAGTCAGCGTGGCGAGTCACGTCTTGTACAGTCGTGGTTGCCGCCGCACGCAAACACGTATCATGCATTATTATTATGTGGATAGGGCTGTACTCTTGAATTTTAAGTACCAAAAAGTAATTCTAAATTAGATTTTGTCTATATCTTATTGAAATAAATTGACATCAATTCAATGTTTATTTCTTTTCTTTATATTTTTTATATCTCGATTCTGTTTCATGTAAGTGGATTTGGTCTCACATAGTCAAAGTATTACTAAAATCGTAAGCGTAGTTAACCTTCTGCTAGAAATTCAATAAAACTAGTCAAATCTACATGCAAAACTATATCATAACTGCCATCATGATACAATGACTTTTTGAAGCTCACAAGCAATAATATTATTTAAACTACAGCTTATATTACGACATCGCGTGCAGGAATAACATGTTATGTAGCAGGCACTTTATTTTTTATTAAAAGCGTTTGTTTACGCAAGAACAACGTTGCTGAGCCATAATTTTCCAAAAATAATATAATACACCTTTAGATATGCTACACTATAACAACTAAACATTTGAAGCATCCGTTTCTTTACAACCTTCTATTTGAGATCATTGACACACATACGCCCACGCCGAAATTCCTGAAGGGGTAGGCAGAGCTGTTTTAAACGTCTGCTCTTTGCCAACTAATAACATTCACGTAATATGGGACAGCCCTTAATGTCATCATTCAGATAATTTTTGATTTAGAAACATGACTTACTTTTTAGACTAGAATACGCTAGAATTAAAATAGTTTATGGTATATCTATATAACTTCATTGACTGTACGATAGTAGATAGTGTATCGGGTCTGGTTTGGGACATAAAGAAGGTAGTTAGAAAGAAGAAGACGGCTGGTTTATCCAACCGGAATTATGACCGTGTTGAATATTTCTCACATACAATCATTTCTTCCATCGGGGTAGGCAGAGACAAAAGACCGCCATTTGTTTCAAACCGATCTACTGTCATTAAACATTTTAAACAAGCCCGCCGGTTTCGGGCTACGTTATTATTTCTTAATTACTTTTATATGAATATCAAGACGGTTTATAGAAACATATAATAAGGGCGATGGGCAATAGGTTTTTATAGTTATTAATTAAAACGTTAATCACGTCTTGTTTTTAAAATGAATACCCGACTGACTGACTGACCGGACTTCTAAAAGTTGTCTTCTGATAAGACTATAAAAAGCTACCTCAGAATCCGGTCAATGTTTATTATAAAACAACACAATATGAAAACATATTTCTCATGGAAAAAAGTAAACTCGATAACTTAAAACAAAAATATTAACCCATTACCAGAATATGGCTCGCTACTCTAATTGATTTACAAGTGGAACATTACCAACAAGGCAAAAATGAAGATTTTTATTTACGGCATTAATTGCAGCATATTCTCCAAAACAACAGCTTTGTATTGAAATGTAGGTCAGCTCATTTTGTCTACATAGAGTAACAGAGCAACAAAACCTTCTGTGTAAGTTTAAAGTTTTTCATTTAAAAACTAATTGATTAAAAAATGGAGTAAGTATGCGGGAGCGACACGGCCGGTGAAACACATCACAGTATTTACTGAGCTCGTAAAGACATTTTACACGCATCGGAGGCTGAGTGCCGAGTTCGTAATTCGTTGAGGCACCTACCGAGACAGGAATGAGCTAACTTTTAGGCAAGACTGCGGGCGAATGAGAAAACATTGGAGAAGTTGCTGCCAAGTGATAGACAAAAACGGCGAAATATATGTTGGGGCTTAGTGAAACACATATCACTGCAGAGTTTCCAGATACGCCGTGAATAACAATAAGTATGCTTAAACTTGTACAACTCTGGCGTTAGATATCATCAAAACTTGACATGTGATTTATGTACATAGATAAACTTTGAAACTGTACAAATGAATCCTAGTGAAACAGCTTAAAGTAATAAACAACACAAGTCTATTGAATGAAAATATATAATGGTAAGTATTTCAAACAATATTACCGACACACGTTCACATATTACCAATTCGTAATGTATAAAGCCAGATGATTTCAAGCCAACAGCTGAATAAGCGTCAAGAAGGGAGTTAACGTAGAAACAAGGCATGGCATATGAAACATGCCTCGCACCCGCAGTCGTAATAAGCACCGCTCAACTTGATCATAAATAAAAGGCGAGCTGGCATAATAGACATTGGAGGCGCGTCATCGGCAACAGTTGCTTGGCCGAATTCTGACACAGTCGCTTAAAGCCGATAAAAATATCTTCAATTGTCTAACAAAGACGTGTCTGATGCTAACCTAAAAACAACATTAAATTGTAAAAGTTGAATCTACATACTATTTAGTTTCTGTTTAAAACTTTAATTTGCGAACTTATTATGTCTACTGCAAACCCCAATGTTATGATAAGTGTATATGAATTTACACGATAAAGTTTACAAAAAAAATTCAAGCAAGTTTACTGTGTCGTAATTAAGTCTGATCTAGTGACATATGCACACAAAAATTAAATTAAAACTTCAATTTTATTAAGTCGGTTTAAAAGATAGTTTGCTATCTAAAACATTTATTATTATTGTGATCAACCACTGCTTCAATTGGAAAAAGGTGTGCATGTGAGAACCCGGTCATCGTATTATAGAATAATAATATTTTATACAATGGTGATAAATTTCCTTTTTTCTATTCTGGACTGGAACAGTTGTTCATAAGAAAATATTTATCTGAAAGAGCTTATGACAAGAATATGATAATATTTCCAAAGTATTAAAAGTCGTTGGTCGTTCGGCTCCTTCATAAATATTTAAACAAAACCATAGGGATTTAACTTTTTTCTTCTGAAATTAAAAAATGTATACAATGTAAATATTTGTCTAGTCTTTTAAATTGCTATTAATTTATATATTGTTAACCATTTCTATAAAAATGGAATTAGGTTGTGAAACATACCTAAATTTTGTATTTAAATAGTGTTTTTAACCATCCAACATAAAAACTAGCACTCAGTGTGACGATAGTAATCATAAAATAGAATTTCTAAGTTTCTAATAAAATATCTCAGTAAGTAAAACATATAATAATAATGAAAGCAATATACAAAAATTAAAGAACAGTTAAGAAAGCAAAAAGAAGCTTAAAACAGAACCAATTTAACGAGTTCTCGATTTTGTGCAACATCGTTTTAATGCGCACGACGGGTGTTATTTAATTAGTTTTAACTGACATAGTTATACATTTTTCATATCAATATGCTGTAGCAAAAAGTCAGTCTTATGATTCATTTTTTTTTATGCGATGGGGTCAAACGAGCAGACGGGTCGCTTGATGGGTAGTGATTACCGCCGTCCATGGACACCTTAAACTCAAAGAGGAGAAGTCCGTTCGTGCCTAAGCATGGCTCTACCACGATAAAAATTATTTGTTCTGTACTGATTGGGTGGTAACACAGGTATCACTACTAGTAAGAAAACGATAACCAATTTGTAAATGTCGAGATGCTATCCAGAACTGTGAACAACGTTATGAAACAATTCCGAATTAAAAATGTTAGAATTCAGTAAAGGATGAATGAAGTTGCAAAAAAAAATAATGGGTACAGTAAATAAACGGATTATTGTTAGGAAACTTGGGAGATGTCCAACGGTTTACTTTGTTGGGCAGGTTTGATTGATTTATACACTACCAGGGAAAGTCAACATTCTGGATCGTATCGGCACTAGATTAGTCCGAAACGTTTAGTGTATGTTTAAAGAAATAGACAACAGTAATTGTTTTATTTATAAATAATAATTACCGTTCTGTGAATGTATATTGACTAATATATTTAAAAAAATACCATTAAAACTTATAAAAGAGGTGCAAATCACACTATTGAACAAGCATTATGCGAGCTAAACCCATTAATTAAGAGTTTTCTCATCTTAGCTTTCAATGAAGAGATGCTTCTTTGCTCACTGAGTTGTATTACAATTCATATAGCTATATCTTGTCAATCTGCCATTACTAGAAAGTTTCTGTATAAATCCAATCCTACTCAAGATTAAACAGAATACTAATTTCGTAGATTAAATGAAAAATTCTGAAGTACTTTTGGTACCAAACACAAAACTAAATATTGTAGGTAAAATTTGTTTTCGCGTTCTCAGAGTTCATGTTTATTAGTCAAACGGTTGTAAAAACATGCGCCCCTGTCATTCAAAAGTTTAAAACTTAAAGGATAGGGATTAATTTAACTCTTTAATTGGTCTTCTGACCCAGGTAGATTGTTGGGACACGTCCTGACACTCCTTTGTTATCAAAAGATCAACGTCGTTTTCTAAGATTACATCTAAACAATTTCGGGAACTTAACGGAGTAACTTTGTCATTAAATACGAACAACAAAAAACAAGTCTTAATTGATAACATTGAGTTTGTTTTAGAGACTGTGTAATTGATGACTCATGTTAACAGATACTTAATTGTATTATGGGCCATGATAAACAAGTTTTTATGTCTCATGTCAACGATTTAACTGACTAGAAAAATTACTAAAATAAGTTGTAATAAAAAGAAATTTAAACAAATAGTATAGTATAGTATAGCAGTAGTATAGTTTTTTTTTTGCAACATTCTGAAAGTGAGCCTGTAGTTACATTCACATATTTATTTATCATATTACATATTATTCATACAATCCTACCTCCGACTAAATTTAATTGTTATCAATAATTTAATGGACTATGGTGAAGTTTCGACCCATTGATAACCATTTACTTCATTTAAACTCTTTTAAAAAAAGCGAATGTGTTGTTATATAACACCTAATTATTTGTTCTAAGAAAAGCACCGTCACGATTACCATAATATTATTTCCGAATACGATCTACGAAACGTAGAGGATGAAAGGGGTTTTGTAGCGAGCCTGTCTAATGGCACGCACCTACATAATCTTAATTAATAAATAAGTAAACAACAGGTCGAGTTACAGAATGGGACTTACTTTAAGTAAGTGGTTGTTTAGAGCAGGCAATAGCACGTTTCGTGTTTTAAACTTTGTAAGTATTCATGTAGAAGTTGAGTAGTGCTACGAGCGACAGTAATACGCTACGAAGCCTACGAACGTACGCAGCTTATTTTGTGGTATCGGAGATCAACATGTTCTAATTTTGCGGTCGGTGAAGGTTATCTGAACGCCACATTTTAAATATGATAGTAATTGTCTTAACTACTGCTTATTTGATTTTAATATGATTATAGTTACTATCAAAGCCATTATGCAAACACTAAGTCGAATATTACCTTCTATTACACGGAAGAGTTTATTTTCTGAAGATAGATCAAAAAAATATTTCCAGAGAACTACTCTCGAAGCGCATAAGTACATTTATTTGGCACTTCATTTAAAGTTTGTTCATTTGTTTCACATGCTGTTATTAAAATGTGTAATAATAGAAAGCGTGTTTATTGTCTCTACTATATTGTAATGAAATATAATATAACATACTTAAGGATTTAAGTCTACTGTCAAAACTTAAGAAACGCAACGGTGACATTTTTTAGGAATTACACTTCAATTCCCTAGTTTACAAACCAACTAGGGAATTGAAATGTAATTCCTCCAACCCTCCTAGGTAAGAACAAGTCTTCTTAGCCTGCAGAGCTAGCTGAATACCTTTAAAATTATTATATATTACCGATAAAGAAAAGTTTCAGTCCGGCTATAGATTCTGAATTTTGCCATAAATTTACCGCAATACAGCAAAGTATAACATATATATTTTTAGCAGGCCTTTCACATTTATTAGTGATCCAGAATGTAAAAGAGTGGTACATAGTTGTGTGTGCAAGAATGCTTTTTTGGAAAAAATACGTAATCAAAAAATACGTACGATGAAATCGTTACATTTAGATTTCGGAATGATTACACAGCAACTGTTTTATACTGGTTTTAATCGTTTCACAGGAGACATTCCAGTCCTGTGATCAAAGTCTTTTTAATTAAAAATCTTGCAACAGACGGTTGTCTAAATTCCAAAGTAAGGACGAGATTTTTCTCTTAACGAAAGGAGATTTAATAAAAACCTATCAGTTTAGATAGTCTATAGAGGTGGCCTCAAATAATCTACGGAAATACTTTGAGCTGAATCTGATAAAAAAAACTATTATAATAACGCGTTGAAAAACATTTTGCACAATAGTAGTCACAATTCTAGACTGATGGAATATAACGGAGTATTTGTAGCTTCTTGGTTTAAAACCGTGGCACTCACTGAGGTAGCCGCAGACAATACACACCTACTACGTCACATAAACGACAAGAACAGCGACATAAATAACATAAACTGTACGTGATCTAAATACCTGGAGGTATGGTATGGAAGGGAATAAAGCTCTTTTTACCTGTCTTATCCAATTGAACATAAATTTAGCGAATGAAATCAGATTTTGTTCAAGGTTGAGTTAACAAATGAGCAAATATATTCTCGCAATTTCTTCTACGATGCCGCATATTAAATTAGATTGAAATAAAAGTGTAAAACGGATCCAAGTGAAGCACGACCACATGATTAGTTTTCTGTATAGCAAAGTTTACAAAAGAAATAGAATATTTTTTAGAAGCAACACAGTGATAATAATTCCATGCTTAATTGGATGTTTTCCAATTAAGTGCAAAAATATTGTCTGTGAAAATTAACATAAACTATAGGTAGTATGATGACCTCCTACGCTATTATTCATTTACAGCTTTACTCTTTCAAAATCAGTAATTAATTTGTTTTGGCGAGACCAAACAGAAAACAATTTATCATACTAAAAAGAACACAAAAAATACAGGTAAGTATTGTGCAGAGAATTTCCATAAATTGAAACGGAGCTGTTGAGGATCGGTCGCCTTCACAAAATGAAATTTAGTATCGGGTGTGCCACCGCTCTTGAGGCACGAGGCTCTCCTACTGCACTCACCCATATATAACCACACTTCATATACATGTCATCTCGCATGCCTAACACAAATACTCCTTCGCATACCTATACTTTAATTTAAAATTTAACATGTATAGAAATACATAGTTGGTAAGCAAAATAAAGTCATACAACTCAGTTAACCTAGTGAAAATATTAAATTTGCATTAAATATTCATTGAGGTAGTACCCGATTGAGCGTTTTCGCATACCAAGATGCAGTTAACTTCGTAAGTTATCGTTTTACAAACCTAAAAAAAAGAGAATCAGGGGTGTGCAAGTCCTGTACCTAAAACAATTTAGCTAACTGACATAGAAGACAACTCCTTGTAAAGGTTGAAAGTGAGAAAGAAAATTCTTAAGTCGTTGCTAATTCTCAAAAGTATTGAGGCACACTTTTAAGAAAACTGAATAGAAGTAAATGTTTATACAATATGAAATTAGAAGCGTTCAAAATAATATAGGGAAACACTGTTACTATTTATTCGCAGGACTTCTTAATCGCAGGTACGTTTTTACAATAATAAATAAAATAAATTATCAAATAAAATAAAATAAATAATTACCTTCTTAAACATCTTTTATTATTATTTTTTTCCTCGGAAGGCTTATAAGAGCCTTTATGAGTTGCTTTTTTTTTTTGGCAATTATAAGACCTATAAGAATTCCAAACACTAGCCAACTGCATTCTTACGACTATGATTGATTTAATGTATGGTGGATATGGCATTACAAAAAGACTGACGGACGAAAGACTGACACTTGTATGTATGTATGTTTGTTGTTTTCTTGAATTGTAATAAATTAATGAATTAAATTATAGATAGGGCTATAAATAAATGTTTGTTTCTATTCATGTCGTGTACAAAAATCAGTTAAAAGTTACAGTACAAAAAAACGCCATAACATTGTTTTTGAATGAAAAGAGCTAAAGCAACGAATGAAAAAAGAAATAAGATAGAAAGCCAAGAAGCCTACCAATCATATCCGCGTCATTGTCCTGAGACGGATTACGGAACGGAAGTATGTGCATGTGCAGGCCGATAAGGGGTGCGTGGGTGCACGGGGTGGGCCGACGGTACGGGCTTATTTATGACTGTCACTATTTTACGAGTTGGCGACGGTCGTGGGCGTGAACTTTGCGACATGAATTTATCTCGTGCTCCCATACATGGCACTTGAGATGCCAGACTGCGTTATGTGTGTGTTCGCGTCATAAAATACCTCTTCAATGAATAGAACAATAGCCCATCACTATTACTACCAGCTCTTAAGTGTTATGGTGCGAGAACTCGTAAACTGACCACTGTTAATCAGATGAAAAGTTCTAACGTAAGGCGTAAAGTATATCTAAAAGAGCCTATCGAGTAATGAGTGAGGTATAAAAAGTAAGTTTGTAAGATAGGACATCAAATAAACAGGATAAAGTTTTTACCAACTGTGTAAAATGTTCACGTATTCAACATAAAGCGCATATTGAAGAAACGTTAAAATGACTTTTAAAATTAATTAATGAATTTCAAAGAAGATAACGTTTAAGTGGCAACAGATGGTGACAAGTGTAATAGCTAAGTTATGAATTTTAATGTCTGCTCGACGAAAATCTGGATGAATATTAAAAACGATAAAAAAAAGAAATAATTAAGCTCGGAAAGGATATTTCCGAAACGGAATTCTCAGTAACTCTGGGGATAAAAATTAGCAACGATTATTGAATTATATTATAATTATGATGGAATCTCATTAAGAAGGTACATATTGATCAGAAACAAACCATCGTATATAATTCTATCGCCATCACCATTTCTTAAATAAAAAAAAAAAATAACTATAACAGCATCACCTAAAAGTCTTAATTCACTATCTGGAACGTATATATACGTACTAAGTTAGTCTTCTTACTGGAAACGAAAATAGAAACCGGCAAATTACTGAATTTTATTCAAAACAACATAGTCTTTCTCTTAAATATGCAATAAAATCAGTTTATAGAAGCACGTTCCAAAATACAAAAGCACGCCAAACGCATTTAAGATAATAAAAGTGCCGCTTATAGATTTATATCTGGAATTTATCCAAAAAACTACTACTAAGGAGTTAAAAATCGTTGAGGGAAATAATATTTATGTAAGTGGATAGTTGAAACTGCACTATCTAATTTGGATATTGGGAATATTAAATACTAAATTTAAACGAGAACTCCTGCACTAAATTACTCATTTTCTCAAATTATAAAGTAACTGTTCACATTAAATTGCTGAAATTTGTTATGAAGCTCGTAGTGAAATATAAAAGCAGTGAAATAAAGGTAAAGATGTCGTTAATGCTGTCCGCTGTTCCGTGAGACCAAACCTGGTGGACCAAACAGTCTTTCTTAAGTGTTATATAGTCGAGGGACCAACTATACAAATACCATACGCTTACACACCTCAAAGCAATGAGTAAGGCCATCAAGCAAACGAGAACGATATACGTAGTTATATACCGAAGTCTGCATTCACATAAGTACATCGTCTAACTAAGCGTGTAGATGCCATTGAAAATGGCTCCACAACGTCTGGCGTTTACGTGCAATGAATGTTGTCTCCATAAAGGTACTATTGCATCTGTGAATTGTTACACTAGTTCAGGAATGTAGATGTGCAGACAACATGAAGATTGTAGATCTGTAGATATAACAAACGACCTGTTTATGTGATGGTAGTTCAGAGAAACAATTGAGCGAGCTACATAATGCATCGTTACGTTCATTAATGATAGCATGAAATCTATCGTAAGCTTATTGAATGCTATGTCTGAAGGTTGTTCCTTACTTATCCCAATGATTATTATTCATTTACATCGGCCATTTAATCAAACAAACCCAGGTACAAAAAACATGGACACGTTTTATTAAAATGGTCGATGATGAGAATCTTTTATCATAGGGCAGTCAAGAGATAAATATTCGATATTATGAGGATCATACAAAGAATATTTTAAGTTACTGTTATGGTGTAGTGTGGTTTACAAACATAACTTTTAAGTACAATAGGAATAGTTGATTGTACATATTCATTTCAACTGCAAAGGCTTTTGTATTCAAAACCAGTCACACACATGGAAAGCATTCCACTAAATTCTAAATGTACGACGAAAATTTTGACCGAAAATTCATCACTTCTAGGTACTCATGTAGGTACAAACCGTGCCCCGAGAGAGTCCGGTTGCAGCAATCATGTGCCTGGCTGCATTACCGATGGTTAGGTTGGCGCCACGAACCACTTTGTGTACTCATTCGAATGCCGCTCATATCGCCACGCACACGCCACTATGGGCCAATAGCGCGAACAACACTCCATATTAAAGGCCCCAAATTGCAGTTTAATTTATTCGAGACGTGTCTCGGCAACGGAATCGCAATAACGGGCAAAACAATAACAGCTTTTATTGAGGGCTGTTTGATTGCACTTATATATAACAATAAATACCACAAAACCATATTCATATCTAGCTGGACCATAGAAATTAATAGATAATTTTTGTGAGCACTCAACTCTTTTTTTGAAACACTTTTAAAATGCTGACTCATCATCCTACGTTCTCAGAAATATTTTAGATTTAGAACTCCTTTGAACTTAAGACTAACATCACTGAACATTGTTGAAATAAAACAAAATGTTATAATACAATTTATTTGTTGCTCAACTATTCAGTTTATTTCTCATAAAGAGCCTTGTAAGTTTATTTTGAAGAAGTTTCGAAGCTTTAAAGTTTTCACATATCAAAAAATAGATACCAGATCTCTTAGTTCTAGTTCCAGGTCTTCTTCATAAGTTTGCCAATATCTCTATGTCGTTTGCGTCTTACTATTGTCGTTAGTGGCTTTTATAAATTCAAAATACATTTGAGTAGCTCACAAGTGGATAGAAACTACTAGGAGAAGTTAGATGCATATGTAGGAAAACTAAATTATACGTCGCAAATCTTACATTAATTTATTTTAGTCAATGCTTAAATTAATACTAAATATATAATATATATATTATATAACATGCAAATATATACAGGACTGGGTCTAATTTACTAAGGGTGAGTAAGAAACTAAACCCATTTCATATATATTAAATAAAAGTACAGTATACACATACAAGTATATAAACATAGCTGGGAGCACAAACCTCTCCTAATAGAAATATTTAAAATACTTTATCCTTGTCCAACACAACATCGCTGTCTACTAGTTGGA
Organism: Tyria jacobaeae; assembly: GCA_947561695.1. NCBI lineage: Eukaryota > Metazoa > Arthropoda > Insecta > Lepidoptera > Erebidae > Tyria > Tyria jacobaeae. The sequence goes on along the minus strand of OX387213.1, from coordinate 13,206,201 downwards.
GTCAGAATGCATTTCAAAAGGTCTCCCAACTGAGACTGAGTATTATTAAGCTCCTGTCGAGTCAAACTCTCTAATTACAAAGCTATTTGTCGTTTTCCCTTTTCGCAGATTGGCGACTTAAAGCAAAAAACTTAAAACAGAGCAAATATCAAACGAAATGTTAAAAGAAATTATTTTAAATTAGAACATCAACCACTAATTAAGATTTTAAACAAAAAAAAAAATAATACTTAACACAAGTATAAATATATAGGTTGCTTTTTAGTGAACCAACTTTAAACGAGAACATATTCACGTTGTCCGATCGATTCATCTATTTCAACAGTTAGTTATAATTTTTTAAATTACATGTTACGGATATATAACAAAAATACATCGCATAAATAACTCTTTCTACTCCCAAGCAAATATTCCTAAGCAATATTCTAATAAGAGGCATTCCTGACTAGATTATGGAGCACAACAGAAAGAACAGTTTCGTAGCGAAATCTGTAGTGTCTCTTTTCATTATTTGAAAGTTGAAGTATAGATATAGAAAATGTATGTTATTGTTATAGTCATCTGCAATCTAGAGCGGCCTAGAATAATATACGTCTCAGATAGTCATTCTTAATTAGAGCAAAATTGTTTGTTCGATAAGTTTGTTGGCGTAGTCAGTTCTAAAAGCAACGGCAATACCGCTTGGCTTTGACATGAGAAACAAAACAGTGCTACTGAGCTAGAATTAGGTTCATGTTTACTACGATACTGAAAGTTAAGTTTATTCAGCCTAAACTAACCAAACATGCTCAACTTCTATATAAAAATCAATTTTTTTATTCCATTTTGAGTATACCAGATCTATTGAGTACACAATTTTTTTTTTTCATTTGAGAAATCTAAATCGTGAGTATACCATGCGCTGCCGTACCGTATATCCGATCATTATGAAATTTTGCAGTGACAGAAAAATATGTAGTGTACCTTTCGTCCAGAAAAAAATGTTCCCGAGGGATAAGAAATGATTACGCAAGAGAAGCCACAGGCAGAGTATAACAAAACAAGCCCTACAATGTTTTTTTTACAAAGAAATCGGATCATTGCAGTAACGAATAAATTATTTCTGAAGTTATAACATTTTTACTGTATAAAAAATATGAAAAAGTAGGTGAATCTTAATGAGAAAAATGAGCCGAGAGCATGACCTAGGTAATAACAATAAACTGAAGAGAAAATAGCCCATATAATAAAGTTTTGTTCCATAAGAACCGTTATTTTTATATTCTTAATTTGAATTAAAAGGTTGTGCTTGAAAAGACGAGGTTAAACGAATTTCAATCCTGGTGAGTGTTTAAATTTAGAATAATCCAATTTAATTTTTTTAATAGAACGAGTTAAGGTGGCAATGGCGTCCTACTCAAGCTCAGTTAATGAACGAAGACGGGCCGGTGTGCCGTTGAAAACTTCCGCGCTATTGTTTCGGCAACTATTAAAACTGGTACCATACCTCTCAGTTTGCTCTTGGGTGCACTTTGCGAATGTCTCACGCTTTGGAAATTTCGTCTGGTTTAAACTTATAATAAAAAACTTTTAAATTTTATTTGGACAAAGAAAATATGTTGTACATTTAACTTACTAATTTATGTATCGTACATACATACATGATGGTCTGGCTGGCTGCTACTGGCTGGTCGGTATAGCGGTTAGTAACCCTGATAGTTGAGCTGGAGGTCGTGGGTTCGATTCCCAGACAGGGCATAAATTAGTGTGATCCACAAATAGTTTTCACGAGTCTGGGTGTTCTTTGTGACACAAGAACTACCCCTAGTGCGGGAGTTGTAAAAAAAATCACGCATGTATCCGAGAAGGGATTGGCAGAGGTGTTTTAAACACCCACATTTTGCCATTAAAGTAACAGGAGGCAAGCTTATTGCCTTCAAGCGGACAATGTACAATTGTAATAAATAAATAAAAAAAAATAATCTTGCTGAAATAACAATTCTTGGTTATGGCACATGGCGTTGCCTCTTAAAGCCTCTTATTCATAACCTTTTCAAGAATCCTATCTTAATACACTTGTGCCGATGTTTTGACACCTTTTTAACAAAAATAGGGCTCAGTTACGTCTTGATAGCTAACACCCCACCAAACCATCACTGTAGTCGAACAAAGACCACGATGTGCTCTGCTGATTAATTGGGAAGCTTCGCATTAGCTCGGTTTTTCTTCTTGTTAAAATATTACTCAATAGTAAAAATTTTCACGACAGTTGATAATTTTTTTCCTTTATGTAAAGCTTCAGAAGTTGTTTTTATTTTAGCACCCTCTTCATTTTTATATTATCAGTTGAATAATGACCAGTACGTCTCTTATAGACTGCAAGTCCTAAGTTATCTTTTAAAATACGCGACATGGTTCTAGATGCTATATTCATTTCCCGAGATAAAATCTTTGGTTTCGGACCTACCTACTTTATGTAATGCTATCACAGCAGGTTCGGTCTTTATCACCCCACTCTATTGAATATCACGAAAATATTTAACACCGATTGGGGCAAAAATGAGAAAACACAATGAATGTTCGTATAAGATATGACAGATTCCAAATTCAAATCCAATGTTATGTTTTTTTTAATTGTAACAGTATTTATTGCCAGACTAAGTATATTGTCTAATAGATAACAGTCCGATCCCTCACTCGCCTTAACACTTTACACATTATTTATACTAGGAGTAACTTTCAAACAATCAGTCATTTATTATTCATCAAGAGAATTGTATGTCATAATCTGACATCACGAGCCCTATGGCAATATATGTATGTCAGTATGAACAAATCATACTAATCAGATAAGCCATGTTTGCATAAACCCTCGGCAAAACAAACAAAATATTCATCGAGTAATTACAGTATTCGTATAAGTGAAGTTAAATTTAATAAACTAACTGCCAAAAGTACCACATGCTAAGTCGTAAATATTTCACTTTGAAAGAAATAATAAAACAATGATTCCTTAGGTATTTTAAAAGTGTTATTGTTCTTGTGTGGTTTGCAATTTATCTTATTAACGATGTGTTCTTCCGCAATGTGACGCGCTTTGCAATGGACATGCCAAGTTGTATCTATGAGTAGCGTAGGTCTGTTTCTACGTGCTACGCGGCTACGACGCATTTATGATCCCTGCTCGACTGCCCTGATCCAAAACGCTCCCAGTTCACACGACGTCATTTTTCATCTCGACATGCATATTCAACACTTTTATAAATCACCACCAAACAAAATGACCTTACAGTTGTCGCCCAAAAATATCCTACAAAAATGTAAGTAAACAAACGAAACCAAAGTATAACGTTAATAATTACCCACCCTTTCGAGTCGTTGATAAATAGCATCATTATTATCACCAACGTGTTGAAAAATGGTTCCCTCTCTTGATACTTATTCAAATAGCTAGTCTACGAATATATTTTTTTAGATATACCATTTTTATTTTTTGCGATTTCTCTTTTTACATTTTGCATTACTTTTTAACGCTTTCTCGAGGTACTTTCGTAAAAATAGTAACAAAAACAAAGCAAGTAAAGAGTGTTCTACTTGTTTAATGAATTATGTGAATAAAACAGTAATCATATTTAACATTAATATATTATTCACTTTTGATTTTATGATAAAGTAATGTATACACCAAATTGATTTTGATCGTCATAACATATGTATGAGAAAATGGACACCGCAAACATTTAAAACTTTATGACTATCACAAACTTTTGCGATATGTTCCGCAAAATCACAAAATGGGTAAAATGGTACTCCTGTTTTTGTTACATTAATCTGTTGTTTCGAAACTGTGTTACGAATTTCAATTATATATGCTGTTGAAACTGGCCATATTGCTATGGAAAACTGGTGATAAATTGCGACCAGATTTGTATATAAAATTAGACGATGTTTTCTATTGGCACAACCCAGATATTTTGGGTAACACATTTGCATAATTATTGTCGTTCACGCATGTTACGCGTGCGTGCCACACGTCACGTGCTCGTTTACTAATCATTGTTTTACTACTCAGCAAGTAAACTATTCCCTTCACCAGATGATTTAGACAAAGGTTTTAGGCTTAGACCTCCCGGCAACAGCCAGTTCGAGTTACAGGTATGCGACCCTGACGTCCTTGGTTACACTTTCAAGTTCATCCATATAAGCAATATCATTTTCTTTAAAGTGCCTTCCCACTCTAACCTTTCCTTTGAATAAACTCCCATTTGTCCATCTTGAATCCCTTTAGACAAGGTTGACGGCAATGGGCTTGCTCCCTATTACGTTAGTTTTAGAAATGTTTAATTGGTGGGTTGGTGGACAATATATATTATACAGTATATACTAAGTAAAATTGAATTAATAACTTTCACGGACACTTTAGTCAACACAAAATTATTCCAAGAATTTTATCTTCAGCATTATCACGTAAAACAAAACTTTATATATTCCATTCATTGTTTGCCTAGACATCGCTTTTAATTTTCTAGTTGTGAAGTCCAACCTCAGAATGGAAGCCAAGCAGATCCTTGAAGTGTATTAAAACAAAAAGTGTACGGATAGTAGATCGCTTGTATAATGAAAAGTTACTGCAAGGAATAAATGAAACTAGTTAACTGCAAATATTTGTATGCCCTTTTAATTACGCGAGTTTTGAAAAAAAATTGTTTAACCCCACAAATTACACAGGCTGTTTCAGAAAGGTATGGACACATTTAAGGGCCGCATAGCAGACCCCGTTTACTATTTACTTGAAAAGATAAAAAAAAAAGAATAAATTGTGATTTTTAATATAAAAACCCTATCTTGCAGCTGACAATTCTAGTTTTAAATTGACCCTACATATTTATAGAGCTAATATTTCGTAACATAATCATAGGTATTGAAAATCTTTCTAATTTACAGAAGAAGTCACATTAAGAAATTATGACGCACAATAGAAAAAGTACTTTTCAGTTTTTTTTTTTGTGTATTTATTGTTTTGAAACAGTCTTAACAAATTAAATCAATACATATATAGCTAATAACACCCTGTTATATAATATGGGTAAATCATATTTATGATTGTGTATCATCCATTACATTTTCGTGGTCAGCTCACGTTCCCGTTGTGCGCTATGTATAAGAAGCTACAGTATTATACAAGTATATCAGTCTCACACACTATAAATATAGTGGGTGGGCTGAAGGTTATAAGCCTAAATCTTGTTTATTCATGATGTTAGAGTGATTTGGCAAACATAAACTCGGAGTAATGAGGCGTGACACTACCTGTGCGTGGTGCGGGCGATTTGTTAGCAAGAACGAGGCCAACCCTTGGGACCGTGCTCCAAACCCTCCCCGCCCTACTCCTTACTTTTTTAAAGGCTCAAACATTAAGTACGCGATGGACGCTTAAACGGCTTACTCAAGAATTACAGTAATATCGCAGACGTCCCATTAATACGTAACCATATTTGGATTATGACTTAAAAAGAGATTTTGTTTGGTACTGCGAATTAACGAAATTGCGAAATCCTCTGAAACCTTTAGAAATAAATATCCGCAAATAATCTAATCTCGAAGTAAGAAAAGATTTTAATTCAACGATTCAGCGTAGACTTAATTTGAGTAGGTCCTATCCGTACCATCTTTAGGATGGCAAAAAGATCTTTACGTAGATCTCGGCCCGACATTATTTTTACGCAGGTATTTTTTTTTTGGATAATGTTTAAGAAAATACAATGTGTAATCGAATGGAACAGTTATAACAAATTCGTTTGATAACAAAGTCAGAGTATTTAAAATCAAGGACTAATCCCAGTTCAATTTTAGCTAAAACGAAGCACTAAAGTCTGCACCGACTGAAACGAACTTTCAACTTTGCTCAACCCGAGGAAAATCCAAATCTCCTAACTGCAACCACAGCTTAATACTATTACAGTACCGACAATCGCGTTACCTACCGGTATTCAATGATGTGATATTTTCTATTGAAAGTATAAACTACATCGAACTACACAGCGTAGCGTAATCTTGATAGGTACTTATTTTTTCTATATACATAAGTTTACCTTGATATTATAATACAACACTTCAATTCCAAAATATCTTTGAGCCTTGCACAATATACAAGCTACCATAAAGAAACATTATTTGAACTGTACTTTATTTCACAAATGCTACTAGTGAAGAGCTAAAGCAAACATCCAAAGAAATTTGAAAACTAATAATTTAAGCCTCGTCCTTGTCAGTGTTTGGGCCCGAGACACGTCAGGGCTTCTGCTACATATATACATATGTATGTAAGTATTTACGAGTATAACTCTTAAACAATGCTGTACTCAGAAACCTCTCAAATAATCTTGACCTTATATCTTGTTGTATCTTGTATTTTCCATTATCTAAATTAAATTCAGTTCAGTAGTGCGTTTATAGATTCATAAAAAGGCTTCTATCTTCAGGAGAGTTCTCGCTCGCTTCTCCACAATTTGAAGAAAACATATTTTTTTGCTGATTAATGTCATGAAGGTATAGTAGTTAAATATGTGTTATTTGTGTTTTATCAGGTTTTGACAGGTACCACTAAGAAGCAAAGCCTGATATATACTATTACAAGGTACTAGCATTACATTAGAAATTAATAAAAAATATTTTAGATAGAAATATTTGAAAAAATCGAATAAGTAAGATGCAGAGATGGCTTTTAATATACATATACTTTACATGTATTTTAAACCTAAAATTTGTCTTTCTCAGATAAATATTTACTTTAAGGGATAAGTTTTTAATAAGTATTTATTATAGTTAATATTTAATAAATATATGTTATGATTAAAATGCTCAAGGAAGCCCGGAACAGCTGAATAAAAATTGGTTTTACATGGACACATCGAGCATAGTCTTGAAACCCAGATTAATTTATGTACACGAAATTTCGTGGACAGATGCTAATAGAAAAAGATTTCCAAGCAAAATATAAAGCCCGCACATTACGAATTAGCACCGTTTTCAGAACTTCGATTCGCCATCAATAGGCGCACGATCAATCCGGGGCCCATTATCAGCCGGCATGATTCACATAATTTGCGGCGGCTAAGGCGGATAACGAATGATCAAACCGAGGAATACAAGAAATTAGGCTAAATGTATAAATACATTGCATTTTTACATCGTATGTTACAGATCTATAAAACTTTAATTTCACAATCTACATTAAAGTAACAATACCTACTCTTAAACATTTGTAATATTAAACAAAAACAAAGCATATAACAGTAAATTTCCAAGGACAATAGTGGTGAAAAACCGCAAAATAACGTAATACGTGAAGCAAAGCACACATGACATCAGAAGAAAAGTGTTACCTATTTTCTTTAACGTCTACAGAGGGATCTTAAAAATATCATCTCTAGTGCCTGGTGCGAGCTATATCACAGTTTTCAGACACTTTTTGCTTTTCGTCTTACTAAAATACTACTAAAATACTACTGTTTTACATACGTACGCTACATACATTCCGATAAAATTGGGAGTTACTTGTCTTAATTAGCTGTTTTTTTAAATAAATTGGTGTTTTTTAAATTTATTTAAATAAAACAGATTTCTGCGAATTTACAGAGGCGAAGAGTAACCGCAATGTTTCATGGAGTGACAAAATCCAAGTGAAGCATTCATTAAAAATTCAAACGGAACGCCAACTTAGTTAAAGTCAAAAACTCTTCTGCAAGTTTGAAAATTTCGAGAGGAAACTTTCGATGTTATTTTAATGCTAAGCTCAAGGAAATAGAATATGAAAATCCTATTTTATCTAATATATAGCTATTATTATATCAGATATCCAACCGAGAATCTACAACAATAATTTACTGTGTCTAAGTTAAGTATACACCAACCGTATATCAAGATTCGTGACATCGTCGTCGATTTATACGTTACGTTTTTTACCAGGCTTTGAATAGATGACCACATCACTATTAATTACATCGTATTGATACCTCAGCGGAGACCTTACAAAGCTACATGACTTTGCTAATAATACGAACCAATCCCGAAACTGTGACAGGTTGTGTTCTTCGCGTCCTCACCAACCAAATACAAAAAATAGGGTCGAGACTACTGTTTAAAGGCAAGGTCAGTAGGACGAGGCTATGGTGTACAGGGATTGTCCGGTAGGTGGTAAAAATTGTTAAAATTGTCATATGACTACTAAACAATGTGAAAGCAACGAGATAACTTATAGACATTTAATACAATGTCAGAGTGAATAGGAATTACTTGCTATTGTGACTTGTATAATAATATTTATCTCATCTCAGAAAAACTAAAAATCTACTTGGCTTCACTGGTACAAAAAAGGTGCATTGTAAGTTAAAGAATAACTTAACATGACATGGTGTTGCTCAGTAAGATAACATGATTTTCCTTCCAAAGGGTAAATCTAAAAAAATCTTAAACCAGGGATAACAAAAAAATGTGATATTTACTTATTTTAAGACATGAAATGTTTGTTCAATGATGAATATTAAAAAAAATGCAGATTTCTAAGTAACATAATTTGAATTTTTCTTTCAATTTCTTTGATTTTTTTATTTCTATCACTCGATACCGCTTTATCGTTTACCGCTGTATGTTATTTACAGTCTTATTTAAAATATGACCATACTTTTCTGTAACACGCAAAGGACGTGTAAATGTACAAAGAAACAGACTAATGTGTAGATAAAGAAACAATTTGATAATGTTTCTGACGGATTATAGCGAAGAAAACTATATTGAATCACTTTTACCTTTACTGAGAAATCCAAATCCGTATACATAATGAATATTGTACATCATCCTTTTTTTAAAGATGTTTTAAAATGTACGCGTAGTACATCCGTACCAGCGGGACTATTTTATGCATGACACTCTTCGCGAAAAAGGAACAGTTTAGTCTTGATAAAATGTATATTTTATGGAGTGAAGAGAATTCAAGGTGTATTCAAACCGCAAGTATCTTATCCTACCTACAGATTTCTTGTTATCAATGGATACTAGAAATCGTTTGAAAGTCGAATTTCCATTCCATGAACATAAATTATTTCATCCAGTATAACTTAAACTGTCACTGTATAGACTTATTCGTACCAATATATATACTGGGAACTTCTAGGTTGCCGTAGCCCATTTACATGCAATTTTTCAATTTACACTATTTTTTTTTCTTATATTAACTAAGCATTCCGAATTTCAAATTACTACGATCACAACATTTTCTTAAAAATGGATACCAATAATTATCCTTACTTATTAATATATAGACATACAGCACACACTATTTTCAACAAACTTATGAGCCATACAAAGGTCTTGAGATTTCAGTGGATTCATGACCCGGGTTATAATTCGAGGGAGATTTTTAATATCAGATCCAGATGTTTGTAATTCGAGTCTAGATTTTCCCTTATTGACTTAACTTCGACGACAACACAACACACGAGTGACGAAAATATTTAAATAAGTCAGAAAATACATTTTCTCCTAAGAAGTAGGCCTGCTACCCATCGTACTCTTGAGAATGTGCGTAGTGTTTTGTTGTCTACAAAGCGAGTATTTAAAATCCATTTTCGAAGCCTATTGAAACTAAATTCAAATCGATTGACTGACCAAATTTAAGATTTCGTTGCTATTCTTCTGATATTTAGCGCATCAAACTATCTACAACATTATATAGTCTTAATATATAATCCTCTACATAGCCAAATTATATTGTGACCAAGATCACCATACCAAGAAAGATTATTTCCGTAGCTCAAGCATTGCAGCTTTTGGCTTCAATTTAATTTAGCGAAGTATCGTAAATACCGAACTTAACGTATAAAATGGACAAAGAACTTGGCATCGCTTAAGAATTCAATGTTTTGGTGGCTATGTCTAGCCTGGCATTTTTATTCATGTGGACCGACAGTGGGATGAAAAACTTATTAGACATTTTTATATTTCATTAAAAGCGAACGAAATACTTGAGCACAATGGCATGGATAATACATGACTTATAGACCATTCAGGTAATAATGTCCCTATCATATATTTATATGATTGTGGAAGAATAAAGACGAGGACATGAGTCACATAGCGATTTAACAATGGTAAATGGTTTTTAAAAATGGTAATTCATTTTAATTCATTCTAAACGGTGTATTCGACATCTCCAACAGCCTAAAAAACAAGCTATACCAAGAGACAAACCTATTAATTTTATTAATCTATAACGTCCAGTATTCAGTGTTCCATAGTTGTAAATTCATTAGTTCTAACACAGATTAATACTGTATGTACACGTATGAAGTCATAAGTATAAAGCATCCGATTAACTACCCAACAATGGTACAACAAATGATGTTATAGGTATACATGGACGATGAACAACACTATTATCTACATGTAGGTATGAAACATTGGCATTGGAATGAGAACTATTCGAATATTGTCGAGTTTAATACAGGAATGTAGACGGTTCTCAGTAGAGGTCACCAATCAAGAGCTCCTTCGCTGTAGGCTATAAACATGAACACACGATATGGTATGAGTTGTGTATCTTGCTACTAAGGCTTTATTTGCCTACCCTTACGGCGAACAACTTAAAACTTTAACCTCAATGCTTAGCTATAGTTTGACATGTGGTCTAATAAATATTTCCATTACAAACCAACATAGCTATTAAGTACATAATAAGTATATAATGTGGTAACAACTCATGCATAGATGAGGTCATTTCGCCTACTGCCTTTGATTGCCCTGTTTTTCATACTTTTAGTCGCTAAAGATCTAATTATTTAATAAACGACAAAATATATTGTATCGCACTGAAATTTACCTGAAAACAAAAGGCTACTAAAACTACAGTAATACTTGAGCTTGGAATATAAAGGTAATAATACAGGCTTCATTTATAAATTAAATGCTAGATTTTAGATCGGCCTTGATTGCTAAACTAGAAATATATTAGTAGATAATATTTATTTAAAATGAAGTAACATCTCTCTCGCGACATTGCTAGAAACGGTGTTTATTTTTCGAGATCGCGATGGACCTGCTTCGCATATTCAGATGTGTAAACAAAGTCTATTCATGTTTATAATTAAAGAACTATCGGTAAACTTTCCGCAGTAACAAAAAGTTAATCGTCGTGGGGGAGGCAAACACTTAACTCGTACGTGCAGCAAACATAAGACTTAGGTAATTTCGTTAAACGGGAAAGTCACAAGAGGGTCCACTTCTCGCACGCTCCAATTTCGAAAATAAATGAGTTAATCAAAATAAAACGGGATCTATAACAAAACCTAAATGCGGTGAAAATAAGAAAATACAAATAGGAGTGATTCCAAAGCATTCAGTCTATTTTACGCCTCGTTTATCTGTTTCCAAGCTAATTAAGAGTAAATGAAGCTTTTTTAAGTAGCAATATCAAACGAGCATACGGGTCGTTTGATTCTAAAAGGATTCCGAATAAATTAAGGTGCAAAAAACTTCAAACTCGAACTGAAAAATGTAAAAAGAAGGTTTACTATAGTAATTCTATTAAAATAATATAGAAGCACTTTTTTGTTCGATACTTACTTCAGCAAACAATATTACAACATAAACATAAAACCTAAGCATACTCATAGAATACTTACAAGGAACTAACGTGTCTACGTGTAACCGATGAAATAGAGTGTGACAAAGAATATCATGTTTACTCGTACATACGTTCATTTCATTACGCCCCCGCCTACCCCTTCGAGAACTCAGGCGTGAGTGTATTCAGTTAGAGTGCTCGGACTGTCCGGCATCAGCCTGGTCGAGGTGTTGTTGTATGCGACCCTCACCGTTTTTACTCGATTATCGTAGTTTATACGTACATACGTAAGCTTGTATCTCCGAAGGGGTAGACAGAGCCGTATTAAACGCCAACCTTTTTCTGAATACAATATAGTCCCACTTACGTAATAGGGTGCAGCTCTATTACACTTAGGAAATAAAATTTAAAAATTAAGAGCATATTAAAGGGAACCTTCCCTTTCCCTTCCAAAAAGTTTTAGAAAGACAGTTGTTTGTTAAATATATATATTAATAATTTATATATATTAATTCATTTACAATCTATATATAAACAATTGTAGTTAATTTTAATAGTTATTATTGATCACGATAAATAAGAGGTTAATTTTATAACCAACATAAGTTACCCCATTACAAGCTATACAATAAATAAAAAACGCTCATAATTGTAATTTAAAGATAGGCAGGGCCAAGTACAATAACAATGTGATATGAAATGAAAGATTTATGAGCTCGTCATACGCCATAAGTGCAAAAGAAAGCGTCGGTACGTTATGTCATGGTTGGAGTTGCCCTATGTTCAACACACCGTTTAATCACATCTGCCAAGACGAACATTTCCTTTCTGTAAGTAAATTATGTTACAATGCTTTAAGTAAGGTTTATTGGAGCCATAATTGTTATAATTTTCTTTATCACATTACCAAAGTTATTACTATTAACTATATACTCACAATGTGACGGAATTGAAAGAATATAATGATAACAGCTCAAACCATTGATAGCAAGTAAGCTGTTGAAAATATACAACATATACATATAAGAAACGATGTCAGGCCTTGAAGCTGAAAACAGGATTTTTTTATTTTGAAATTTCAAGTTTCACAGCTTATAACTATGAGGTATCTTAATAATATTTTATGTTATACATTTTTCAATATGCCATATTTTAATAAAGTATTCCATCTATATGGAATACTTTATTTGAGAATATAGTTAGAAGAGAACTCCTCAAAGTACCTGTGGTATTGTTCCTACATTGAGTTGATAAAGATATCAAGTCTATTTAACAAAATGGCGATATAAGGAGATTATAGTGCAAGAAGCACTTAAGAGAGCTCGAAGTGTGATGAATGATCTTAGAAAGCGTGGCGTCGGTTGCGCGGCAGTGGCAGCGGCGTGGAACACTGCGCACGCCGCGCCCACCGCCTCCCTCTCACAATGATTGATAGTACTTTGTGTTACATCAAATAGGTTCAGGATAATCTATATTAGCATTATTAACTTATCTAATATGGTATACTTAGATTATCGATATACTTATACTGACTGTGTATTCACCAATCCAAAAGTTACCATGTGCCTTTGATCTCGGGTCCTTTAAGCGGGGCGTGAAAAAGCATCTCACCAGGCCGCCATAGTGTGGGTCACCATGCTGCATTGACTAGACATGCAATGAGGATGGTGACCACCACTCTTGGACTCCATTTATTGCTTACTATCAGGCAAAGTGGAGTCATTATGGTAGGCTTACAAATAAAAAAAAAAAAAATTATAAACTCCAACAGAACTAATGTTTACACCGCTACGTATCGGAACGAGTTACTATATAAACTACTTATTCTACAAAAGCAACCCACTACAGATTATTAATGTATCAATTTGATTGTTTGTTACAATATTAATTGGGGAAAATACTTCGCCAATTTTATAATGATGAGCGAATACAAGCCAAGCTGCTGACGTGTACATATGTACATAGGTACATACAGTCACTCAAGCCTACGTTCTAGAAAAGACAGGCAGAGGCGTCTAAAATATATGTACATATTGTGTATCCAATCAAATCCTTAGTGGCTTATTAAGACACCCACGGTAAGAGACAAGGTAGCCCTATTCCACTCAACCAAAAACCACACGTCTAGCTAACTCACTAAATCACACGGCTACTGTTAACGTGTATCTTTTAAAACATTACTTCTCCACATGTTTAAAGACATAGAACCCTTTTCATCTAAGGAGATAGAAATCCATAACTGTAGGGAATAACCAACTTAGGGCTAGTGGTATTTTATCATGAGACAGAATTCGAAGCAAAGAAATTCGAAAAGCCACATAAATATCAGTTCTTGGATCTAAATAAATCAATTTCACAATTCGTGTTTCAGGTTAACAACAAAATGATTTAAATTAATCTATAAAGAAATTCAGTTCGTCACCTACCACTGACTAATGCCAAACTATATTTTATTGCGTACGTAAAGCAATTAGGTTATACTTTTTATGTTTAAGTCTATAGTGGAACAGACTCCAAATAAATTTAATGTACGTGAAACAAAGAGGCACTAAAAATAATATGATAAAGCATATAATGCGTGTAGATAAAACAAATAATAGGAAATTTATGAAAAAAGTTACAATCAGACTGTGTATTCACCAATCCAAAAGTTACCATGTGCCTTTGAATTTAAATTGGTATAATTTTTGACAAACTAAAAATCATATATGTAAATATACGTGTATTGTTATTGATACCTGTGATGTCGTTTTAGTTCAAGTGTTTTTAAACTAAATAATAATGTAATGGAGGAGTCCACATATTTTAAACATGTATATTTAAATTATAAATTATAAAGAACCAAATTGTCGTCCAATACACTATGTATTTACACCTGTAAAGTCTTCTTCAGTAGGACGGGCCGATATGGTCGAGAGTTCTGTCTCACACTAAGATTGTTATTTGTAAAAAAATCGTGTATCAAAAAACAACAGTAACAATCACAAAAGACACGTATACGGTTGCATAGAACGCCATAATGAAAAGAAAAAAATAAATATTTCTTTGACAGCATATATTTTTGTACGAGCGAATGCGCTAATAAATATAGAAGAGAGTAAGGAAAATGCCATTCGTCATGCTTATATAGATTAGATAAAGAGGTTAGTTCAAGAGATATTAGTTAGTATGAGTTCGAGATGTCTCACTTTGTGGTGATCTGGCTAACAACACAAGCCAAAGCCCGAGTGATTGACCTGAACTTACGGAACCTGTAACTTCGGCCAACTTTAAATGTAGCTTTTACTAGTTTTACTCTAATAGTTTTACAGTAAGGATCCTTAAGAAATTTATTTTCTTCAACATCAAGTAAACTTTGTGAAAAGAGGAATTCTTTAAAGAAAACCGTGTGGTGTCGTGGGACACCAGATAGGAACGAAGTTCCTTTTTATAAAAATATTAATTTCAAGTTCTATTCGAGGTATAAAGAAAATAATTATTTGGGTATACATTTTTATCATGATTTTTTTATCGATAAAAATCAAAAAGACTACTTTACAAAATTATCTTAACACCTTTACTTTATTTACAATAATTTATAAATAATAATAACAAATAGCAATAATAATAACAGTCATCACAAAGACTATACATTAGACTCTGTATAGCCATCATACATAGACTATACATAAAAGTTTTAACGTTATGGACGTGTTTTGCCGGCTAGGGTACCCCTCCGCAACGCCCCATAAGGAACTTCATTGCACAAATTTAGAATAAAATGTCGGATTATTAGCTATAACAGAGTTGTCTGTTAGAGTCATTATTATTATATTCATCTGAAAGTAATTCCTGCAATTAGGTGTCCGTTATCAAAATTTATAAGTTTACCCGAAGGTTAAACGTATGCGTGAGATAATATTAAAATTGATGACTTTATAAAACGACCGCACATCAAGATATATGAACTATGTCGCACTATCTATATGAAAGGGCTTGAGCTGCGGTAAGGAATATGACGGCAGAACCCATATTCGCAACCGACAGCGGTCGACGTCGAGCGACGAGGGCGAAGCATATTAGGGCCTCACATTCATCCAACCCGTCTCAGATACACGTCTTTATCAAAGACGTTATTAAACCTGCTACCGTAAAGCGGTGAATCAATTTGACTAAATTGCCTTAGAGATAACGAATTATGCGAACTGCTTGTCTTCATACTAAATAGATAACGTAAACTAAAGATACAATTGCTTTGTCGTCTGAGATAGAAGTGCTTCACAGTGGAGTGCATGCCATTTTTAAATGTGGTTTTTCAAAGCGTCTAAAAAAAATATAATGTTGCAAAGTAACTGACTCGTCGTCAGGCAGTATTTTATACTTAGAGCTTGGAAGTTTCAATCATCTTTGCCATAAATGGCACTTAGACAGTTAAATATAAGCATTTAAATGAATATAGAATGTCTTGCTAGCAAAGTTGGTTTAATTGCACTTTGAAGTAAGGCCCACGATCACTACATAAGCTAGCAAACGGAGGGTTGAGGGTCTGTGAGAAGATTCAGATATGCCGCCGAACCAAATGCACTCACCTGTTTCTAGTTTCGTACAACAAATGGCGGAGCAAACCACTTAACTAAGCCAACACTCACTGCACAAGAACAGTTCGAAAATGTTGACCAGCGTAAACTATACCCAAAACGTTCTTGACACATGTACTTTATTTCATTATAGAAATACGGTTGGTTTTACGACTAATTTTTTTTTTTATATATACAAGTCTACCATAATGGCTCCACTCCCCCGGATGGAAAGCAATAAGTGGAGTCCAAGAGTAGTGGTCACCATCCTCATTGCAAGTGTGGTCAATGCAGCATGGTGACCCATACCATGGCGGCCTGGTGAGATGTTTTTTCACGCCGGCTTCAAAGTGGGATGGAAACACGTGCACTGATAGTGAATTCCAGGCTTTCACCGATCGGCACAGGAAAGAAGAGCCGAACAGTTTAGTTCGGGATCGTATATTTATGTTACTCCGATAATCATGTGTTACATTTAGCATAAATATATAATAAAATATTATTCAATTAGTAGAGGAGTATATTTTTAGAATTGTGTATGCTGCTTTCTAACAGCTAGGTCTTACTGTTTTTGGCCTTTTGGCCAAAATATAACATTAGGAATATTACAGAAATGGTTATAAAATTTGCAACAGACTTATGCAATTGAAATAAAATGTTTTTTAAATGTTAAGTAGTAATGATTTTTATGTTCGAATACAAACATGTGTTTATCCAGGCACTTGTTCGTAATGCGATAAAACCCGCATCTTCTATCAACAACATGAAATGAATAATCAAATGAATCTGACTACATACCACTGTAAATTTGGAGCGACAAGGCGCGATGTTCCTCCATCATAAAAAGAGTATAGTCAGAAATAGTTTAATTAATTCAATTTGGTGTAAATAATTAATGTTCTTAAGCAATATAATACTCAAACATTTTCTATACGTTTATTCATTAGTATTTAGTAGTTAAAACATCATATTGCCTTTAAGTTAATTTACCCAAATTTCAATGTACGAGTATTCTTAATAATACGTCTTTAACGGATAGTATTAAGTCTTCCTGTTTGTTTTGAGGGATTTATTAAAAATCAAAATACTCTTGTATTATAAAAAGGTAAATTATATTTTAATCTATTTTGATTAAAATAAAAATGCTCCATTATTAGCTACAACCTTTTTCAATTTTTCGGGCAACAAATGGATTCCATCATAAAAAAACTGATCATCTTTTGAAGCGATCCATTCATCGATCCATTTTTTGATACATTCGTAAGATTTGAAGTGCTGATCTGCAAGGCTGTGTTGCATAGATATGTGTTAATCAGATGGAGTACAATCTGGTAAATATTCGGGATGCGGTAACACTTCCCACTAAGATCTGAAAGTGTATCTTACAGCTTTTGTGTGTGATGATGTACAGCATTGTCATGCAGTAAAATGACCTTTTGTTTTCTATGTGCAATTCTTGGACGTTTTTGGTCCAATGCATGACTCAATTCGATAAGATAACGCTCAGATGTGATAGTTTCATTTGGTTTTAACAATTCAAAAAAATAAAAATAAGGTAAATAACACCTTTCATATCCCATTAAATGCATAACAATACCTTATGTCTATATATATCGGAAAGCCTAACCTTGGAAATTCCAATCCACACCACAACTTTTAACGATAAATCTTTTACGGTGCAAGCTGCACGTCTGTGGAATGACTTACCAGAAGTTATCCGCCGAGCAAAGTCACTTAAAATTTTTCAGAAACTAGTAAAAGATTACTACATATCCTAGTAATGATTGTATGTATTTATATATATATATGTTTGTATATGTAAAATAATTATATGTATATATATTTGTGTGTATATATGTACATGTGCTGCTGTTATGCTTATAATAGTAGTGTAGTATTGCATGTATCGTTATAAATATATATATATATCCAAATTTTTATACTATCCATTTGTATTTGACAGTTGTAATAACAATAACGTTACAATGTTTGAAATTTAACTGTGCACCTCATGTTCCCGTCACTATACAGTATATTCATCAACGGTAGTCTGTAAGAGATCGCAGATTGCGATAAGTACTACTAATTAATATGTTTTTTTTTATTTCTATGTGTCCTATATGTGTGCTCAAAAGTGGTAGAACCATGCTTAGGCACGAATGGGCCGGCTCGTTGCGTTGCGTTGCGTTGCATTTCCCAGAAATGAGTGAGGTTTCCGGGTGCAATAAAGTGTATTCTATTCTATTCTATTCTTATTTATGTGAGTCGATGTAGACGGTTGACCAGGATCTCAGGACCCATGAATTCATAAGTTTTGGATTATCATACTAGATCCATTTTTCATTGCCGGTAACGAATTGATATAAATAAGATATCTTTTTGTGACGAGACGGTAGTGAAGCACGAATGGGTTACTCGATTTTGCATCGCTAATTCTGATGAAACATATGGAACCCATTTTCCTTGATTTTGAATTTTACCCATAGCGTATAAACGATCAGAAATTGTTGGTTTACCTACATTTAATTCTTCAGCCAGCTCTTGTAGTGTGCGGGCAGGGTTTTCGTCCAATAACGCCTGCAATTCACCGTCTTCAACCTTTTATGGTTTTCCACTACGTTCTTTATCCTATAAATCATAATTACCACTTTTAAATTTTCCAAACCAGTGTTCACATGTTTTAACAGATGGTGCAAATTCATGATACGTACCTACACTAGGTCTGTGAGCTTCTGCTGCTGTTTTTCTTGAATCGAAAAAGCATAGTAGTAAATGACGAAAATGTTATTTACCGCGTTCCATATTTAATCACACTAAAAACTTGCGTGCATTTACTGTAAGTGAGTTAGAATAGAATAATTAAAGTGCAAGCTTAAACACGCCGCATCGAATATCTAAGCAACTTGTACCGACGTGTCGCGACAGCTGATTGACACGTTCCCTCAAAACTAACCGGAAGACCTAATATTAAATATTTCAATAAATTGTTAAAAAATATTTAAAAGAAGCGAAGTCAAATCAATAACAGAACAGTCCGATATAAAAATAATAACAGGTTGAGCTTAAAAAGATTGTTTATGGCAGACGTGACAGGTAATGGGCAAACGCATTAAGGTACCTACGAAGTTAGGCGGCGCGACGTGGCAGGGCGAAATGAAATGCACTAATGATTGCTCGCACTCTTCGCTGACGGTAACGACTCGATTCATTTTATACAATTCTTTCATACTACAATATACACAGATAGCAATAAAATTACTTAAATAACTATCAACATATTCATATTTCTAAATCATGGTCATATCTGTATATAATTCAATTCTCAATGATAACCTTGAAAGTGATTACTAAAATAACACAAATGGCCGGAAATTGTACCGCCATTTGAAGACTTTTGTGTATATATATTATAGTAATTACTAGTAACTAACAGAAACAATTGGTCGGTAATATTCACATGCACAAGATGTATGATCGCTATATGTCGTGCATTCAAACACCAATGATATTGTACATTCTGCAGGCCATTTTGCTAATCGTTGCAAGCATCGGTGACCAAAATGTGGAAAACTATGTAAGTACGTTCTAAATACCTTATTTTTAATGGTGTAGGACTTAATACTTGTTCTAAACCTGAGTCCTAATAATCGTCATGAAATATTGACTTGTTATCTTCAATCTGAGATTATTTAAACACTTATTTATTCTTCTAATATTTTATTCATTCGTAAATACATCTTCATGATAAAATTATATTTGGACGTATAAATATAACTACAAAAAGAACAATAATAGCTTCTTAAATGGAACATATCATGACCCTTTCACATCTATTTTCATTCCAGACTGTTGGATTGCCTAAAAGAGGTCGATAATTGTGAAAAGTGCCTCAATTGTACAATAATATTAACTGATAAGTTAGAAAAAGAAAACATCCGAAAACAGTTTTTTGGCTGGACATTAAAAATAAAATGCTCTGTCTAATGGAATTGGAATTTAGTAAAAATAACAGCGCTATGTACCCGATCTAAAGAGAACTCTCAACAAAATTATGTTTACTCTGCGAATGCGAGTGCCATTAGCACATCGGCACGTTTACTCGTTTCCCACAGTATCGCAGGCTCCCGTGTTCAGCGGTCGCTCTTCACTGTCCCCAAACCAAGCAGCCGCCTAGCCGCCGACAAACCTATATATTATATTTCTTGACAGGCCATGAACGCGTTAAGCTAAAAGCACGTCAACAGCGTATAAAAATCAAGTGAATAGTTTGCCCCTTCAGACAATTCCACAAAGAATTTACTGATGTATTTTGATATTTTCTAGAAACTTTAAATGTTTGACCAAAGGTGATAAATTTATTTATAGTTATTTATAGTAAAAAAAGTTTCCCTATTCGATTTTAGATGTTAGTGCCTAGACATTAAGAGTGAAATTGTGTATATAAAAAGCATACTGTTCTGTAAAAATAAGATCAGACATCTTTCCTGATTACAATTAATTTCGTTAAATCAGGATTTTAATAATAAAGCATTTTTTTTTTTTAGGGGCCGTACACGATTGAGTGGGAGACGTACGAAACGTGCAAGGGCCCCAAACAGGGTGATTGCGGCAAGGTGGAAGTCACAAACATACAAAATATGTCAGATCTTACATTCCTCCTGGATTTAAACAGAGATTGTCCCGCAACTATGGTATTCTATAATATATTTACTTATAAATCATCAAAGTCAAATATTTATTAAATTGCTTTTACTTTACACAGGGTAAAATAGCTATTAGTACTAGAAGTAAAAACGTTACAAAAAGACTATGGAATTACGTACTAAGCAAACCATGTGAACATTTTGTTTTGGGCCCCATTCTAGTTAGCTCATTTAACATAACTAAGGATTGCAAAATTAATAAGGTAAGTTATTCACATCTAACTACATAAACTAAGCTAGTTGCTACTGGACAAGGTCCTCATTACGTCATGTCACAAGTTTCATTACTATCTAATGTGACGGTCATAATCTAACTTCCAACTAATATCAACAGGGTAAATACGAGATACATATAGACATTGAAGCAAAATCTAAAATATTTTTGGGGGAAAATTTTTTCTACGGCAATTACACCTTCCAGCTTATATCTTTTAATAAGATAAACAACTTTTTCTGTTTTAAGACTAACATGGCTGTTAAGAAGAAATCTTAAATTAAATACATCCTTCTGTAACCTAGTTGTTTGATTCTGAGCATCCTCAATATATTTTGTACAAGCATGTTTCGTATAACCTCTTCCTTTTCCTACTACTGCATAGTGGAAACATCTCAAAAATTTGCTTTCATACTATAACTGGTTAGTTAAATATAATAGTCATTGATATTTGTGTTATTGATAGCAATCTAATTTTCTTTTTATCATGTGGCCTAAGTAATTATGTTAAGAACCCTGAATGCGGAATAAATATGTTCGTTCCTTATGCAAAATAATCGTGCTAGGTCGTAGAGGTAATAAACATATAAATCTCCATCGGCAAAAAGGATAGATACTAAATGTAACTAATTTCCGTTTCCCGATTAAAACTCGTTATAAATGGCAGCGGGGGAGAACTCCGAGCGTGTCACCATTACCGCAAAAAAAGGAAATAAAAATCACATTAAAATAAATATGTTAAAATTTGGTAAAATGGATTGGCGCCGTGTACGATCCAAACACGCGGTGGATATGTCGTTCCCAGATCATAGAATTGATCACTTCATGACTAGACTAAGCATTTAACAATATGAACACCAAAACGTAGGCCAGTAACCAGTAGGTAGTAGAGCCACGCTGATTTATTCAGCAGGAATGGGCCGGCTCGACCGGGTCAGTACTACCCTCTCACAGAAAACCAGCCTAAAGTGACAAAATTCGTGGTTTCGCCTTTCGCTGGTGAGTGAGAGACCGGAGGCCCATCGATGCAGGGGTGACAGTTATCGTGGTATGTGTGTGAGCAGTGTAGTGCTGTAGAGTCATTGTGAGGGTGGCGTGGATCGAACCGTCGGCCAGGGAGACCCGTAGAAACGGTGGTGCCGCTGGCCGCCCGCGGCATAGAGAGGGGCCCAACCACGGCTAACAGGGCTAGGGTTCTCTGCGACGGCGCGGCCTCAGACTTCCAGGAGGCAAACGCTGGTGTACCTCAGGGCTCTGTCCTATCGCCTACGCTGTTTCTTTTGCATATCAATGACATGTTGGCCCTTGGCAATATTCATTGTTATGCAGACGACAGTACAGTACACGGGCGATATTTCGGACATCCTACTGCCAAGCTGGCAGTTGAGGGACAGACAAGCAGACGTTGAGGGAAAACGACGGGAGCTTGTCGCTGAGCTCGACCGGGTCTTGAGCCGCATTTCCCAATGGGGCTGTGAGAATCTGGTCGAGTTCAGCGCCAAGAAAACACAAGCGTGTGTGTTCTCTACCAAAAAGACTCCATTCCTTCCCCTTCCTACTCTTCAGAGCACTCAACTGCCACTGCAGGATAGGCTTAGTATCTTGGGTATGGATATTTGCCGGGATCTCAATCCGCGCGATTACATCGAGAGTGTCACTAAGGCGGCCTCGCGAAAGCTCGGCGTTCTGAACAAGGTGAGACGGTTCTTCTCGCCCGAGCAACTGTGTCTTTTATATAAGACCTAGGTTCGCTCCTGCGTGGAGTACTGCTCTCATCTCTGGGACGGCTATGCGCAGTATTTGCTTGACGCTCTGGATCGGTTGCAACGGCGCGCAGTCCGCATTATCGACTCTCCTGAGATCACAAAGTCTCTTGAGCCTCTGCAGTTGCGAAGAGATGTCGCCTCTATGGCAGTCCTCTATCGCCTACGTCACGGGGAGTGTTCTGATGAGCTCTTCCAATTGGTCCCACCTTCTCCCTTCCTCTACAGGACTACACGTGCTGGCCTGAGGAGTCACC
The DNA here is from genome assembly GCA_947561695.1 of Tyria jacobaeae. NCBI lineage: Eukaryota > Metazoa > Arthropoda > Insecta > Lepidoptera > Erebidae > Tyria > Tyria jacobaeae. The sequence goes on along the minus strand of OX387213.1, from coordinate 13,183,109 downwards.
GTTTGTGCGTCGAAAATATACGAACCCGAACTAAACGGTTTGGCTCTTCTTTCCTGTGCCGATCGGTAAAAGCCTGGAATTCTCTACCAGCGCACGTTTTTCCTTCCCACTTTGATCCCGGGTCTTTTAAGCGGGGCGTGAAAAAGCATCTCACCAGGCCGCCATAGTGTGGGTCACCATACTGCATTGACTAGACATGCAATGAGGATGGTGACCACCACTCTTTGACTCCACCTATTGGTTTCCATCAGGCAAAGTGGAGTCACTATGGGAGACTAATATATATTAAAAAAAAAAAAAAAAAAACGACCCTTAGCCTCCCTTTGTTCATACAGCTAAGGGAAATAATAAAATGTAAATACTTTTCTAAGAAGTCATTTAAATTATTAAAAAATATTTTTATTAATTGTTTATCGTTAATACATTCTCGATCTAGACGCAGCCATATTACTTTTGACAATTTATGGCATTGCTATAGTAACTACAGCAGTCTCTTGTTGTAAATAGACACTAGCGAATCTTGTAGTGAAGAAAAGTGGCGGCGGTGATGATAAACGGTTGTGTATACGGATTGCACGAACTTCAGTATACAAAACATATTAAGGCAGATAGTAGAAATTTTTTATATATAATTTGTTATTACAGTAATTATATATTGAATAATAATAACAATGTGTTTGTAATGTATACTTAGGTTTGGTTAGTGAGGTTTAATAACCTACATAGGTTTAAAGTTTTGATTCATTGGCATTATAAAAATCACAATAAAGAGTAGTTCCTTATTTGTTGTCTTCATTTGCTATTCTATTGTTAATTAACGAAGTTTATACACGTACATCATGTACCTACACCATTAAATATAGAAAAAATATTTTCATTGTATTTCAAGTTATACTGCCAAAACATTGGTTGGAATAAAAGGTATATTTTAGGAACGTAATCGAGATGGAGCATCACATGGTCCTACTTGTATATTCAACTTTTAATAAAAGAAAACATAAAATTTCAGAAAATTCGCTACTCGATAGCGCAGTCACTTTAAAAATACCGGCGACAACTTCTAGACAGCCCTCTACAGTAAATGTTGGTGCTGCCGTTTTCTCCAGAGTCTAGGAAACGCGTAGTTTAACTTACTATAGTTTATGCAAGACATTCGCGTCAAATATTTAGTTCCTAAATCGCCCACGGAGCGCTGTACAAATTTTCAGAAATTTTTACTATTACGTTAACTATATGTGTATGTACTACGAGTATATGTCAAAATGTTCGTGCTCGGGGTAGGGCGCGACATATACCTATATTATTTTAAATAGTTTTATAACGTCATTTTAAAAGAATAAGCTTTACCTACGAGTATATACAAACTAAACACTATTCAATGATCAATACTTACAATTTCCCAGTACTGCTAATGTACCAGTTAGTGTGTATATATTAAATTTATTGACTATCGAAATGTTAATGTACTTTTTGATATGGGTTAATTGATACCAAGATTACATAAATAATAACAACGAACACGATTAATTAATTAATCAGTATTCATCATATTTATATATATTTTAATTTTTCACCCAAAATTCGATTTCGGCAAAATAAATACATGTGCAATGGATTAACAGTTTCACGAAATTGAATAAATCCATTTCTAACTTTGAATTGAATAACGGACAGTGGGTTAATATATTTTTAATGAGGTGTAATAATTAAACAACAAATGAGCGGCCTTAAAAGACCCCGAAATCTGAGTAAATCTGGTTGGAAATTTGGAACAGTGGCACCTGAGCTCGAAACGCGATGGCGGCTGCCTCGCTAATTTCCTAAAGCGCAATATAAATTACCGCCTGAAAACAATGACGGCCGGGTTAAACTCACCGCGCCTCTTGCACCGACCAAATTATAATGTACACGCTAAAAGGATTGTTAGCTTTATATAAATTAGTACAAAACGACTATAACAAATCAAGCGAAGATCTTCACCCAATCTTCACAACGGAAAGCACTAACCGTGTCAGATGATAGTCTAAGGGACCTTTTTTTTTATCTTATGGAAACCCCCTTGGGCCTTCGTCCCACCGGGGTTTTCGGTGCGACGGTGTGTCGGAATCGGACTGACTAAAACCACACGGTGTGCCATACTGCACCTAAAATAGGAGGAATCCGGGAACAGCTTTACTAAGACATCCGGATCCCTCCTAGCGCCTGCCTGCAATCGCGGTCACCACCTTCTTGTAACTCTCAATTAGGCGGCGTCCAGGCACACCAGGACGTCGCCTCCTCGCGGCTGGCCACTAAAGCGGGTGGAGGGGAAAACCCCGTCCCGACCACCCGCAGCCACACTCAGGGCGGCATGAGGCGCTGGTAAGCGCGCCTACGCCACCCGTTTCGACGGCGGCGAATTGGGTCCGAATGGAGATCGTCCTCCCGGGCCCGCTCCGCCGCCTCCTTCTGCGAGATGACCTCCTCACAGAAAGTTGCGACCGCGGTACAATTCCTGTGTGTGAGCGTATGACGACCGGTAGCGAGGGATCCACTCCGATGACTGAAGCGAGGACCCGACGCAGCGTCGCCAAGGCGGGGCAATCCGCGATGCTGCTACCCGCCTGGAAATCAGTCGACCGCCGATAAACTTCGGCGCACACTTCCGCCTCCAAGTACCACGGGGGAGTTCCGGCCAACGCGCACGCCGCCTCTGTTAACACGGTGCGGTAACCGCGTATGGCTCTAACCGCCATGACCCTCTGAGGGCGCCAGAGGCGTGTCCTATTCTGAGCGGTCAGAGCCTCCGCCCACAGCGGTGCACCGTATAGTGCCATTGACCGGAAAACCCCCGTGTATAGCCGCCTTGTAGCGACGCTGGGTCCACCCAAGTTGGGCAAAAGGCGCCCAAGAGCGGACGCAGCGCCGACCAGCTTTGGAGCAAGCTGCCGAAAGTGCTCGTCGAAGAGCCACCTCCCGTCAAGGGTCAGGCCCAAATATTTAATGTGGGCCCGAACCGGTACGAGGACCGAGTTGACCATGATGGCGGCACCAGCAGGTGGACCACGACGGGGCCCATGAAATAAAAGGGCTTCCGTCTTGTCCAGGGCCACCCGCAAGCCTAGCGCCTCGATGCGCCGGACCACCAGGGAGGCTCCTCTGGTGGCCAGGCACGCCGCCTCTAAAAAGTTCGACCCCCGGGCTGTGACCAGAGTGTCATCGGCGTAACAGATTACGCCCAGCCCGGAGGGGAAGTCACCACGAAGGTCCCAGTCGTACCCCATGTTACACAGGAGTGGTCCAAGGACAGACCCCTGCGGAACACCGCACGACATGGGCCGACGACTCAAATTTTAGACATCGCCAACAGCACGCCGCCACAGCTCACTGCCTTTTCGGTCACGGCTCTCAGGCGCATTACAGCTCCGATCGTCGAACGACCCGCTCGGAAACCGAATTGGGCGTCCGACAAATCGGGGCCAACCTAATCCAGGTGCCGGACGATGCGGGCAGAGTGTACCCTCGCAAACAGTTTACCCGCCTCATCCAGCAGCACAATGGGTCCGTAGGCCGTGACCGAGTCGGTAGGCCGTCCCGACTTCCTTAAAAGCACCAGCTTCCCGCTTTTCCAGCAATCAGGGAAGCGCCCGGACACTAGGCTAGCGTCGAACACCTCCCTGAGGCGGTCTACCATGTGGTCAAGGGCCAGGGCCAACACTCGGGCAGGAATCCCGTCTAGCCCTGGGGCGGTGTTCTTAGAGCGGATCCGTAGAACAGCCGCCCGTATCTCCGCCTCCGTGACGGGTGCAGCATCCCTCTCTCCAAACTTCCCGTAATCTCTGGCCAATGGGGCCATAGACGGTGGTGATAGTCTAAGGGACCTTATCTAACCAAATTACTGGCATCCTCTAAAAGGTCAGGTGTGTTATCGCAACCAAGGAGCATGTAGGCAAAATTTAATTAATTACTTAGAAGAACAACGGATTTTTCGAACAGCATAAATACATACATACGCTCACGCTTGTATCCCCTAAGGAGGGCAGAGGCTTATAAAACACCCACATTTGACGAATTTGGTCCCACTAACGTAATAGGAGGCAAGAAGAGGCAAGCCGGATTATTTTGTGCAAAGAATATTGTACTTACGTATGATGGCTGAATGGATTTTGACATGTGAGGTTTCATTTGAATCAAGTGGAAGGCCACTATTAAGACATTTAAATGACTGTAACAAATGTGACAAATAAAATGTAACTCTATAGCACTGGACATAAGGTTACATTTAGATAGAAGCACAGCGAAAACATCGATAGGAAGTTTATAATGCAGTTAGGTTGGTTGTAGTTTAGTTTTGTTTTTAATAATTTTATATACATATAAATTAACACAGGAGAATTTTCGTAATTGTTGTACAGTTTAAGTAGGATACTTATGTGTATTTTTGTCGAGTCAGCTAGTTAATTAGTTTCCAAGCGCAATAAATTGCCGAAGTCGATTCATTATCATGAAATGAATCGACATTTTTTTTTTTAAAGTTTGTGTTGAAGCAGATGTTGAAAAATAAGCCGTACTTATATAAATAACCACCTTTTGTATATTTTTACTCAATGGCAATATCAATACATTGAAAGGTGTTCCAATAAATTTAAAAAGATTTGAAGTATATGGGTGAAGAGAAACAGGCATAAGCATTGTTAGAATAACTTTCTATTCAGTTAACATTTTGGCAGCACGCCTACTTACAAAACATTAAACATCTCGTTCGACACAAACAAATGGTTTCTCATAACATTTCATAGGAGAAACCTATAAAATATCAGAGTGTGGACTTTATGGCGGCAAAATGTAAGAAATATGCTTACTTATTCACATCACCTATCCGGATACAAGTGGCAACTGGAATAGGTACGGCGTACCGGTATAAAATACTATGTAGCAACGCACACATAGCTGCATTAAAGCCAGAAATGGTGTTATTCATGTCCAGAATAAATCAACACCAATATAAGGTAGTCGCTTTAGTATGAATAAGCCGGAGCACATACGGAATGAACGTAAATCTTTGGAAATAAAGAATCGAATTTTAAGTTAATATACCTATTCTATTGTAATAACGGATTGGTCTTGCAGAGGTCGCCTATTTAAATGCGTGACCCGTCATTAGGCCGGCCGGAGAGGTCCGGGATCGTTCAAGTACCTACGCGCTCCTCGTATAATCGACCTGTTAACGTTTTGTCTCGTACATGCTACCCACCCAACCCTGTTTGCCGCCATTTATTTTTATTGCTTACTAGGCGGAATTTGGGTCTAGACGAACGACAGGAGCATCAACTGACAGCGATCGATAAGACCAATCACATGGCTGTACTAAGTCCTCGATCTGTCAAGCTTCAAGCCGTACATAAAATTTGCCGTTGATAAACTTCCCTAGAGGCAGTTAATAAACGTCGTAGAAATGTCATATCCAATTTCTTTACTAACACAATCTACCAAAATATCCAAAATCTGACTTAAGCAAACATAACATAATAAAGATGTGGCGTCCTAAGCGAGTTACCATGTCAGATGTCAAAGCCATTTTTTGTCGACAACCCGATAAGTCCGCTTCAGTGATTTGTCACATCCGTAGTAATAGATATTAATATAGTAGTAACGTGTGAAACTCGCACCCGCCTTTTAACAAGATGACCACAAAAAATATTATTATGAATGTTATATAGTCTATAATTTTGCACAATATTTATCAGCAAAGGGTTAAAGCTTTCAAAGACCTCGAAAATGAATAGTCATATTAATACGTTTACCTTTGTGTAAATTAATTTAATGACAAATAATTTTAGGCACAAACTTCGTAGGATATACGCTGGGATCCTGACCTCACAATATTACCTAAAGTTTCTTCTTTATTATGTTTCAGTTTACCATGGATCGGTAACTTTCATAACCAAATTATTAAATGTTAATGCTCAAGGGCGGCCGATAGGGTAACTTATGACCCTAGCATATGTAGACCCTTAAAGATGACGGTTGATGTTCATCAGGCATCTCTCTTAACAAACTAGGTTAGGATACGATAGTGGTCCTAACGCAAAGTACAAATGCATATTAAATAAGTGATAGCCTTTTTTTGCTTTATGTGATGATCGATCGATCGATAGATGGATTTGTGGTATCGGTATTAGTACAATGACTCCGTTTAACCGTCGCCATATACAACTTCGTATTATAAAGGTGTTGACTGCAACATTCCCAGATCAATTTAGTCTCGTAATAAGAACTTATTTACTTAGAAAAATATATACTTAAAAAGATCACGATTTCTGTAACATGTTAAAATATATACATACATAATAAACTGGATATTACCAATGCTACCAATAAAGACGATACTGAAAATAAAATTGTAGCTAAATAGCTCGGTACGCGTGACATAGAATGGTTCTCTCGGTTACGCTTTAAACGGTTGGTTGCTATTTATACTTGAAAATCTTTCCGTGATGTCGTAAAATGAAGTGAATCGTAAATAGTAAGATGCTTAGAAAGTTGAATATTGGTTTACGTAAAGAAATTTTCAAACCGATACTGCATTTTGATGTTTTTTATAACAGCTAATTAGGTGGATGTCAACATTAACCGATGAACTTACAGATACATTGCTGCGTAAAAAAATCTTGCCAATAAATGAGACCCCGACGACAGTTATTACCAGTCAGTGTATTGAAAAAATACGGAACTACACTTATGTTGTTGGTAACAGAATTTTCCGAGATTAGACGGCAGTTACTCTATGTAATGGGCAATGAACCACATCTGTTTAGCGTACAAGCCGGGCCCAACAGTTTGAAATGGCAATTTTGTATAACTGCAACCATTTTATTCAACACAAAGGAAGGTGACGCATACGTCTTGCGGAATAGTAAACGGTTTTGTGGCTTATCGATCTTGAAAAATCCTTATAAATAATCTAAACTAGATAGATAAAATCCCTAAAACACCTCAGAGAATTAGAAGCCACATAGCCTTATAGAAGTAGAAGGGATTGTTGCCTTTCAAGTTATTATTAAAATATTAAAGACAATATTGTGCAGTAAACCCTAAACCCGTTTGAAGACTTTGTTAACAGAACGTCTATTCAGCAATTTTGAGCATGAAATAGCGTTATTTACACAGTACAACCACGCAAGTGCTTCATGGGTTTAAGAGGGTTTTAAGGATACGACTCATCGAAGATTACGTACGTCTTGAATTATGCTTATAAGTATTAAAACGTATTACAGAAGAATTCATCGAGGAATGTCATCGAACTTGAGATAGACAAAATTATAAAAATATACAGCAAAATTCATTCAAACAAAATGTTGTGTTTCACTCTTCTCTCATTAATACATGAGGCACACTGAAAGTTTTGCACTTCTGGTTTCTCAGGACTGTTTAAATTTTGAATGATATATTTTTTTACACACGGTTCAGTCCTTGATAAATTAAAAAATAATAGGGGCAAATCATCTGTCATTTGTTTTTTATTGCACTTTGAATTTCGTCATGCGCAGTGAAAATGGAATAAACGTGAAAAGAGTCTAGAGCGATGACTTTTTATGATTTTAAAAGTGCTCTTTCTCAGCAAGATTGTGCCGTTCGTCTTCAAAATGCTTTTGGGAGGGAAGCACCTCACCTGAGCACCATGAGGCGATGGTTCGGGAACACTTAGAAATTGGTGTAAGTCAAATTCAAAAAATTCTACATTAAGAATTAAAAGTTAGAAAACTTTGTCGTTGGATTCCCCATGAACTAACTTCAGAACAAAAACAGGCTCGTGTGGATTGGTGTCAAAAAGTTGTTACTTAGGTACCATGAACATTCTAATGCTGTTTACGACACCATCACAGGAGGCGAAACTTGGATTTATTGTTGTGAACCAGATAAAAAACAATAATCACAAATAGTGTTTTAAAGCGAGAACAGACCAACAAAATTGAAGCAGGCGAGGAACGACTATAATATGTACAGAAATCATACCTCCATCAACGATTTTATGAATATATTTCTAAGCTTGGTAAACTATAACCACCTGGTTATTGAAACCGTTAAAATTTATTCTAAGATAAATTCTGGAGGATGGAATTACTTGCGAAAAAAGACTGATTGAGAAACGATGGAGATTTTCTTTTTATTTTCAAAATCATGATGTAAGAACACCGTAATATCTATATATCAAAGATTTTTGGAGTTTGTTAGTAAGTAAGATTAGGTAACAATGATAAATACTTTAAATAGGTACTTACCGACCGGCAACACATTTATCTTGAAACTTACCTGTAAAGCAAGGAGAAACACGATTAGAAACATAATCAAAAAGAGGTTTACAGTGATATTCATGTACGTTTACAAATCGAACTTTTAATAACTTTTAAACTTTCCCGTTTACTGTCACATGAATCACATATATAACTATACTATAACTATACTTTAACTACAACTATAACTATAACTTTAACAACAAACTATAACTTTAATATTCGTTAGTAAATAACTAACGAATATTAAAGTTATAGTTTGTTTGGTAGGTTTGGAAATATTTAGACAGCTAATGGTAACAATATAAGTAAACATAAAAATACTTATTTCCGTTATATTTAGGAATACTTTAATTTGATACAAAGTGAAAGCGACAGTAGGAAATGAAATACGAATGAAATTAACATTCTTTTTATTAAAAGACCCGTTAACGTGAGAGAGCCATGCTTCGGCATGTATGGGCCGGCTCGACCGGAGTATTACCATGGAATCACAGTAAACCGGCTGGTAAACAATGCTTGTATTATGTGACCGAGTGAGTGAGGTTAAAGGAGGCCCGACCCCCTTTCCCTTCCCCTCTTACCCCTTCTTCTTTTCCCTTACCCTCTTTCCCCTAACCTAAAAGTTGGATAGCACTCTTGTGACTTTTCAGTTGCAAGTGTCGGCGGCGGAAGTCACTTACAAACAGATGACGTGTCTCGTTTGTCCCCCTATACCAGAAAAAAAAATACTCACTAAATATTCATAAAGAAACTTAAGACCATTCATTTCAAGTTTTATTAATCAATTGATATTGATTACATGACAAGAATAAAATGTAACTTTCATCGTTTTTCGTGTTTAAATATGATTATGGCTAGAATATGAAAACCTTATTAATAAAAACGTTACTGCTTATTATATATTATTTAAATCAGTTTAATCACTCTCGTAGTATTTGTTTATATTAAATATTGAACAAAACATGTGTGAAGTAACATCAATGATGCTTAGACAGCTTAATTCCTCTTAAAAGCTCTCAGGGTAGGGTCACATTCCTGTTACAAATACACAAATAAAACGAACCCTCTACTCGTCCCAGTGATGCATATTTTACATAAACTTTAACAAAAACTCCCTATATTCTTCATACACTAATAAGCGTTATCTAATGTAAATAAGTTTGAAGGCAAACAACCACACAAGTGCTCTGCGGGTTTAAGAAGGATTTTAGGGATACGACTCCCCGAAGATACGTACTATACGCTAATATTATACAAAAATTTTCAACCAACGAAAGGATTTAGCCGTTGAATCCTGAGGCCTCTTTAGAGCCGACAGCTATAAACTTCAACATAAACCTTCCTGCTTATAAAATCGCTGTGCGTATATATGTCTACGTTACCATGCAGGTGCAATAATATTATCCGAGAGTTTAGTTAAAATTACTTCGTGTAATACGTACATATGTGTATGTATACACGGAGTAAGAAATCTTGGTGAATACATAGTGATGGTTGAATTTATGAATGATTCAAACTATATATACTTAATATACATTATTGTACATGCAATATGGTTTTATAAAAGATTTAGGAGAAAGGTTGGTATTCAAGTTCATATTATTGTACTTCGAACGTAAAAGAGACATGTCCTCTTTTGTCCGCGATTTTTTTAAACTGTTTATTTGAGATCATAAAAATAACAAACTAATTATCCCAGACGTGGATTTTGAACTAAGTTTGTTTTAAATCCCTCTTGTCTTAATAGTTTATAGAATTTATTATGGCTCTCCTTTTTTATTTGTGTATAGAATGGGTAGGTATTCGTACAAAATAATATAAATTATTATAGTGGCCACTGCTTTCATTTAGCTTCAACTTATACCAAGATCAATGTGCACTATATTGCACATAGTATAATTCTAAATAGGTACTAGTCTATATCGCTCCATTTATTTACAAACATTACACACCGCAATGTCAATCTTTCTAATACACATACACAATAGAACACATAAATTTTGCAAAAATACAAACGGTCCATAATAACACCGGTTTCAACTAATAATCATTGGCATTTTTAAATGTATACGACTCTTTCCTAGTTAAGTAACTATACTGTTAAATGTCATTTTCCTATCGAAAAATATCACATACAAATACGACTCGACGGTAATGTTCCGATAACCAAAACACTGGCCTAGAATAAAAAGGAAAAGGGAAACATGTTCTCAAAGCCGTCTATTTTATCACAAGGAGATCGTAGTGACAAATGACAATATTTTCACACGACGGTGGAAGATCTTATATCCAAGCATCTATTTATTTAGAAATATTGTTATGGAAAGTGACAATAACTCTACAGATTTATATGGGTAATTTAAGATTTAAATGCAGTAAAATAGAATACGAAAGCATAATCCACAATATACTTCCGATGGTCCCCTAATGATTCGCTGCTGTTCTCAGATTATCTTCATTACCTAGAACATCTAGATTCAGTTAAGCGCCGTAATAGCTTTGAGCAATTCACTCAGTCAGTAACGACTTCTACGCAACTTTTAATGTTAGTAATTATTCATTAGCTGTAATATATATTGTAAAATTGTACATAGGCACACATATTTTAGTGTCAGAGGGAAAGTGATATTAGTATTTAAAGATATATACAATCTCAAGAGCGCTTTCAGACTAATAGAGATATTTTAAGGTCAGTGCTAAGTTTTAATTAGTTGGTACTCGTTGTTTGTTGTTGACGTATTCATCGTCATCATTATCATTCAGCCTAACGCTCATCTACATATATTTTATATGACGTTACGACGTTTACGTTTATTTGACAACACGCTCACATCTATATCCCGAAGGTAAATAAAGATATATTTTGTATATATGATTAGAGACTGAATATGAGATTTCTATTTTTGTTTCTTTTTTTTTTAAAAGACAATTCCCGGATTCCGGGATTATTTCCTGTGTCGCGAGGAACTTTACAAACATTCAAGCAACAGACACAAATAACATCCAGACTCAGAACATCAATTGTAGGATTACACAAAGTGTTGTCCCGTGCGGGGATCGAACCCACAACACTCGGCGCGACAGCGTAGTGGCAAGGAGACCACTTAAACCGCTACGCCATCCGTGCGGTCATTTCTGATTTATTTCCGTGACAAATGACTGTTAGTTGTCTTTTTATTAATAATATTTTCAGCACTGTATTAATCGTATATAGCAAAAGAAAACCCTAATATAAATCTGAAAAAGCTTCTGTTACACAAGTGGTTTACTACTGGTGAATGGCAATATTGATAGAAAACAATACTAATATAACCGAAAGCAATTTGTAGCAATCTCAGCATTAAACACTTCACGTCAAGCCACGTCACACTCGTTTGTTTACATGAAAGGTTCAAGTAATATCCGCTACTCCCCGTTGTTATTCAACACTAAAATATTTTACGACTATTCTGTCTATTCTCCTATATAACATTAGGTAATTTAGCTTTTCCTTTAAACATTGAGGAACGTGTACGCTGTGGTCTTATTATCTCATGTTTGCATCATCATTTCATTTAGCACATAAATAACGTTTGGGGTAACTGTCTAATAACCCTTCACCTTAATATAACTAATTTGGCACATTTGAAGCGAATTTGAACACTGTTTCGAAAGCTTTGTAAAGTCTATCATCGGGGATCAATCGAAATCAGGACAAGACAGAAAATGTCTCTTTTTTCTTTTTGGATTCATCCCTAATATCCAGTCATTCCCGGTCGGTAACACAATGTCGTCAACACTGTTGACGATCGGGAAAAAAAATTGCATCACTGTGTTGACGAACGCTACTTTCTATTAACACTATATTAACACGATAATATCTTATAAAACACAGAACAAAGGTCCTAAAGAAATGGTAAGTTCTAGAAATCGCTAAGACCAAACTCAAAGAATACACATAGCGCGTCAAAAATATTAACAAGTACTAAGTCCATTTTCCTTTTTAAGTTTCGTAGATAGCTACTGGAATAGATAAGCAACTGGAACAATTTTATATTTAAACTCTAACAAAAGTGGTGAAATCGCAAAAGTTTTTGCAGAAAAACAATATAAAATAAAGTTATATCATTTCCCTCGCGTCATTGTTGGGTAGTCACGCGCACATTAGCCGCTCGCTCCACACCTGTCGGTGGCATTTGCCACGAGGGACCACGCTACCAACTATTTCTTCGTATTTATACTGTACTATAACTGTATTTAATGTTTCTCTAGGAACGAATAAAAAAAACGAGTATGCGTGTAACTGCTTAGTCAAAAAAATGTGTAGCGATACGATTTTTAAAGCATATAAGAATATAATTTACTGACTTTCGGTATTTCTATTTCCTGAGCGTGCCCGGATGACGGCAATAGGCTTTCCCCCTATTACGTTAGTGGGTCCAAATTACAGTTGGCAAACGTGGGCGCCTGATGCCTACCCCTACTCTGCCTACCCCTTTGGGGATATGTGTATTCCAAATGGATTCCACTTTTAAAAGTAAAAAAAAAACATTATTAGTAGTAGAAAGTGCTTAGGTTCGTAATTTTAATGCTATATTTCCATAAATATGCTGAACCTAAAAATATTTTATCGTTGCAGACCGAAAGGTGTTATACTACGGCCTTACAGAAAAGCGGTTGTGAAGCAACGCTTGTGTTGCATTTCCCCGAAATAAGTGAAGTTTCCGGATGCCCAATTCCCCCTATCCTCTTTCAAATACCCTCATCCCTCCTTTATTCCTTCCCCTCCAAACATCCTCTCTTTCCTCTTTCCCCTCCCCGCACTCCCCCATCCTTCATCACCCTCATGATTGATTCGTTCACCTTGCGTGTCTATGCCTTAGAGAGAATGTTTTGATTTATAGCATATACCACTTACATTGTGTACCTATTTATTATCTCGAGGTTTAAATATAAATCATACGAGTTCTATACGTATCTAACCCAGGTTATATTTCTAAAAGACTACTGAATTTGAAGTAGAAACGTATAATTGGGTAAATAGTTATTTATAATCTTACTGTTGGTCTAGTGATTTGGTGATCCTGACTGTTAAGCGAGATATCGGGGGTTCAATTAGCACCCAGGACAAATAATTCGCACCATTGCAAATACCTGATAAGAGTTGTTAATATTAAAATCCAAAACAAAATATTTTAAACTTAGAAGTATTATTTAAAAATATCACTGCAACGTACTTCAATAACAAAAGAAGCTTTTACGATCGGTTAAACAATACAAACTTTTTTATGTACCTAAACAAAGTCCAAAATATACTCCTAGACAACAATAATACTTAGATTCAGAATAAACGTTCTAAATAATTGGGATACTAAACACAACAAAAATGGACACGCTATCACAATAAGTTAAGAACATATGCCATATGCTCGTTCATTACACACTTTACCGTCATAAGATAACTGACAAAAAAAGTTTTGTGTAATATAAAACTATATCAATATATGATAAACTCATTAGTGTAATAATAACAGAGATTACATGAAAAAGAAATAAGTTGATAATTAAACTGCACAATTCATACACTACACGCTCATATTTCATGTTTTCAAGCGAGTCTGTAAGGATTAGAATTATACCAACAGTGCTGTCGACTCACACTCAGCGCACGTAAGGCATCTAAACCTTACATATCCAACTCACTAAGCAATTACGTATTCTGAAACGAGAACACAATTATTTTCAGGTTTAAAGACTTCAATTAATGTAAAGTATTCCGATCTCCTTCCTCCAACAACCGCATTACAGCGACCGATCCTCTTTCGTTACTGCCTTTTACCTCCTAATTTTATACTACCCGCAGTAGACAACAAAAGCGTACGTGATCGGGTAACGGAGAAACGTTTCAGTTGAAATCGACAGATACATCCTTTGAACGAACAAGAAAGTCTGCTTCGAGTAGATATGTATGTATATAAAATTAGTATTTTACTGGTTAAAAGTGCTGAATGGTATTACGAGGTGACCACAAAATCAATGTTAATACATATATGCGATAACATGCAGTAACGACGTATTTTATTGTTACAGCACGATAAAACCGGTCTTGGCAAAATAAAAAATGTATAAATTTTCGGTATGGCTATCATATTCGTAGCAATAAGTAACCATAAAGCCGGTATTTCATATAAGCGTAGTGCCTTGCTATTACGACCAGCTGAAAACGTGAGCTAAAATGCTGGCAAAGACGCCGTTTATTGGTACACCTGTTTACGGAGAACATTTCGGGCCAAGTGTTTTAAAATGCTTTTGAAGTGTATCCACAAATGGGTAGACGCGTACCTTTCGACTCCACTGTTTCCGTTGTTTACATAAGAAAACAAACTAGTAGTAGTGTTTTTATTTGAGACACGTTTTTTAATCTTATAATAAAGTTTACATTTTTTTACAGAAATAAAAGAAATATTCTTTACGGTTTTGTGGCCGACAAACAAAACAACAGAATAAAAACTAGTGCTATCAGCATTCTGATTTAATTGTTTGATTGAATTGAAAAAAAACGTACTAGCTTCTGAATTGGTAATTACTTAATACTTATGCCTTATGGTTCTCGGTGGTGGAGATAGGCGCCACCTCATCTCTTCTCAAGTGTGTCTTAAAAGCGACCGAGGTATTGTATTGTTATCTATCAGACTTAGTAGTATATATACAGTGCCCCGTATTACGTAATCAAGACTATGGTTTGTAATATTTTAACGTTTTTATACACGGGATTACTAGGGATACAGACGAGAATATGCGAAGGTATGTATTTTCATACTGATATATACCAGTACTAAAAATGTATATTCCTCTTGCATTTCTAATCTACCGTAAATGTGTACATATGAAAACTTTACTTTTATATATATTTTAAGCACAGTTTATTAGCTTCAAGTGGCATAATGTTTAACATTATTAAATACTCTACGTTAAATAACTTTCAGTGGCGGTAAAAGACTGCTCATTACAGGGTTTGTGCTATACACTACTTACGTATAGACTCTAATATACAATACAATATCTGAGGATATATAAAGCAAATGGTGAACCAGAATGTTTGATTACACCACTAAAATGATAATGACGCAAGGCACACAAGTTGAAGTACTATCAACCATTACGATTTAAACCGACTTTAAAAAGAAAGAGGTTATAGGTATGGAGTATCTTTTTTTACAGATACAATTCGACATCCGGCGGGTCATATGCTTTTCTGCAGTCAATAAAAACATTCATTCTAAATCGTAATGACAATCGACTTTGATCCCTCAGATATACATATATATGTATGTAAGTTATTTCTTACTACGTGCAAGAGACATTCAGTTAAATTTTATGCTAGGTATGTCAGTTACGTAGTACATTACAATTGCACGTGAGCTGAAAATACTGAAGACAGCTGAATAGTATGCTGTATATTCTAACACCTGCTGCAGGCAAAGAAATCTCGAGTTTCAACAAAATTAACTGAAATTTGGGTGATTGCGAGGTATTAAATTTTAAGTACTGGATAAATTTATGAACAATCTTACGTTCACAAACATTACTTTGAATTTAATTTAAACGAGTTTAAGAATTCTTTGAATAGCCCCACTGACTCAGCATTGGGGTGTTTTTTATTCATTTACTATTTTTAATAAAGAATTTGCGAGATGTACTTAAAACAACATCAACGGTAGAGTGCCGCTTTTTAAATGAATCGACAAACGCGGACTCTAGAGCGTATATTAATCTTGTCTGGTTACATACAACTTGAAAGTTTTTTTATTTTCAGTATAGGGATGGCATTAATTCCACAGGGTGGCAGAAAGCTGGTAATATAAGCAAGGTAATATAAACAGAGGCAGGTAAAAGCACTTACACCTCGAATGGACTGCCGTGTAATGGTTGCGGCAGAACAATAATTCTTGTTATTAGTATTCTGGCTGTCGGCGGTACAGTGCTACTTCATTAATTAACGAAGCTTCAACAACTTTTACTCAACGTTTACGTTGTGAAATTTAAACATTCACGTAATTTTACTTCTGCAAATCTTACAAACCGAGGAACAAGTGAAAAGTTAATTCAAAAATATGATATAAAAGTATATTTGCAAAACGGACAAGATCTAGCAGACAACGTTGAATAATTTAAAATAATAAAGGACGTAATGTTAAATTGCGGTGGTCGTAAAACTTTATTAAAAATATATTTTTATTGTATCTTAAAATGTAGGTGGCTTCATCTTTTCAACGATGTTTTTCTTCAAATACTACGGTTTTTTATCGGAGTGTTTATTCAGACCTGCGTATATTTGGGTAACATATTTAAAATTCTAATGTATACTGTAGACTGCTGTCATAATAATCTTACTGAATATTTTGTAATAATATTCAACCTCTAAATAAATCCAAGCAAAAAGCTGCTGCTTCGCTCTTTCTTTTCCCTTATCGAGCAGATCAAATGGTACAACAATAACTTGTGCCTTTTGAGGTGACGAATCACTGTATTAATTCTAAAAGTCACATTTACTGCCAACAAGTTGGTGTAACGGCGTCTTACACACCCTTCTTCACAAGCCATTACGTAGCTAGGCGCCTATCGGAGCGAACTGGCCCCGTTTACAACCTCAGTAATTAACTAAACCTTGTAAACTTTACACATTAGCTAATTTAAACAACAGGGCCTGCTCATTGAATCTCAACATTCCTACACCTAACTTATAAGCTAAGTTACAGTTTATCTCAATTATGTATATGTCCAGTAGAAGCTACTGTCTTTAAAACGAATTTCAATTACCAGATCACAGCCGTCTTCTCAGATAGCGATATTTATTTATAAAATATATAATAGCATCGTTACGCAACATAAAGTCTTGTTTTTACTGGAGGTAGTATTATCAATCATACCATTTTGCGTGACATAAGTGGACCCTCCTCATGCGAGCTCAAAGTTCCATTACTCACGATGCCACGCCCAATGCTGATACGTCCTCCTTCAGCCACTTTCACAATAACCTAGTGTAACTGTAACACTACCTATCAGATCGAACAAAAAGATCCGGCCATTCAGCTTGTGATTGCTCAGCCAAATATCTCCTTGAATTGAATCATTCAGACGATCATTTGATGTTACGATCAAACTAACAATGGATTTTGTTAAGCAAAGTAATATGTTGCAGAAACTATCCCTACAACTAATACCTGTTATTATATTCCAGGAACCACATGGTCCAGTTTCAGGATATTTACATTGCTAATTAAAAGTGGAATATGTCTGGAAAATTGGAGATGGGTAATTGTGTAGTTTATATATATATCATTTATATCATTTTAAGAAAACTTATCTGTCCGTATTCAAGAAATCGTTTGAATCGTAGGGTTATATATGTACCTACTTATATGTATATATATTTTATGGGATAGGGGCAAACGAGTAGATGCGTCACCTGATGGTAAGTGACTACCACCGCCCGTGTGACTCGAGAGTCACAAGAGCATTGCCGGCCTTTTACTTAGCGTGAGTACGCTCTTTTCTGGAATGTTTGAAGGTCGTATCGGTCCCGAAATACGGCAGGCGACAATTTGTTCCACAGGCTGTTATGTGAGCAAAACTTGACAACAGTTAATACTATGGTACTGTATAGGTATGAAAATTGACTCGGTTACTAATTCACGATATCATGTATTCGCTTTAAAAGTCATTGACGTCATTTAACTATACATTTAACAAGAAAATCTTATAGTTAATACGAACGTTACAAATTAATTATTACAGTGTTTTTAATTAGAGAAGCTTAGAAGCGTCTCCTGGCACTCTGTAGGCAGTATTCCAACGAGCTAGCGATGCTCTGTTTTAATTAAACTGACGCCCGGTCGACGATAGCTTTCTGTATCTCCCTTTTATAGCCATACAAATTCAACTGGAATATTTCAGCACAATCAAAAAATCATTAGCATGTAATCAGACGAGCAATGTGCTTCACCATACGAGTTACACTAAGTGCAGACGAGCTTAATATACACGAACGAGAAGAGGGTGACGTGATTTTTATGACGGCCGAGGAGAGTGATTCCTGAAACTTATGGCGCCTATAAAAACGCTCGTGTCGACTTGACGATTTAGCAAAAATTTCGATCCTCGTCTCGTATTGCCACATCGTCTGTAAAATATTTTAAATTACGTAGTTAGTAACGACTTAGAGAATTATGTAAAAAACTTTTTGGATTACAACGATTTAATAAGTAAACAATATATTCAGCGTTCTATGAAAATATCACCTCATCAATACACCAGAAGCAATGTCTTTAACCTTTTTTTTTCTAATTTAAATATATTAGTGGATACAACATAGCATAATAGTCTTTATTAAAAAATACAATGTCCCAAAAACCACACTTTAAAATGTTCTGAAACCGTGTTCTTGTAAGAACTTTTAACCTAAACGAACTTTGAGCGGTAGTCAACCTTAACTATCTGTGGAACCTTAAAACTTATATGTGTAAGTTTTTTTTTTTTTTTTTTTTTTTTTAACGTGTGGAAACCCCCTCGGGCCGTCATCCCACCGGGGTTTTCAGTGGAACGGTGTGTCGGAATCGGACCGACTAAAACCACACGGTGTGCCATGCTGCGCTTAAAATAGGAGAAATCCGGGAACAGCTTTAGTAAGACATCCGGACCCCTCCTAGCGCTTCTGCCCGCAAAGTATGTGTAAGTTTATGTTGACGATACGTTTAACCTGACAGAATTTGCAGATACTGTAATACAACAAAAAAAAAAAAAAAAAAACAGGATACATTGATGAGGAAAAGGTACGACTAATTAAGAGGAAGGAAGTGTGAAGTGAACGTCGCGTCGGTGCCTAGTGGAATAGAACATCTAGACTAGAGGCTACCTTTGGCCTGTCGTGAGGTTATGTCTTAAGGAATGCAAGGAGAGAAATATATAGTATCTATGCAGATCTTTCTGATGCAAGAGATTAATCATGAGCCATTACCTACTGAAGAATCGTGAAAGTTTCTTAAGATTATAGTTGTACGTCAAGCGTTATACGCAAAAATAACTGAATGTATATACATAAATAATAATAACGTCACACACGGCCGTCTGATCCCAAAAGAAGGAGAGCTTCTACTATGGTAACCAGATTGCTATAAAATTATCTATACCTATATAAAAATACAAAAGCTGTAATTTATAAAATAGTACTTTTATAACTACTGCTATGGTAAGCCAGGACACATACATGGTATGAGAGCAAAACGGAAAAAATTGTTTAAAAATTTACTGGTACTTAATAATTACATAATATTAGTTAGGCTTAAAAGCACGGCTGACTAAGTAGACTAGATAAATTAGAGAATATATAAAGAGCAATATTTAATAGAGTATGACAGTAATCCTCGGCAGGCAGTGCACTCGAGCGCGTCCTCATCACGAATTCCCGAGGGCGCAACGTTAAATGTAGGCCACCAAGTTCCCGCCGTCCGCCAAGCGGAATATTGCTTTGTCACTTGGCGACATCGCACAGCTTCTCTAAGCCCAAGTAATTGGAAATAGTTGAAATAGACGACTTATAGCAACATCGCTCCGCCCAGTCGCCGGCATTGCCACGAACAACACAGTTTTGTGTCTCATTATCAGTCGTCGCTATTAACTAAATTCGGTGCCTTGATGACGATACTTCAATAAACTAGTTTTAAAATAACCTAAGCAATAAACCGTGTTAACCTGGTACTGGTTACAATTCTAAATATTAAATCGCTTTAAAAAAAAAGTACAGCAAAAAATATAAGCCAAAGGATACCGTCAAGGATATAAATAAATTTTCACGTCGGCCGGTCTTTGGTAATGGTCTTTAGAAAAAACATTTTCGAAAACTTAGCCCTGCTTTCAAGGTTTCCTTCCCAGGAAGAGCAAATAAATATATTTGAACAATTTTTGGGCTTCCGACTGCGTGAAACTTTACAGGCAGAATTAAACACAAAGTTTAAGACAGATTGTTTTGTGATATAGTGATGTACAAAAAACATTTTATATGTAACAGTGAAACCAATGGGCACGAAGAGCTTCTGAACTGACCAAGGACTGAAGTGATTCCTCAAAGAAAGAAGTTTAAAAAACATTTTGTCTAATTATGAATTGTAAATAAATGTACCAAAGACTACACGGGAGACCCACGACGCTAAATAAAAAGACGATCTTCCGGGCAAACTCTTTGCGTCCAACTCGACCCTGGACGACTGGGGAAACGCACCGCCGACC
This sequence comes from Tyria jacobaeae, assembly GCA_947561695.1. Lineage (NCBI taxonomy): Eukaryota > Metazoa > Arthropoda > Insecta > Lepidoptera > Erebidae > Tyria > Tyria jacobaeae. The sequence goes on along the minus strand of OX387213.1, from coordinate 13,162,569 downwards.
ATACCGCAGTGCGAGAGCCGCATGCCGGAAGTGCGGTTTACACAAAGGGCAATGCGTAAAGCGCTTCTTTCCCTCGACGTTCTTAAGTCGAGTGGGTCCGATAAAATCTCTCCTATCGTGCTGAAGACGTGTGCTCCAGAGTTGGAACCGGTTTTAACGCGCCTTTATCGGCTTTCCTATTCTCTTGGTGTAGTCCCGAACTCATGGAAGACAGCTCTAGTGCACCTAATCCCTAAAAAAGGAGATGACTCGGATCCGTCCAACTACAGACCCATAGCCATCACCTCCTTGTTCTCCAAGATAATGGAATCCATTATTAACTGCCAGCTCCTCCGGTACTTAGAAGACCACCAGCTCCTCAATGATCGACAATACGGCTTCCGTCGGGGTATACTATACTTGACTCACCGGTGGGCACAGGCGATCGAGACCAAGGGGGAAGCGTTGGCCGTTAGTTTGGAAGTGAAATCTGGTGTCCCACAAGGCTGTGTGCTATCACCCACGCTGTTTCTTCTGCATATCAATGACATGCTAAAGATTAGCAGCATCCATTGCTATGCAGACGATAGCACGAGTGATGCCCTTTACACCGGCCGCGCTAACATTTCTCGGGTAAACGTCATCGAAAGCCGATCCAAACTTGTATCTGAAATCGAAACTTCTTTATCAAAAGTTTCAGATTGGGGTCGACTTAACCTAGTCCAGTTTAACCCCACGAAGACACAGGTTTGCGCGTTCACCGCTAAAAAGATGACATTGGTCGTATCACCTCAATTTGAGAGCACTTCCCTAACTGCATCAGCCAGTATCGGAATCCTTGGCGTCGATATATCAAGCGAAGTCCAGTTTCGCGGTCACTTAGAGAGTAAGGCCATATTAGCCTCGAAGAAGCTTGGTGTGCTAAACAGATCGAGATAGTATTTTACCCCGGCCCACCGCCTGCAACATTATAAGGCGCAAGTTCGGCCGCACATGGAATACTGTTCTCATATCTATGCAGGTGCACCCCAGTACCAACTTCTCCCTCTTGACCGCATTCAAGGGACAGCGACTCGCATCATCGACTGCCAAGATATTTCTGATCGACTTGAAACCTTGGCGTTGTATAGAGATGTAGCTTCAATCTGCATCCTCTATCGCTTGTATCATGGGGAGTGTTCAGAAGAATTGTTCGGACTTATACCGGCTGCTGGTTTCCGCCATCGTCCTACGCGACAAAATATCCATCCCCATCACCTGGACGATTGGCACTCCACCACTGTGCGCTTCTCCAGAAGCTTTTTGCCTCGCACAACCAGCTTATGGAACAAATTGTTATATACTAGGAAATGGAATAAATTATTTTTACTTTGTATTTTTGGTTTATTACTTTATTTTACAAGCATACTTTATTTCACACTCAATACTTTTAATATAAGCTTAAGAGAATACTTTGAGACGAAGACTGCCAAGGACACGAAGGCATGTGAAGCTATACACTGTAGTTCCATTCGTCGTTACCTATTACGATATGCTAATAATACTGTGTGCAGATTATCTTGTATTGCATAATAATGAGATCACGATGGTAACACCAAGTGGCTTGTGTTGATTAATATGAAAGCTCGGGAGCCGCAACTAATCAATTAACCACCACCACACGAATCTAATTACATTTCAACACGTACTTACGACTATAATATATTTCTTATCTCATGCGAACGGTCTTCCAATAATTTGTTGATTTATTTGATAAATATTTAGTTGTGTGCAGCTTTCGTTTGAGCTTGGGAATTTATATTTGAAGGATAGGTTAGGGTATAGATAATATAATCAGTTCAGTTAAAAGTTATATAGCTGTTTATACATACATAGGATAAGGTTATGACACTAACTGGTGACAATGGAGAAGGTTATCTAAGCAGAGAATACTACTTACATTAAGAAATATTATTCTGCCAAGCATAGTGGGCAAGATTATATAAAATCGCCTATCCTTATTTGTATTTCGTAAGGATAACCAAAACGAACGAATTATTTAGAGGCCATACGGCAGCAACATTTTTATTATTATTATTATTGACTGCACGGATGGCGTAGCGGTTTAACTATTCACCTCACCACTACGCTGCCGCGCCGAGTGTTGTGGGTTCTCGATCCCCGCACGGGACAACACTTTGTGTTATCTTCAAATTGTTGTTCTGAGTCTTGGTGTTCTTTGTGTCCGTTGCATGAATGTTTGTAAAGTCCCCCGCGACACAGGAATTAATCCTAGTGCGGGAGTTGTCTTTTTAAAAAACAAAAAAAAAATCTTATTATTTTATTGCATTTGTAGATATTTTATCCATGTGTAATAATAATATTATAACAACACATCATTAGTCCGAATCGTATAATAAATGTCCGTCATAGTATAACAGGGTAGTGACCATAAACGCAGGTGAAACATGCAAGCATCCCATACAGACAAGAGAAGTCAGCTTAGAAAGAATGCACAACTAGGAACAGTATTATTGCCTAAGAGCTACTTAAGAAACCTTCTTTGTTTTTTTTTTCGGTCCGTTAACTTCGAGCAATGAAATCATTACACTTCTTTTTGACAGTCGTGTAATTAACTGTAAATCGACTTTGAAAAGTATAATTAAAACGAAATACTTTCAAACATTTTATTTCGGTTGATATTTTTATAAAGTTATATTTATATAAAGATAAAACAAAAATGTAAGTGCGTGGTGATTGCTTGTTTATTGTCTTTTTTATGAGGGATACTTTAGTATATTTAGTTTTAAGGCATTTACGATCTACTCTTACTTTTATGATCTACTCTTACTGCTCTATGATTTAATTGTAATAATGTTTAATGATAGTTTTCTTTCAAGCCATTAAATCAAATTCCGTAATTAGGTAAACTAGGTAATGCTAAGCTCATCTTGTGAAGGCCGTTTATTGCATTACTGAACGATTTTTATTTATTTCTTCTTCTTCTATTGAATTCGTTTAAAATGAAAAATGTTTGCTATTTACTACTACATATACTAAATCTTCTTGTGATTGGGTTTTGTTAATTTAAAAAAATGTTTCAGTATATTTCATAGATTACATGCATACATGCACATATTATAAATAAATCAATTTAATTTTTAATATAATGAATTAATTATAATATTTAAATAATTTTAATTTTTAATTAATTATATTTTAAATATATAAATTAAATTATTAAAATAAATAAATTAGTAGAATATTTAATTAATTATATTTAACAAAAAACAGTGTTTTAATGTCACTGAAGTCATACAGTTCAAAGAAAACAAAATATCCTCAAAAAGGATAAAACTCTTTTGAACACAAATCGAAATACTCCTTCGAAAACAATACTGTCCTTTCTCAAGAAAAAACATTGCTATGTCAACCAGTTAAGACACGTTTTAAAGTGTAAATGAAGTTTGTAGTCATAAGAATTAAAGCGTACAAGATTGTAAGTATGACCGCTGTTAACACAACTTTGGTGGCTCGGTGAGGGTACTAAGTCCTTGACTCGCTTGTCATGCAAGATGATAATCTAAACAACGATACAATTTTCGTTTTTCTGGCTATTTGGATTTTCTTTTGGTACTATGGTAGGCTGTTTGTAGACTTGTCAGTTATATTAGCGTAGAGAAGTAGACTTATGCAAGGGTTTAATTGTGGAGATTTTATTGAAAAAACAGGTTGATGAAAATCATGAGTATTCATTAAGACCAGTGCAATGCTTGACTTATTTTAACTAAAACAAACCACGTGACTTTATTATACGAAATATGAAATTTATTTTTACTAATGATTTAATAAGTAATTATTTTCACAATTTCGGTATTACGTAATCAATTTTAAAGTACATTCTGTCGAGTGGCGCATGTAAAATACTGTAGTTTAGATGCCTAACAAAATTGTTTTGGATTTGAACATGAAGATTTATGGGATACATAAAAGTCGAAGAGTGTGGTTGATGCCATTGCTTTTTTATATACGGATTTGTTTACTTCAGCCGTTTGTCCATCCTAGCTATACTAAGGTTTCAAATATAAATTTGGAACAGTATAACAGCAACGTATCTGTGACATTGTTGGAATGAAATATGAAGATCTTTATTTTACAATTTTCGAAAATTTACCCATACGCTTTAGATACGTTTTAATAGTTAGGAACTACTACGAGTATATCAAGTTGATTTTAGTACTATTAAAAATGTGTTTTACAATTGGGTTGCAAAATATTTCTCTAATATTATTTTCGAAATGAAAATATGTAATGAAATGAAATATCAACGTAATTGATTCGACATTCATCAGAGCCGACAAATCCACATGGTGTGGACCTAATCAGTATGCAAGCCGCGCGCGCAAATACCGCGCCACGTTTCTACACACCACCAGCTGCAATATGCTGAAATTGGTACGTGGCCCGGAGTCGCAATATTCTTAGAGAATACCATTATACCTAAATATCAAGCTAACGTTATATAATAATATGATAATGTAATCCATCTCATATTTAGGTTCTATACATACTATGATACTACATCCATGTACATATTAATTTTAACAGGAATCAGTGGATACACAGAATTCCAGTTAGAAATAGGATACAGTTATTTTATCAGAGTGATGTTACAGAATGTTACGCTTGGTCGCCAGTTACCTTCACATTTACATCCAGCCTTATGAATTCTCTTACTTATAGACAACTACATAGTAGTACAACCTAAAGCTAGCTATTGTCTTTGTGAGACAGAGATGGGATGAGTCGCTTAAACGGATTAGGGACCCGGGCGTCGTCTGATTATTCCACTGCCTGATTTACGATGACGCGATACGACAAGGCCAACCAACCAACTGACCTAATAAAGGAAGTTTACCGAAAATTGACAATTTATAGTATCCCACGAGCCTATGCAATCAATTGCCGCTGAATCCAGACAAGGGAAAATATTGTGAAATATGAGATCCACGTGTCAATATGTACATTGATAAGGGTACGCTCGCACCAAAAACAATGCCAACTGCGATATTGGCCTCTTCGCCAACTTGCGACATTACGTAATATATTTCCAAGAGAAAAAGACATTTAAATGCGGGTCGTGACTGTGATTAGCCCGAGGACCCGAGGCACCTTCCACCCTACGTTGTCACATCTGCGAAACGTGAATTGAACGATTCCTACAACTTGATACCGACATTTTCCTCAGTATGTGCCTTTTCTAAACCGTTTAGGATAATAAAATAACTTACGAAGGTCCTCACTCGCTCTAATGTACGTATTTGGGGAAATCTACGTTATACTTGTAGAAGTTAAGTAGGTGACAGGATACTTTTGTATTACTTGCATGGTTTTATAATAAGAAATGTTAATATTTAAAACGCAGTCCATCAAAACCATGGTTTTAATTTTGCATAAGTTACAAACAAACATTTCTAATTGATTTCTGAGTAAGTCCATGTAAACGTTTGGGGTTACACCTCCACAAAGACACTCCATGTAGCTTTGGTAGCTTGCCTTTTATATTGCGATTGGTTTCTGATAAATCAAAAGTTCCAATACGAGGAACTTTCAAACCAATTAGAACAATATGGGAATGAAGGAATGCTGAGAAATACTTCTTCAAGGGAGTCCGTGTAACTCTTTTAATACTCAAATAGATGCAGTCAAGACAAGACAGAATTTGTAAAGTTACGATAGTAAGTTCAACTTTTAAGCGTTAACAGGACCTTTTTAATTTGTCTATTTTAAAATTTAAATAATAATAACAAATATTATTTATTTAGCAAAAGTACCACCTATATAACACAGACATAGACGTTCTAGCTTGGCTACTTACATAGCGTATATTAAGTCTGGCACACACACACACTCACACACACAGACAGACAGTTTTTTTTTTTTTTTTATTTGTAAGCCTACCATAATGACTCCACTCCACACACACTCTGTGGCATCGTAGCTCTCAAACGGATGGACCGATTTCGTTCCGTTTTTTTTTTCATTCCAAAGCCAGTTTCCTTGCGGTGGTTCTTAGCTATGTTTGGTGGTTTGGTTAATATCGGTTCAACAGAGTAGGAGTATCAGCTCTTTTCCAAAACGATGTAAGGCATTTTGGCGTATGATTACTCGAATTATTGCTTCAAGCGTGCCAGTATAATCGTTATGGTATATCGGCACATACCACTACTACACCCACTGCTAGAGCTGTAGAACTGTTAAATAATCTATTGCGTGCAGATCAGGATGTCGATATATTTTGTGACAGGCCAAATGTAATGGCTGTAAGAATGATGTTGCACTTGAATTCTTCTACGTAAACGAGATGTGTAGTTGTTTTTGTGTTTTATTGGTTAAATTGTTATTCTTATTTTGTTTTGTTCAATGTATTGTTTTATAAAATTACTGATTTATTAAGTTATATTAGTTATATTGAATTGTGCCATATTAGTTGTATAAAATTTAGTAATAAGACAGTATATGTTTAACAGGTAAGCGTTTTGGTTTAGCACTGTAAGCTTACTTGTTTCAATAAATAAATAAATAAGGTTAAATGACAATTAATTGATAAATTCTATAAGTATTTCTATTTCTATAAGTATTCTATATTCTTTAAGTATTTTTTGCGTAGGGGTTTTTTTTATTTTTTTTATTTAATCTTTTTAAAGTAAAGTAAGTGTGAGGTGTGGTATACATTTTTTTCTTCGTTTAGGTACCGTGCGATCGTGTGTGAGTTGAGCTTGCTTGTACTGCTGGAGGATAGAGCGAAATGTATAGACATATATGTATATGCAATTATACTATTGTTTTGATACATAGGTATTTACAATCTATGATCATTTACCATGTGTGGCGTTATACTACCTAAAGCCCGCGGCGTCAGCGTCAATCAAAAGGTACAATGTGTCTTTTCGTAACTTTTACAAGTAGTATGCATAACTTTGTGAAGCTATAGCTTGAAATCGTATCAAATACTTCAATTTAGAGTTATAAATATTACTTAGTAGGTATTAGTTAAGAAATAAAAAAATAAGAATCCAATGGTTTTCTTTAGATTGTGGCGATATTATGATTCAAAATAAAACATTTCACTACTATTCCATAAGACTTCCTTCCCGTAAATCGCCAAATTATATCCGTAAAAAAATATGTACCTTTTTCCCCTCCAAATAAACAGAAACAACTTTCTCCATCTCATTATCGTCCTTACACTTTCCCTGTTGTTTCTTATTCTAGACAAAAATAAAAATCGCTGTGAGCGACAGTGGACAACTTTGAGGCTTTAGCAAGAGACAAAAACAATACCTGGTTATTTTTATACGAGGACCTTTCTTGATTCAATGCTGAACAAATATAATCTACCTAATTTAAACCTATAAACGACGCCACTAACATAATTAACAATGTATTATTTTATGAGACAGGGGGCAAACGAGCAGAAAGGTCACCTGATGGTAAGCGACTACCGCCACCCATGGATACCTGTTTCTTAACCTATAATTAATTTCATACAAAAATAAGAGTCACAATATGTGTTATATTCCATCTATCTCTCCAGTCTTCAATTTATATAGCTTACACCGTAGGTACTCTTTTGGTAACATCAAATTAACATGCACTCCGTATTACTCGAAACAAATAATGTTATGAAATATGAACATCAATATGTTTCATAAGTAAATAACAGATAAACTCCTCTAACAGAGCCAAAACTTACACAGGTTTACTGTGTACGTACTGATACCCAAATAAAATATAAATCAGAATAGCAGTCGGCTACTTACTACTAGCGGCGAACTACTGTAACCTTCAACATTCATAGCACAATAATTAAGTCAATAAAATCGATTTGAAATTATCGAAAGTTTTCTACGGTTTTAGGCTGAAGGAGTTTTATTAAGCGGTTCACAAAAATATACTTATGTAAAGTATTTTTTTTTTTATTCATGTGACGAATGCAATTATAATTTATTATATTTATTTATATAATAATGTTGGTGTGTGAAGAACATGTTAAAACATACCTGAATTAGGCTGGTTGTCGGAATTAGGCCGCGCCGACGGAGCACCGTCTCGTGCCTCCACCTCGAGAGCATACGCTCCTTGTTTTTCTCTGTCGAACACCACCTTCGTAAAGATCTCGCCCGTCTGCATGCTGATCTCAAAAAAGTCCTTCCCCTCGTTCCGCGGCGAATCAACTATGTAGTAGTAAACCTAGAAAGAGAATGGCTTATAAAGAAAGACCGCAATACGCCTTGCATATCTTAAGGGTTCTTTTCTTTACTTTTAAAAGAAAAACTATTAGACCTCTTCAATAGGTCCGGCACACTCAAAAAATCATTTGTTTGTATTAAACACTTTCATAAAAGTACTTATTGATGTTCATTTAAAGGGAGTTTGACCGAAGGTTTTGATAAAACGCACTCCAGTAGCTCAGTGCACATGCATATATATACGTATATAACTTAATGTCATTTCAGTGCTACATAATGTGGCATTTAATATCCGAAAATGTGATATAAGTCCTCTCAAGGGATTCTATAAAACTCGCTGTCATATACACCTACATCAAGGCGGTAAGCCAAAAATTATAGCGGAAAAAATGTGTAAAATAGATTGACGGGGGCTCCTCTTGCTATAAAACCTGACAGTCGTCAAAATATGGAATTCGTTGGTAGCGTAACCTGCCACAGTTAAATCTGACACATGTCCAATTAGATTCTACAGCTTTTATTCAAGGAAAATGAGGTAAAAATTATGTCAAATACAAAATAAAATGTCTCAAATAAGAGCTGCTGATTTTATATGACCTCAAGAAATGTTTGAAATAATTTCGACGGCTTGACACGATTTATTTCGTGAAAACCACATTCTGAGGATTTCCTTTGTTTGAGATTTAATAATATAGGCAAGGTTCTCGGTTTTCATTTTATTCTGTAAGAATCGGATCTCGTTTGCTTTTAAAGTAGGTAGATAATGGTCATGGGAACAATACTACAACCCAATAATAAGGGAGGCCTTAAACGTACTTATAAAGAATACAGTCCAGACACTTCGGTAACTTAATTACCTACTAGAGGCGTTAGGCGTCCTTAAGACAATAATGGAAATGTTTACTTTTTATGACATAGGGGACAGACGAACACACGGGACACCTGATGGTAAATGACAGCCTCCGCCCATGGACACCTGCAACTCAAGAGACGTAAGTGCGCTGCCCGCCTTTGATGGTGATGGGGGGGTGTTAACGGGGAGAGGGGAAATTGGGCACTCACTCGGTTATACAATGCAAGCATTGTTTGTCTCGATCGGGTCTGGCACAAAGCGCTCCTTGCGAAGCTTCCTTCCTATGGGCTTCCCGAGAAACTGTGCAATTGGCTCACCAGTTTTCTTACAGACAGAAGCATCAAGGTCGTTGTTGACGGTGCATGCTCCGACTCCAAGTCTGTTAATTCTGGTGTCAGCATATCAATGACATGCTGCAGATTAGCAGCATCCATTCCTATGCGGACGGATAGCACGAGTGATGCCCTTTACACCAGCCGCGCTAACATTTCTCGGGTAAACGTCATCGAAAGCCGATCTAAACTTGTGTCTCGTGAAATCGAAACTTCTTTATCAAAAGTTTCAGATTGGGGTCGACTTAACCTAGTCCAGTTTAACCCCACGAAGACACAGGTTTGCGCGTTCACCACTAAAAAGATGGCATTGGTCGTATCACCTCAATTCGAGAGCACTTCTCTAACTGCATCAGCCAGTATCGGAATCCTTGGCATCGATAAATCAAGCGAATTCCAGTTTCGCGGTCACTTAGAGAGTAAGGCCATATTAGCCTCGAAGAAGCTTGGTGTGCTAAACAGATCGAGACAGTATTTTACTCCGGCCCACCGCCTGCAACTTTATAAGTCGCAGGTTCGGCCGCACATGGAATACTGTTCTCATCTCTTTGCAGGTGCACCCCAGTACCAGCTTCTCCCTCATGACCGCATTCAACGGAGAGCGACTCGCATCATCGACTGCCAAGATATTTCTGATCGACTTGACATCTTGGCGTTGCGTAAAGATGTAGCTTCACTCTGCATCCTCTATCGCCTTCTCCTTTTGCCTCTCACAACCAGCTTATGGAACAAATTGTCACCTGCCGTATTTCCGAACCGATACGACCTTCAAACTTTCAAGAAAAGAGCGTACTCCTACCTAAAAGGCCGGCAACGCACTTGTGACTCTTGAGTTGCGGGTGTCCATGGGCGGCTGTAGTCACTTACCATCAGGTCACCCGTCTGCTCGTTTGCCCCCTATCGCATAAAAAAAGTAAAAAATATTCATAGATCACTATCAAAGATCCCTATGAGACAGGGCGTTATCATATCAAAAACTACCTGTAAGAATTTTAGAATTTAGGAGTAATATTGTAAATAATTATAACAATATTATTCAAAAATCGTTATTATTTATTTACATTAAATGTATAGTGTTCATATTTTATACTGAACAAACCTTATGAATAGACAAAGAAAAATTAAGAGCGAACAAAATCAGAAACAAACTACAAAGCGATCGTCTAAACACATAAGTTTGAATAATAGATGAGTTCGAAACAGTGAGCTCTGTGCAACAGATTTAACAGGACTAAATACTGAACTAGCCATTACATGCCAGTTAGGTATCAGAGTTTGTACTATATGTTGTACATGGTACACTAGGTAACTATAATGAAACTCTATATGTTTAATCTACCACATAAGGTCAAATTATAATAAATGAGTATGAAAAGTTTTAATGGCACTTTGTTTGCGAACAAACACACAGTCCACAACAGTGGATCACACAAGCGGATAACTTCAAATCTAACCTGAAAATTACTACAATCCCTAATCTTGGCAAGTACAGATTTTGGTCCTATATTAAAGGAAACATTGAAAAACAAAATAAATTAAAGATTTACTTATTATTCAATTTGTGGATCGCACTTTTGATCCTTTCAGAAACTACTAGTCAATTAATGAAGTTTAAAATTCACATTACATGTTCGACATTCGGCGACTGCAATTTTCAAATGCATCTTTAAAATATATTATTGAAGTTGAAAATTACATCGCTATTAGGGAGCTGGTGATCAATCATGTTTTAAAATGGATGACTCATACTCTGGCTAACCTTCGAGACAACTTATAATGGTCGAAAATGAGTTAGTACATTAGTTAAAGTACCTGCTTAAGTAAGTACATAAATGATTTCTACCACATAATACGGACAGATAGTGCTATTGTATGCGACCCAAAATTTTAATAATGTAGTTTCTTCATGGTTTTTTTACATCTTCTCTCCTTTAGTACTCAAGCAATCGTCACGTTCTGTTTACCCGTTATTAGAGACACAGGAGAGGACTGAAGGTACCTCTCACCTAGCAAATAAATGTTGTGACCGTAGAACATATTGATTAACAAATTCTAGAGTAACGTAAGCGAAGTTGGGCCAAATAAGGCTTATAAAACACCCTACTATCACTCGTTATACACTGCCGGCCCTTATCACACTTAGTGTCGTGTAAGAACGCTAAATGAGTTAACTGGCGTGGAGTTTTGCATCTGGCGTGATTGAGTAGGGTGAATTACTTTTACTCATATACTATTCTCGAAAAACCTGCTTACGTTAAAGGCCTTTTTCTTGTTGTTGATATAAAGACAGTTTAATTTTATTCTAGAACAGTGTAATGACAGAGTATAAACAATTTACATTGATTAGGAATATGATTAAGACAGCCTTGCCACGGTAGAATGCCTGTTTATAAAGACAAGGAGCAGAAACCCGAGTTTGATCACAATCGTAACGTAACACACAACAACATGCATGATTATTGCTTGTGCATAGGCATATACTTACAAGTAGAGGCATAGGTGCATGCCAATCTAGTCGCTTCGGGAAGCCCGATGTTGTGATTCATTGACAAAACACTCAGCTTATCGGCTAAGACCCGTTAATTCAGCGATTAGATGTATATACACATACAGGATACCGTAAAAACGTGATGCAGTGTTGATAACCTAACTAAATAATATTTAAAAATAGCTAAAAATAATGTATAAGCCTAATGTCGGTATTAATTAGGTGACATATTGACTGATTTAAATAAATATTTTTATGAGATTTGGGCAAACGAGCATAGACGGGTCACTTGACCACTTAAAATTTATTTCCAAATAAATTTCAGGCCCGATGGCCAAAATTTTTATGTATTCAAACTACTGCTTTACAGTCACCACGTGTGACCACGATGCAATTCAGACGAAATATAAGCTCAAAATGATCTAGATTATGAACTGAGTGACACATTTTATAAAACTCTACTGCGCTATATGTACAATACGATTTCTACTCTTTTAAGAAATTAAATCGCAAACATACAACCGACATTAAAAATACATTTTACATTAATACCTGTAAAACATATTGATAACGACCCGCACATACTATGTATATGCGTTTACCACCTTAAACATGAACATTTAATATTTAAAAGCACTTGGAGGTTTCCTCACGATATCGAGCCAGTGATGATCTCACTTCTTCACCTAATATTGTAGCTTAAGTAAATTTTGCCATCGTCTCAAATCCAAACAGGTGTTCTATGTCAGTAGCTGAGAAATGAAACGTCTAAGCAAACTTTACTAGAAACTTGGGAATAATAGCTCTCCGAGCCAATTAGAGATTGTAATAACGGAAATTGTTATAAGTTTAAAACATCTGCATTATAACCTGGTTTAAAAATATTTTCCTTCAATGGAAGCACGAAGTACCGTTGAGAAGATGACGACAGTTTAAATTTGATTCTTTGCATTTTGCACAGCAAGTTAAACAGGTAGTTTTTATGAGATCCAACGAAATTGACTAATTTTATTTATAAGTGACAACCGCCGTCCATGGACACCTGCTACTCAAGTGCGCTGAACGCCTTTAAGGGTGATGAGAGATGGGGTGATGCGGGAAGAGGGGTGATGAGATGGTACATAGAGGGGATGAGGACAAGGGAAAGAGAAAGGGGGCTTGGGTTTCCGGAAATCTCCCTAATTTGGGAAATGCAAACCGCCTATATCAGGGATTCTATTTTTATCAGCTTAACATACATATATCAGGGAATGCTTTTTAGTAAATTAAATTAGAGCTTAATTGGAAAGTGTACGTTTTTAAATTGTGTATTTTTTATAAATATAACTAAATTTTATTGGGTTTTATTTCATTAACAGTTGTTTTCTAAGCATAATTAAGACTGCCTGAAGCTTCCTTCTGTAGGTATTCTCAGGTCCCTTGCAATATGCACTAGATCCATTTATGACAGAACTCCGTGTGGTTTTTGTCGTTTCGATTCCGAACGTTAGCTCCGGTGAGCTGAAGTGAGGAAAAATATTATATATTTAAAAATATAAAATATTATATATATGTAAATATGTTCTTATAATGAAGTGAGATTGGATATGGACAGGGCAACTCTTCAATGGTTAGTAAAACCCTCGAGTGTAGGATCATTTGGTTTGTTTTAACAAACCGAATACAGCTATGAACTTGACCAAAAAGCAAACATACATATGTACATACGCTCATTTCTTATTCCCGTCCCGGCTAAGCATAGACGGTGGAGCGCCATTTGCCACGATTCTGAAACTCAATTTTCGCGTCTTACACATTCATCAGTCCTTTCACACGCTCGTCAGTTGAGGGTGCTTTTAATTTGGCCCTTCTTGTGTGTGGATGTGTCATGTTAGATTTAACATGACACATACGTGTTTTTTTAGTTTTTGAACTATTGTGTAATTATTACAATCCATATGTCTGTGTATCAATCCACCTGATGAGGCCCGTCCTTCCCGATAGCCGCTCAGACTAAATGAAACCTTAAGATAGCGAACTAGCCTCCACCACGAACTTTTTTAGTACCTACTAAAATACAAACGCAATGCTTACAAATTCTACTAATGCATTTCTTTACAGTAGCAATAAAATGAACAATGTAATTGAATAATAAAAAGTTTAAGAGCCACATCTGCAACAATAAACGCTCTGCACCGATCGTAAGAGTAAAATTACTTAATAATAATTTCATACATAGCAAAATAGAACTGCAAAGTACACATACCTACGTATACTATATGTAGGCAATGTACCTATTTAATTATTCAACATAGCATACCAATCCAAAGCGCAATCACAACGGGTGAAAATTGCATTTTTATTCCCTGGCGCTCACGAAAATTATAGGCACAGTAAATTGCAACCGTTGCATATTTGCACAAAATGTATAAAACGCGTTGAACGGACTCGCTTCGTGTCTGCGCATGCTATCGTGGATTAATTAAATTGTAGGTTTAAATGTACAGAAATAATTTGCGAACGGACTACGCTTGTGAGTCACGTTTTGGGATGATGAATAAAGACCATGGCTCGTTGCGATCTTTATTGATGGTGCCAATGTTACTTTATATATTTTCTCAATAGTTGGAGTAATTATATGATATATATATATATGTATATAATATATAATATTAATTAATAATGTTAATAATAATGATTTTAAGTTCTTCATACGTCAACTCAAGATTTTAGGTTTTTCTTTTTTTCAAAATTTTAGTAGTATTAGAAGACAGAATACTTTTAGGTAAAAATCACTACTACTACTTCTGAATTACATCCTTTTAAACCACAAATTATATTTGGGAGTATTAAACGAATTTACGGAGCCATGGAAAGAAACGTGACCGAGTGGAAGGAAAAAGATCTAGAGGTCGCTCACCCTCACCAACTAGCGGTAACAATTGACAACGATGTGACCACGACTCGTCTGTCAAGAGGGCCCGACTAAGAAAAGGACATAAGATATATACTTAACTGTTCCGTATATAATGAATACATCATGAACGTTGATCTTCAAGAAATAATTTAAAATAATACAAAAAGACACATATGGGGAAGTTGTGTATTGTAAGTAGTTCCCTAAAAAAAAATTCGCAGCGTGCTGCAATTTTTTTTTTTATTTTACCCAGTGTCACTCGAGATAATGTAAGGATCTAATATAACGATACTCCATACATCTAAATCTGTAGCTCTGTCAGGTATTTAAAGAAGTTATAGAGCAATATAAAAACTCACATACATACTCGTAAATACACATATACTTACACCAAATCTAATAAGATGAATTTCAATATTTACCTTTATTTATATTTATTTATCTATAAAGTTTTTTTCTTTTTGGGCGGTCGTGTGCTAAAAAATAAAATTGCTTATAAATACTGTAAGATGTATGTTTAATACATGCATAAGAGTGTATTAGTAAACTGTTTATAATGTGTAATATGTTTGTGACAGTAGTTCATTTAATTTTCCTGAGGCCGTGGTATTTCTCCTGTCGAGGAGGCTCATTTTTTTCATTACATAGGACAGATGAACAGACAAGTCACCTGATTTGAAGTGACAACCACCGCCCATGGACTCAAGAGTCGTAAGGGCGCTGATGGCATTTGCGGGTGATGAGTGGGTGGTTGAGGGGGTAAGAGGTGACAAGTGATGAGGGGAGCCAGTACCCTCACTCACTCGGCAATATTATATTGCAAGCATTGTTTTTGTACCGGTTTCCAGTGAGGTTTAAAATAATATCACCAAAAAAGTGGAAGTTATAATACAGTCTGATTTTATATTTGTTTAATTTGGTAACTATTTATTTTTTCAGATGTTTTACTACATTATCAAAAACGTTTTTGATGCATTTATATTACTTTGGGATCATGATCAATTTAAATATCGTTAAAACCAAATGCCACATGACAAAATTTACATTTACATAGACATAACATTTGACATTATTCAACATGGAAATAAGGTATAGAAACAAAACAGAGGTTGCCTAATAATATCGATTGTCATGTCATAGTTACATCTAACCTATTTTTTTAAATAATAAGTACGTTTCATTTTTCAACAAAATTAGATCAAACACAAATACAGGTCAATTTCTTTATAACGCTTATATTTGTGTTTATTTGACAAGATTGTTGCTGTTTCAAGTGTAGATAAAAAAAGCAAAACTCGCTTTCAAAAATATAAAATTCTATTTGTACGATAACTTTAATATTTTTAAGCGTAATAGTGACTCTACAGTGTCACTTACGATTGTTTCTCTTAATTCAACTTGAAAATGTATATTAAAAGTACGCTATACTGTTGTAAATAATAACAAACAAACGCTATAATAACAATGAAGTTTTCAATGATCAAACTATGTCGTTGGTCGCGTTTATCATTAGATTACTACGAGGAGTATAACTTACGGTAGAGGGCTTGACCTTCCTGTCAGGTTACAGGGGTGCGACCCTGACGTGCTCGAGCTATTGCTTATACCTTCCATTCTGTCCGTATAAGCAATATCCATTTAATTCCTATCCCTTCAACTTCCCAAGTTTCCATCAAATTCCTGAGTAGGTGGAACGGTGAGGGGGGTGAACCACCTTCTTTTGCCCCAAGCCAACCTCACCTGCACGTGTTGCATCCCGCTAAACGACGATCGAGGCTCTGCGACCGACCGATGGCGGTATATCCATCCAGGCGTAGCTAAATTCGACAGGCCGGCGACGGGCAGCAGCGTCACCGGTGCGAGAAGCTATGCCCTGCGATCGCCAACCCGCCTGCCCAGCGTGGCGATTATGGGCAAATATCCTCCCAATGCAGACGCAACATAAGCCACGGCCCCCAGTTCCCGGCGGCCCCGCTATTCCTGGTCATGGTGGCGACCACGGTTACGGCGGGGCGGGGGGTGCTAAGAATCTCCGGGTTACGAGAGGCCACCAAAACCCACTGACCCTGGCTACGTATAACGGGCGCACGTTACGGCTAGACTCGCATCTGGTGCAACTTGAGATTGAACTCGAGAAGATTAGGTGGCATATCCTAGGGCTATGTGAAGTCCGAAGAGAGGTGGAAGACACCATAACCCTCGAGTCAGGCCACCTGATGTACTTCCGAGAGGGGGACCAACAATCCCAAGGCGGCGTTGGGTTTCTGGTAAATAAGTCCCTTTCTGACAACGTTGTGGAAATATCCAGTGTGTCGATCAGGGTAGCGTACCTCATTGTCAAGCTTACCGAGAGGTATAGCCTCAAGGTTGTGCAAGTGTACGCACCGACCTCGGCACACTCGGATGACGAGGTGGAGGATATGTTTGATGACATATCGAGGGCCCTCCACTGTACCACTAAGACCCACTACAACGTTGTTATGGGTGACTTCAACGCTAAAGTGGGAGTACAGAATTGTAGCGAATCGGTAGTAGGATCCCATGGATTTGGAAGAAGGAATCATAGGGGGCAAATGCTCGTTAACTTCCTTGAACGGGAGGGAATTCATTTTTCAAGAAACAGCCCATGAGAAAGTGGACTTGGCAAAGTCCCGACGCTATGACCAAAAATGAGATCGACTTCATCATGTCGGACAGGAAGCACATATTCAGAGATGTCTCAGTGATCAATAGGTTTAATACCGGTAGTGACCACCGACTTGTCCGAGGCTCTCTAAATATCGACTTTAAGGCTGAACGTGTTCGTTTCATGAAGTCCAGGCTCCGACCAACTCTGCTTCAAGCCATGATAGGATCTGAAACGTTCCAGGCAAAGCTGGAAAACCGATTCGCTTCCGTGGAAACCACAAAAGACGTAAACCAGAACCTCGAAAACGTGGTTCGGGTTCTCAGGCAGTCCTTTCGGAAGTAGAAAGCTCCTATGGCCGGTTATACGCTTCGCATGCATCTCGACCGGATCCCTCAAATGAGGACCCCAGAGCCGCATTAACACGCCACTTCACCGAAGACCTGCCAGAAGTCAGTACCGACGAAATTGAGATGGCTCTTAGACAGCTGAAAAATGGAAAAGCCCCTGGAGAGGATGGCGTTACAACAGAGCTGCTAAAGGCTGGAGGTAAACCTGTAATAAGGGAGCTCCAAAAGCTCTTCAACGCTGTCCTGTTTGAAGGGAGAACTCCGGAGGCGTGGAGTAGGAGTGTGGTGTGTGGAGTCTTGTTCTTCAAAAAGGGTGACAAGACAATGTTGAAAAACTATCGACCAATTTCTCTTCTAAGCCACGTCTACAAGCTGTTTTCAAGAATCATCACGAACCGCCTTGCGCGAACACTCGACGAATTCCAACCACCGGAGCAGGCTGGATTTCGGATAGGATATGGCACCATAGACCACATCCACACAGTTCGGCAGATTATACAGAAGACCGAAGAATATAATCAGCCCCTGTGTCTAGCATTCGTGGACTATGAGAAGGCCTTTGACTCGATCGAGATCTGGGCTGTTATGGAGTCCCTGCAGCGTTGCCAAGTAGAATGGCGGTATATCCAAGTGATTAGATGTCTCTACGAAGCCGCCACCATGTCCGTCCAAGTACAGAGCCAGCAAACAAGGCCAATACCATTGCATCGAGGAGTGAGACAAGGGGATGTTATCTCCCCGAAATTGTTCACAAATGCAATGGAGGACATGTTCAAGACGCTGCACTGGAAAGGGCGTGGCATCAACATCAACGGCGAATACATTTCTCATTTGCGATTTGCAGACGATATCGTCATCATGGCAGAGACGCTGCAGGACCTACAGCAGATGCTGAATGACCTGGCTGACTCTTCTGTACGCATCGGCCTACGGATGAACTTGGATAAAACCAAGATCATGTTCAATAAGCATGTACTACCGGAACCGATTGCGGTACACGGGGCCGTTCTGGAAGTTGTTCAAAAATATGTATACCTCGGGCAGACATTGCAGTTAGGTAGAAACAACTTTGAGGACGAGGTGAACAGAAGAATTCAGCTGGGTTGGGCAGCCTTTGGGAAGCTACGCCGAGTCTTCTCATCGTCGATCCCACAGTGCCTTAAGACGAAAGTCTTCAATGAGTGTGTCCTACCCATCATGACATACGGAGCCGAAACGTGGACACTTACGGTACGGCTGGTCCACAAGCTTAAAGTTGCTCAGCGTGCTATGGAAAGGGCTATGCTCGGTGTTTCTTTAAGGGATCGCATCAGGAATGAGGTGATCCGGCAGAAAAATAGAGTAATCGACATAGCCCACCGGATCAGCAGGCTGAAGTGGCAATGGGCTGGCCATATTAGCCGCAGAACCGACGACCGTTGGGGAAAACGAGTTCTTGAGTGGAGACCGCGTCTCGGCAAACGTAGCGGAGGACGCCCACAGGCCAGGTGGAGTGACGATTTGGGCAAGATGGCTGGCAGGAGCTGGATGCGAGAAGCCGAAATAGATCGAAGTGGCGTGCAATGGGAGAGGCCTATGTCCAGCAGTGGACTGCGATAGGCTGATGATGATGATGATGATGATGAGGAGTATAACAAGTATAAAATAATTGGACACCTAGAGGATTTCCTTATTATTCCTTTTTCCTTATAGCTTATGCTAAGCCTATTTTAAGCGACATATTGTTATTTTTTGACATAAATGTGAACAAACGCAATAATGGACACACAGAACACTCAGACTGAGCACAACAAGTTGAGGATTGCACAAAGGGTTATTCTGTGTGGAGGGCAAAGCCACAACGCTCGACGCGGCAACGTAGTTCGAGGTGAACACTTAAACCACTGCGCCACCCGTGCAGCCATCTGTGCAGTCATATTCTTTTCATCAGTCATCATTGGAATAAATTCGATAACAATAATATTTTTTGTAAGATTTATGAAAACCAATACATAAACATGACGGTTACCTGCTACTTCGATTCTCGATGATGTTAATAGTATCTCTATTCGATATGTACCAAACAACATAATAACAAATCTAAATGGGCAATCAACCTTCTATATTTCATCATTACAAGTCCGACGATTAGGTATAGTATACTAAAAAGGGGCGTTATATCCCAAGTCTCCGGCCAAGTAATAAGAAATTTTATCACAACATAATTCTATAGTATAAGATCTCGACATAAAGTTTGGACGTTTTATGTATAATAGTCGAGCCATAAAAAGATGTATAAAAAGTAAGAAAGCAAGTATGGTTAGCTAGCCTAAATGTTGATAATGAAATCCAGTCTAGTTTACATAGTACATTTGACATTAAAGTTATACGTACAAGACCCTTGCTTATCGGGACTGTTGGGGCGAAAAGGTGAACACGAATTTTATGACACACAGCATGTCAAGCACCAGTTAATGTGTAGGTATAATACGTACCTATGTAGATCCTTTCTTAAAATTTATATAGCTTACATTTCAGGAACAGAATTTTTATTCAATACTTACGTACAACCTAAGCTATCCCTACTATATAATATAATATTTATATAATTTTTACTTACTAACTTTTATTTCATTTTAACACAAATGAAGGTGTTGCTGATGTTTTTGTTTTATCCTCGATTGCATTATATTTCATCAAGTATGTCTCTTTTATACTCAGTGTCTATGTTCTGTGCTTAGAGACAGAATTTGGGCAATATTTAAAATAAATGTTGCTAATATAAATTTAAACTTATATAATATTATAAATAATCTAAGAGATAAGAAAATATAAAACAAAATAGATTAATGATCACTTAAAAACGAAATTAAATCTCAAAACACTGAGTTTAGAAATAAAAGCCGATAGGAACACACATTCGTCTTCATGTGAGTTTCATTTCAAGTTCAAATGTTCAGAGATGTTTATGCTAATTGGAAACATTGTCTGCGCCAGTTGTCTGGCACTTGAGACAAGCCGAAACTAGTTCTATATATTGAACTTTAATATCAGTAATAAACCATTATCTTTTATTCTGTTATTCTAATGATGAAGTTATAATACGCAATTGACATGCGTTTGCAACTTGTATTTTAACTATCGCAACATGCAAGATTATTACTTTTATATAAAACCGTTTGAAGAACTTTTAACACAATGAAAATAACTAAACATAAAACTTTCCCTACCTGGTGTTACACCTTATTGTGCTAAGATTGCAGGTACAACTTACAACTACCATTACGCAATTTACTAAAAAAAACGTTTTACCGTTTCCAAATTTATTGTTACTCGAACATGAAATTACTTTTGTGCGTTATAATAAAAATACCGTAATTTAAAATAAAACGTCTATATCGATCAGCTTACGTATACGAGCGATTTACGTTAACAATTAATTGGGGGTACACAGAACGGATAGAGGTCGAACGAATATACTTAACATATACATACATATTAAATAATGTGTCCTCGTTCGTAGTAACGAAGCTAATGGTAAAGAAAAGGCTCAACTAAACCGATTAATGGATTATATTATAATAATTTCAGGAAACAGTAGATAAACCTTCGCATAATAAATATAAATAACAAGAAGAATGAGGAAGAAAGTGACAAACATATAAATCATGTTCATGTTAAAGCAATCGCCTACCATTTTCGCGAAAATTGTTAATAAGAATATTTAAGAAGTCACGTTCCTGTAGAATCAGTATCGGTTGAGCTTTTAATATGAGTTAAAAATCTCTTCATTCTCAGTCAACTACCAAAACGGTTATGAAATTAATTTGAGGCAATTTGTTTTGTGAAAGTTTGACATTTCAGTAGGCACTTAGGGGTCCAGTTTCTTCAGACATATTCAAACTTGTATATAAATCAGAACATAAAGTAACTAAAACTACTTTTAACGTAACGTTCTTGAAATATCAAAGAAATATGTAGTAAATCGAAAGTTTAAGGTTTAATTAATCTAATTGAGTAATACTTGTGTGGTTCACGGAGGAGTAGAATACTCACCACTTCATACCTTTCCGTGGCTGTACCGTGAGGACTGTTACCTATCTATGTATATAGAGTCATACAGTGTCCGTTGATGGCAACACCGAATTGAGTAGGAGGATTTAGATAAACATTAAAAAACAGTTTTTTTTTTATTCTTATAATTAAAATGGCCGGATTAGTATCATCTCAATGTAACTACCATCAGATCGTAAGATAATGTAACCTTACGGTCTAAAGAAAGACTAGCTCTGTCTTCAACATTAACAACTCTAGTACCTTGACTATGACTGATGTACAAGATCATAGTAGAGGCAGTAATAAAAACTGCAATGCCTGACGTGCTTGCACAATTAAATGCTAGTATGAACTCGGAGTTTAAATCAATCAGGGAAGAGTTGAGGGAAGGAAATGAGGCTATGTTTTATGAATAGTCAATATTAAACTGCTATTTTGGAAGTAATTAAATCTGCCCAAACAATAAAAGATGTGATAAATGATAAATGATAAATGATCTTTATTTTGTAAATAGGTTATAACAACACTTTTACACGTCAATATATATATTTTTTTTCTGTTAGTTTATGCTAGATGAAGCCGGTGTTTCCTAGCTAACTACCCTGAAAAGAAACACCGAAACAAACGCAGAGGTCAAAGTCTGTTTTAAAGTCCATACAGATGTACTGGTCAAAAACATATGAGAACCATGCACGCTAACGTCTGAGATGAGCTTTTGAAGAAAGCACCACCCTCATTTGAGTGGACCCGTCCAAACAGTGCAAGCATTTGTCAGTTATCGTGTAGCTCAACTTAGAACTTTAAGGAGCTCAACGGACCGACGAACAGTACCAAAGCAAGGACATTTGGGTAGGCCGCAAAAGTACTCAAACAGTCAGACATCGTTAAAAAACAAACTTACAGGAAAAAAGGAGAAAAAAAAAAAGAAGAAGAAACGTGTGTGTGTGGAAACTAAAATGACCATATGTCCAACACCATTGAAAAATTCACAAATCGCGTATAACAGATGGAACAACACTCAAGATCTAGCAATATTGAGATTCAATGCGTCTCAGAGAACCAAGCCAAGAATGTCATTAGCCTGACAAAACAGTTGGAGTCGGTCATTGGCTGCAGTCGTTACAGATAATGATATTTTCAGCTGCACACAAGTTCGCTAAGTAAACCGTGACTCTCCCCGGCTTCGATCAATCATCATTCAATTCAGCTCCCCAAGACTTCGTGACCAATTTTTGGCAGAATCAATTAACTTCAATAAGCAAATCAAATATAAATTGAACTTCTCTCATATTGGATTGGCGGGACTTAAAAAAGCTATCTTCGTAATGGAGCACCTGTCAGCGTCCAATAAAGCAATCCACGCCGCAGCCAGAACCAAATCTAGAGAAATAGGATTCCAATTTCTGTGGATCAGAGGTGGTCGTGTTCTAATGCGTAAAGACGTTACATCGGAATATAAAGTGATAAAAGATTTAGCGACTTGAGATAGGTTAAAATAACCTTAGCTGTCAAGGAGCTTTTTATGCATGATAATTGCAACTAACAAAAATAAAAAACTTGTTCAATATTGAGATACATTATCAAAATGTAAGAGGCCTGCGGACGAAAACGCATGATTCTTTATGTAACAAAGAAACTTGTAATTATGATATTCTAATTCTGTCAGAAACGAGGCTAAATGGTAGTGTATGCAATAATGAGCTGTTTGATAATATTAACTGGGTTTATGGAAGAGACAGGGAAAGCTCAGGCTACCATGGGAATCCCTATTCCTATGGTGGAGATGTTTTAATTGCAGTATCTAAGAAACTAACTTAAAAAACATAAACAAAGTAATTGTGATGAACTATGAGTGTCCATAGAAATACCGTGCGAACGCACAAAGCACTCCGCCCTCTTTGTGCAGGCCACCTGCCGCCACCTATCACAAAATCATCTGGAGCATTATATTATTGAACATCTTACCAGGCTCGTCATAATGCGTACACATACATCGTAGGAGATTTTAATTTAAGAACCATAAACTGGAGTAAGTTAAATAATCACTTCAAAGACGACATTAGTAGTCTCAATCAACTTATTGCTGATTTTACATCAATTAACAATCTCCGACAATGCAATAACGTTACCAACCAAAACATTAGGCAGCTGGATATTCTGTTAGTGGAAGTTCCAGGTTGTTGCATTAGCGAAGCGGATCCTTTAAGTGTTGTAGACCCTCATCATCCTCCATTACATATATAAGCTTATGGAACAAATTGTCGCCTGCCGTATTTCCGACACATTTCACACACATTTTACATATCAGCCGAAAGCAAAGTAGAAATGCTCCAATATGGTTTAATAAAAAACTTAAACAACAACTTAAAAAGAGAAAAACAAACTTCGAAAAAATACAAGAACCCCCTTGATATAATTTCTCTAAGATAAATCTCTAAACGATGTGATAATTATGCTAAAGAGGGCTACAATACTTACATTGAGAGTACACAAAAATCTATTGCAATATGTCCTAAAAATTATCGGTCATATGTTAAGAATAAACGTGGCTAAGAAAGTTCATACCCCACATTAATGACAAATGAACCGATAACATCTTCGAATGGAGAAGGAATATGTGAACTATTTGCATCTAATTATAGCAGCATTTATAGTGAAACAACATCACCCCTGAGTCAAAACAATTTTGCCTCTGGATACTTTGAAACAATAGTCAGACAGCATATGGTGTCGTTTGTTGCCTAGGCTCATGCGAAGCCATGGACCTTACGCAAGATAGATGTCGTACGAGATCTGGAAGTTATCTTAGATGCTAAACTGACATTTATACCACATATTGAGAACATAATCGGTCGATGCCAGCGTATGCTTGGATTTGTCATTCGCAATGGAAAGGTAGTTCAAAGCCCACAAACTAAATTAGTTCTTAACGACAGTCTTATAACAAGCATCCTCTAATACTGCAGTGTAGTATGGAGACCTCACTACGCAACTCGCTCGCTCAGATATAACGAGTCCAAAACAGGTTTATCCGACACTTAGGCTACTCAAAGGGAAGGCAGTTTAAATATCTCTCCTACCTCGATAAACTAGGATACTACATAATGGGTAACTTGGAAGCCCGAAGGGAGCTCTTGGATTTGAGATTCGCGTACAAACTACTCAATAACATTACTGACTGCACACAAATACTAAATAAATGTCATGATGAACACAATGAACTTTGCATGCGATGTTTTCCTATAATATGTAATGTCCACTAATAACAAATTGCTTGGTTTATAGTTTCTAATTATAAATAAAGAGAAAAACACGTAGATAAGAAAAAAAACAGTCTATTTCTCATAAAAGTTAAAGACAATTAATACGTTTAGATAACAAATTCTAAAAAAAAATAGGCATTAGGTCACGTGACTATATAATTAACTGTGTTTTTAGATTTAGTCAACTATCCTATTGGTTGTGCAGTTAGATTTAAGACAATCACTTGTATGTTCCTATCTGTATTATTATATATCTGAACTGAACCTTAATTAAATAAAATAAAAAAAATATTGTAGTTTAAAAAAGAAATATGCTGCCAGCCTCTTAGTAACGCTACCGGTACGATGCGAAAGAATTGCATGACGTTATTTGTAAATAGACCGAAATTTATATTTTATTTACTTTTTATTGTAGTTCTATATTAACTTAAATATTTATTTACATATTTTTCATTTCTTTAATTATTTATAATTAATTCAGTTACGGTTATGGCTTAACAAAATATTTAAAAAAATAAAAAGCACATATAAATTATATAAAAAAAAGGTATCCAACAAGCAATTTAAAAAATCTTATCTGTAAATAAATAACGGTTCATAAAAACGTGATTATTTTACTTGATTAATTGATAGCAGTTGCTTAACCTTGTAAAGTATAGTATTCAAACAAAACAAAACATAATAAAGTATGAGCTTTAATAGAGCCTATGCTCTATTAAAGCTCATACTTTATTACGTTTTGTTTAACTATTTATAGACTTATTTTCAGCTTATTACGTTGTAGGGCCATGCTTAGGCACGAATGGGCCGTAATAATATAAAAAAAGAAAAAAAAAGATCAGCAGAAATATATTTCGAACTTGTAAATAACAATATTACTAGTGGGAAAAGTTATACAAGAAAAATTAAGTAAATAGTCGATCAAGAGCCTACTTACTAAGTTTTGACACCTTGTTTTAATAACAAAATTAAATACAATACGTATTTGTTTACGAAACAAAATATACCATGTTGTATCTATCCGTGCTTCACTTAGTTTAGAACTAAAATTATAAAGGCGGTGAAAGAAATAGTAATAATTTCTTACCTGGTTATTAGGAAAAGTGCCGTCCTTGTCGATAGCGTTTACTTGGGTGACCTTGGTCCCAATTGGTTCCCCTTCCAAGACCGTCTCTTGTTCCCTCTCAGTGAACAGAGGAATCTCATCGTTCACATCCTCCAGCATTATGTACACTGTCGCCTCAGAAGCCAATTGTTGTGCCCCGTTGTTCTACACGAAAAATTAACCAACTTTTATCGTGAAATTCCAATTACATTGGACCCGTTAACCAATTACCTCCAATAGCAAAATAAATTTGTTTAATGTTTGTTGTGTAACTCAATATTATTCGCCGTCACAGAGTTATGTCGAGGTTGGGGCAACGTATCAAACAATAAATCAGTCTCGTACACGTAGGTTAAATAAACATTGTTATTGAATGTAACTGAATTTCGATACTAAAGTTAAGGTAATGTTGTTTATAAAGTCAGAACGAATTTACAAAACCCTATTAGTTATCTTCAGTGAAGAAGAAATTCATAAAAGATATTCGTTAAAATGAAACGACAACGTTATGTCAAATATACATACTCTTAAAATATAATAACCTCACCTCAACACGGATGGTAAGATTATATTCTTTGATGCTCTCATAGTCGAGCGGATGATTAACTTTTATATCAGCCCATGTAAATCCGTTGTCGGCCCTTTGTTGTAAATAGAAAGTGTGGAATTTGTTAGTCTGGGCTGTGGAGCCGGGCATCAATCGATAAAACACGGTCGGGTTGTTCTCAATTCCCGAGCTGAAAAACAAAAACACATTATAAAATCCCTCTTTAGTAAATGATTAAAACGAAAGTCATAATTCCACTACATAGACACATGACAACATCAAATAATTGCAAATATTTTTTTCGTACAAAATTGTCACGAATATGAATTAAGAGTTAAGTTTTTGAACTTAAATGGAAGTGACTACTTCTATCGCATTATTAAGTACTTAATGCGAAAAAAATATGGACAAGAAAATAATAAAAATGTTGCAATCTACTTCAAAATTTGTAATCGTCAATCTTTATATCTTTGATGTCACAAAAATGATCGAAAAAAAAAGGGGTTTTTGAAGTCGATTAAGAAAATGATATACATACTTAGCAACTCATTTACAGTTTGGTAAAGCTTACATTATATTAAGTACTATTAAAGTATATGTGTTATACATTATAATGAGTAGAATACAAATAGAAAAGGAACATTTTCCGAACCTAATTGTATTTTGGAGTAAATGTTTAGGTTGACTATAACTGTTTTTTTTGTTTTACTCTAAGAATTCAGTTGAGAAGACTACAGTCAACCAACAATAATAGCGTAGTTTTCCTGTCGTTGGGACTGAAGAGGGGCGCCATTGCCACACTCTATAGTGTCCTATAGAGTGTGGTGTGGCTAGGCAGGGTCGGCATCATATATATATATATGTGTAAATGCATATTGCTCACATACGTCTATAAACGGTAATCGTTGACAGCGTATAAATGAACATGTTAAACCAAACGCTTATAGTAAATTAACAGTGCAATCATTACGTTCCGATGGTTTCAATAATATATTCAGCAACAACGAATTACCCGGTGCCTTCCCTGTCCACGTCCACGTGACTTAACACTGTGTGGTTTTAAACGGTTCGATTTCAACATACTACCAGTTAAATGACGACCCGTGGGAGTTCCCAAACAAAAAAAAACTATGTATGTTGCCATATTCAGAAATTCGCTAATATTATCTACTGACACAATTAATTCATAATAAGTACTTAAATACCAAACTGTAAGTGAATTACCGATTGCTAATAACACTAAGCTTCCGTATCCTTAGAGATTGTCCCGGGTTAAACGACATTCGTCAGCGTATATTATAACTCAATTTTGAATATATCGCATAACTACTTTGGGGATAGGTACTATTTATTAATTCTAGTCAATTCGAGTTGTCACCTTACCCGAAACACTCTCGTTTGGACCAAATGCTTTTAAATTAGTAAGGTGAGTTAGTAATGGTTTCGTCTTCATGTAATAATAAACTTGTGAGTTTGAAATGTGTATTTTAGGACGAACAGATAGACCATAGAGATGTGAAACAAACTTGCCATCGGCCAGCATTTAATGTGATTGATGCACTATAAATTAAACTAATAATGCATAACAGTTACATATCTAATTAGTAGGAGCCCGTGGCACATAAGTGATGCACATTCACTTGATATTTATTGTTATATGTTGTTTTCTTCAGGATATTCTCCATACTTACTTTCAAAATAAATGTTTTGTTGACATGATGATATCGGACAAAAAATGATAAGTGACAACCCAACGTAACCATTAATTTCTCAGACCCGTAATAAGAAAAAGAATAAGTCGTAAGTACCAAATACAATAACGGGGCATTTTATTAATTTCCACTGAAGGGTTGAACTTTTAGAATATACCAACTAATATAATTTAAATTAAATATACACGCTTAACATATTTCAAGTAAGATTTATTCCGGAAAAATATAACAATTATATATTTCTCTATGCTCTCGACTTGCAATAATTCCTATAATGCACCTTATTATCAAGTAGACAAGGCCAATACAAAACTACTAAAACCTGAACTCTGCTACGTCCTGAATCCAAAAAATATTTTTAACTAGTCATACCCTACAATTATTAATTATATTTTTACTATGCTTAATAATCTTAAAACAATTAAATTTATGAGGATTTAATCTTATAAGGAATTGTTTTATTTCATCGTCTGGTCTGACGAACCGTGGACAAAAATGTGACTGAAGAAAATGGCTACATTTTCTGATTTCTACATATTTTATATTCAAAAGAAATCAAAATAGTATTGTAAAATAGTCCTGTTCCATATCGTATCAGCTATGACTAGTTTACGTTTTTATTTTATTAATTGCCAAACACCAAAACCTGACATATATGTGATATATTTAATTAGTATATGCATACAAACTAATATCTGCTTTTGACATTCTGACTATGACCATCTGGGTCATATATATATATATGTATATATGTATATATATTGTATATTGTATATATTATATATTGTATGTAATTGATAGTTTAGACATACATAGTTTATATAGCTAGTAATGGCAATGAGCGTCAGCTGTCAGTCATGCTAATCCTGGCAGTGAGGTGACCATATCAGTTTTGTAAACACTCAGCTGTCGGGCTTACAACCATTGAAAATACGTTCACTTGCTCAGAGAACTTTGTATGAAAAATAAGTAATGTCAAATCATTTCAGGTTCAATGAACTTATACATGGAATTATTTTATTATTAAAATAATATTAAAATCAAAATCAATTATGCCACTGAACCAATCGTGGTATTTTTAAATTGTCAATAGAGGAAGTCGGTCAGACTGTTAGTCGTGAAGCTAGTTGCCTGTTCCAATACGTAGATCCAATGGAGAAGAACGAGCAAGAAACTCCAAGGACACTCTTTTTCAAATATTTTTAAAAATATTTTAAAATAAAGCCAATCGTCAGCTATTCTTTCAATGGGGGTAGGATTTCAGTTGAGGGTTTACAAATCTGAAATTACCCTATGGCCAGGTCCACCTCACTCTGACAGCTGATGCTGCTTTTGCGACCTGAAATTATCTGAAATCAACGTAAGCCTCCGTACTAATAGTAGGAAGTGATATTTTTCTCTAAATTTATTTTTACTCTCGTACTGTATTATGACGTAACAAATAACTTAGTATATACATATGTATTTATTTTGTCTGTTATCTAACATATCATAACTGCCTGCCTGCCTTTTCTATATTAACCGCATATTACGTTTTCTAAACATAAACATCCGGTCTAAACGAAGTGAAGATTTTTTTAATTTATTTAAATACAACAATATTGTTCAAACTCTCGTTAAATGGCTTGTCACGTGTCATCTATATTGGAAGTTGCCTTAAATTTTCATAGTATCTCCTTAAAAGGCACAAATTAACAAACACGTAATGAATCAATGTATGTACTTGCAAGCACTATATTAACTGACTGATAGAAATGATTTTAAATAAATTAATCAACAACTTCCTACACAACTCTACGAACTAAAACATTTATAATCTCAACATGCTATTTGAGCCCGTACATGAAAATCTCTTAAACCTCGAGTCAAACTTAGATTTGATTTACATCATAATGCACTGAAGTCTCAGCCTACATGCAAATACAATGGACTTCATAATAAGTAGATAAGTACTAGTATAAAACCTTTCACAAACTATTTAAAAACATCTATACACAGACAGTATATCAGAAAATAAGTAAACGTATATTCATTTAAGGTACTAGATGTTTGTAAATGGTAAGTATAACACAAGTGTTCCCCGTTCCACGTAAGCAGTGAGCCCTTTTTATGCACGCTGGTGCGTCACGACAGACCGCGTGTGAGATGAGAATGCTTTTATAATTCACGGACAATGACAATAACATCATATTCATATCACCAAGTGAGAGGCAAACGGTAGTTGTAGACGCTCGCGGCGCAGAGACCGTCACACTGCGGGCCTTTCTTATCCCAGTCCAATCAGACCAAACTTATTTTTAGCATCAAATATATAGAAGTAATTTCAGTTTGAACGCATAAGACAAGGACAGAAAATACCGCATAAAAGTATCGTTTAACTTCGATTCCACTATAAACAAATATCTATAGCTTTGAAAGATACTTAAAATAGAGTAGAAGCGGCAGCTAACGATTCCTTCGACTCCACATACAACTGCCACACCCGAAAGCCAAATTATTCACTTTATGGGCCACTGCCGGTGCAGAAACTAGTAAGATTGGAAAGTAATCAGTACAAGTATAGTAACTACTTTCATCGGCATATTAATTTCGGCATAGATAGTAGCATAAAGAAAAGGGTTGCTCAGTGAGTATGCCAAAAGCAAATGGAGTGAGGAGGGCCTCGCGCCGCGACGTCGCACACTGCGTGCAGGTGACGGGGCTGCGTGCGGTGCCCGTGCCGAACAGATACCCACGCACCTTGCTTTCACGGACACCACTTTGGCGCCCACGGGCAAATTCTCTCGAATGTAGATCGGGCCGTACACCGTGTGGTCCCACACGGGGGGATTGTTCGCGCGATCCACTACGTCTATCTGGACCTCCACGGTTCTGGACAAGGGCGGGAAGCCCTTGTCTTGAGCCATAGCCTCCAACTTGTATGTTTCTCGCTATCGGGGAAAGAGTCGATGGAAACAGACAAAACCACGTCGTTAGTAGTGTTAAGGAGTGGAGGTGCGGCGGGCCCTTAGGCCCGCTGCGCCTTATACCAACCTTGCTTTCACACTGGTCACTACGGTACCCACTGTGACATTCTCTTTGATGTGAACGGGGCCATACGTGGTCATGTCCCAGATGGGGGGCTTATTGTTCCTGTCTACCACGTCTAATTCAACGTCCACGTCTGCCGAGGAGGGCGGGTCGCCTCTGTCGGAGGCGCGCACGCGCAGTCGGTACCTGTCCCGCTACAGATACACGGGTCAAAGGTCAGCGGGGAAAAAACAAAACATAACACAACTAAAATATAAACACATAAGTACTCATCGCTAATAAACAACCAAAATAATTTAAAAAATAAACAGAAGTATCATGTTTCACTTCCACATGGCTATTGGCTGTTTGTAGATATTATTTTCACAGTAGAATGCGCTATTAAAGTAAAAGCTTACACTCCTCGTCTCACATTCAGTAAGCCAAATGAAACTAGAAAGAATTAAGAACAACATAGAGTAAACTGTATGAATACGTCCGCTCACGTCGTCTGCTTCCACTCACAGGCACTGTCACACTTACAGTAGAGATCATTCCTTACTGTTGTAGCCAATATTAGATGGTGCAAGAAAGAAAATGGAAATAAAAATGTTTATCATATTTTACAAGTTTCATCTGTACAATAGGGAGAAAGACAAACTGTACATTATAATATAAGGTACTTTTTACAGTAATCAAACTAAACTAGTCTTAAAAATTAATAAAATAACTGAACGAAAAGCAGGCAAATGCATGCAGCTCTGCATACAAGACATGGCGGAAAGGTCAGGTTTGTCATATGAATGGTTTGGTGACCTCGTAATACTACAACGAAACGACACTCATTGAAATGAATATATTACAAACGATGGACGTTACGTTAAACTGTACAAATTTTAGATTCGAGAACGTTGCCCCTTTCACAGAAGGAATATGTCACAACTGGCCAGATGGCCAAACTGCCTTGGGAGCAATCTGACCATCTTAATTATTAACTAATATTATACAATTATATATATTAATATATCACAGCCGCCCTGGAAAAAAGTAATAATTATCATGATAATAATATGGCACACGATATCATATTGCATGAGTAGTCGTCTACGGCACAGCGAGGAGAAGTGCGAACGGAGTTGAACCGTTCCAACATGAACCGCTCCTCAAAATAAAATCAGAGATTAGTAACAAAACATGTACATAATACATATAATACTGATAGGTATGTTAAAAGCGTAAGCTTCCCAAATCAATCAATCAATTAATTACATAAAATAAACCTTTAAACTAGTTTGTGCGAAATATACAGAAGTGCTGTTACAGAAACTGTACATGTTTTAGAACTAAACATAGGTTTCAACGGTGAAATATTTACAGCAGTATTATCTCTGGTATAAGGTAAATATTATACACAAGTCGTATTCATCTGTAAGATAGTCAATGCAAGACGGTGCTGCGGAAATAAATCTTAACGAAGATTCTGTGCGGAGCCGACGCTGGCGGCAACTCAAACTAATTGTGCTGCAAGAAGAACAAGCCCCCGACGGCCGCGGGGCGACACCGAGCAGCCGGCGGGCGGTGCCGTCCCGCGCAACCGTTCAATGGACAACTACTCCTCACAGCCAGGATTTACTCCTCTTTTCAGCAATTTACAGCAGCGGTTAATTTAGAACTATTTACATGTAAATAAACTTAAAGTACGTGCCAATTGAATCCTAAGGCCTGTAGGTAGCACTCATCCACCAAACTTTATGGTAAAGTTGATCCCTTTCATTCGTTCAATCTTGTCATTCGTTCTCACCGACTGATCGGTATGTTATTATAAATTCAAAGAATACTTACGTCAAGTGGCTTCTTTAAAACGATCCAGCCCGATTCGGGCTGAATCTCGAAATACTCTATATCAGCAGGATTATAGGGGGCGCTCAATGTGTATACAATAGCGCCGTTATTATCGGCATCTTCGTCTGATGCCGATACCCTCAATATATTTGTGCCAATACTGGCATCTTGTTTTACGTTCTCCACATATTTCTGGAAGACACATTACAATGATAGTCATAATCACTTGGGATCGCTGAAATTCATGCAAACGAAGTACTAGATGTGATTACATGCATTTATATGTGCAATACTACTCGCTAATATATACAAGTCACTATTTTGCTTACTTGTCTGTCGAATAGTGGGGGGTTATCATTTACGTCTGTGATTTCAACAGTGAACGAACATACGCCTTCTAGGGAGGGCTCTCCTTGGTCAGTAGCTTTTACGGTTACCGATACAAATTTACCGTCGTCACCTTCTCTATCGAACACTTTATTTGTAGATACTTCACCCGTTTCCTCGTCTACCGTAAATTTAGTTCCTTTTTGATTTGGTTGCTGCACTATTGAATACTTGACTTGACCGTTAACACCTTTGTCTTCGTCTGTAGCATGAACTTTTATTACTGGACTCCCATTAGGAGCGCCTTCTTCAACTTTCGGGAAATAAGTTGGACAATCTTTAAATATGGGTTTATTGTCATTCACGTCTGTTATGAACACGACTACTACAGCCGTAGAAGTGTGTATGGTAGCATCTCCATTAACGCAGCATGCACCGTCGTCCATAGCTGTTACATTTAATTCGTATTTATCTCTATCGAGGGAAATTGCTTTGTTATGCAATCGGATGACCCCAGTTATTTCTTCAATTACGAATTGGCCAGAACTCGTACCGCCACCGACGAATCCGAATCGAACGTTGTCACCGTCCTTATCTGATGCAACGACTGTTGTGACCAGTGTATTGGGACCAGCATTTTCATCAACATTCGGTGTGTACACTTGTTGAGAAAATTTAGGTTCTTCGTCGTTCTTATTCTTCGTATAAACTCTGACTGTTGCAGTTCCTGTTTTAGCTGGTTCCCCTTTGTCTTTAGCGGTAACTACAAATTCGTAGTAGGCATTGTTATTGTCTGCGTCGAGTTGCTTATTGTTTGTGATTATTCCGTTGGAATCCACGGAGAAGTGATCATCTTGAATAAAAAATAAAATTATTTTATTTACTATACAACATATAATCGAGCGTGAGTAAATAGTCACACCTCATAAAGTATAATAAGTATCGGAGAGCCATTCTTACGGCCGGCCCAACCGGAGTGATACCACGGCCTCACAGAAAACGGGTAGACTAACATTTGATATATAAGGCCAGATTCAATCATCAAAAAGTTATGTGATTTTTTTTTTTATGCGATAGGGGGCAAACGAGCAGACGGGACACCTGATGGTAAATGACTACCGCCGCCCATGGACACCCGCAACTCAAGAGTCACAAGTGCGTTGCCGGCCTTTTAGATAGGAGTATGCTCTTTTCTTGAAGGTTTGAAGGTCGTATCGGTTCGGAAATACGGCAGGCAACAATTTGTTCCATGAGCTGGTTGTGCAAGACAAAAAACTTCTGGAGAAGCGCACAGTGGTGGAGTGCCAATCGTCCAGGTGATGGGGATGGATATTTTATCGCGTAGGACGATGGCGGAAACCAGCAGCCGGTATAAGTCCGAACAATTCCTCTGAACACTCCCCATGATACAAGCGATAGAGGATGCAGAGTGAAACTACATCTTTACGCAACGCCAAGGTGTCAAGTCGATTAGAAATATCTTGGCAGTCGATGATGCGAGTCGCTCTCCGTTGAATGCGGTCAAGAGGGAGAAATTGATACTGGGGTGCACCTGCATAGAGATGAGAACAGTATTCCATGTGCGGCCGAACCTGCGCCTTATAAAGTTGCAGGCGGTAGGCCGAAGTAAAATACTGTCTCGGTCTGTTTAGCACACCAAGCTTCTTCGAGGCTAATATGGAATTACTCTCTAAGTGACCGCGAAACTGAACTTCGCTTGATATATCCACGCCAAGGATTCCGATACTGGCTGATGCAGTTAGGGAAGTGCTCTCAAATTGAGGTGACAAGACCAATGGCATCTTTTAGCGGTAAACGCGCAAACCTGTGTCTTCGTGGGGTTAAACTGGACTAGGTTAAGTCGACCCCAATCTGAAACTTTTGATAAAGAAGTTTCGATTTCAGACACAAGTTTGGATCGGCTTTCGATGACGTTTACCCGAGAAATGTTAGTGCGGCCGGTGTAAAGGGCATCACTTGTGCTATCCTCTGCACAGCAATTAATTAACATGATTAACATTATGTTACTTTGTACATTTTATAAAAGAATAATAATGTAAATTAAAACAATTATCAAATCAGTGAGTAATCAATGAAATGAAACATACATTTAAAGTGGTAGAGCCATGCTTAGGCACGAATGGGCCTTCTCGACCGGTGCGATACCACGGCCTCACAGAAAACCGGTTGTGGAGCAACGCTTGTGTTGCATTTCCCCAAAATGAGTGAGGTTTCCGGAGGCCCAATTCCCCTCTCCTCTTTCCTCTCCATTCATCCCCCTCTCCTCTTTCCTCTCCCCTCATCCCCCTCTCCTCTTTCCCATCTCGTCATCCCCCCTCCCTTATTTCCCCTCCCCACATCCCCCATCCCTCATCACCCCCAAAGGCGGGCAGCGCACAAACGACTCTTGAGTTGAATGTGTCCATGGACGGCTTTTGTCACTTACCATCAGGTGACCCGTCTGTTCGTCTGTCCCCCGATGGAATAAAAAAAACTTAATTTTAACTGCTCTACAGTCGCCTGCCTTATTTCCGGACGAACTTCAAGAATAGAGCGTACTCCTACCTAAAATGCCGGCACCGCACTTGTGACTCTTGAGTTGCCATGGGTGTCCATGGGCGGCTGCAGTCACTTACCACCAGGTGACCCGTCTGCTCGTTCAAATGATAAATGATCTTTATTTTGTAAATTGGTTATAACAACACTTTGACACGTCAATATATATTTTTTTTATCAGTTTAAGCTAGATGAGGCCGGTGTTTCCTAGCTGACTACCCTGAGAAGAAACACCGAAACAAACTTAGAGGTCAAAGTCTGTTTTAAAGTCCATACAGATGTACTGGTCAAAAACATGTGAGAACTATGCACGCTAACGTCTGAGATGAGCTTTTGAAGAAAGCATGACGCTCATTTGAGTGGACCCGTCCAAACAGTGCAAGCATTTGTCAGTTATCGTGTAGCTTAACTTAGAACTTTAAGGAGCTCAACGAACCGACGAACAGTACCAAAGCAAGGACATTTGGGTAGGCCGCAAAAGTACTCAAACAGACAGACATCGTTAAAAAACAAAATTACTGGAAAAAAGTAGAAAAGAAAAAAAAGAAATAAACTAGATAGTCCTCACATTTACAATAAATAATTATTAATTAAATTTTTAAATTAAAAAAAATATTATGCTTAACAAAGTAAGTATTCATGTCAAAAAGTAAAATATAAAATGTCAATGTGTATAAAAAAAAAGCAAAAAGTATAAACAAAAACATAAACGAAAAACAAAGGCATGTACATTAATGAAGCAGCTCATTCCCAAGCCTTTTTATCCTCTGCAATGAGGATAAAAAGGCTTGGGAATGATCTTTAATTGTGTAAAAAGCTTTCTGACTTTGTTTTTTTTTATAAATGATTTAAATTTATTATTGCTTAGTTCTTGTATTTGGCTAGGAAGCTTATTATAGAAATGTATACTTAGGCATCTAAACGAACCACCTATTTTCTAGAGCCTGGTTTAAGGAACAACAAATTTGTTTTTGTTCTTAGTATTTATACTATGGATATCACTATTTTTTAAACAGCTTAATATTTTTATGTGCATACATGAGATTTTCATAAATATACTGAGAGGGCACAGTCATAATATTAATCTCTTCAAATTTATCTCTGAGGGAGTGTCTGGGACTTAATTTATAAAGTATTATCTCCCAACAGCGCCATCTTGTGGAATAACAAACAAATGGAAAACAACACTAGATGGCAGTAGTAGACAGGTTCATACCACATTAGCAATATCATAGAATGTTATTAAAAGTCCGACAATCACCTGAGACTAAGTACTCGATTTCAGCATTTTTTCCAGAATCAGCGTCCATGGCCTTGACTTTGAGGATGCTGGTACCGAGCGGGATATCTTCATCAACGTTGTGCGCTTGGTAGTCGGGTAGCTCAAACTTGGGTGCGTTGTCATTTACGTCCGTGACACGAATCGTTAGCTAGAAAATTAAAAAATAAATATATATCTAAAAACGGCTTTAAAAGAACAAGTCTGACGGAGGGGTTAGTCAAGACTAATAAAGAAAAAGTTCTCTTGCATTTCGTTAATAAAACGCAAAATATTTACTCATATTTATGAGCTTATAATGCATCGCCTCACTTCTATTTAAATTACGGTCCAAAAGTATATCTTATTTATTTTTATGTTGTTGCATAGAAGTAGTAGGATTTTTTTAAATCTTGTGTATTTTGTTTGTGTTTCCACGTACACTGTGTTTACCGCTGTACTTCTTATTTCAGTTTATTATACGTCGGTAATAAAAGCATCTGGAAAGCATCACAATGATTAATTTTCAATTCTGTGCGTGGTACTTGCCTCAACAGAAGTCGAAAATCCTCCAGAATCTTCAGTAGCAGTTACGACCAAGGAGTACACGTGCGGCTGTCTCAGATCTTCGAAGTCCAATTCCTTAGCTAGCTTAACGATGCCTGATGTGGGGCCAATGTTGAAGGTGCCTGCGCCCTGACCTTGTGCTTTTAGCGTGTAGCGGATTTCGCGATCAGCAAACGACTTGGCTTTAACCGATATGATGCTGGAATGAAAGGAGTAAGAAGACTTCATAAACACATTTGAAATCCTTACAAAATTAAAATATTTACATCACTACAATATAAATGTTAAAAATATATAAGAAACCAGTGGAAATCGATTTTATTTAAACGGTAACTTTCTAACTTGCTATTTCAAATTTGTGACTGTATCAAAATCAGATATAAAAAAGTGAAAATGAGAGATAATTTTTCTGTATTTGTATAAGATTTACGATACCAATATTTAAGATTTTCTGGAATAATCCGTTTTAATACTATTATAGAGAAATGATTTGAAATGATTTTAAATGAATTTAAAAAAATGATTTTAAGTAAATGTAGATTATCTATGTGCAAAGTCCGTCATTAAACCTTCTTACCTTCCTAATAAACAATTTTCAATAGCTAATCTACGTGATAAACACGCTAATTTTAAAAATATTAATTAAAATTAAGTACTTTGTTAATTCAAGGGATGTAATAAAGTAGGTGTATGTACTGTTATTATAAGTATTTCGTAAAT
The DNA here is from genome assembly GCA_947561695.1 of Tyria jacobaeae. Classification (NCBI taxonomy): domain Eukaryota; kingdom Metazoa; phylum Arthropoda; class Insecta; order Lepidoptera; family Erebidae; genus Tyria; species Tyria jacobaeae. The sequence goes on along the minus strand of OX387213.1, from coordinate 13,123,873 downwards.
GAATGGGATCGTTTAAAACGTTGCCAGACGAGATAGTATAAAAATATGGGTAGACAGACCTATGTCGAATAAATATTAGGTATAATAATCTTTTCAGCTACTCCTCCGTGTGGCTCTCGATGGAGTACAATAGGGCACAACAACTCTTCTCGTGGGTGTCGTAAAAAGCGACAAACGGATTGGACTGCTATGAGTCATAAAGTGCGTCACATAGTTACGTAAATGGGACTTAATTATGTTGACTATGACGCTTCTGCCTACTCCTTCGGAGATATAGGCATGAGTTTATGTATGTTTGTATATAATCTCTCCTTTTCAAGCTGGAAACTTCGTATAGTTTTAAAGATCTAGGATGCTTTGATTAATTTGATTAAAGTAAAGATCTTGCTGTCGGCAAATGCATTTTATATGTCCCGTTGTTGTACATGTGTGTATATAATTAGCTATGGATAAAAATATTATGGATATATTAATAACAGAAGTCTCTTACTCAGAATCCTTTTTCTGATTCTCAGCAATTTCAGCTTCGTAACTTGGTAGATAGAACTGCGGCGCACGTTTGCCGCCAACGATACTAAGACGCTCTTCGGGTGTTGATTGGAATCTTCTCTCATCGACGCGACCATTCTGAAATGTTTATAACCTCATGTATAATACGTTCTTCTTTCATAATATCCATGTTAAGTAGTAGAAGTTCGAAATTGAAATGACAAAGGAGCGAGCCTCTGCTTTCAAAAAAACAACGGTGTACATAACTGCTCAACAGCGTAAGTCGGCAGATAGATTGGCAAGTATCTGCTAGTCCATCCACTGTTATTAACACACTATCTGCAGAATGGTAATTTATTGTCATCTCTTATTATTACTCGAAAGTTAAACATTACTCATGCAGCTCTGGCAAACCAGTTTAACGATAGTAATACGGTTTTTAGCTAGGGCTATATTTCTTTAATTTGTTATTATATTTACTATCACATCATATATGCTATACAAAAACAAATCTGCTTCGTCTACATTATCTTTATCATAATGGGATAGGTTTTCTAGGTCATAATATTAACACCCGGTTTATTTAAGAAAAGCTCAAATGCAAAAAAAAACATGCTATAACTTACTTACTTAACTTAATTACTTTGGATAAACAAAATAAAATATGACATAGTAGGTCCACCGAGGCATACTTTCAATAATCTAATTTTCACCCGAGTTTCATTTTATGGGCCCAAAAACATAGAAAGCATATTGCAAAATTTTACTGAAATTTAAGTTATCGGGCAAATTAAATAATTCAAACTCTTTAATTAACAGAATTCTTTAATTAACTCTTTAATTAACTGAAGCAGCTATATTAAAAATACTACGTAGGAAGAATAAAATTACCTGGTCTTCGGCCTTCACATAAAGTACGTACTCCATGTCTAGTTGAAAAGGATCAGTTCCTCTTGTTCGTACCACACCCGATCTCTCATCAACCTCGAATCTTCCTCCAGTCCTATCTCTTACTATGAAGTAGTGAATATTGTGATCGGTATCGGGGTCCCTGGCTTGTAGTGTAAACACTGGGGTGTTCGGAGCTGCATTTAGCTGGACAACAGTCTGCATCGGTAATGGACGATTTATGAAATAAGGAGGCTCATCGTTGACGTCTTTTACGTGGATTATTACGCGCTGGTTGTCAGTATCTGAAAAATTACATCTTTTTTATTATAATCGCTGACTTTCTCATCCGTTGAGTAAAACTGTGTTATTTTTTTTTTACTACTACTAGTTTTAGCTGCTGATTTAGCTGATTTGATTTAGCTATACATAGTATGCAATAATGGTATTAAAACCACAGGACTTAAATGGATTACGAAAAGGGCTTGAGAAAGGGCATGTTAGCATAAATTTTGATTTCCTGTCCTGTACTAATATTCTACTACTGCTGTACACCTGTTTTCGCTGAACATGGTGAACACTGGCTAGTGATTTTTGTTCAGTTTGTACAGTTTTTTATACAGTTATCCTTTCTAGTGTTGACCTTTATAGTGATTTGGAATTGAATAAAGTTAGTTTTCGAAATTATTCATAATCTGTACTACTCGTATTATGTCGTAATACTTACATTTCAGTGCAACTGCTCGGTTAGCGTGTAAACAAAATGGAGTACCAATTAATAAACCGACACATTATTAATACATTATAGAGTAAAATATATAATTCTATAAAGGATAATTATTAATTACCTAATAAATACTTATGTAAAAGTTATCATATTAGAAACCACCACTTCATAAATATTTTCGTCAAAAGTCGAATAAGAACAAAAAATCCATTAAACATACGACAAAATATTGGATTATATCGGAATACAAACATCGCATGTTATGAAACATAACCCTTGCTATGCTGTTGTATCCACACGGTATCCTTTTTGTACGATAGGATTTTCCTAAATCCTCAGTATAAATCCGCAGTTTGCTGTAATCCCATTCCAAGGCTCTAGTTTCGACTGCGGTTTGACACACAACTGAACACTGCAATATGTACATTGACCCCTTAGCGTCTTCTTGTTAGGATTATATGATACCTAAGATTATTGTATTATTAATGTAAAGTAAAATATTGTTGGTTTGTCTGCCGAAGGCCGAAAAAGGCTTTTGGGTTAAGGAAAATGGGAAAACTTGTCTAGATTGGTAAGTCACCGAAAAGAAATTAATACCTAACACAGAATAGAATAAACTTTATTATACACATTTTTTTTATTATATAGGGGGACAGACGAACAGCCGGGTGAGTCACCTGATGGTAAGTGACAAATGCCATCCATGGACACCTGCAACTCAAGACTCGTAAGTGCGATGCCCACCTTTGAGGGTAACAATGGATGAGAAGATGTGAGGAGGGGAAAGAAGAGAGGGCGGATGAGGAGATGGGAAAGAGGAGAGGGGAGACCATTAAAATATACCTTACAGTATTATACAAAAATATGTAAATAAATAATTATAAAGTAGTAAAACCAATTGTAATGTAGTAATTGTAACGTGTTCAAGTCGTTAAAACAATTTAAAAGAGTAAAAACTGTCAGGGTTACCACGCCTAATCTGTTGGACTCGTCATAACAAAACACGAAACACAGGTTTACTACAAGCCACCGAAGAAGTATTGTTATCCAAACTATATATACATACAAAGTTTTATTTCAATTCGACCGGTTAAAAATTTACTTTTAAGATGTGTTTAAATACAAAGTTGGTTAGTTACAAGTGAAGTTAAAAAACGCGTGTTAACAATATAATATACCACCTAAATAATATACAATCTGGGTGCAAAATTACCAATAGTGTACCTACATATGTTCATATAAAGCAACATAAAGGTTGCAACAAGAGCCTATAGCTTGTTTTTTATCACATCTTTAGCATGAAGTAATGGATCAGTAGGAAGATTGTAAGCAATAGTTGAAGCAGGTCAGGGTCGCATATCGTCTCATAAATTGTAGCATATTTTTAATAATTGTTTACAACAATTAACTTAAAATTCTGGAATAAAAAACAACTTATTTCGTTGTAATTATTGTTTACGCTATACATAGTATACAAATTAATTAATATTACTAAATTCAACACTCTGCATAGTCTATAAGAACACCTAGACAAAGTCTGGAGCATTGCCAAATATCTGAAGCACATGTTCTATAACTTCTATATGTGAGTATACTATAGCTAGGTGATATTTGTTTTGAATGTGTGCCACCTCAAATCTGTTCGCTTTTTATTTATTCTCCAAACGTCCACCGCCCAGCGGAAAACCTAATACTGTTTTGTTCGATTTACCCAATGTTCCGTGTTATTCAGTCAGCCTTTTATTAAAACCCATGATAAATGTTTTCCTTTAATTACGCAATATGTATTAGGTATTGTAATCCAAACATAATATAGTCATACTACTCGAACTCAAACAGTGGACCGGAACCCAAATTCTTACACTCTGGCCTGTTGCCAATCCTTGATACCATAAAATATCAAGATGAAATTGTTTCTGAAAAGAGCATTTTGTCAAGTAGGAAGCAATTTGGTTAAAATGTTTTGAATGTTCAATACACTTTCAAAACAGCCAAAAGCCCCAATAAAGCATTCATTTAAAATTCTTGTCATTCGAGGCTATAATAATATGATACATTCAATTTTCATCCCTTGGTTCTTGAGAGAAAGGCATAAATGACTCTTGTCGGAAACTGTGAAATATAACAGGTTTTAACACGAGGTGCAGGTGTAAAGTGGGAGCAGGTGGTAGGATGGGTGGGGAGGCGGTGGCATTCTCACACCAACCCAGCGCCCTTCTCGTACAACGCATGCGTACACTACGGCGGCGTGTTTTCCTCGTGACCATGCACAACCGTATCACGTCTGAGTTTATAGTTAGTATTAGTATTTTTACAATAGCCAAATACCCTAGTAAAAATAGGTTCAATCGCGTTGACTGCATCGTAAATTTAATACGGCCAAAAGGGTTCAATCAATACAGTCCAATAACCATAGCAACGATTATAGGGAATATTTTTCAGACACCGAGAAAAATTAGAACAAATCACGCAACGGTTTTCTTTCAGAGTTCATAGCGAGAGTTCGGATCGATTTAATAAACTAGATTGTTATTTTATTAAACAAGTTATGTGTACAGTAGCTATGTGTTTGAGAATGAGTAATTCAGTCTGAATAGAAATGCGCATACAAAATGTATATTACTCGTAGAGCGTTCAATATGAGCGCAATGCCGATGCACGAGCCAGACAATGGAATGGTGAAACTTTAATAAGTTAGACAAGGTGCGATGAACGCGAACGTAACTACAACCTTGATCTACGAACATCATCATTTCAGTGTCTTCTAAATGAATCAATCAAATTAAAACATAATGTTTATTATTATTACACGTTATACTTAGCATTTAAAGTTTTAAATAATAATAACAACTTAATAACCTGACACATCCCACACATGGACGCCTGATCCCGAACTAAGCAGAACTGATTCATACTTTTATACTTCTAAATACATACAAATTACACCCAGACCCAGAACAAATGATGCTCATTACACAAATATTTGTCCTGAGTGGGAATCGAACCCACGACCTCTAGCTTAGCAGATGCTGACGAATCACCCAGCGCAGTACAGCCTATCGGTTCTCGCCCCTCTGGGATCCTCCGACCACTGCCTGGTGTCGACCTCAGTGCCTCTTGTTACGCCTCCACGACCTGTGGTAACAAGGCGGCGGTTATTTCACTACTCGTCAGCAGACTGGGATGGAATGCGGGAATATTTTTCATCCATCCCGTGGGCTCAACGCTGCTTTAAAGATTGGGATCTGTCGCAAAGTGTGTCTGCCGTGACTGACGAAATCACTGTCGGTATGGAGTATTATATCCCCTACAGTGAAGTCGCCAGCACGAAGACCCGTCCCTGGTTCAATCGCGAGTGCATCCGGGCCGTTGCTCAAAAGCAGTCGGCCTACCGCGCATGGATCAGGGCCCGCGCACATTGTGACCCAGACATTGATCGCCTAAAAGCAGCACTAAACAGAGCCACTAGGGAATGCAAGAGGGCTTACAGCAGAGCAGATGCCCAGCGCATTGCACGGTTTGGTCAAGAACTCGTCGCGTACCCTACGGGTAGCCGTAAGTTTTGGCGATTGGCCAAAGCCGTGCAGTCCAACTATTGCCAACCTTCGCTGCCGCCGTTGAACTACCCTGACGGATCACTGGCCCACGAGCCGCAAGAGAAAGCGAATCTACTAGCTGACCTCTTTGCGGCTAACTCCCGAATCGATGACCGTTGCGCGCACACGCCCACCATTGCGTCCTGCGACTCCGCAATGCGGGATATTCGCATCCGGCAGAGGGATGTCCGTGCGGAGCTTCGGTCACTCGATGTCCGGAAAGCCAGTGGACCCGATGGTATTCCGGCGGTGGTTCTTAAGAACTGTGCACCTGAGTTCTAGTTCTAGTGCAGTCTCCCGTACTAACGCGCTTGTATCGCCTGTCCTATTCCTCAGGAATTGTTCCGGAGGCCTGGAGAGAAGCGAATGTTCAACCCATTCCCAAAAAAGGCGACCGCTCCGATCCAGCCAATTACCGAACTATAGCCGTCACTTCCATACTCTGTAAGATGTTCGAGCGGATCATCAACACCCAACTAATCCGCCACCTAGAGGATCACTCCTTGTTAAATGATCGGCAATATGGTTTTCGGCCGAACCGTTCCACGGGTGATCTTCTGGCGTACGTCACACACCTTTGGGGTGAGGCTATGGATAGGCATGGGGAGTCCTTGGCCATCAGCCTCGACATTGCCAAGGCCTTCGATAGGGTGTGGCACCGCTCGCTTCTCTCCAAACTTCCTGCATTTGGTCTGCCACCTAAACTCTGCAACTGGGTTGCTGCCTTCCTCGAAAAGCGCCGCATTAGGGTTCTCTGCGACGGCGCGGCCTCAGACTTCCACGAGGTAAGCGCTGGTGTACCTCAGGGCTCCGTCCTATCGCCTACGCTGTTTCTTCTGCATATCAATGACATGTTAACCCTTGGCAATATACATTGTTATGCAGACGACAGTACAGTGCACGGGCGATATTTCGGGCATCCTACTGCCAAGCTGGCAGACGTTGAGGAAAAACGACAGGAGCTTGTCGCTGAGCTCGACCGGGTCTTGAGCCGCATTTCCCAATGGGGCTGTGAGAATCTGGTCGAGTTCAGCGCCAAGAAAACACAAGCGTGTGTGTTCTCTAACAAAAAGTCTCCATTCCTTCCCCTTCCTACTCTTCAGAGCACTCAACTGCCACTGCAGGATAGGCTTAGTATTCTGGGTATGGATATTTGCCGGGATCTCAATCCGCGCGATTACATCGAGAGTGTCACTAAGGCGGCCTCGCGTAAGCTCGGCGTTTTGAACAAGGTGAAACGGTTCTTCTCGCCCGAGCAACTGTGTCTTTTGTACAAGACCCAGGTTCGCTCCTGCGTGGAGTACTGCTCTCATCTCTGGGACGGCTATGCGCAGTATTTGCTTGACGCTTTCGATCGGTTGCAGCGGCGCGCAGTCCGCATTATCGACTGTCCTGAGATCACCCAGTCTCTTGAGCCTCTGCAGTTGCGAAGAGATGTCGCCTCTATGGCAGTCCTCTATCGCCTACATCACGGGGAGTGTTCTGATGAGCTCTTCCAATTGGTCCCACCTTCTCCCTTCCTCTACAGGACTACACGTGCTGGCCTGAGGAGTCACCGTTTGTGCGTCGAAAATATACGTACCCGAACTAAACGGTTTGGCTCTTCTTTCTTGTGCCGATCGGTAAAAGCCTGGAATTCTCTACCAGCGCACGTGTTTCCTTCCCACTATGATCCCGGGTCTTTTAAGCGGGGCGTGAAAAAGCATCTCACCAGGCCGCCATAGTGTGGGTCACCATGCTGCATTGACTAGACATGCAATGAGGATGGTGACCACCACTCTTTGACTCCACCTATTGCTTTCCATCAGGCAAAGTGGAGTCACTATGGTAGGCTAATATAAAAAAAAAAAAAAAAAGTCAGGGTCACTAACCACTAGACAAACAGGCTAGTCAACAGTAAATAACAAATATTTACATGTCAAATAATAAAAGATAACATATAGCTGGAAAGCTGTTCTACTTTAAACATTACTACAGATCTTTCGAATGTTTAACCCCTTAGTAATTGTTTGTATGCCTTATTGTGTCAGACAATATTTAAACATAGCTACAACCTACACGTCTACCTGAAGCCATAGCGGTCAAATCATGTCAAGTGGTTGACCTATGTTTCCATATCGTGTGTATACCTTCCATGTGTGGAAACGAACCTATAATGTAGGAGAAGTTCTCGCAAAGCCAATGATCGCAGTAGAGCATCGAGAAAATTAATTTTCCTGTCAATACTATAATAATATATAAATAATTACATCAGCAGTTTCAACGAACGAGAGAAGAGAAGAACTTTACAATAAAATATATTTATATTAGTTAGCATGTACACAAATTCATGTTGTAAATACCTATTTTTCTAAAATGTATGAATCCTACCCGCTAATGAAAGTTTTTACAGAAATCCTATCAACAAGGCAATGTTCATACAGTCTATTTCTACCAAAGGCGACGAAGCTTCGCCGTAGAGAAGTTTGACACAATGCATTTTACTTGACAATGTAGTTTGGACGTCGGAAATGTTGAAAACTGTTCCGCTACCCAAAATCATTTGTTGTTAGTAAAATTGAACAAGCCCGTCATGTATATAAGGGCTGGGCTTCAAATTAGCTTGTACTATAAGTTTAACTAGATGCTTCTTATTCGACCTCTAAAATTGTCCATGTACTCCTAAGTATGAAAACGATAGAAGAGACGCTAGAAATAAATTAACTTACAGGTGGTAGAAATGACGATTTGGACAGATTTTTCTTTTGTCTCGTCTGTCTTTTCCCATGCATTTGAAAATAGTTTTTTTTGTTTTTCAGAACACTCATAGAGGTATCGAGTTAAATTTATATCATATACTTTGGTGGGAAACAACATGCTACTCTTATGTGCATGTAAATTAAAGATAGTTAATTTGTTTTTAACATTAAATTTGAAGAATTAATATAGGAAATGAAAATACTCTACTACCGCCTCTTTTTCGCTTTCCATAGGATCATAGTTAGGCTTTACTTTCCAGTTGGATAAAGGTTCCGAAAGTTTTTGAGCTTGCCTATATCTTTTTATAATTTTATAAACAAAACCTGGAGAAGCCTTGGGTCGATTTATAAAAAGTGGTATAAAAATCTATTAAGCATTAAACCTAGGTTCTTGATTAAGCAAAGCTTAATTTTTTTTGGAGTTATCAGTTTATACCATTGATTACAAGTAAAGACTCTAGCTCTGTAATTCAAATATACGAAACATTATTACCGAAATGATTATTTTAATGACTGTATTACATTAATAAAAGCGAGTGGCGGGTTTTTACCTCGGCAATAGTCGAAGAGAAAACGGCGTAAGTTTATGTTTGTATGTATAAAGTAACCCTTATAAAAGTCAGAACCACCATTTAAACTCAGAGCCGTGTTTACAACGCTATATGTACGTCATACTTGCGAGAAAAGAACACAGCGATAAAATACAATGCTGTATATACAATCAAAGTGGGTTTTATTGTTTTGATACCTCTGGGAATCACCTCGCACATTTGTGTTCCTAGTTAAAGTACATAGAAGCAAGTTTTTAAAGTAGATAGTGCCTGTCGCTCAACTACCCTATATACATATGTACATCTCAAGCAGAAGTCTTTGGCCAAAGCGACCTTAAGTTAAAGTTAGAAAGAATTGTTTCCAAAAGGACCGACAAAAATTATGCTGTCTTCATTTACAGGAGAAGAATCGATTATATTACATATATTTTCCTTTAATGCCTAGCCCAAAAAAAAATGTGGAAAAGCTTTAAATGTATGAATAAACCGTTGGTTAGGAAATCTATACATAAAATTATTTTCTTGCTAAGGAGAACACTGAAACATTATCTCACTATGCGTTTACTCGTATATAATATATGTACATATGCTTTATCCGAAGTGCTCTAATACACTGAGAATTTTCTACCATTGCAATTATATACGAGAATGTAATGAAATTCGATTTTATATCTAAAAAATAACATTAAAATCCTGCATGGATAAGATTGCGTACAAATCACGTAGCTTATTCAGCAAAATGTAAAGAGTCTCTCACGTTTATCTATTACACACATGACCAGTTCTCACCTGTCAAGAGAGAGTATTGTCAATGGTGTTCGTAAACAAAATTATGATAATATTTGTAAGTACTGTCATATACTGAGATATCAGTGTCATCATATGACATAACATTTGATATAAAGTAACAAAATAACGTTTACGACATAATTTATTTTTTGCTTAACTGAAGTGGTAAGTAGGAACCTTCATCTTGCCTCTAGCAAAGAGTATTTCAAACTGTTTTTTTATTCCACTTGTGGCTAACAATTAAAGTGATAAAATAAGATTTTCTACTAAAGCAGAAAGATTTCAACAAAGATAAAAACTTCAATTTGTTTGGCATTTAATAAAACAAATTAGAGGTCTTAATTTTAAGTCGAAGACAGTTTATATACATATGAATAAAGATATATAAATAAAATAATCTATTTTTCGTAATAAAAAATAAATACTAGTTGGATGATGGAATAAATTTACAACTATTTAAAACAAAAAAAAAACAAAAAACTTAACAAAAGATCATCCGCACTCTTAGAATTGAGTATTTGTTACAAAAATATATACTTGCATACATACACATGCTCACGCCTGTATCCCCTAAGGGGTAGGCAGAGGTGTATAAAACACCAACAATCGTCAGTAAGAAGTCGTTCCCACTAACGTAAATGGGGGCAATCCTATTGCAGTCAATCGGGCACTATATGAATGTATACAAACTGTCTGATAGATAACAATCCGATCCCTTATACGGTGGCACTCATCTACTCCACCTAGAACCACGCGGCATTACAAAGATGTATAGTGTCAAAGAGAAAATTATATTAAAGAGTTTCATGCAGAACCCTAAAGATAAGTAACACCTCCACTGCGTCGCAGCAAAGGACCAAATTGAAGCGGCCCGACAATTCCTTAAAATTTCAATGATTTATACTTTAAAGGGAATGAATTATATTTGTTAAAAAGAGACGAAAGATAGCCGAATTTTATTGTAACACTACTAAATCTTTTTAAAGCAAATTTTATTACGCTATTTCTGCTTGTCACCCTTTTACAACATCGTAAATAAAGTATAAGGAGTCCTGCAATCGTTAAAAGAATTTAAAGTTTCCCTTGCCCTGTGGTATAATATTAAGGAAAAGATTTATCATTCTTGATAAGGGCGACATTAACGTCATTTATATAATAACTTAATGGACATCTATTCTTTTATATTTCAACGCTTTCACATGGACATAAATTGACTTCAAATTACCGTCTCCCCTTCCTACTCTGTAGAACACTCAACTGCCACTACAGAATAGACTTAGTGCCCTGGGTACGGACATTTGGCGGGATCTCAGTCCGCGCAATTACATCGAGAGCGTCACTTGTGAGACGGTTCTTCTCGCCCGAGCAACTGTGTCTTTTATACAAGACCCAGTTTCGCTCCTGCGTGGAGTACTGCTCTCATCTTTGGGACGGCTATGCGCAGTATTTGCTTGTCGCTCTCGATCGGTTGCATCGGATTATCAACTGTCCTGAGGTCACTCAGTCTCTTGAGCGTCTGCAGTTGCAAGAGATGTCGCCTCTATGGCAGTCCTCTATCGGCCTGAGGAGTCACCGTTTGAAAGCGGAAAATATACGATCCCGAACTAAACGGTTTGGCTCTTCTTTCCTGTGGCGATAGGTTAAAGTTGAATTCACTATCGTGCGCTGGTGTTTCCTTCCAACTTTGATCCCGGGTCTTTTAAGCGGGCCGCCACAGTGTGGGTAACCATGCTGTATTGACTAGACGTGCAATGATGATGGATGGTGACCACCACTCTTGGACTCCACTTATTGCTTTCTATCAGGCAAAGTGGAGTCACTACTGTAGACTGATATAAAAGAAAAGTAACACTGATACTTAAAAAAATATCATTTCTCATTATAGACTCTATTTAAAAACATACTAATTATTTGCTGGACTTTGGGATGTTTACTTGTTACCTAAAATAATATATCTAAAAAAGAGAAAACAAAAAAAAAATAATGAAAATAAACGAGAACGTCGGATTTTTTAAATTATCTTTTATCAAAATAGCAAAGCCAACAATAATATAAATAATTAGGAGGACACGGGGTATGACTTCGTCCCGTTCGACGTGGAGACGGCGGGTCCGTGGGGTCTGAGGCCAAACTGTTCGTGGCCCAATTTGGGGTGGCGACTGCGGAGGTGAGGACGAGACCCACGTTCTGTTCATTATTTGACCCAAAACATCGTAATATGCATACAACGGGAAACGCCACCAGCCTTATGGGTACGTTTGGTCGGGGGGACGCATTTTTAATTGCATTAAATTTAAAATATAGTGTTAATTATATGATAATTCATATTGTAATTTAGTAAAAAGAATAAATTAATTATCTGGTTTTTATACATTATATTTAATATAAGATTAAGACTTGATAAAAAGCAATCACATGTGTTTATTATATGGGTTGTTGAGTTATATTTCAGTTGATATTTAAATTGATTTAATGTTAATGTTTAATAAAACAAGTCTTAACAATATAAAAAATACATATAATAAATAGTATAATAGACTTAAAAATTAATCATGAAGATAAACATCAATTCAATGTAGAGATTTGAGTAGGTAGAAGAAAATGAGTGGGAGGTAGACTCTGGAAGATGGAGTTGATGGGATTTCGGACTCTTGGTAGTTATAATGCTGACAATGTACTCAGTTTGATGTTTGCCAATGAATCTCTCAGTACTACAAGTAATTACTTCACTTCTTCCTGTCCTAGTATTAATGCCTGTTGGCAAAAAGGACGTTATTTTTGTCTACGATAAAGTGGCGATTTCTAATATTTACTCGATTTCATACCAATCCTTGTTTCAATGATAAAGGTGGACTCGACCGTTACCTGAAAAAAATAAAATTTTCATTAGACAGTTGTAATATTTCAAACAAATCAATTTTTAAAGGCCCGGTCGTTCAGCGCTGTGTAAATATTACTCTACATTTACGTAATAACTCGCAACGTTAGCATAATTCAAATCAGCTTCGTCTTTTGTGTCGCCGTAAGAAGCTCCACGGATAGCAGACTTGCGTAATTTACAATACAGTTATAGTTAGACTATTGCTTTGCTATACAGTACAAGTACTAGGAAAGGCTACTGAAAGAGCTACTGAGGATAGATATTTTCATTATTCTTTACCTAACTTCAAAAAAGGAGGAAGTCTATGTTCGACTGTACATATATTTTTTTAAGTCTAGCCAATTTTCGACCGATTTTCAAATTATTATTTTTTCGAAAAGGTGTACTCCTGAAGTGTTCCCTTTGTTCCCACCGGAAAAATAAACCCAAAAATAACAATTTTGTATAGGAAAGATCTGCTGCTGAATTGATATTTATAAAACAAATCAATTCATAATTATTATATATCTACATGTCGAAAACATTATCAAACGGTTACAAAAGTTTTGGATACTCTTAGAGCCAGTCGGTGCAAAATTTTCTCAATGATTGCCCACATTCATAAGCATAATCATATTGCCGTTTTCAGTTCGACCTCTGGTTTAAAATTAAATAGGAACTTTTCTCTAAGAAAAACCCCGGGTTCACTTTGTCTAAGATTCGAACGAAGAAGAAAGTTTGGAAACTCAAAGAAATGCTTGATCTTATTAAGCTAAGGAAATATACAAATAGACCGTTCTTTATATTTTTTATGTAAGTATCCCTATACATCTCATGTTTTGACTAATAATGATACGTGTGTCCAGTAGCGTGCATAGAGCTGTACCATATGTCACTTATACCAAGTTAAGTTCTACTAAATTTAAATAACACGGGTTCGAAGTATATCTCTCACTTAAGAAGATAGTATAATTCTTCTAATTTGAATTAATTTCAGATAATGATAATTCTTCACACTGCGTGATGTGCTACTATGGTGTTTTGATTTCACAATTATCTTTTACGTTATTCCTTCCATCAGTGGTAATTAATCGTGCTCAATGAAACTCTTAAGTTTTCAAAAGTAGACTTACAATCTGAAAAAGACTTGAATATAAAAAAAATAATCTATATAATTCGGTAGCTACTTGTTTTTGCACCGTTCAGATTACTTTAAAATGATACTGTGACACTGCCATTAATAGGTTAAAAATTATGGAGTGTGTCGCAACCACTGTTAAATTGCACATTGCACGGTCAGTGAACTAAAACATTGCACGGAGTACCGACGGAGTATACGTTATATCAACAATTATGAATGTGGCACATGCCACAGCGGCCGATGAAACAGAATTGTCGCTAAAATTGGCACCGTCAACTCTAGCTAATAATTAACGTTTAGCATATTCCTACGTTTACGTAATGGACGAAACAGGTTCACAAAATTTATCACTATATACCATAGATAATATATAGATGTGCACTGGCTGCTGCCAGTGAATAATAAATAAACTATGAATCTCTACCTCAAAAGTGACTAAGTGTCACAGTAGGTAAATACAGTATGTAATTGGTTAAGTCAAGTACGGACAGTAAAATAGTTTAGTCAGAGACCATAGTGAATCGGAACACCCTTGAGGCCATACAATTTACACAGAAACATTTTCACCCCATCAACAAACCTGTCCATTCAGTAAACAAAATGTGCTTTATGACGTCAAATAAACAATAGAACTTTTAAAAACAAATAAAATAAGGCACTAACACAATAAGCTATTTTGTCACCTTGGGATTTAGTAGTTTACGAATCCTTTTCATAGCGCATTGAAGATATGACCACATTTGATGTCAAAATGTCGTTTGACATGTGCTAAATGTAAATTTAAATCAATCAACTCTTTTTCAATTGTAGTTTCAAAACGAATGCAAATGAATTAATAATGAAAAATAAATATTTAGACAATACATCATGTAAATAAATATTTAGACAATATATCACCATACAAAAAAACGATACATTTGATGCAGTCATTTATATTCTGAGTAACAAATTAGTAATTTGTTAAGTAATTATTGGAAATGCCTATAATAATAAGTAATGCATCGCGTGAGCCAGTCAATTTGTTGGGTCATTTGAGGGCGCCACTATGGAATACGGGCCTAACTATAAGGGCAATTAAAACTGATTTTTAAGGCTTCATTAGCGACATTTCAAGTTGTTTTCAAGAGCACCAATCTTTATTTTTTTTTTAGAGAAAGGGTTAAATAAAATAAGCTAGTATCCCCCATAAGTTATTAAATACATGTTAAGATTAAACATCTACCAAAACAATTTACAATTAAACTAGTGCGCAGCTTTTGATGAAGAATAATTTCAAGAGAGAATATAGTAACAATACCCAGGTGGACGTGGCTTGTGGTTTAAGTGCCGCATATCTTTTAAAGTTAACGTACGAAACTAAATACATGACTGTAACAAGAAAACGGGGTTAGAACAAATGATACGTTAAGTATAGTCTTAAAGACCGTTTAACCTTAAGTCTTAAATTACACTGGATTAGAAAAGCAATCGATTAATTAAGTAAGGTGCGTAGGCAATGAGTGTGCATTACTTTTTAATAACCACATTGCAAAGAACATTTTATGTTTTCATGAATGAATTACATGAAGGCCTTTACAATAAAATAAACAATCATTGTTATGAATTGCAAAAGGTTTAATTTGGACTAGCCTGTTAGTCTAGTAGTTAGTGACCCAGACTGCTAAGCCAGAGATCGTGGGTTCGATTCCCACCCAAGACAAATATTTGTGTGATGAGCATGATCATTTGTTCTGTGTCTAAGTGTAATTTATCAATAATATGTATGTATAATATATGTATGTATATGTATATGTATGTACATATATATATAAATATGTTTATCAGCTGTCTGGTTACCATAGTACAAGCTCTGCTTAGTTTGGGATCAGACGACAGTGTGTGATATGTGTCAAGATTATTATTATTATTAATCTTTTAAAAATAAAGCGAAGCGAGGGCGAGTTTTAAAGGAGGAAAACCCACCTCGTATCAAAGAATTAACGCATTTATTCGCCTTGTATTAGGCGATCATAGCTGCTGAAAATGTCTCCTATTAACATGTTTGAAACTTGATTTGTAAAATTATCTTACTTGCCTTTTCGAAGAGGTGTATAGTTTAGTCAATCTGACCTGAGCCGATTAGGTTAATGTATATAGCATTTACTCAACCGAGATAGGCCGCCGGTAAACAACTGGGAACATCAATAATGAACAAGAGTAGATACTTGTCAGTTTACCCGGCTTTTAAATGACCTTAAATGAACTTGGAACGAGTAATTGACTTTTAAGGACGTAAGAAGCGATCTTGTAACCAGGGCTGTTGTTCATTAAAATTCTGACCGCACATAACTTTTACTAAACTGCGTAATAGCCATTTAAGTTTCCTAAAAGCAATTTTAAACAAAAGCGGTATACAATATAAAAGCTCCTTAGCCTTGGTTCAAACCTCACTGAAATTAAGCTCTTATTGAGAATAAACTGTCCATAACTGAAGAAAATGGCTAAGATTGCTGACAAAGGCTCACGCTACGTTCGAGGCAACTGGTCCGTAGCACATAATTCCACGAGAAAAGGCAAGGATCGTAGTCAGTTCAAACATACCTTTCAGAGCTAACCTAAAGTATATATGTATATCCTTATTATTACAACACAGTATGTACAAACATGTTGATGATAATAGAAATTAAAATGAAGCCAATATTGACAGTTTCTGTTAAGGAATGAGAAGCTACATAAAACTAAATGTTTCTATGTAGTATATCGTAGTAACGCGTGAGGGAAGGCAAGGGTATCGTGTATGTAGAACTTATATTGATTTACAAGGGTGTCGTCAACTACAAACCACTCTACCGTACAAAACTTTGTAGTAACGAGCTTAGAGGAAACAAATTTTCAACTGAAAGGATCGTGAGTGCTCTGATAGATGTGCTTCAAATAAATTTCTTAATTCTCATTTTTTAATTTTCTTTTAGGAAGACAACTCCCGCAATAGGATTAATTCCTTTGTCACTTTATAACAAACAAACACAACAACAAACAACGGACACAAAGAACACCCAAACTCCAAAAAACCATTTGATTATTACACAGTGTTGTACCGTCCGGGAATCGAACCCACAACACGAGGCGCAGCAACGAGGAGCGGCTCTGGTAACGAGGTGCTGCGCCATCCGTGGAGTCAAATATATCATCATTAACTTGTATTGTTTTGATTTGTACACATAATGTTTTAAGTTTTTATAACAACAATAATAAAGCGAATAAACAAAGTTTGGCCGTCAATTTGGAGTGTAACGCACGTTGTTATATGAAAGGGAACAAAAAAGAGAATGCGGACAATGGTCAGACTCACGCACGTCACATCAAACAAAGCGGTTCCTGTAGAAATATTTACAGAAGTGCTACATTTTGTGGGTTGTGTACCTATGTAACAAAGAGTACATTAGTTCGAGATGAACTATCGTAAAAACCTGTGTATCTGAGTAATGAGCACACCGAGTATAAATACACCAGACATTTGTGTCTGGTTTACGTGTAAAGTGATTCATATTGCAAAAGAAACCAGTATTGTTTCAAATGATTATGATTATCTATCATCCTATTAAAAGGTGTGCAGACAATATTTCAATCAAGACAATATTTATATATTTATTTAACCTTTTACAACATCTTTAAAGTTCATTTTAAAAACAATATTGTAAGCTACAAATAACATTAACATTTTACATTTCTCAATAAACAATTTATATAATAAGGTCAGATACAATACATCTTCGAGCAGCTTTATATAACTTATAATGTCACCTATCATAGACTCACATAATCCATATAATTAAAAATTAGTTAGTTATAAAATAAAGATAACAGCCTGTTACTCTAGTGGTTAGTGACCCTGACTGCTGAACCGGAGGTCGTGGGTTCAATTCCCACACGGTACAACAATTTGACTGGATCTTCTTTGTGTCTGTTGATTGAATGTTTGTAAAGTAAAAATACGCAACAAAGAAATTTATTCGTTTTTAATGTGTGTCCTGAAACCTTTCTTTTTTAAAGACAAATTTCGAACAAGGAAACATTCTATGTAGCAGGGGACATCACAAACATACAAGCATCAGAAACGAAGAACACCCTGACCCGGGGCATGGATTAAACAAATTTTTATCCCGAGTGGGCATCGAAATCAAACTCCCGACCTCTGAATCAGCGGTCGGGGTCACTAATCACTATACCCACAGGCTAGTGCTAACGACCGACACTTATAAAAACTGCACTAATTTTATGCTCCTAAGCGTATCTGGGATCTTGTATTCATATTGCGGCTGGGTATCAGTTATTCTCTTTACAGTCTACTTTGAACTATTTAATGTACGAGTATACTTTAACGATATTGGAAGCTACGCATATATGGTACCTCAGTATTTCTTTCTACTGATCTTATAAATAATAAACAACAGAAGAATTAAATAAGCTCTTCAATCAATTAGCAAATTTGTTGTTTGGTAAGGGTAATCAAAATAAGTAAAAATAGTTTTATTTGCTTTTATTTTATGTATACGAACGTCGTCCATTACTTCGTACATTTCACAGTGTCTGTTATATATCAAAAATAAGGATGTTTATTAAGCACATAAACTGTAAAAAGAAATGTGACATAAGAATGTACGTGTCTGTCAAATAATTATCTTAAATTTAAACGAATTTGTTATTACGTTATTAAAAAACATATAAAACTCGACATAAGATAACGCCACATAATATACCGCATTATATAAACGGTTAACTTTTTCTTTCCTCTACATGTTCTTTTGCTTACGTCATCTAGAAGTATTATAACCTATGTCACTTCCAATATTAGGCGATTCAAATGACAACCCACATGTCGAAATCTATCGAGCCGTTTAAGATCTAGGTTGTGACAAAGATACATTACACTTTATAAAAAACTCTCTTTCTAAAAATCTGCATTTTCATTCGTAAACAATCGGCCTCTCAAGTTAAGCTACAATCTACTTTTAAATGTACATATATGAACAACTTATTTTAATTGAAATGTTAATAGTAATTAAGTTAGTCGTGGACACCCTCTTCCAGCTTTTATATACTAGCCACAACTGACTATAAACTTCTACATATTAAGTGCGAAGTAAGTGGATTTCTATCTCGATTTTAAGAACCTAATATTAAACTTATAGAAATTATCAGTTAGTTTAAGAGTTAAATTATTTATTCCTCTAGTTAACAAAGATTTAGGTTGAAATTAGCCATTTGTCTTCTTCGATCTTATATAATGATGATTGACTTTATGTTTAAGAACAAGTGCAGTAGCACCAGGAACTAAAAGCTTATCCCAACTTGGTGTTCATTCTCTCCTAAATGGATGAACAGATTTTGATTGACTTTTTCTTGTTTCAAAGGTGACTCCATCGAATGAGTTCTTAACTATACTGCAAAAAAATGAGTTCAGCCATTCAAAGATCGTCAGCTCTTTTGCTAATAGCTGCAAGGACTTTGAATTTGAATTTGACCGCAGTACATTTTTATTTCAAGATTCGCTGTATTGATTCAATGTAGATCACATTTGACGTTTCTTTGTTTAAAGACTAACAGATGTCAAATGTGACCTATTAAATTAGCTCTACTTTAAAGCAGCATAATTTTAAAGAGTTGGCCTTCGCCGACTCTGTTGGTTGATCTTCATATAATAACATCGTCGTTACATAACACAAAGTCTTCATCGCATCTCAGCTGCAAACGAGGTTGGATGCGGTGAACGGTTATATCTCCTTTGAGTACAAAGCTTAACTTCAACTAACAAACCTCCTTGGTTAACGACTAGTTTACCCCGACTAGATGGCAGGTGCCGACAGAATAAGTAACAGGTATTTAAAAATTTGCGTACAATAACCAACGAAATCCTCTTAACACATTATATAGTAGGTACTTTAACATTCGCATGCTTATGTGTCTATTAATGTATGCAATTCTTATAATATCTTAGACTTATATAATGATAAAATATGCAGTAGGGACGTAACTTAACGAAATTCAATGTATCATTTCTTCCTCCTAAATTATTTATTTTTTCAGAAAACACAATACAATATCAAGAAAAAGTATTTGTGAATGCTTTTTGAACTCAAAAGCTACTGCATAGGTACACGAATTTTAATAATATATTATAACCAGGTTCAAAATGTACAGCCATTGCTAGTGTAGGACCAAAAACACCTTTCACAGACTTTTTAAATTAAATAGTATAAAATAGTTATACTGTAGTCTCCTTGAATACTACCAACATCAGGGGTGGGGCTTAAATATAGCATCAAAGGAATGTTGCTTCATTTTCATAGAGACATATCATATTTTACTTTTCTAAAATAAAGCAACATATAAGTGCAAGCTGCACAATATCATGGTTGTTGATTGCACGACACATCTAGACACAATGTACAGTCATAATGTGTCTTAGTGGAGACAAGGCTTCCCGTTAACAAGCGTCTGCAGACTACCTCATATGACGGCACGTGCCCACAGCGCAACTAATGATATAGAACTCCACGCTAATACCAGCAGGCGTTTATTATCCTAAGAGTATATATGCCAGTAATAACGGTCTTCTAGGAACTTCAATTCCGCTATTCCACGGTTAATGGCTTAAAATTATTATGCTATGAATACTTGACGACGCAAGGTGCGCGCTTACTCGTGTTGACAGACTTGACGGGTTGAATTTATGGTAAGATCCATTTATATTGGTAACGGCAAGTTAAAAACTATTATTTCTTAAACGCTTACTAGCGATAGTGCTGGTATAAGGCGAATTAACACTTGTCTTCTCTGCCTCAAAGGTACAAAGGACCATTAATGAAAAGTTATAAAATGGATACAGATACAGGTATATACAGAGCTGTAGGTGAATCTTATTTAAGATATATTCTAACAATGTAAGTTTTTTTTATACTTATTCATAAATATTCATAAAAGTATTATTTTTACTTTTATTTATTTACATATTACGATTCCTCTAAATGTCAAAGAATAACTTCCTAATAAGTGATTGAGTGATAAATATTATTTTAATCAATATTAAATCATTTATCAAACAAAATTGTACTATGCACTTTCAGGAGAGCTAACGTGTCATTATTTATGTGATTACTTAGTCTATGTAATATTTGAAAAAAGAGTGTCCTTCGAGTCTCTCCTGTTCTACTCCATAGTTTTATTGACTTCTTCTCTTAATAATTGATTTTATTATCTATAGTGGTTTGCTAACAAATATAACAATAAAACAATTACATACATTGCACTACTTTACTAGTTTGTAGTTAGTTATCATAAAACATTAAAATAATAACAAAACGTCAAAGAAAAAAAATATCAATTATAAAAAAAAATATAAATTAGTTAATAATTTATTTCAATGTTTTACTAAAACTAGAAGAGAATCTGCAAATATGTCACCACAAACATTAGGAGAAGCAAAGCCAAAAACTATTCTTCTGAGTGGTGGGTAAAGGGGAGTAATGCGTATTTTTATATGCATATTCGATATTTGTAAGGGTGTTCTAACGTACAGGGAAACTATTTTTTTGTCAGTAGCTCTGGACACTTTATTTTATTTCGGATGAGCTTGTATAGAAAAACTGGATCAAAATTTGTTCTTCTAGTAGTGTAGAGTATAGTGCATCAATTTTGAATTCAATTATGTTTTCATATGAGGTTGCTTTTGACTGCCCTGAGATCGAGTTTTAAGTGCCACAGGAATGTCTTTTGATTCTTTCTATCCTTAGTGAACAGATAGAATAGTGCGGATGCCAACTGTACACGTACAACTGTGGATGTATAACTATTGCATAACATGCATAAATGATTTTAGGTCTTGCCTTGAGAAAAACTTTTCCATTTCTTATAATAAAACCCAGTGCCCTAGATGCTCTTTTCATTATTTTTTCGTAATGTGAAATAAACGTTTATCTAATAATAATAAGACGCCTAGGTCCATAACACATTTCACTTATTTCAGACGTATGCTATTTATCTTATATTCTAATGCTATTTCGTTATGTTTCCAATTAAAAAAGTAGAATTGTTTTTATTAAATTAAATTATTTTGATTGGTTAATTCTATGCGTATCGCATAAGTACTAAACTTCTCTATCCATCTTTGATTTAACTACACTGTGGACAAATAAAAGTTTTTATGTCTAAAAAAAATTACAATCTCCATCCATTGTTATAATACTATAAAAAGCTTTTCTAACAGACGTGTTTAGTTTAGCGAACGTTGAACTTTGATGAGGTAAACGATAAATAGAAACGCAGACAGCGCAATTGTTTAAAAAGTCACATGAAAATAAATAAAAAAAAATAAAAAATGTTACAAAAAATTCATGTGACATTGATTTGCGTACGCATGCAATCGGAATCTCAGTCAGAAAACGGGAAGAAGTTAAAATTTTAACATTTGAAATTTAAAGTTTTGAAGAGACAGCTCCCGCTCTAGGATTAATTCCTGTGTCACGGGGGACTTTACAAACAATAAAACAACGGACACAAAGAACACCCAGCCTCAGAATAACAATTTTAAGATTACATAAAGTGTTGTCCCGTGCGGGGATCGAACCCACAAGACTCAGCAGCGTATTGGTGAGGTGACCACTTAAACCGCTGCTACGCTATTCGTGCAATCAATTGGCATATTTTATAACCCTAACGATGTTACGCTTTCTTTGTATAATAATAATGGGTCAACATTCTTGTTGACTGTGAAATTATAATTATCGCAAATAAATATATTACATATATATTATTTTACAAATGTTATCTCTTACTTCTAGAAATTAGTTCATCCTTATAAAAACATAATGAACCATAAAACTTCAAAATGTATTTGTTAATAGGGAGAATTGCAGAATATGAATTATTTCGAACGGCGGGAAATTGGTTCACTCGCGAAAACTTGTACCGAACACGATGGGACACTTTGATTACTGCTATGTCCGGAGCCACCGGTTCAATGTCCGGTCCACTCTATTTTTAACACACCCTACCCTAGCTGGACGTCATTCAGTACTACACATGTGTATGTACGAACAATATGGTTAGTTTAAACAGACCTTTCGGGAAAGATAACTACGCAAACATGGATTTTTTTAGTGCATACATACGTTCACGCATGTAGCCCTGATTTTTAGACCTTACATAATAGCCTAAAGGCTATTATGTAAGGTCTAAATTGACATTTTTTGTATGGATTTGACGCTTATAAGCATCGCCTTAGCAACTTATTAAGCAACAAGTTAAGCGCAATCGGGCACTGATAGCCTAAAGGCTATTATGTAAGGTCTAAATTGACATTTTTTGTATGGATTTGACGCTTATAAGCATCGCCTTAGCAACTTATTAAGCAACAAGTTAAGCGCAATCGGGTATGACAACTTTCTTGTTTTAGGGTGTTTTCATTTCCAAATTATACAGAAACGCAGTTTTTTTCTTTAGTATTATTATTAAATGAGTTTGTATAGTAACCTACATACACAATACACACAAACACATTAAGATTACGCAGATTATTAACTTATCAGTTGATAGAATAATATTCGCGTAAACGTTGAAGCTCTATTAAATAATTCTGACACCTTTGAAGCTTAAATCCATCGAGCCGTTAAAAAAACGCCATTTTGTTCTTTTTATTTTGAAATACCCAGTGTCATTCCCACAGTAAATACGAATCTAACGACAGCTCTCAAGCTAAAATCCATCGAGCTGTTCAGGCCGCTGATACATTCATCAGTCAATTCAATCAGTCCACTATTTGATTGTAATTTTCTCTTACAATGAAATTGATAACTGCTACAGCTGCCATATCGTTAGTGTAATATAATATAAGTATACATTAAAGGAATAGGTTATTAACCGGTTTCACGAGAGCTCTTGATATATCTCCGTTTTAAATATATTATACATATATAATTTCAAGAAGCACATGACTTTGAAATTAATTTTCTAGAAGATAATTACTATCAACTAATCAGTTTTTGTCCAAGAAGACTTATTGCTAACAAGAAACAAAATCACTTCACGTGATATCTTTTCACAGTTAAACCAATTAGTATTTGTAGTCACGTATCGTAGTAATTCTCTGTTCTGTTAATGAAGCCATTCAAGCCATTAGCCAGGAGCTTGCAATATACGAGTGTCGCCGATTACGGCACCCTTCTACAGTCCACTCACTTAAGCTAAGAACAATGAAAAATGCCCCTACTGTTTAATTTACCCACTTTAATTTACTTTTTACACTTAAAACTTCTATGCAGAACAGAGATTGCATTATGTATAAAGTTAGGTAAAGTTTGCGTACTAAGGAAAACGAAATTTATTTTCTTTATTATAATTTTATAGCAACTTGTATTATTTATAAATTTATTATACAGAGCCCTCTGTATAAAGTCACAGCTGCCCTTTAACTAAATAATAAATATTCAAATTCCAAAGGGGCAGTGTAAGCCATGACCCATTATTAAGCAAACCCTTCATACTAACATTAAAATTACCACATAACAAATTTTCATTATTTCGTCGCTTAAGTCATGTAAGTCGCGTCAGTTTTGAAATAATATTTTTTCAACATTGATGGTAAGAACTTAAACATGTTTCTAAATTAAGCTTCATAACATAACTGTTGGTTAAGGGCCATAGTCATTATTTCATATTTGCTAAAATTATTTCTTTTTTATAATTAAAGTTGGCAAAAAGTTGTTTGAGCAAGTTGCAGAAGTGGCAGCAGCGCAACATGGCTGCGATAATAAAGACTACGATCATTATGTATTTCATTATCATTATAAGCGATATTAGAGAGAGAGAGATTGAGAGAGAGATTTGTATTTGTTCATGAAGACACTGATAACTAACAAAGCTTCTTCTTTTACAATTCACTTAACATTGTAGTAATAAATAATTTCAACGTCATAAGACGATATTTTTTTTTTTAATATGTAAATGCAAAAAGAAATACTACAAATACTTAATGAACACTGGAAATTTCCAGGTAACTAACGGTAATTTTGTAAAGCACAATATCTGACGGTCGGAGGAGTGTCTATTGAACTTAAATTTTCTTTACTAGATGGCGCTGAGTATCGTTACCCAATCTGCTATGTAATTACGGTTATTAATTTATTTAAACAGCATATAATATAAGCTTATTGCATATTAGCTTTTAGTGTCAGAATAAAAGTAGTTAAAGTATATAAATGTATTATATAAAATACAAAGGCAATGAAAAATGTAAAATCATTGTTTTGAAATTATTTATAACGACAATATCTGAGAAGAAATTAAAGTGGCATAAATAATGGTTGCAGATAAGAAATTTATCCAGCAAAGGAAACGACTGCAAAAGTTTTTCCCGCTACGTTGAAATCAATAATTTTGTCTCCACGGCGCGACATCGCGTTAGCGCCCACGAATCTATTTCGGATGTTCTTCAAAATATAATTTGAATATACCTAAGGAAACGCCTTTGAAAGATCATAATAAAATCATACTACTTGCGCGATGTTTTAATTAAGTACATTTCATTTAGACATTTCTAATTGTGGCTACGACACAAGTCAGTTTATGGACGTATAGACTTTGTTATTTGAATATACCGAAAATAAGAATGATATACATATACAACAATTAGTGAATGCTCAATTTTTTTTTCTTTTATTTTATTTGGGAAGCACATATCACCAACACTGATGCGTATGTCACAAGCCGTTGTCCTTTATATCAGCCCAAGTCTGATCAGCGCAGAAAACAAATTTTACACAAACTTATAATTGCTTTGAAAGTTCAAATTTACGCTTTGTTCTAGTGTTTTGAATACATATTAATTTTGAGGGTACCCATAAACCTACCTGCTACATAAGAATGCGTTTAAAATTATAGTACTAATGTATCTGGGTAAGTAAGACTCCGTTTTGTTTTTGTTTCTGCATTACATCTAATTTCAAATATATTATACATATATATATTCCCTTCGTAATTTTATATATGCAGCAGGTACCTTGAAATGTTTACTTGCTAATTAGGCAGGTTCTAGGTAATATTAAAAAATCACTCCAGCTTGTGTTCAAGTCATATTCCAAGAACTAACACTGTAATGTAATTTAAACTAAGCGCCATAGATCGTGGAGAAGCACGTAAAAGGTGCGCTTGTACCGGCTGACTACTTTAGAGACTGTCTTTCCAGACCTGTTTTGTTATTATATCTACATCTATTTTTATTTTCTACTTACCGATTAGTATGCTATTATATATAAATAATAATAAATTTCGTAATTTGTAAACTTTACAGCATTTAGGTACATTATTAAACTTTGATAGGGTTACAATCACATACGCGTTGTTTTAGCCACTTACATCTCTTACTATGGTTATACCATCTATTAAAGTATATCTTTATTTTGAAATATATAAAATCACAATTACGTTTTTTTTTTCGACTGAGTTTTACCCTCAATATATGTTTATATTGAGGGTAAACATTGGTAGTTAAAGTCTAACCTTATTAACAAGTCTTATCATAAATCGTAGATAGTATTGGTTTCAACACACGTAGCATTAAGCCTTCAGGATACGCCCGTAAATAGGAAGAACACATACCGCCAAAGAGAAACTTAGTAAACTCATCAGATAGTCGTTGAGCACGCCCGCTAGCTTTACTTGTGAGATAACTTTCTTATATTGCAAGAACTTGCCTCGGCTATACCTATCATAGCAGTAGTTCGTAACAGCTTGCTACAATTTATTTGCACCTAAGACAGTTTGCTGCGCAGTCCCGTACAATAACGTCTTCATTGCATGGTTTTGGATTTCTCCTAATAGTTTTAAACACATATATACAATGACGTAGAATATTCCAAACAACAAAAAGGAAACACAGAATTGACATGTGTTTCGCAGTTTTCATATATATCTGGTACTTACCTCGATTTGCTGACCCTCGTAGACAAGACGTCTCAAAAGACTGCGTGGAACAACGTTGAGAGGCACGCGTTGGCTGTTCTACTACAATATAACTCCCTAATTTTCCATATATGTACCTGTACCCCTTCAGGTTTCCTAATAACACTACTTTAACATATTACCGTAAATGTATTACACTCCTCCGGTAAAAACTCTTGGCATGAACTATTCACTCTTTAAGAGTATAGTCACGATATTATAAAACGTTATCAAAATTATTTGTTTAAATAACAACGAAAATGCGGACAGCGAAATAACAGTGCATTTTTGCCCTTTTTACCTGTAAAATGGAGGCAATTTACTTGGAAAGGATTTTACATGAAACAAGGCACAGCCGAGGACAGACCGGAGGTAATAAACCTTGTTTCAACGGAACGAAAATATACACAAAGGTTTTTTTATGTAAGTCTTTCTACGGACACGTGCATAAAGTTATCATTTAACATAATTTGTAAAAAAATCGTGAAAACGTTTATACCATAGGAATTTGTCTACGTAGAAACAAAAGCGCAGCAGCAGACAATAACCCTAGACTAACAATAAATATTCTACTTTATATAAATTTGCTATACTCGTACTAATGTTAAAAATATTATTATGGGGTATAGTAAAATAACGCTGTAAATGAAAGACAATTTAAAATACAGCATCGAAATCAGTCCATTACTTTTTATGATCACCTACATTTAGGTGATCATAAAGACCTTATTGTCACAGAGGAATATCAAATTATGATCAAGTTCGCAGTGACATGGTATTCATACAGTGTAAAACATAAATTACGGCTGAAAAAGATCCGGAACCGAGGGTTTCCGCAACAAAGTATTGCATTGAGTTCAATTTGGCTCTTATCACGGGTTACAAACATTATTACAAACGAACCGACTTTCCAAGCTTTTATAGCTAAACTTTTATTATGTGGTCAGTTTCGTATGCTTGTTTTTATATGTGTTTCGCTTTTTTTTTATAGTAAGCCAAAAACGCGACATAGTGCAACTATTATTTTTGATGGAGCTAATGGATTAGATCTACTACAGAAAATTTCCTTTCATTTATTCCATTTACATTTCTCCTTAAATATCTACATAAAAAAAATCTTAATAACTTTCAGTTTGTTTTTTTTTATCGAGAGAAAACTCGAGCTAACCACTGCATCTGGGTTAACTGTAAGGAATTATGTCGGAATACAACAAATAACAAAACACAATGTGTTTCTCGACAATGACGTCTATTGCAAGAGACTTTATTATACTGGGCCTGTTTCACCATCTTCAAATAAAGTGCCGAGTAGGCTACTTGCCGGTTAAAGTGGCCAGTAACTTAAAACGTCAAATTCACGAGCTTCAAGTAGCGTTAATTATAGGATTAACCGACCGTTAACTTACTTGCCACATTATCTGCCAAATAGTGTCATTACTTGAAGGATTGTTGTCATTTAGTGGGTGTCTACGAGAATAAAATCCTAAAGAAATAATTAAAAATGGATTTATTTGATTTGATTGATCATCAATTAGATGAACTAGAGAGTTCATCTATACAACGGATGCCGAGGATTCGTGTATTTAAATTGCGTGTTGATTATTTAACGGATCTAGATGAAATGGATTTCTTTGCTAGATTTCGTCTATGGAAGTCTTCAATAACCCTAGTGCAGATAACTTTATTAAACACACAATATCACCTAAAACGTAATTCTATTATTACAACTTAAAAGATTAAAAATAAATCACACGCTCAAGCTGTTCCCGGCAAAGGCAAAATTAAATAACACGAAAATGACAACAGATGACGTTGCACGAATGACATTTGACGTAAATTTGAACGATTGAAATGTATGCTTTGTTAGATCGTACACTTAACCGGCAAGTTGTTACTCGAAGCTCTATTTTCGTTTGTGAAATTGACAGCAGCTACTTTTAACTTTTACTGGCCAATTAACGTTAACTGGCAATTAACTAATCAACACTTTCCTTGAAGATGGTGAACGATAATCATATAATCTAACCCCTAGAACCCAAAGAGATCCTTGCCACTTCTTGAACAGCAGGCGGTAACCCTCTCTAAAGTTGTCACGCCACTGTGCTGTGCATACTACGCTTTTGATACATAGAAGTTGATAAATATGATGCGCAATGAGCGTTATGATTTTCGAGTGTACAAATGCACATACTTATGTACATATGTTTGTATGTATATCAGAATGTATGTTGTTTCTTGGTCACGCTTTAGAGTCTATACGGAATGATGGATTAGGTGATATATCATTTGGTTAGCTTAAATAGCGGGAGTGACATTACTGTACTGACTGTATAAGCTTAAATGTAATGAATTATATTTTTTAGAAATTCTAAGATTTTACTTATATACATAATATTTCGAAGCAAAAATACTATGTTCTCTCTACTATACTGACAAAACAAACGTTTGCGAAAGAATAATATTGCTGTAGAGTAATAAGTATGCTGGTAATGACAGGCACTGGATTATCGTGGCACCAACAGTCGCTAATCGAAAGCCGCTACCAGCAAACCGCAAACAGCATTTTAGCTCACTGCCATCACTTAAAAATTGTTCCTAATCCAACAAATATTACACATTAATACTGTAGCTACCTACTCCACCAAATACTGTTATAATTTCTTACATGCCAAATAACGGCAAATCTAAAGTTGTCTGTGACAATGCGATATTTTTTTGTAGCTGAAACTCTCATTGGTGATCTCAAGTAACCAAACGGCTTGCCTCAAAACGTCTGTTGTGTCTATTGTAAGTCAATCGTAAATACTAAAACGTTGTGATATATGCGAATAAATACGGATATAGCATTTGAGGCTATTGAGGTGTATCATTGGAGGAAATGCACTACCTACTTTATTATTGAATTCGAGATGAAACATTTTTACTTAATCATCATGATAATTCAGCCTCTGCCAGCTCCTTTTTCAGGTCGTCAGTCCATTTCACTGGGCAATCCTTACTAAGTGCGTAAAATGTAATGCTGTTATGCCCCTAGGGGCATAACAGCATTACATTTTACGCACTTAGTACGTCTTCCATGCCTACAAATATAGTATGTGTATAAATTGAATTATGATAAAATGCAGAAATAAATATCTCCCAATATAAATGACACGAATGGTTAAAAAATTATAATTTTCCTTGGAAATTTTAATTTGTTTTTTATTTATGATGGTCGTCGTTCGTTCTCCAACTGTTTCTCCGAATTACACAAAATATTAGTGCATAAAGAGTTGCTATTAAAATTTTGTATTTGTTATGTAATGCGCGTACAAACAATTCAGGTCTACAATTTTTTTATATATATAAAGATCAGAAAGTAGAAACTAAAACAGATAAAATAATAGTACAATAGTATGTGTCTACGGAATGAATTACTCTGTAGATAAAGTGAACTTGCTGTGATAAAAACCTTTAAACAAAATGCCCGTTACTGTAACAATCACTGAATTGTTTATTTAAAAAAAAAAACTCTGTGCCCTCTCTGTATTCCCCCATCCATCCATTCTTCACCCTCAAAGGCGGGCAGGCGCACTTACGATTCTTAAGTGGAAGGTGTCCATGGACAGAGGTTGTCACTTACCATCAGGTGACCCGCGTGTTTCGAAAATCGGTGTTAAAACTGTTTAATAACAAAATAATTTGAAAATGCCAATTTAACAAACCTATTATATGTGGTTGTACATATATGATCTACTTAATCTTTTTATTACATACATTGATAAGCTCAGGCCTTCTCCCATCGGGGAAGGTAGAGAAAATAAATAACAATATTTTTATTATAACGTTTGTATTAAATTGACAGACCAAAGTGTACTTATCATAAAAACCTTCTATCCATAAATTGTTTTGTATTAATATCTTCAAATAATTTGTTTTGTACGTTCAAAGAGCAACTCATGGTGTTTTGGTTCTATATTGTTACGATGACAGTGCCATTCAGTTACCCTATTCAACAATACCCAACTGGCTGAGTAGTAACTTCCGATTACACAACGAGGGTCGCGGCAGCCAATAATAAAATCGTTATTATTGATTTTACTATCGAGAACAATCAGTTCGTGAACCATACCGCTGCCATAGCTAAATCGACGGTATCCGCCCATCTCTTAGATTATTTTAAATTATAAATTAATCTAAGAGATGGGCGGTATTAAATAATAAATAATATAAGAATAATAAATAAAATATAATATAAAAAAAAAACTTACTTAACAAATACGTTTAATTGATTTGTATGTTAAAGAAAATCTTTAAAAATACCTAGACCTAGAATCATCTGTTACAATTATCTATTTTACATCTATCTACATACATATGTATTTTAAATTAAGTTTACATGTGGGTTACCTAGGTTTAATAATAGTTAATTTTATACTAAACAATATTCTAAGAGCTAAAATATACTAAATTTATATTTCCCGAGGAATAAAAATTACTTTCATATCAAAGCAAGTCTTGCCGGTGTCTTTTCTAGTAAAACTATATCAATCTCTCGCCTCCCCACGGTGGCAGCGACCACTGCTTCTACCCCATGCAAGGACTGCAATGCGGAACCAGATCTATATTTCATTTTTAGAACGCGAAACGGTAACATTAAATCCTATTGTTATAATAACATTTTCTGACAAGCTTAACGAACCATATGGAAAAGTTATTTACAATAAACAATCAGTTATAATCCGTGCAACACATGACTGCGCTAAGATTGATACATCTCTTTACTGAAATTATTCAAACTTAGTTAACCGACACTTTTTATTGAGAGATTATTTAAATGAATACAGGAAACGTATTGTACTCCACTGCCGTATTGTTTTTTATTGTTATCCAAACAATAAATACTTAACAATTACTTTAGTACGCAGAACGTAGTATACTGGAATAAATGAAATTGTCATATGTATTTCTATTCTTTTAGGGTATTATTGCAAATTTGGATGAATTTCCGTAAAGCTTTCTGAAATATAAAAGTCCACCCAGCGTTGCCATTCGCATACAAGATACGCTACTTATAAAGCTTGCGTCCTCCAATATTTCTTGAGGACTTCGTCGATATATCACGAGTCGCCCCTCTGCACAAGTTTCTGTTAGAAGTAGCAGGGGTTACCGTCGCTTAACTAAACACAGATAACTACGTTTTGGCAGCATGCCTGCCTGACGACTACAAAATGTCTTCAATACTAAATCCATGTCTATGTTTGGCAACAACTGAATATCCTAAATCTAGTTAACTCAAAGCTTTGTTACGTAATGTGCAATTTAGTTAAAACCATTACTTACTCCCGCTACTTTAATGTCGAAACTTCAGCAATTAGAAAAACCAGTATGAAAGCATTTCGGGTATTTATGTATTCAAACTTGTTTCATTAATGTTTCAAAATAATTTTCATTTAAGTCAGAACTCAGAAGAAAAGAAGTTGATCCTAATAAATTCGTCTTATCTCACCTTAATCTTAATCGTATTGATATACGAAGCAATTGCTGTCCCGAAACTCAACATCAAGCTAGTACAGGGCGAAAGACTAGGTTGTACCAGTTCTGGCGAAAATATAAAAAACAGTGAAATGTTACTTGATTATGTGATAAAAGGAACATTTTTGAAAATATTGCAAATCAACACCCTAGATCACATTTAGTTACTGCGATCACGAATTTTCAAATGTTTCAGTGATTTTTTATAGTAATCCTAAATAACTATACTACTAATTGCAGTCACAAATCCAACAAATAATATGGTGAGTTACCCAGGTGGGTCTACCTTACTGGAACCCTGGCGATAAGTTATTGTTCTAACATGTTTAGAAAATAATTTAAAAAGAGTAAATTTACTGTTTTTAATGTTATCTCTTCTTTTTAAAACAAAAAAGTGATGACGTGAAGACTACTCTTTACATTTATGTTTTTGATCTAATATATTAACCGGCCTCTCCTTTCATATAAGATACATAACATACCTATCTGTGTGATTATTTAAACTACGAGAGTGTTGCAATTGTTTAATTTCAAACTGGAGAAATAAATAGAACCAGAAAAGTCAATAAGTTAATAGACACGTATCACTTACTAAAATCGATAAGTCTAAAGATTCAACTGTCTTAAGGATTGCCATTCACTAAGTGTACACAAAATAACAAAGGAAAACCAAATAAATAAACAGCTTCTCTACATAAAGATAGCTACACTTATTAAGTATTTCTCGATTTGTCTCAGCTTTGGTACAGTAGCATCCTGAGGCGTCCAAATATCTTACTCGAATTCACGTCACGAGCGCCGCGCTACACGATTTTAGATAAAACTTATTAGGAGCTACTATTTTCTTATAGTACGTCTTGATAGCGCTATTTAAGTCCCATTTATGGTACAGCTGAAAGGCCCACTTTCTGTGGTAGATAACACTCTATTTTTTTACGTAAAAACATAAAACAGAAGTCTCCCAATGATAGGTATCTGTTTTTTACACTACTACTGAAAATACTTTATACATACGTACACTAAATAGGAAATATTTATAACTACGATAATTCGCCTTCTTCTTCTTAAGGCGCCTTCATTATCTTTGTACAACTATATTTTTTCTTTGGATGAAATATATATGTATGTATCTATATATATGAATAAAAACTTTCGTGAGTTACATTCATATTTATTTAAACATACGGTTTTACTCACGTGTTTATTTCGAGGATGCAAGACTAGTTTCGACCCCGACGAGATACCTTTCTCAAGGAGTAAGTCGTCAAGCGGAGACGGTACCGACCGGTACTCGCGGCGTCAGACAAATTGTTTTTTTCTTTAATTTTAATTTTGTTTTTCATTCTCTTTTTATTGTTGTGCACCACTTACCAACTAATACTTTACAGTATACTCGTAGTCCATCAGGTGGTCAGGAAGAGATCGCAGATTGTCATAAAACAGCCCTTTTTACTAACTTATACATAACTTACTACTTGGTATAATACGTTTTATGCACAATAAAGAATATATACATGATACATATATACCTTTGTGAACACATGGTAGAGCCATGCTTAGGCACGTATGGGCCGGCTCGACCTGTGCGATACCACGGCCTCACCAAACCGGTTGTGAAGCAACACTTGCGTTGCATTTTCCCGAAATTACTAAGGTTTCTGGAGGCCCAACTCCCCCTCTCCATTTCCCTCTCCCCTGAACCCTCACCCCTATTCACAGCTCCTCATCCCCCTCTCTTTCCCCTCCCCGCATACCCTCATCCCTCATCACCCTCAAAGGCGGGTAGCAACTCTCGAGTTGCAGGTGTTCATGGACGGCGGTTGTCACTTACCATCAGGTGAACAGTCAGTTCATCTGACTCCCTATTATATACATATATGTCTACATAGTTTCATTAGAAAATGAAAAAAGCTCAACAATGAAATAAAAATGTAGAAAAACTTAAGGTGGACTGCGGACGCTCCTGTGAATTCTAAGCTAGAATAAAATATTGTCGGTAGAAAACTTCTGATTTGGAACAACTAAGTACTATTCTAGAACTTCAAGAAGTTTAACTTTTTGAATTTATAATTTTAACCAAAGGGATTTTGAAAACTTTTATAACAACCAATAAAATTAAAAAAAATATTGTTATAATTGACATTCTCAGACAAAGATGCAGGTTAATAAAGTCGTACCGTGAGAACTTAGTAAAAACCGAACGTGACAAAGGATATTGGCGTTGATGTCTCTCAGAGGCCTCAACACGTTATCGATGAGCAAGAGAAAATATTGTAGCGAACGAAGCCACCCTTAAATTCCCCGTAGTATGGGCGACTAAAGGCGGGTGGCAGGGTGCGGGCCGAGAACAATCCGCGGCCGTTGACACGAATCTCCCGCACTATGTTTATCTATACTATTGGATTTTTACCCCACGCATTTAACATCGACGGCTGCTGGCTGGCGTTTGGCTGTTTCATTTTTGAATTTGTACACAAACAAGTCTACCGAGTACGTTGAAACACATAACAGTAACGTAAGATTTCTATATTTCCAAGTTGTTACTCCAAAAAGGATGTTTTTATTGAATAGCAGTAATTTTCTTTACAAAGCTACATTTACAGTTTGCAATGTAAGCACCTAATGGAGAGAATAGTGCTTTATCCTCGTCTACATTGTAGTTTACACTCATCCTATTTCACTGAAACTCATTATTATGTTAAGTTAATGACTCTGAATGAGAGAGTCGGACGCTGACAGGACGAGCTGACGACGCAAGTGTACGAGCGTCGTCGTTTGTCGTTTGTATTTGTATATTTATAATCGCAATGTCATATCTGGCATATATAGAAGTTGGTAAGTTAGAAATATATTGTTGATGGGTATCAACGATGATAAATTACATAAACATTGGTCATCGTTAGAATATCAACTATTATTTCTTAGAATATAACTCGTCCTCTGTTCGATCTTACCATATCCATGTTTACTCCCTTTTCTGATGCTTATATTTATTTATTTATTATTACTCTTATTATTAGGTACAATAATATCTAAATGATATTGTTAGAGACTCTTGAGGTCCAATGGTGAACACTTTGATTAAGTAGTTAATCATATTTATATAATTGATAATATATGAATCAAGTAACCGAAATCTACAAAGTTTATGTGAAATTTCCACTCAATAAAAATAATAATAGGATAAGTCTAAAATTATTGACTTTCATTTAAATGCTTAGTTATCTCGCTATCATTAGGACATGCGCATTTTTGAAATCGTTGACAAACGGTACGGTTAACAAAACGTGACATGAAGAAACGTTCAGAGTGAACAGTGTGTAACAATCCGATCTCAGTGGAGATCTAGAACTACTAAAAATTATTAGCCTAATTCTCTTCGGTCATATCGTGGGTGTCGAGTCTGCCGACCGATGGCAATAATTTGCATGCGTCTGAAATTCTTTGCTATATAATATATTTAATACATTCTCGACAACTAACGGGTCGCTGTTACACATATTTTTAATGTCAATTTTACGCTCTGGATAACTTTAGTCAATGTTATATGTAGTTTAAACTGTCGGGTTCATTTTGTTAGAAATAATCCTAGAAAGAGATAGCGTTGCACTCGTCAGCTTGCTACTTGCTATATTCAGAAGCCCAAAAATATACCTATAACATTTCAATATTGAAAAAAAAAGCGCTTGTTATGCCAAAATGTCTACTCGATTAATATACGTTTAGTTGCTGCTAAGTTCTTCAAACTCACCGTGACATCTTAAACCGCAAAAAAAAATTTACTCATTAAACTTCGCAGTGGAATAAAAAGTTAATCTACTTCATTATGTTTGTACTTAAATATTAGTTTAATTAGATTTAATGTGAGCAATACAATACAAGTAAATCTTATATATTTATAAAGTAAATATAAAAGCCTAGTAGGCAATTTACAGTATTTAACCAAATAGCTATTGCTGTTTTGCTATCTGTTTCGCATATTACATGTTATAACTGCGTATTCATAAATAGTATCAATAAAAACAGATCATCATTCGTGTGAAAGGGTTACATAAAAATAAACATAACAGATATTTACGAGCCATAATACCCACTTAAAAGGGTCACATCACTCGCACCACAATTAGTAAGAATTAAACAATTAAACGAGCAGTATCAAATAATGGGTGGTCGCTAGCTGACTGGCGACTGACCTTTTAAAAAACGAACATAATTACTATAAATATCGTATTATATTCTAAAAAACTATATTGGTTTCTTGTTATGTAATATATTACGTAAGCCTCTTAATAGAGACCCAGTTACTTAATTGAAACAAATTACGCACATTGAGCCTTTGCTACAGAGTTTGCTATAGAATAAGTTGGAAACCATCCCTGCCTTCCTAGAGTGGTCGAGTTTCCTTACCTTAATTTACCTTAATTGTCAATGTTTAGCAGCGATTCAAAATGTTATTCGCATACAGAACCGGGAAGTCTTGACTGGCCCGTTGGTCTAGCGGTCGTGGGTTCGATTCCCATTCAGGACAATGCAGCATGAGCACGAGTATTTGTTCTGTGTCTGGGTGTAATTTATCTATATTATGTTTGTATTTATAAATATATAAGCATGTTTATCAGCAGTGTTATTAATTGTAACGGCACCGGCGTATCCCAAACTAAACATAACTTGTTCTATGGAGTACAAGCTATGCTTACTTGGGATACGCCGGCGCCGTATGATGTCTGAAGTTATTATTATTATTATAAATTTGGTCTTATAATACGGACTAAATAAATACTCGTAAATCGTCATCGAATTAATGGAAATAAGACAATATGAGAATCTTTTACCAAAGTGGCAGCTAAGTGTTTTTATCAGAGAATCAAACGTCAAATTCTTTGTCTGCTGGTATACCGTTCTCCAGCAAACCTAAAGCGTACTTTACATTATCAGGTTTTGGCAATTGGACTAAATGTCAGAATTTAAAAATCAATATGGAGATGACATACCTAAAATTACGATTACTGGAGGTACAGTCTGTTACAGTCAGTTAGACAGTCTTTGTGCAAGTAAGTCATAAGTACATATGTATAAGATGTATGTATATGAGTATATTTATGTTTATCTTTATTTAGTTATAACTGTGTATTTTTAAGGGTAGTATATCGACAGTTACAAATTACAGGAGTAAGTGGTAGCTGTCACTAAATCCATCTTAAGGTTCCCTGATAGAGGTTACTTTTAGTGATAAGTCCGCCCATTGTACAGTACATTTATATAAAGACCCATTATAATTTTATGCCCATGTGTATGGTGTAAAATATAGAATATTCTAATCAAATTCTAACTTAATGTCTACAATTTATTTATGACATTATTTAAAATGCTTCGTTCAACATGGTATTGCAATCAGTGCGTAACAAATCTCAATATATGATACCAATACAATACTTATGAGTATACACTCTTTCCGTATATTTTGATTTAAGTTAAGCCAAGGGATGACACTGGATTAATGCAACGGCAAATTCACACTTAGTTTGTACTGCGGTACTTACGCAGATTTTTATTAAAGTTGACCTTTTCTTTGAACTCCATTCATATTATTATTTGCCTGTGCACCTATGTATGGGAATCAAATTCATTCCATTTATTAATATTAATTTATGTAGACACAGGTGCGACAGAACTTCTTCAAAGTAATTATGTACACATATATGAGTTTTGGAGGTGAGAACTATCTAACTCCTGCATACAATGCATACTGATGAAACTCAATCTGTAGGATTCGAATCTTAGCATATACATATATGTATATATATTTATGTTATTGTATTTATTATAAAAAAAACGGAGACGCTGTATAAGACATTTTAGTCCCCTAGACTGGCCAAACGAGATATCTTCATAATAAAGCATATTTATGATGACATAAGAAATGTATACCTTTTTCAAATAATTCGTTAGCATTTATTGTGAACCTAGGTTTGAACCGCCTTGAACTCTGAAAAAAATTTATTGCACACATTACCATTTATTTAAAAAAAAAATTATAACAGCCAATATTCTTTCTATCACCTTATTAGTTACTTATTATCTATTTATCACGAAATGAATGTCTTTTGTATTCAAAACTTTATTTACAATAACGAATTTAGGGCGACTCTTTTTTGTGTTTTTTTTTCCACAAGATTGCACTGATCTCTTCGTCTGCTTTTATTATTATTAAAAATGTAGGGGGACAGACGAACAGGCAGGTCATCTGTTGGTAAGTGACAACCGCCATCCATGAACGCCTACAACTCAAGAGTCGGTAAGTGCACTGACATCCTTTGAGGGTGATGAAGGATGCGGAGAACCTCAGTAATTTCCGGAATTGCAAAGCAAGCGTTGCTTCACAACCGGTTTTCTGTGAAGCTGTGTCATCGCACCGGTCGAGCCGGCCCATTCGTACCTAAGCATGGCTCTGCCACGATAAAGAACCTTCACAATACTATTGGGAGATGAGCTTATCTGAACACCGTGAAACATTAGTGCGCTGAATTTAATCGTGACCGTCTTTCACTCCTTATTGAAATTGTGAAAGTTGCCAGAGGGAAAGAGAGGGCGGAGGGTAAATGATTAAATGCGGACTTCTTAATAACTCACAGGTGAATAATAATAGAAGAAAACTTGCTTTAATTACTAAATGTTCTTATGTCGTTAGCTACGAGGAAATTGAAGATCCATCCTTTATTCGACGGCATGGCACACATTAACAATGGTGAGAAAGTAAACAATGGTAAACGCACAAAATCTACTTAAATAACAAAAGACAGAAAAGTACGAGAAGACGTTCTCTAGCATTATAATAATATTGGCTCGACATTACAAATAACGTTTGTGATATCGTATATCAAGTAGTTTAGATGACTCGTGAGCCACAAGCACGTGTAGTCCTAGTCGTGCGAGTGCGTCTATCACCCGGTTAAGTTTAATTTCCTGCTCCAAACGACTAATACAACAGATTTATAAATAAGTGATAAAGATATAGATACGGGTACGGGTACACTAGTTAGAGGGCTCGGATTTACCGGCACCAGCCAGTTCGCTGACTTGCTAAAACTCCCCAATCCATCGGTATAAGCAATATCCATTTCCTTCCCTTTCTATCCTCCCTTTCCTGTCATTATACTCCAAATTTTGATATACAATTCCCAAAAGTGTCTGGATGACGGAGATATGCTTGCCCCCTACTACATGAATGGGACTAAATTATAAAATATCCCCTTCGGGGATATAGGCGGATAAAGATGATGTACATTATGGTGTACAAAATAGGAGAAACTGTTCAAGATCTAGCGATAGATGTCATAGTCACAATTAAACGTCCTCACGATGTAAGTTTACATTCCGTACTAAATGCGGAATGGTGAGTTATCAACGGTCCTGATCATCGAGACGGTCACGATTTCACTGTTGTGGGAACTAAACAACACTATTGAGCCCTAACAGGTCACAGAAAACCTCAATTTGCTACCAAATATGGTATATCTATTGTGACAGGTACTGTAATTTACAGCACGAGAGAACAAACAGGAGGTATAAAATAAAGCTCTTCATTTTATTTTACAGAAATGAAAGAACATATAAGTAATTCTATACAATGGATAACTATAGGCGGTTTTCTAAGATTTGATTATTTAAAAAATCAACATTTTGTGTTCAAAATAATACAACATTTCAACGTACGTAAGGTTTGTAACCTCATTTTATAGAGTCGGTCGAGACTATATAATCATAACAAAAACGCGAATAATGAACTGATAACAAAATATATTAGGTGGGTATAGGACAATTTAAAACAATGTTTAGGTATTTGTTTAATTCTTTTTAATGCAAGGGAAGGCTATTATTTTACATAGACCTTAAGAAGAAGTGTCATAAACAGGATATATGTACCTAACATTTATTTGTGAACATACGATGCAAATTGACTTTTTTGATTAAGCGAAAGGTCAATCTTAGAGCGCTCCAGTATGTGTAGAAGCCAGAGATTGTTCATGGACTCTCCACAACCTCTTTGTGCTATAGCACTTTTACAAACACAACTATTGATATTAAAAAAAAGGAAGCATAAACGTGAAATTCTGCACCTTAATATAGTTATAGAATAAGATA
The DNA here is from genome assembly GCA_947561695.1 of Tyria jacobaeae. Lineage (NCBI taxonomy): Eukaryota > Metazoa > Arthropoda > Insecta > Lepidoptera > Erebidae > Tyria > Tyria jacobaeae. The sequence goes on along the minus strand of OX387213.1, from coordinate 13,083,463 downwards.
GGTAGGTAAGTACTAATACTGCAGTACAAACATAAAATTTCAATTTTGGCAAAGCACGTAAATGAACAAACATTCACAGTACGTATCGATCGCATTGCGTTTCCATGTGACCACACCGTTACACACGCGGCCGCGCACGGTAATTGAGCCGCTCACTTCCTTCCGGAGACCTGCCCGCTCATGTCCAATGGTACACACAGAAACGGGCATTTATAAACAAACATATTTGTAATTTATATGTGTATATTTAAAAGTACATTTTTTTAGAAAGATTTACTTCATACTAAATCAGATCTCATTCATTCATGTTGATTTCATTCATATTCTTTCGCTGGACCTTGAGGCGTTCACACATAGGTACGTGATATTTACCCTGTATGATGCTTTCGTAAACTTACTCAATCAAAACCCAGCCGTTGAAAATACCACGACTCGACAGATTTTATATAAGCGGTTATCGAATATTATCGAATACTTATACATTGATAAGTATATCTCCTAGCACATTGATTTCTAAAGATTCTATTTACTAGCCAGTTGCTGTACCGTGTAAAAGAAGTAGTTGCTCCATCATCATTTAATACTCAACTGGTGACAATAAAAACTAAACTCGGATAAGTAATAACCTATAATATCAATGTAGTACACATGTTCTAGGAAACGTAATATATTAAGCAAACACATGGGCATTCTTTTTCGTTCTACACGAAGTACTGCAACAAAACATAACCAACATGCCAAACACGTCCGTAGGTAGACCCATTATCTTATACTAAACTTCCATTTACGCATTTCGCGTTACTATTTACAGTGATTAAGACTGTACGTTATCTACAATAAGAATATATCTCCATATTGCGGTAGTAAAACCTTCACCGAATTTGGATAGGTATTATAAGCAGGCTTCGACTTAGTATAAGGAATACTTATTAGTTTGTTAGTACTCCATAGGAAAAAACAGAAAGAGAATTACTGTAATTGTTATGTTATATTACATACTACAGTTACATATTACAGTTTACAATTAAGCAGCGAAGTGAGCAAAGACGAGAGCCATTTTGTGTTTCGAAGTACCGCCGCCGGCAAGTATTTCCAATATTTTCCATTCATAGCATCTCAGAAGCTATTCGCTTCCGAGATGCTTTTCGTGCAACGAAAATTCGTTTATTAAATTACTTAGAAGGACAAATTTTCCTAAGAAGTGTACATAGGTACTCACTTAGCAGTTGAACTTGTGATGATTGTAGACATCACTAAGCTTTCATTCGTTTCTTAGGTCTCATGGTGACCCGTAACGAAACCCTCTTGTCATATCTCTTCGTTGTATAAGAAATTACGTAGTTAAGTCTTAAGTCTTGTATTATATTGTACTTTTATAACGTTTTACAAATGTTTAAAAAAAATGCAAGCTTTAAAACAGATTAACCGATAAACGATTGAAGGATAAACCGATAAACTTACCACGACAATGGGTAAGTGAATCTGAAGGGATATCTGCGGACTAACCAAGTGGAAGATCAAAATAGTAACAAGTGCGATGTGTGCAGACGTTAAACGGTTGTTTTATACAAAACGAGAGCTCCTGTAGAATAAACGAGTGGTATAGTCAGTACCTACACCACAATTCGATATGATAAATTTTACTAGGAAACATTTAATTTTTACATCTAGTTCAAAACATTTGGCTTAATTTCTGTAAAGAATGACTTTACATAAAGGTTCGTCAACCTCACTCGTTCGTAAAAGCGTAACCAGCACATCCAATTACGCTATTGGAGCCGCTTTACGCCGTTTTGCATACCATCGATGATATCCATTTACAACAACAGGCTCATAGAGCACTCGCACTATCTACACTAGAGAGGGTACATATAACGCTAGTAGAAAAACTGGTGTCGAATTCTAAGAATTGTTACTCATATGTAGGCAACATATTATAACTTGTGCCGCGCCACCCGCCCCGATCGATGTCTGACCCCGTGCAATGTCGCACTCGCCTTTTAGCACCGCCTCTTTTGACGGGTCACAGGATACTTCGTTGCTTAGTACAAATGCTATAAGCTTTCATATTACACTGATACGCGAGGTTCAAGAACTTTTATTTTATGATTGGCCTTAGAGAGATCCGAGCTGGGATTGAGTATAACTTCTTAAAGCACGTGCATTACCATATTAAAGTAATCATAGTCACAACGTACAATTCAATTTATTCAAGAACCATTTCTGTTTAACGCGTACTAACACAGCCGCTCATCTATCCACACCACGAATCTACTCAAAAAAAATAAACTAAAGCTCATTTCTCGATGAATACGTAACAAGCTTGTGCTCTCACGCTATTGTTCGTAAGGATATATTGTATTAGGGATAGATTCCATATGGGAATGTCATTGTCAATTGTCGTATAATAAAAAGCCGTACTTTTATTAAATTGCTAAGAAATATAGTTGATACCTATATCTATAATAATATATGTATTAATAAATAAAAAGAAAATAAACAAAGCACGTTCAGCAATACTAATATTAACCAAAAATAAATTTAGTATATATTTTAAGTATGAAATTTTAAAAATCTTATGATTTAATACTCAAATTTGTATTCAAAACAAAACTTAATATTATACTTAAGAAGTTTATGTACCTACCTGTTTTAGAATAAGTTAAATAATATACTGCAGTAATTCATTACACCTTGTACGGTAATAAACGTCTCGTAAAATATTTACCTAGCAAAGGCGTATAAAAATAATTTACTGCGTGTCAGGTCTGTTTATTGAGCGGCTTCACTTAATCTATGGGAGTAAGCGCGCACGTGTGGCGCGGGAGAGCAGCGATCCCGATGGTGCACGCCGGGCGTCCGCCGATCACATTGTTTGGATTTTTACGTACAATATGGTGCGTTAATATTTCGACTGAGCTTTAAATGGGAGCGTCTATAAAGGAACTACTTGGAACCGATATTTAAAATATAAACAACAGGAACAAACTAAATTAATATGAACAGCTTTAGGTACATTACATTAATTGTTGGCAATGTTAGTAACAAAGTAATAAATAATAAAAGTTTAGACCAAATATCATGGAATGGCAAAGTATAGCAAATGTGACAAGTGCAACGAAGCACTGCAAAGAGATTTCTTTTTTTTTTTTTATGCGATAGGGGGCAAACGAGCAGACGGGTCACCTGATGGTAAATGACTACCGCCGCCCATGGACACCCGCAACTCAAGAGTCACAAGTGCGTTGCCGGTCTTTAAGGTAGGAGTACGCTCTTTTCTTGAAAGTTTGAAGATCGTATCGGTTCGGAAATACGGCAGGCGACAATTTGTTCCATAAGCTGGTTGTGCGAAGCAAAAAGCTTCTGGAGAAGCGCACAGTGGTGGAGTGCCAATCGTGAATGGATATTTTGTAGCGTAGGACGATGGCGGAAACCAGCAGCCGGTATAAGTCCGAATAATTCCTCTGAACACTCCCCATGATACAAGCGATAGAGGATGCAGAGTGAAGCTACATCTCTACGCAACGCCAAGGTGTCAAGTCGATTAGAAATATCTTGGCAGTCGATGATGCGATTCGCTCTCCGTTGAATGCGGTCAAGAGGGAGAACTTGGACCTGGGGTGCACCTGCATAGAGATGAGAACAGTATTCCATGTGCGGCCGAACCTGCGCCTTATAAAGTTGCAAGCGGTGGGCCGGAGTAAAATACTGTCTCGATCTGTTTAGCACACCAAGCTTCTTCGAGGCTAATATGGCCTTACTCTCTAAGTGACCGCGAAACTGGACTTCGCTTGATATATCGACGCTAAGGATTCCGATACTGGCTGATGCAGTTAGGGAAGTGCTCTCAAATTGAGGTGATACGACCAATGGCATCTTTTTAGCGGTGAACGCGCAATCCTGTGTCTTTGTGGGGTTAAACTGGACTAGGTTAAGTCGACCCCAATCTGAAACTTTTGATAAAGAAGTTTCGATTTCAGATACAAGTTTGGATCGGCTTTCGATGATGTTTACCCGAGGAATGTTAGCGCAATATCAATGTCTGCATAGCAATGGCTGCTGCTAATCTGCAGCATGTCATTGATATGCAGAAGAAACAGCGTGGGTGATAGCACACAGCCTTGTGGGACACCAGAATTAACAGACTTGGAGTCGGAGCATGCACCGTCAACAACGACCTTGATGCTTCTGTCTGTAAGGAAACTGGTGAGCCAATCGCAGCTTTGCAAGGAGCGCTTTGTGCCAGACCCGATCGTAGGCATTCGCCACGTCCAAACTAACGGCCAATGCTTCCCCCTTGGTCTCGATCGCTTGTGCCGACCGGTGAGTTAAGTAAACAAGAAGATCACCAGCTGAACGACCCCGACGGAAGCCGTATTGTCGATCATTGAGGAGCTGGTGGTCTTCTAAGTACCGGAGGAGCTGGCAGTTAATAATAGATTCCATTATCTTGGAGAACAAGGAGGTGATGGCTATGGGTCTGTAGTTGGACGGATCCGAGTGATCTCCTTTTTTAGGGATTGGGTGCACTAGAGCTGTCTTCCATGAGTTCGGGAGTACGCCAAGAGAGTAGGAAAGCCGATAAAGGCGCGTTAAAACCGGTGCCAACTCTGAAACACACGTCTTCAGCGCGATAGGAGAGATTCTATCGGGCCCACTCGACTTAAGAACGTCGAGGGAAAGAAGCGCTTTACGCACTGCCCTTTGTGTAAACCGGACTTCCGGCATGCGGTTCTCGCACTGCGGTATGGTCGGCGGTGCGTTTCCCCCGTCGTCCAGGGTCGAGTTGGACGCAAAGAGTTTGCCCAGAAGATCGGCTTTTTCTTTAGCGTCGTGGGCCAACGAATTATCTCCTATGTGCAGAGGTGGAAGGGATGGCTTACAAAAGTTCCCCTGGACAGCTTTGGCAAGAGACCAGAATGCACGAGTTACGGAGGGGAGACTCACTAGTCTTTCGCTAATTCTGCCGATGTGAGCCGACTTCGCCCCAGCAATTACTCTTTTGAGGGACCTGGAGGCAAAGTTAAATTGCTTCTTTAATGTGCTGGTCTTTACATCCCGTGCTGTCGCTGCATTAGTCCATTCCTGCTTTCGGCGGGACGCCGCTTTGCAGGTTCGACCAACCCAGGGCTGGGACTTGCCACCTGTGGGAATCAGGGAGAATGGAATGAAAAGTTCCATACCCTGAAGCACAACATCCGCGACAAAGTCGGCAACGACATTGGGATCATCCGGCGAGAAGCAAACCTTCCTCCAAGAGTAGGATGCAAAGAATGTTCTCATTCCATCCCAGTCTGCTGACCTATAGTGCCATACGTGGTGACTGAACGAGTGGCACTATACTCCTAATCAGGCAATGGTCCGAAGAGCTAAGAGGGGCCTCAACGGATACTTTGTAGCCGTCAGGATGTGAGGTCAGCAGAAGATCCAACAGTGAAGGCACGTGGCTTTCTGCATCTAGGATTCGCGTAGGCGTTGCTACCAGTTGCGTCAAGCCATATGCCAAGGCGAAATCGTGAACAGATCTACCCGCATCATCGGTTTTACGCGAACAAAGTCATTCGGCGTGATGGGCGTTAAAGTCGCCAAGAATCTCTCTGCGGATGGGACCTGCTGGAGCACTGAGTCTGTAGCCATTTGGACGTGGTCGATGAGTCGGTCCGTTTCGGCATCACCGCTATGGGACCTGTAGAGGCATACGTAGATGCGGGGATGGTCGTCGCAGTCTACACGTAGCCATAAGATGGAGAGGTCCCTACCTTCAAGATCGCCGAGGCGGCGAGAAGTGATATCATCTCTAACGTACACGCATACACCAGCCTTAGGAACAAAGGAATGTTCCAGTCCGTACCCAGGGTAGCAGAGGTAGGATGTGTCCGCTGGAGATGATATCTGCGTCTCGGTTAAAAAGTGCAAGGCCGGCTTTGCTGTCTCAAGGTGGTGGTGGACAGTGTCGAGGTTAGAATGTAATCCCCTGATGTTACAAAAATCCACGGTAAACGTGACAGGGGGTGCCATGGTATGCCTTCTCTTGCCCCGAGCATATTTTGAGAGCGCAGTTGAGCCCCCCCCAGAGTATAAGGGGCAGCCTGGGCGTCCACGCTCAGGTATAATCCGTACTAAGGGTGGACGTCCAGGGGGGGATTCTCCAACGCTAGCGCTGGTACCCCCCTGGGGTATACTTTTTGTTGACAGCGCTATCATTAGGGGGGGTGGGGGATTTTGGGCCTCCGGAAACCTCACTCATTTCGGGGAAATGCTACGCAAGCGTTACTTCACAACCGGTTTTCTGTGAGGCCGTGGTATCGCACCGGTCGAGCCGGCCCATTCGTGCGTAAGCATGGCTCTACCACGTAAGATTTTTCGCTTGGCTGGGCTGTCCTTCCTCACCCACCGTACTCTCTAGACATTATGCCCTCACATTATCAGCTATTTCGTTCTTTAGCCCACTACTTAGCTACTTAGCAAATAAAAGTTTTAAAAATAAAGACTAGCTTAAAAGTGACCTTACCACCTTTTTTGATCAAAAGCCTAAAAACTTCTACGAGGAAGGCATTATGTCTCTGCCAGAGCGTTGGAGACAGGTGATAGAGAACGACATTGCTTATATAGTTGAGAAATAATTTGATTTTGTATACTAAAAAAGTAAATAAATATGTGAACAAAGATGGCGGGTTTATTAGTTGCCAACCTAATAAATACATGATATTGTATTAGCAAATTATTCAAATTATTCGAGATAAAGATAAGACTTATCAACTTTTAAAATATGAGTATCTGTATTCTATATCATTATAATGAAGGGTTATCCTGCAGTTTTACCCACGCCACGTTTACGGTCAGTGTTCTGCTCGTATGGGTCGTAACGCGAAGTTATAATAGCTCATAAGTTAGTTAGCTTAATTACCTAAACCTACCTTATCTTAGTTTAATATAAAAATACTATTTACTAATACTATATATACTATACTAATTACTGAAACAGCAAACTACTCAAAGTATTTCCCTTTATGTTATACTATAAAAAATGTAGCGGCGCGATGTTACTTGGAGTGAAGAGGGAAAGAACGACATGATAAAAATATTTAAGTATCGCGTAATGTAGGTCTTATTTCTGCTGTTTCTTATGATAGCTAATTTATTTGTTAACATTTTAATCCTAATCTTGATTACAATTAGGTATATAGTAGTATAAACTCTTTTGATAAATAATTTCAAATTATGTAAAAGTGAAAGTAATTTTTCACGAGTCGCTTTTGCTACATGTGGTCCAACATTATCGTGCAAAAAGTATACTTTATTTTGATTTTTCGGTAAATTTGCTGCTACTTTATCGAGTTGGTCACAATAAAAATTGGCCGTGATTGTAGTGTTAGATGGCAACAGCTCCCAGTATATAATTCCGTTTATTCCCCACCACACACTTAAAATAACTTTTTTACTCGTGTCAGATTTTGGCGTCGGTATTTTTGCTTCTCCAGGTTCAAGCTACTGGCACTTACGCGAAAAATTTATGTACATAACCCACTTTTCATCTCCCGTAATTACATACCTTAGCCACTCATTGGTACGATGATAACTAAGTAGTTCCATGTTAGCTTTCTTCTGAAGTTAAAACGGCGTCAACTCATTTTTTTTCTTTTTTTTTTTTTTTTTTTTTTTACGTGTGGAAACCCCCTCGGGCCGTCATCCCACCGGGGTTTTCGGTGGAACGGTGTGTCGGAATCGGACCGACTAAAACCACACGGTGTGCCATCCTGCGCCTAAAATAGGAGGAATCCGGGAACAGCTTTGGTAAGACATCCGGACCCCTCCTAGCGCCTGTTGCCCGCAACAGTGCGGGCACCACCTTCTGATAACTCTCAATTAGGCAACGTCCAGACACACCAGGACGTCGCCTCCTCGCGGCTGGCCATATGGCGGATGGAGGGGAAAACCCGTCCCGACCACCCGCGGCCACACTCAGGGCGGCATGAGGCGCTGGTAAGCGCGCCTACGCCGCCCGGTTCGCCGGCGGCGAGTTGGGTCCGAGTGGAGATCGTCCTCCCGGGCCCGCTCCGCCGCCTCCTTCTGCGAGATAACCTCCTCACAGAAGGTTGCGACCGCGGTGAAATTCCTGTCGCTACCGGCCATGGAGCGTATGACGGCCGGTAGCGAGAGATCCTCTCCGATGACTGCAGTGAGGACCCGACGCTGCGCCGCCCAAGCGGGGCAGTCTGCGAGCGTATGTTGAGCCGAGTCCTCACTGCAGTCGCAGTGGTGGCAGGCGGGACATAATTCTCTCCTAGCGACCGAGTGCAGGTACTTTCCGAAGCAGCCGTGCCCGGAAAGAACCTGCGTTAGGCGGAAAGAAAGAGTCCCGTGCTGCCGCTCTGCCCATTCGACGATGACCGGCTGGAGCGCCTCCACAGCGGCAAAGCCAGCACGTGGAGCCTCCAGCCGGGATGACCAGTGAGCCATCGTGGCTCGACGAGCGGCTTCACGCCACTCGCGTACCTCTTCGGGCGGGGGCCGTCTGCCGCTACCCGCCCGGAACTCAGCCGTCCGCCGATAAACTTCGGCGAGCACTTCCGCCTCCAAATCCCACGGGGGAGTTCCGGCCAACGCGCACGCCGTCTCCGTCGACACGGTGCGATAACCACGTATGGCTCTAACCGCCATAACCCTCTGAGGGCGCCAAAGGCGTGCCCTATTCTGGGCGGTTAGAGCCTCCGCCCACACCGGTGCACCGTACAGTGCCATTGACCGGACAACCCCCGTGTACAGCCGTCTTGTAGCGACGCTGGGTCCACCCAAGTTTGGTAAAAGGCGCCCAAGAGCGGACGCAGCGCCGACCAGCTTTGGAGCAAGCTGCCGAAAGTGCTCGTCGAAGAGCCACCTCCCGTCAAGGATCAGGCCCAGATATTTAATGTGGGCCCGAACCGGTACAAGGACCGAGTTGACCATGATTGAAGCGCCAGGGGGCGGACCACGACGGGGCCCATGAAATAAAAGGGCCTCCGTCTTGTCCAGGGCCACCCGTAAGCCCAGCGCCTCGATGCGCCTGACCACCATTGAGGCTCCTCTGGTGGCCAGGTGCACAGCCTCTTGAAAGTCCACCCCCCGAGCTGTGACCAAAGTGTCATCAGCGTAACAAATTACGCCCAGCCCTGGGGGGAAGTCATCTCGAAGGACCCAGTCATATCCCATGTTCCACAGGAGGGGTCCAAGAACAGACCCCTGTGGAACACCGCACGACATGGGCCGACGTCTCAGATTTCCCTCTCGGTCCTCGTACATGACGGTACGCTCCTCTAAATAGTCTGCCACTAGCCGCCTCAGGTACTGTGGCACCCCGTGATAGCGGAGCGCTTCCCTGATGCAGCTGAATGGCAGGCTATTTGTTCAAAGACACCGCCAACAGCACGCCGCCACAGCTCACCGCCTCTTCAGTCACGGCCCGCAGACGCAACACAGCCCCAACTGTTGAACGACCCGTTCGGAAACCGAATTGGGCGTCCGACAAATCGGGGCCGACCTCGTCCAGGTGCTGGACGATGCGGGCAGAGAGTACTCTCTCAAACAGTTTACCCGCCTCATCCAGCAGCACAATGGGTTTGTAGGCCGCTACCGAATCGGCAGGCCGTCCCGGCTTCCTTAAAAGTACCAGCTTCCCGCTTTTCCAGCAATCAGGAAAGCGTCCGGACTCCAAGCTAGCGTCGAACACCTCCCTGAGGCGGTCTACCAAATGGTCAAGGGCCAGGGCCAAGACTCGGGCAGGGATCCCGTCTGGCCCAGGGGCGGTGTTTTTGGAGCGGATCCGTAGAACAGCCGCCCCTATCTCCGCCTCGGTGACGGGTGGAAAATCCTCTTCCTCGAACTCCCCGTCGCCTCCGGCCAAGGCGGCCATCGACGGGGGTGAGTACTCCACCCGTTGCGGGAAAAGGCCCTCAACCACTTCCTGCAGGAAGCTGGGCTGGAGAGTCTCAGTAAGGGGGGGGCCCAACGCGCGGAGCTTTTGTTGCACCGCACGATAAGGGCGACCCCAGGGGTCACGATCTAGACCCTCCAGCATCTCCTTTCTCTTTACTTCTTTGGCACGGCTAATGGCCAGCTTCAGAGTACTCCGTGCCTCTCGGTACACTTCATGAAGCCGGTCCTCTTCCCGCTCTTGGCGGTGACGCCGACGACTGCGGGTGTAGGACCTCCGGGCACGAATGCAGGCCGCGCGGAGGTCCGCCAACTCCTGGGACCACCAGTAGACCTCCTTCCTTGGAGGCCGACGACCTTTAATGCGGGGCATGGCCGCATCGCATATCTGCGTAATCGCATTGCGAAAACGACCCGCCCCCATGTCTACCTCCTCGGTCGGAGGCTGCGGAGACAGCCAAGAGTAAATGATGGCTGCCTCCTCTAGTAGATCCCTATCTAGGCGTCAACTCATGTGGCAACCAAACTCAATATTTCCAGGTCTTTTCTAAATTGTGGAGTTGTTTTTCTACTGCAGTATGAGAACTCTAAAGCTGCTCTGCCGGACAACGTGAAGTTAACATAGGATCCATTTCTATGAGTCTTTTTAATTCATCTACATCTATTGTAGGAGGTAGTCCTGGATGAGGTTCATCAGATAGGTCATGTTTTCCATCCTTAAATCTTCTGAACCAAAGTTTGGTGGTATCATAAGAGAGCACGCCCATCGTTGCACATACATATATTGCGCCCTGCTTCAGGCGCTTTTCGACCTAAGCGAAATTCGTGAAGTAAAAGCAGCCGAAGTTCTCTACGAGAAATATCCATAATTTACTGTAGTTTAACTATTCGAGATCTAGTTGTCAACTGATCTGACATACAACTCTTGTTTTATTTATATACTACTCCAAGAAATTCGAGATAGTTCTATAACGTTTTAGAAACTGATCGAAAAAAGTGGCGGGTTTATTAGTTGCCAACCTAATATTTTATAGGAGCGTGTCCCACAATTTTATAATTGAACACTTATTTAAACCACTAAAAATATATATCTCGACCAAGCATTTGAAAAACAATTTAAAAAACAATTCGTGCAAAAGTTACAGCCGTTTTTATTTATATCCATAATCGCCTCCGTTTCTTATACAAATGTGTAAAGTTAAAGATTAAAATCTTTCGTATTTTTTTTTTTGTTTAGTAACTATTCAATCCGCTGTTGAGAATCCGTAAAAACTAACTTTATAAACCTTCACGACATTGACTTGCTAGAAAAAATCTCTATAATTTGATACCTTAGAGATTTCGTTACAACACACGGTATAAATACTTAACGACATAGTGAACACAGCATGCAAACTTTAGTTTTTAATCTGATTGCCTCACAATGAACACAAAGCATTTCAAATATTGCAACGTTCTCATTTTGAATAACGAACGGTTTCCCTAGAATAGATTTTTTTTTTTCAAAATATGTAGTGTAAATCAAAAAAGGAGCTGAGTTCATTACCTAATGAAATCTGCGGGTCTCGGGAGAGAGAGAGGAGCGGGACGTCAGAAGGCAGCGCAATAAAAAACTGCCAAGTGCAATGTCGCACACGTGCATCCGTTTGCCACTGTGCGAAGTTATTTATAAAAAACCCACCATAACTACGATCTCTGAAGATTCTGTGCACTTAGAGATTAGGCATTACGTGAACCTTTTTTCGGTAAAGTCGCGGTCTTGTCACGCTACTCATTTTTTGCTGTTCTATTGTGTCCTAAACGCAAATATTAATTACTTAATATTATCATAATTTAGATCTGTTCAGTTATTTATAAATATTAAACGACTTTAAGAAAGGAGGAGGTTCCGAGGAGGATTAGGTTTTATTTTTACTTCATGTACGTTCCCACATAACTCCGTTATTTGTTAACTGGTTTATTTTTTTTTATTTGGAAGACTATGCCTCCTGTTTGCTCCTATTTAAATGTGACTAAAACATTTGTCACCCACCCCTACGGATAAAAATGAAGGGATGAGGAATATAGCTTTCTACGACTTATCTTGATCATTAAAATCAGTTATCTACTTTTTTAAAGTTCATTATCTATATAAGACATAAAGTACCCACTCAGCTACGAGAATTTTAATGGTAACTAGGTATATCTATAACCTATGGTACTATCTCTACTACCTATCTCATTACCACATAGTTAATCAAGTTCGATTAATAGCCTGTAAAGTTAGTTAGTTAGTTAATGACTTACGTGTTGAGTTATTAAAAATCATCTTCATTTAAGCTTGAAAGATAAACATTTTAAATTTACGCGCCGGCTGTCCCCGGCTTTATTATGATATCAAAACATGCATCGTCAGTCTTTTTTTTCATGTGCACGTGTTATATCTCGGTCTCATTCAATACACAGGATAAACTCGGTCCACATTGCATCGCCGGCATTGACTATTAAACACGTTTCTATGCACAGCACCGTATTTTTAAATAGTGCACTAAATCCATAGAGAACAACAGCACACTAAACGAGCCATCATCTATTTCATCTCTACAGTACCAAAGCCGAAGCGTGAGAGTTCAATGAGGTGATGCGGCAAAACATGTTTCAATGTGATTCTCAAATATGTAATTACATTTCTAAATAATGTATACGAGTGTGTCAGGTGTTCGGTATGCACGTGACGATGCGTCTACAATATCTTCAAAGGTTCGGTTCGGTGGGAGGGCGTGGGAACGTCGGGTGGGCTTGTAAGCAGCGTGCACGCAAATGAAGTGCAATTTCGCCTGAGGTATTGCGGCTGAGATCTCGCGAAAGCTGAGTGGGCCCCAGTAAGCGATGAGCCGGTCTCCAGTCACGAATTGTATTGTTAAGAATATTTCATTAGCATTTGCACTCCTAGGATTTCTCCAGAGAATCACCCAGAGAAAATGGATACCTACTTTATTATATGTTTTTGTATTGTCAGGAAAGCCGTTTTGTGGAAACTTGTTACTATCGGGACTCAACAGATGCGCTAGAGAAAAAAATCTCTTCTTAAAGTTAATACTGTTAGAATTTGACCCAATAAATCAACACTCGCACCATTGCAGACGCTAGAGAAATAAATATAGACAATCTAGTTTTTTTGCTGGTAAGAGGAACAAGAAAGCGTTAAAATTAACTTACCCGTGCAATACCTTTAAAAGAAAGCACCATTCGTCGAGAATAACTCAGGAACGTGTCGGGTTTAAAGGTCATCGATGTTACATTTATTATTTGTTACACGTGGTTGTGATGTATGGGGATGTAATAATATGTTTTCCTTCGTAGTAATTCGGGTCTATACTAATAAAACACATTTGGATTTATTCCACAACAAGATTGATGGAGTACTTATTTACTCTATCCAAATCGTCGAGAAAGTAACATCTGGGTATAATCCTTCATAGTTTATAGTAACCGCTTTCTTGTACAATATATCTCCGTAAGTGCTAACTATATTGTATAAAGTACAGTGGGAAATTAACATTTGGCTGTCTTCCTTTTCTTGTTTTCTTTTAATTTTGTTTAATAGGTAACATACGATCTGAAATTGACTAATTAGTGATAATTTAAGGTCATGTAAGAAAAGATATTACATAAACTATCAATATGTAATTAACCAAATATATGATCCTAAACCGAAAACCTCATTGTGAAAGAGGCCGTGAATATAAGTAATTATAAATACGTAATAAAATTAAAGATTCAAAGATTAAATGCCATAAAGCTAATATGTATAAGCACATATCTACGTACCAGCGAACCATTACTGTAACAGTAGGTGTCCGGATCCCTGTGGATTCTCTTTCGATTCAACTTGTTTCTAAATGCCCCTTAACGGGGATCTTAGTTATGTTTAGCGTGGTATTAATAAATATTAATTTATTTACATTCTGAATCTATGTTTAAAAAAGACAGGTGAATGCAGCAGGGCTCCCCAAAACAAATTTTAGAATGTCCGTAATGTTTCATGACGACCACAACCCGTGTCGAAGCTCGCACCGGCTTAGCAATTGAGGTTTATTATAATCGGGTAAAAATCAACTAAATAGTGTGTGCACGACAGCAGCGGAAACCCGTTAATTTAAACATCACCGAATCAGACCAAGCGATTAAAGTCATAACAAACTCTTAAAACACGTTAAAACAAATTGAAGCTATTAACCGCAGTTAGTGCAGTTATCTTAAAAGAAAACATTGACGTGAAACTTTTCACAGATTAAATTTGAGAGGATTAAAATGCAAATAACAGCCGAAAATCGTAATGCTATTTTATTGCTTAAGTTCTGATTAACACTCTACCACTGCACACGGTGCCCACATATTAAGCAAAATCTTAAACTGGATAATAATTTTCATAGATAGATATTTTAACGGGCAATGGGTGTATTATTTTAGTTATATTATCTATCTGCTTCATTTCTTTAAGCTATTACACGGGTATCTTCTTAACTACGCTATATATGAAATTATGTTTCTTTTTATAAGCGTGCAGCAACAAGTTATTAAAGACCAATTAATGTAATCTTACCAAGATTTAATGACATTCAAAATAAAAATCAATACCAGATGCCTTTATTGTTATCTTGATATCTATAGCATATAACTGTTCGATCTCGAATCTTGACGCCCGTACAAGACAATGATGTTATTAATCTTTCAAAGACTAAATTGATAGTATTAGACGTGGACATTTGTTGGAACGGATAGCAGTTATTATTTTTTACACACAGCAATGCAAGTAACCAGTTAGTAAGCACTTTTCTCACGCTTACATTTCTCTATATCAATTTCGCTTATGTATGAATATGGCACTGCGTATGCGTTATTTAATATATCGCTGCGTCTTAGAGGGCGACGTTTGCGAGGGTCCACTCAGTATTATGCCCCTACAAAATTTCCCATGGGCATCAAGGAGTCTGCTGATAATTGGACCCACATCCCTGAGGTGTTGTAAATCTTAATAAAGCCAACGACCAGACCCTAATCTACTGTCCATCCTTAATAAATTAAACGAATGAGCAAACATACCTTCTTGCTCCATGGAATAACACAGTATCGTTAATCTATTCAAGCTATGAATTTCTTTAACCTACTAACTTCAATATGCCTTATGTTCATACAAATAACTCTATAATAGCTTACAAGATCTTATGAAATAAAATTGTAATATGGGTATAGTAACAATCTTTATATATATAATTCTTCTGTGAGTGTGTATGTCACTGAACTACTCTCAAACGACTGGACGGATTTTGATGAAATTTTTTGTGTGTGTTCAAGGGGATCTGGGAATGGTTTAGATTCACAAATCAGCCCGGCAGATGGCGCTGCAGTCGGTATCTAGGTTATTTATCTATATTGATCCTAATCGCTTGAAATATCATGCAGGACAACGTCTGTCGGGTCCGCTAGTATTTATATATACTCTCGAATTGCTGTTAGAAATAAATATGTTTTAGTCAAAGAAAGGGAACTCCTGCATGAAATGTGCTTATTAATGAAACTACAATACAGATACGTATTGCCCAGCGTCGGTTATAATTAGAGAAGTCTGTAGACTGAGTTTAAACTCCCTGAATCAAGCATAAGTAGGTATTGTCAAATTATAACTCCAGAAAAAAATAAATTGTCATAAATTATTTAGGAGCCTTAAGCTATAGAAATTAAAATTACTATAACAGTAATAGCAGTTTAAATATACCGGTATTTCTGTTATGGTTATAAACATAGTACTATACATAAATATATCTTGTCCTTAATAAGTGTGAGGACTGAATGTACCTACAAAGAAGGTACAATATACCAACACAGACAACATTTTTTAAATCCGGACTCAAGAACTTACGATAACTTCTACAAAAACTTATACAATCTACACAATATAACATATAACAATATAACTATCGATAGACTCAGTTTAATTGCTGAGTAACAGAAATTCAATTTCTGAAGGATTTTTTTTCCGTTTTTGTAATCGCATACAGTTCACACAAGTTGTAGTGTGTCTTGTACGGCAACCCCTTTACAGGGGGGTTGAACTTTAAGCCGTCTGGTATAAACTGTAAATGTCAATGGTGGATGTGGCTAGAGAGCTTTCGAGTACCATTGCGAAACGGAACAATGCAGAATGAAGTGTATGGAAGTATGCGACTACTGCATTGCTCACGGTTAGCTGTACGATATTCGCTTGTTTACCCTACCATGTGGTAGACTGATTTATTATAGGCAGGTATTTTATATCCATTATATGCGTCACGTTAAATATGTAATGTACATTGAGTAGCTAAGGACTAACACGCAAGTACTTATAACTATCAGTAAATAGTTTCAAAACTACTGAAATAAGTAAAGATATATAGGATTATAAACGCCACACAATATAGAAAGCTTAAAAACTTGTAGGATTGAAATATATTAAATACTCTAAACAAGTTCTAGTTACAAATACCCTAACACAACGCCTTTTCAAAGGAAGTCAAAATATTAAAATTTATCAAAGTACGCAAAAGAGTCCTTAAATAGGTAGGTAGGCAGAGGCGTATCAATTGCTCACTTTTTGCCATAATTTAGTCCCACTTACGTAATAGTATAATATACCTAACGGGCCGATCAAGGAATCCAGGCAGAGATGCGGTGGCCTACTCCACCGAGAACCACGCGGCACAACTAACATTAAATAAGGCTAAACTAATGTAAAGTAAGCTGCTGGTACTAATGTATAATGTATATTATGATAAACATCAAAGTACAATAACCTTGATAAGAGCGTATTATTTAAATGATTACAAAAATTGTATCTATGAATACACAAACATCAACAAATAACTAAACTTACATACGAGTGTATGTATACGACATTTAAAGGAGTCGAGGTCATGTGAACATCCATTCTAAGAAGCACAGGCTTACACAGGCTTACACTTACAGCATTGTTGAAATTACACGCTTATTAATAACTTTGTGCTTGCTTATTAGATAAGGTACCACTAATACCACGATATATTCTCACTATTGACTCCCGAACATTATTCCACTGCTATCCGATTGACGGAGAAAAATTGTGACATCAATCAACTGTAATTGACACTTTTTAGTACTATGTTTAGTGTTAAAGACTTAGAGAGAGGCACACTATGAACGTATAAGTAAACATGACCAAAGTTCTTAGTCAAATCGATATTACTAAGAGACAGATTTGAGATCGATTTAGCTAAACGACAAATTAGCGGTTTAGTAATAATATATAGAAGGACTTGTAAGGTCGGACTGTTACATTCTTATGGCATGGCAAATATCTTTAGATACTTGCTTATAATGAACGAATATTACATTTCGAAGAATAAACCTTCTGGACCGGCGAAATAAATTGTCATAGAGAAGTATTCCAGAAGTATTTTGTTCACGTCTCGGTATAATGGCAAGATGCAGTCAGTACTAAGTATTTAGGCAGGCATTGCATTCATCACGCCGCAAATAAATCATGATCTAACATTGGTAAAGTGCGTAAACGCTCTGCGGTCACTCGGTATTTATGTAGACAAGCAAATGACCGCAATCAAATCACAATCAGAGTGAAAGCTTATATCATAAATGGGCATCTTGAGATCGCAGCACTCTCACAGTAACGCCTCTGTTGTTTACCAATGCGTTAGATGTAATTATAGATGTGTGTTCTTCGCTCACGATCACGACAACGACCTATCGAAAGCGTTACTTTAACAGTTACTAACTACCAACTAATACTAATGATGATGAGTTAAAAATCAATCAAATGCTCTCTATGTAAACAACAGTAAAGGAATAATAAATAAATATACAACAAAATGTTGTGGAATTACGGTCCATACCCTTAACTGAATGACTCAGACCTGGTTCCAACAATAACAAATATGCTACCCCAAAAATAATCAGGACGACCACAACACAAGTAATACACAACAGAGACGTACTCTGATTAAAATAAATAAAGGGGAAAGCAAATTTATTTAACGGCTTACAGGCTAGCCTTGAACCATTGAGAAAGGAATTATGAAACACGCACACTAACATTTTTCAATGTAAGTAAGTATTCATAAAGGTTTTATTTTTGAACTTTTAAACACGAGAAACCGTTATACTAAAATCTGCTTAAATACTTTACAATAAAAATAAAAATCGGTTTTGTTCAACATGACCTGAACCTGAACAAATATTTGCATTGTTCTAATTAAAGCCATTAACGTTTATTAACAGCCAAGACGTATTCTCATAAACGAGGCGTAAGAGCAAAAAGATTGAAAGCAGATGCGGTGATCATGAGTTTGGGGTCGACTGGTTGAGCATAGGAAGTGCGCATACGTAATTACAACGAGTGGTCACAATGAGGGGAATTGGCCAGTGCCTCGATTGTTGTGCGAGCGACGCCCGCACCCATCACCATTGATTGAATGAGCGACTGAATTTAACAAACACAAAAGGCCCGTAACTAGTCCGCGATGCACAACTATGTAGCTATTCATTCATTAAACGCCAACAAAAGTAGTCATAACTTAATTGTTCTGCTGTACATAGGTATATGGCAAAAAAAATGTCTGAAGCCTTTACTTTACACTTAACTCAGTTGAACTAAAGGTAAATTAGTAGTAAGTAGAAGTAAGTCTAAAATCATCTAACAAGAGACAGACCCCTGTCCGGATGTGCCAATTTCTAACTGACGACGACTTGACATACGTCACACCAGCTATCGTATTCAATTATCGATTCGACTTGATACACTATTATACTGCAGAGCTCGGGTTACTAGTCAATATCCGATAAATCGATTCCTTGTTAAACCTAAATTTTATATTTAGGTACTATTTATTATCAAGATCAAATCAGTACCATTTTTAAGATTACTTAACTTATCCCTCTTTTATGTTAAATGACAAATACCTGAAATCATCAAAACGAATGAAAACATCGGAAACTAATATAAAACGAGTCCAAGATGTCCCGGTGAAATTGATAAATGATAACTCCTGGGATTGAACGTTCCTTCTTCGTTGCAATGCGCTATTGCTCAAAAAATAAAGGGTATGATATAAATGTATTTCAATTCCAATATTTACATAACGTAATTGGAAGAGTAATAAATAACCGAGACAGTAATCTATATCCAAAAATGCATATTACACGCAAAGAATAAGAGGGAAAAGTGTTCTGAAAACATTTCGAAGCCATTGTCGATAGTGCTTAAATAGAAACATTCCACTTCTGAGGGAATAGAGAATTAATTTGCCAATAGAGCATGCTTTTCAGTAGACAAAGACGCTTTGACGAGCCCCCCTCGAGTTCTTCGACGAATAATACTTGTGGCCTGTTGCTGAAACTGTTTTATCTACAACCTTATGACACAATTGATGATGACCTTGTCAGTAACGGTAAGCATTGGTAATGAAAAAAAGTTTGAAGGATCAAGAGTAAATCAGTTCATAGGTAAAAATGAGATCCTGCACACTCACGATTAATGTAATTGAGATAGCCATCCACAAAATAATTATAATGATTAGATTCCTGGCAGAGCTCAGGGTGGTTCGGCGCCCGAGGCCCATATGGCCACCCACCTTGGCATCGCCTGCCCCGAATCTTGTAATTAACCAACGAGATCAATTTATTTTGATAACATTCGAAACCATTTAACTGGACTGTGTTTTAGGCATCAATGTGCTACATTCCTTCCAGTTTACAATATTATATTTTAAACAATATAATATTGTAAACTGCACAAAATACATTGTAATGTACTTTGTGCAGTTTACAATAGTAATGTTGACTTCTCTACTTCACTAAATACATGTATTGAAGTACTTTTTTTCAATTTACAGTAAACATTGCTTGTTCAAATTAATATTATTCAAAAAATAAGGAAGGAATTGTCGCATTTTTAATTCTAAATAACACTTGTGCAAAACCGTTTATTTTAATAAATCTATCGAAATAGTAGTAGTTTTTTAGTGGACTGACGTAGAGTCCTGAATGAATGCGACAAAAATGAAAAATATTGGTTTTGAACATGTTAGGGAGAGCAACCTCACCCTCTTTTCTACATGTCTATTAGATGAACGTAACAAATGCCCACACTCAGAATATGTCAATTAATGTGAAAAGTGAATGCACTAGTGACAAAAAGTAAAAGAAACAAACTAAATTACACAGATTGCTTAAGCTTGGTTATTATTTTATTGACTTGATGTTTAAATAACCAAAAACAAAAAACTAAGCATTTATATGACTCGTGTTTTAAAGACACATAGGTTTTTATTCTTATATTCGCTAAACCCAGGTTCTAGAATATTCTTTTTTTTTATTTTAGTTACTAATTAACCTTTTCATTGAGGGAAGTTATGTACATACATGATTTAGAACATCACACTATATTTCATGCAGTATCTAAGTACATGTTAATAAAACTTGGTGCTATTTAAAATGCAAATTACCTTTTAAATAAAATCTTTATTACATTTTTCCTTGCATAGGATAACAAGTATAGTTTGGATAACGTGTGGGTATTATATGAATTAATCGAAAATATATTATCCCGTTTGTCTCTACCCCAAGTACGTAAGTACAATTGTTATAGAAACATTACGAATTACGATGCGTGGAATCGGAAGGCGAGACCGGAGGCGCCCGGGCCGTGCGACAGGTCCCCGATTATCAACGCATTCTGCACGGTGGTCGTAACCTGCCGCCTGATACAATTCCACTTGACAACTACGATTCTACGTTATGGGAATTCCACGCGTGCCGAGATAGCCATTGCTAATTTATGAGAGATGAGCTTCTATAATGTCTATATAATATATGTTATGTCTATATATCTTCGCATGCCTATCATATGAAACACAATGTTAACTAGACGCATAGACACGCTTACAGATAAATTGCTTGGAATCTATGTGTTTCAACGTACCAGCTTTTAAGTTAATAAAACTATAAGTAAGTTACTAAAGGTATGAGAATCACACAATCATTACTATTTTTCAAGTAAGTAACATACATAGTTTAAAGTCACAAGCAAACAGGCGAAAACAAATTTGGTTTGTTTATCCATAAAAAAGTTCTTTCCAAGCTCGTAGTAACTAATTCATGGAACCATGTGTCTTCTACGTCCAAAAGAGTATTGCTCGTTATTATAAACCCTTAATATTTCAAACACATGAGTATCTATTGTTCAGAAAAAAATAATTAAGAAAAAAAATGAATTATGATGTGGAATACAAATTGGTTAAAACAATAACTTGGCTAAAGGTCTCTGTTAAAGCTAGGCACGTTCAACCAGAGTAAACAATTAGCGAGTCGTGATGGGAGCGACGGAGGCTGTCGGTGGCTCGTGACCGGTTGGACAGTAGCACGGTGCGGGACCTGTTCACGACGTCATGCTCCATTGCGCCACTAGATTTGTCAAGTGGATGCCATCGGTGAACCTTTATCGCAACATAGGCTGACTTTAAATAAAAATCACTGCGAGGCAAACCTAATAAGCATTGTTTATGACAGTGGCAAACATGTTCATGATATGAGGTATTTCGATGTAGCGAAATTTTATATAATACCACTTCCATATTTTAAAAGTTGTAGATACTGTCGTCGCAGTGACCGGAGCTTGTAGTCTTCGATTATACATGTATGTATTTGTATATATGTATATATGATCTGTATGTATCTGTAAGTACGTTTATATAGTGTGTCTAACGACTACACTTAAGTACCTATTGCCTAGTTCATAGTCTTAGTTTTTATCTTTTAATGTTTAAATGCACATACTTCCTGCTTTCTCTGAACTTTTTCCACTTTAAGGTTGACTGACAGAGAATGCCTTAGTTAATAAGTCCGCCTCTGCACATTAAGTGCATAAAGCTTACATAAATAAATACGTTAAAGATTGTATAAGAAATGTAAGAGTTGCTTCATGTTGCTTTTTGCTTATAAAGAAAAAGACAACTGCACTCTGGAAATATCTTTCTCTAGTGATGAGCTTATGTTAATATACAAGTAACAAATATAAAGTAGGAGTATCCACACTAATACTTGAATGTCACAAATAAAGTCAGTGCCAGAAAGTTTTGTAGCACTTAAACCACTCATAAAACAATAAACGATATTATGAATGAAGCGCATTTAAAAACTGTTTAAAATATA
Source organism: Tyria jacobaeae (assembly GCA_947561695.1). NCBI lineage: Eukaryota > Metazoa > Arthropoda > Insecta > Lepidoptera > Erebidae > Tyria > Tyria jacobaeae. The sequence continues at coordinate 13,061,335 of OX387213.1, read as the reverse complement.
ACATAAACAATATTAAGCAATTAAAAACCCAGTGAATAAAAAAACGGCCATTAACACAATTTTAACATCATTATTTTATGAAGACGTATAATACAACAAGAGAATTCACCCCAGCCGATTCTTTCCTATCATTATCTCAATTAGCCCTTGATAGAGACATTGAAAAAGGGAAATTAATAAAAAAAAACGGAACGGTTTTAAACAAAAAATCGTGCATGCTATTCCTTTTGTTTTGGAATGTATGTTACAGACAAGTATAGCTATAATGTTGCTTTAATAACGTGAAGACCTTTTAGATCAATAATATACCTAGAAACATGTGTTGTACATATACCCAATTAAATCCTTATCTGTAATCATTTACAACTGTCAGTTTTGGGATTGTACATTTTTTTTTATTTGACTTACCTATTTCTCTTTTTCGATTTCCACATCATTCCTACATTTCTCAAATTCATCAAAGAACTTGGTTTGTTTAAGATGAAGAACACGTATTAAGTAAACACATACTCTCACGTATATAAACAAAACTCCTAATGCATACACTATTGGAAATGCGCAGTGGAGTGAGTTGTGGTGGGTAAGCCTTGTGTAAACACTAAGCACTGAAATTTAGGTAGGTAAACTTCTAAAGTGAATGAAGAGATTGATAACTTAAAATCAGTAAGTCTTTAGAAGGAAAATTTTTAAAATTAGGGAACTTACCTCCGTTTCCAGCATTGGTAATCGTAACCCAGAAGTCGATGGTCTTTTCTGGCCCAAGCTCCTCATAGTCCCACTTCTTTTTAACTTTCACTACACCACTTGGTTCAACAGTAACCCACGCATTTTCGTCCCGAATTTTAAATGTCTCACGATCAGTTTCTTTTTCTAAAGTAAAAACAGCACGCCCTTCCACTTCACCATCAGCTTCCGTAAATTCAATTCTTTTCGTTGGTCTAACAGCGCGTGTTACACGTCGCTTTTCGCGATGAAGGACTGGTAATTTTTTGTGGTCACGAATTACAAATTCCAGAAAGACTCGTACAGGTAGACTTTTACGTGACGGGAAACCCGCATCATGTGCAATAACTCTCAGCTCAGTCTTGTGTCCATCTGGTTCACCTGCTAATATCAATTCTCCAGTTTGAGGCACTATAACAGCTAGATTGCTAGGTGTTTGTAGCGAATAATAAATTCGATCGCCATCAGCATCATAAGCATGGACTTGTCCAATGTTAGAGAACCGTTCCCAGTGAGCAGTGCCATTCGGATCATTTTCGTCAGTCGTTCCATTTACAGCAAAATAGTAAAGCTGTTGATCAAATACTGGCTCGTGATCATTTTCGTTAATTACATTTATTTGAATATTTAAAATCGCTTTATTTGCCCCATGAATATCTGTTGCTTGAACTACTAGCTTATATACATTCTTTTCTTCGGCATCTAAAGATTTTATTGTAATAATTTCTACATCGCCTTCTGTGACGACTGATTTAACTTCAGGGTTATTTACACTCTTTCCTTTTTCTCGCAATGAAAACACTGAGCGTTCGTTGCCTTTAATAATCTTATATGCTAGTGGTCCTACGTCAAGGAGGGCCATGGCCCTTATCGGTTGTAGATCAACGAGTGCTCCAGGTGGTGCATTTTCTGGAATTTCACCAATCAAACCATTTGACGCAGAGAAGTGAAGCATCCGTCGGCGATCCATAACTAGAAGGTGTATGGAATGGGCAGAACTGCTGTAGGGAGTCTGCTCTAATACAGCCAGGTTTATAGGCTGATTGAGTAATGGTGTTAAATCTGCTGTTGTCATAAGGAGTCCATCATCAAGAAGAGTGAAATAAGATGTAAACTCTGGGTCGAGCAGTGTGTACCGTGAGTGATTGCCGATGAAATGTTGAACAGCGTGTCCGGGGCGGACGTCATGGGGTAGCAGGGTGAAGGCGTGCGCCTGTAGCACCACGTTGAGGGCGCAGAGCAGCGCTCCGCCTGCCACCACAGTGTGCGCCATAGCTTTCGCTATTCGATCACTCACTTAGGCCACATTTCACACCTACAACAAAACATACTCGTAAATGACATACAATCACAATTTGCCAGAAAGATATTGGGATTTAAATTAGCGCATTACTTGTACATAACAAAGGATTGTATATTGTTTTAATACCTACTTATACGGTAGTTGATAATTTGGTTAAGGTTTATTTGTATGCTTACCTACCACACAATCAACTATTATTCAATTAACTACAATTTAGATTGGCAAGCGTGAAAACTGTACAGTTATTTGATAAATTTAATCAAGATAGTTGAGTTCCACAAATGCTGCATCCGTTCATTCATTTGGTTATCTATAGAAATCTCATGCATAATGTTGTATGTGATATTTTGATGGTAGCGTATGTTGGTTTGTACGAGATATTGGAAGACTTTCTGAGTTGAGTCGGCGGTCGGCTTCGCGGCAGGGCGGCGAGGCGGGGCACACACATGCGGAGCTTTATTTAGGCGGCAGGCGAACGCCGGCGTCTCGCGGCCCGTCGCCGCCGCCGATCAATACCCTCATTGCGCCGTCGCGCGACGCTCACCGAGCGAGTCTCAACTCTACACACGCTACAGTTCACGGCACCATCAAAAATTCACACTCTCATTTAACTGAATAAAAGCACGAGCCATTTAAACGAAACTTCACAGATATCCAAACGAATAGTGAAAAGAAACTAGTGCACCGCACCGATTGCACTATTCGAATTATAATAAAAATCAGTCAAACAATTACGAATGCAGGATTTTATGAATAAAACACTGTCATATTTTAATGGAACAGTCTCTTTAGATATTAAATGATATAATTAGCTGCGTTATTAGTTGTTTATCAGGCACAAACGTACTCATAAACATGTGATTCGAATGTAAACAATTTAATAAAATACAACATTATCGAATACTTTCACTCCCGAATTAAAGTTTATTTTGAATAATAATTAAAGAGGATTTTATTTAATGTTGTACCTACTTTGCGAAATCGTAAGAGGTTTATATCAATATCGTAGCGTTTGACAGATGCACGCCGATAAATATGCCACAGACCGAGCGCAACGACGTCAAGATGCGACTGGCTGACGCTGAATAGAGAAGCGCGGCGCGCGCGCGTATCGAGCGTACTCCGCCCGAGCCCCTCCACCCCCGCCGCAACAACCCCTGGTCGTCCCGCCCGGCTACTATAAAGCGTTTGGTTCCTAGCTTCTACGTGCTTCTACCCCGACGCGTGCTTCTACTATAACTGCATAACGCTGTCTATCAATAGGTAACGATATGACATTTAATTTTATCCTAATACCAGCAGATATAATCAATAATAACTATACATTCGAATATATGTATATATGACTATAATAAATTGGAAAGTGTGTTTGTTTGTTTTTATGTCTTAACTATTGAACCGATAGTAATGAAATTTAACATACATACATTACTAGAGTTAATGTTGTTGTGTTCGAGTATCTGTATCTCTGAGCTGTAGTATCCCTGTAGTACATACATACATATGCTCACCCCTGTATTCCCGTATGGATAGACATAGGTGTATTAAACACTTAAGCTTTGCCAATTACAATTTGGTCCCTCTAACATGATATGGGCCAATTGCCGTACATACTGTCTGATAGATAACAGTCCAATATCTCATAACTCAACCTTAAATACTTTATAATATTTTGAACTGTTTAGTAGTAGATACTCCCGTTTTTGATATCATAATTTAACCTACTACATAGCGTTCTCAATTCTACTGGTATTTTTTGTGTATGATGTTATGATTAAATATGTCACTTATAAAGTATAAAATTAAGTTATGAAAAAATACAGCTTTTTACAATTTATCAATAGCGGCATTGCAGACTTTATATACTTTTCAACCGACTTCAAAAAGGAGGAGGTTCTTAGTTCAACTGTATTTTTTTCAGTATTTTTTTTGTTTGTTACCTCAGAACTTTCGACTGCGTGAACCGATTTCGACGATTTTTTTTTATTTGAAGGCTGGTTTAATTTGGTCCAGTTCTGACAATGGCATCCATGAGATATAAGTCTTAAATAATAACAACAAGTAACTCAATATCACGCGAACCGATTTCGAAGATTCTTTTTTTATTGGAAAGGATGTCCACAGATTGGTTGTGCGAGGCAAAAAGCTTCTGGAAAAGCGCACAGTGGTGGAGTGCCAATCATCCAGGTAATGGGGATGGATGTTTTGTCGTGTAGGAAGATGGTGGAAACCTGCGGCCGGTATAAGTCCGAAAAATTCCTCGGAACACTCCCCATGATACAAGCCATAGAGAATGGAGAGTGAAGCTACATCTCTACGCGACGCCAAGATGTCAGTAATATCTTGACAATCGATGATGCGAGTCGCTCTCCGTTGACTGCGGTCAAGAGGGAGAAGTTGGTACTCGGGTGCACCTGCATAGAGATGAGAACAGTATTCCATGTGCGGCCGAATCTGCGCCTTATAAAGTTGCAGGCGGTGGGCTGGAGTGAAATAGTATCGATCTCTTTAGCACACCAAGCTTCTTCGAGGCTAATTCTCTAATAGTATTTTTTTTTACTATTTATGAAATTAATTTTAGAAATATAATAAAACTCAATAAGATGTATAGTACGTATGTTCAGTATTCATATTATAATCATAATTCATAAAACACTTGTCACCGTTCACTATCGATTCCAACTACCTCTTTATTCCTACAAACGCACTTGTTATAATGTCACTTAATACTTATAGTCCGGTAATTTTAGACATTTGAAATAACAAAAATTCCCACAGAGCCAAATTTTTGTGGGAAGCTTGGGTTCATCATCAGAAAGTAAAACTTGAAAAGTCCCCATCGATCCCATGTGTGCTACCAAAGTTATTCAAAGATCAAAAAGTCAAAATTGGATGTATTTTGAATTTTTCTCGAAAACGGTAAGTTTTATCGAAAAATTACTTCATAACAAATTTATAGATCTAAAAGTTCTCTACAAAAATGGTCCTAATGATTTTTTCTCTAAGAGTCACCAGTTCGGAAATAACGCGATTTTGAGAGTAAAGTTATACATGATATGCACACATTTCCACGCCACCTCTGAAAGCGTCCATAACGCTGGGGGAATTCCCGTCTTTGTAGCGGGTAACTTCCCCAGGAATCTCTAAATGAATGAAGTGCAAATAATTCACTCTTGTACGTCTAAATTTACATTCACTACGTTCTATTTACGTCGAAAAATAAACATTGGCCTCATTTGAAAATAATAAATTTCATTACGTTGATATTTAACAGTATGATACAAGCCATAGAGAATGCAGAGTGAAGCTACATCTCTACGCGACGCCAAGATGTCAGTAATATCTTGACAATCGATGATGCGAGTCGCTCTCCGTTGACTGCGGTCAAGAGGGAGAAGTTGGTACTCGGGTGCACCTGCATAGAGATGAGAACAGTATTCCATGTGCGGCCGAATCTGCGCCTTATAAAGTTGCAGGCGGTGGTCTGGAGTGAAATAGTATCGATCTCTTTAGCACACCAAGCTTCTTCGAGGCTAATTCTCTAATAGTATTTTTTTTTTACTATTTATGAAATTAATTTTAGAAATATAATAAAACACAATAAGATGTATAGTACGTATGTTCAGTATTCATATTATAATCATAATTCATAAAACACTTGTCACCGTTCACTATCGATTCCAACTACCTCTTTATTCCTACAAACGCACTTGTTATAATGTCACTTAATACTTATAGTCCGGTAATTTTAGACATTTGAAATAACAAAAATTCCCACAGAGCCAAATTTTTGTGGGAAGCTTGGGTTCATCATCAGAAAGTAAAACTTGAAAAGTCCCCATCGATCCCATGTGTGCTACCAAAGTTATTCAAAGATCAAAAGGTCAAAATTTGATGTATTTCGAATTTTTCTCGAAAACGGTAAGTTTTATCGAAAAATTACTTCATAACAAATTTATAGATCTAAAAATTCTCTACAAAAATGGTCCTAATGATTTTTTCTCTAAGAGTCACCAGTTCGGAAATAACGCGATTTTGAGAGTAAAGTTATACATGATATGCACACATTTCCACGCCACCTGTGAGGTAGTGTACTCGACGTGTTTTTTAGCGTAGTTTAGCCATTATTGTTATGATGTAAATTTCATGGGTTTTTTTCCGATATTTTTATCTCATTCACACTCTTCAAAGTCTACTTTAACAGTCATGTCTTCTTCGATTTCTTCTTCTTATTCCTCTTTCTGGATGTTCAAAAATTTTTCAAATGAAGATGAATCCTCTGTATCTTCATCAAAATCACATAAATCTTCCTCTGTTGTATTCAATTCAACATTTGAGCAAAACTGACCTCGGCAATTGTTACATGCTGGAGAACAAATTAAACCTCCTTTTTTGCAGCCACATTGCCACTGCAGCCTTTTTTACAATTGCAGAAAATTGTGCTCAGAAGTTGTTCTGGAGCGGGTGGTATTAAGTTTGGATCGGTACCAAAGTATTATTTATTAATTTCCAACACCAGTCTTCTGGGTTCAATTGAGCACCTACGTAGCCACGTCTCAACTTGATAATATACTCGATACAAATGTTGAATTGCTGATGCCGAAGTTGGGGGGAAGACATGATAGTTGTACTTATGTCTTGTTACGTGTATTTTTAACAAAGGTTAAATATCGGTATTTATCTATGCAATTAACTTTTTTCGGAACTCCATAAACAACATGAAGAAAGTGAATGCACCACCATGCAGTGAGGATGGTGACCACCACTCTTGGACTCCATTTATTGCTTACCATCAGGCAAAGTGGAGTCATTATGGTAGGCTTACAAATAAAAAAAAAAAAAAAAAAAAAAAACTGTTCGCTGTTGAGTTTTCGGAATTGTATATAATAGTGTTGTATACATAAGAGGGACACAAATAGGGTATTTTTACTTGTGTTGAGTACCTGACATTGTTCGTACGTGGCATATATGTGCATATCATGTATAGCGTTACTCTTACAATCGCGATATCTCCGAACTAGTGACTCTTAGAGAAAAATCATAAGGACCATTTTGTGTAAAATTTTCTGATCTACAATTTTGGACAAAAATATTTTTTTGATAAAACTTACCGTTTTCGAGAAAAATCCAAAAAACCTCAAATTTTGACCTTTGACCCCGAATAACGTTGGTAGCACACATGGGATCGATGGGGCCTTTTGAAGTTTTCTTTCTGATGGTGAACCCAAGCACCCACAAAAATTTGGCTCTGTGGAAGTTTTTGTTATTGGACTACTATTTTTATGTCTAACTTGAACAGACTATTAATCCCCTTAATATTTATTTTTACAAGGTAATATAGTTTTGTATTTAGTGTAAACCGTCATAGATTCAAATAATCGTGACAAGCCACGAAAATACTGTTACAACAACCGTTTATTATTATCGTGATTATTAAGTGGTACTCTACTGCTATTTATAAATCCGCAGTAAATAATTAAAGCATGCCTGGGGGTGGCTCCGACGATTGGACACTTTTCCATTAAAATAAGCAGTGGCGGACTAACAGGGGGGCGGAAGGGGCGGCCCGCCCCGGGCCTCCAGTCTGGGGGGCCCCCAAATGCCTCCGCGTTCCCCTGATCAAATCCTAAACAAAACTTTAAAAATGTGCTTAGTACCTACATAATTTCATCAAGATCAAAACACTACAGCCATCTAGACTTATTGCGCGGTACTTTTTACGATTCTTTAAACTTTGCTGAACGCGTCCATAACGCTGGGGGAATTCCCGTCTTTGTAGCGGGTAACTTCCCCAGGAATCTCTAAATGAATGAAGTGCAAATAATTCACTCTTGTACGTCTAAATTTACATTCACTACGTTCTATTTACGTCGAAAAATAAACATTGGCCTCATTTGAAAATAATAAATTTCATTACGTTGATATTTAACAGTTTATTCGTGTGTACTGATATTTTCGCGAACGGATAAGCCTTTTTTCATATTGCAAAGTAATAAACGCGATCTTATCCGTTCAAAGTAATTTCATTAAAAAGTGTCATAGTGTTTTTGATTTTTGTTGCAGTATAAAAGTAAATGAGTTAAGAGCTGATTTAGAGTATTTGGAAAAAGTAAGTTATTCTTTGTATAATATAGCCTAGAAATTATAATCCGTAGTCTCTAGTCAATATGCACCTACGAGTACATTGCTTCAGTTTAGTCCTTATTTTATACATCGTCAAATCAATAATGAGGATTAACTTAGCTATATTTTATAAAAGTTTCATATTTATCTCATTATTTTTAGTGATGAGGATTCAACCATCTGGCTCTCAGAAAAGGAAGTTAAAATAAACGAAGACTGAAGAGGCAAAGTCGCTTCCTGGTTCATTATCCAAATACCTTTCGAATTCTGAAGAGAAGGAAAGTGGCGTTACCGAAGAAATGATTAAACTGTTGAATCGGGATCTAATATACAAATCATTAAGACAGCAAACATAGGTGGAAAGTCTACTAAATGTGATATTATTAAAAATACTGAGCAAGACGAAGAATACGTCGCTTCTAACCTTGAATTCTTATCATCCAATGATGCTGCACATTGGCCAATACCTGTGCCATATCAGAATTTCGATTATCGAAAAGGGCAGTGAAATATTTCAAAACAAGGATGGACCTTTTATATCTGTAGAAAGACCAGGTGAAAGCACTAAGGGAAAACACACGGAAAAGTTAAAACACACATCGTTGTTTAACTTTGCCATGGTTTTACTCACATTTAAACGAGACTAAATATTTAAGGAAATGGATGCTATACCCACCGTCAACAAAGAAATTATATTGTTACTGCTACCGCTTATTTGCATCTCAGGGTGACAATCATACTAATAAATTTGTCTCTGGTTTTTGTCAGTGGTGGAAATTAAATCCAAGAATATCACAGCATGAATCGTCTCATGAACATCTATCAAACAGAAAAATGGAAAACGTTGACAATGGGCTTGAAAGTTAATAAACCTATTGATAAAGACAACTTAAAGATTATTAACAATAAAACTAAGAAATTGAGAAACATTTCGCATCGCTTTTTATGGGTAGATGTAACGCTATTCTTAGCCCAACATAATCTTGCCTTCCGAGGCCACCGCTTCGGAAAACAGAGGAAATTTTCTAGAATTAGTACAACTGTTTGCGAAATATGATCCGGTGCTGTAAGAGCATTGCTTAAAACTAGAAGAGGCTGCTGGTGGGTCAGAGAGAGTACCATCTTATTTGTCTAAAGGAATACAAAATTAATTTATTTAATGTTTGGGTGACGGAAGGCAAAAAAATATTGCAGATATTAAAATTACGGAATCATTTTTGGTAGCACTCCTGATGAAAGTAAAATAGACCGAATGAGTCAAATCATTAGATTTGACTCATTTGAGTTCATATAGAGAATGACATTGTGGAACTACGAGAATCTTTCTTGGTTTTTTTTTTAATGTCTGAAAAAGCTGCTGAGGATATGTCAAAAGACATTCAGCAACAGCTGGAAAAAGATGGCAATGCCGCGTCAATGTCAAGTGTCCATGGACGGGTGCAACGAAAAATCCGTCATTATTTTCGTCATCTACACAGAGATGTCAATTGCTGAAAGAGAAAACTGGAAAATAATTAAAACATTTATCGGTTACTCGCTGGAGCGCTTACGAGTCAGTGAAAGTTGTAAAAAAACATAGAGACTATTGTGAGTAGTTTGGAACATTTTCAAGATCCAACAAAAGCAAAAAATTGATTCAAGATCAGGAGCAAGCATGCTCCTGCCGGCTGTTTGTGATTTTACCTTTCTAACCTATATACAGTTCTGGCTTTATATACTACCTCCAGGAAGTAAATTTAGTACAACAGTATTTGCAGTCTCTAAAAATGACTCTGGATACAGGAATCACCAAACTAAACACCTTGAATGAGTATTTAATGACCGAACGAACCACGATTATAGACAATGCTGTAACTTTTGGCATAAAAAAATGCAATGACATGAACATCAACAAAGAGAAACGAGGAAGACGAACGACGTAAAGAGAACGATGTCGGGTGCATCAGCTCAGAATGCTGGATTATCAATTCAAGAAGAAATACGTCGGTCAATGTATGAATGCATAGACCGATTTATACAAGAATTTTCGACACGATACGGAGCCATGAAACAAATCAAATATATTTTTCAAATTATTGAAACAAAGTTTATGCTAGAAGCATTAGATAACGCTGTGGCTGTAGCAGTTGACAATCTGATACAAATTTATGATGAATTTGACGAAGGAGCAAGTTTCCCAAGAAATGAAAAGGTACCGCAGACATGTAAATCACACACCGATACGAGTATGGACGTTGCTGCCAAATGGAGAGCCAAAGAAATCCTTAAATTTATAGTAAAATGGGACTTCAGTGAATCGTTACCCTGTATATCGCTTGTACTTCAATACTTCTTGGCCATTTTCATCTCGGTTGAATCATGCGAGAGGAGTTTTTCGAAACTTAAACTAATTAAAAATTATCTTCGATCTACAATGGATCAAGAGCGACTTGTTAATCTAGCCGTGCTTTCAATAAAAAGAAAAATTTCCAAAGAAATCGATTTCACAGAAGTTATTGAGGAGTTCAGTAACTTGAAGGGACGAAAACACATAACACGCTACAAAAAAAAAAAAAAACTATCTTATTATTATTTTATCTATTTTTTTTTGTCGAACGATTCGTATTTTATTTACCTCATCCATATCCATTCCATATTGTAGGTATGTATGTTTATTTAGCCTTAATAATTTAATTCTAATTTAAATTTCACTTACCAGATTTTAACGAAATAAACATTAACACTTATTTATATTATATACATATTTATATACATACAAATGTGAACTGAATAAAAAGCTTGTAAGCTTTAAGCTTTGTAAATGAAGGGCCTCATTCAGCTTTGCCGCCCCGGGCCTCTGACGGGCTTACTGATAATAAGTAATTATTATTACATTACATATATCTATAAACATATTAATACGTGAAGAGAATTGCTTGTACGCATGAAATTCATGAAAAATTCGGCAACGAAGGAAAGTGATTTTTTTTTACACTTATTAGTACATAGAAGAAGTGAAAATAGCTTTTCTTTAAACTATATGGTTATAAATTTAAAAATTATTTAAATTGATAACGCCTACATCAGGCTACAGTCGTCCAGTAGGTATATATGTCGTACCTGTGAATGACAAAGTCATACAATGATAGTAAAGTTCAAGTTATAATGGCCATTAATATATAATATAAATTATTTTTAAATTGTTTACCATAATTTCAATTATGTTTAATATTGTTTAACATTATATGTTCATCATTATTATTTATAATTGTATGCTAATGCTATAAACGAGTGCTTGATTGTGCGTACCCTTGAACATGAAATATGTACCTACTTACCACGTTTTTCTTTCTATTTTTAGCTGGTATGGTAGTTGCTTTCACACAGAATTAGTTCTAATAAATGTGAACCCTGCAAACGTATGCTATGCTCTTCGTTTAAAAAGGTTTCAAATTTTTTGTCAGATGTTAAAAGTTAAATAATTTGTTTTGATACTTTTGCTGGAAATCTATAATTTTCTCACATTTTAACAACATACACAATGACTCGAACACGATAACACTAACAATACACAGAGTGGAAAAATATTGTTCGTGGATTACACATTGTCCTGATTGGGATTGGAACCCCGAACCCACGCAGTGGCGAAACGACCGCTTTAATCGTTGTGCTATCTGTGCAGTCAATTTGAAACTGTAACGATTGGGGATATGATACGGATAGTTTTGATCCTCAAGCATATCTGGAATCTAGCTCCTGTGAACATTACCAATTTGATCGGTGTATGTTCTGCGTGCTCTACCCCTACCGGCATTCCCATTAATGTTTGCCTTATATACTTGATATGTCATTCGTTCCGCATTCTTTCTTTCAATATCCTTTTCAACCTCCGCATACCCTCTTAAATTTTCGTCACTACGTCTTCTTTTAAGCCACACTTCTTCCGATTATCTACATTCCACTTTCTGTCAACCACTTCTACCCCATACATACTTCGCAATGATCTCATGTCTATTAATATCATTTTTCTGCCATACCCAACTCTCACTAACATACATTAAAGTCTAGGTCTAGGACGCCATTAAGAACTGCAAGTCGTGCCGTTTTCGGTACCAATTGATTACTTATAACGGCATGTAGTTATTGCTTTATTTACCCAATTATTTGCATTTGCTCTCCTTTCAATATCACCTTTGCATTTTCCCTCCTTTAATAGGAAACTCCCCAGATTTAAATTTATATTAATTTATTTAAATAAAAAGCACTGGCAAATCCCTTCAGTTTATAGAGGCACGCGAGGAGTACGCACGTAACTGTTGGAACATAATGGTGGATGAGCTAATAACTCAACTTAACGACCACAAGGTCTTCACAGGGGGCTATGCAAACGACATACAGACACAAAATGTGACCAAATGACATCTGCTTTAAAGGTCGTTGAACAACGGAAACGGAATTGTTTATATTTACAAACAAAGGTAGTTTAGGTGATCTAAGGTTGCTTAACCTATTCCGCATACGTCTAATACTAACAACAAAGGTCAAGTATTTAGGAGTCATACTTGTCAAACTCTTATGGAATAGACACCTAGACGCAAACCTTAATAAAGCCGGCATTATCATCTGCCAATGCAAGCGACTCCTAGGCAAAACCTGGGGGCTTTCACCTGGTTTCATAAAGCAGTGATAAGGTCAAAAATCACGTATGGTGCTATTGCTTAGAGGCAGAGAACTGTGTTTAGCACTGTTAGAAACAAGTTGCAGCAATTCTTGAGGCCGTCACTGGATGCATGCGAAAACCCCTACTGCCGCCCTTGAAGTGGCTCTCGACCTAGCACCAGGTGGCGGCTTTGGCAACTATCACACTGAAACATCTAAGTCTTTGGAATAACCAAGAGGGTCCCCATTCCATACAGGATTCGAAAACGACATATCTTCGAAAGAAGATATTGTATACACCTATATGAGGATGATAGTAACCACTCCGGCATAAATGAAGACCGGATGTACATGGACGCTTCGAAGATGGGGACTTGAGCCGGAGAGCTCTCACTAGCCCTAAACATATTAATATCAGGTGTGCTAGGTAAACACAGTTCTATTTTTCAATGCGAATATGTTGCACTAACCGAGTCTAAATGCGGAAACAGAGCCCATTACCAGGTAACGGACAGCTCCCCTATTACCCCCTGACCAGCACACATGGAAGCCATCTGTGTATTTAGTCTTTTAACTTTATTTATTATACTTTAGCTAAATGAAACGTTACACTACTTCAAATCAGAAATTATCAATTGACTATCACATTTCCATTATGATATGGACAGCAAAATGGTCCATTAATTTATTGTATATTTTTCCGTTTGAACCTAATATTTAAATGAAAAATCAGTTCAATAGATGGAATTGATACCCCAAGTTTTCTTAACTATAGCAAAAACTTTTTTTTATTTTTTTCCCCTTCTCGTAGTTCTCGTACATATCTTAACTAAATTGTAGTAACAAACTTAAAGTTTGAAATATATTTATATGTATTTCCATAAGATATATTTTTCCTTGCCGCTATGACTTATAATGAAGAAGACTGAGCAAAAATTTATAAACCTTGGTCTACCTACTCGACCCCACGCGATCTATGCTAATGAATAGGTTATATGAAGGGAACAGGCAAAGAACAGGGATGTCAAAATTTGTATTTATTGTGTTTTCTATTGGAGTTATATATTTGTCTATGGTAGTTTAATACCAAACCACTAACTTTGTTAAATAAAATCAGATGGCGCCAAAAAGACGTTATTGTTTATGGCCGAAACTAAAAGAACCGGGAATGTCCAAAATATGTCAATGACTATTGACTATCCTGTATAATATTTGTGTATAATCTATGCCTGTATACTACTGTAGTCTTTGTCCATGCCATACCGGCCATTACCAGCAAAGAACAAGAATTAATATTTATTTAAAAATACGGTTTTACTCACGTGTGTCTTTCGGGGATGCCCGACTAGTTTCGGTTTGAACAGACCTTTTTCAAAGAGTAAGACGAGACGACACACTCTACTTGTCTAGCATCCCCGAAATACACACGTGAGTAAAACAATATAATTAAATAAATACGAATGTGATTAACGAAACTTTTAATTTAAGAAGAAGAATTGTCCAAAATAAAGTTTGTGATTTGGGGGTTAGAGCTTCTATAAAGTTTGTGGTCTTGTAATTTTAAGTTAAAATATTTAGTTAACTTCGATAATGATGAAAACAACTGCATTTTTATAAATAAGTCTGCAAAGAAAAGAAAGAAGAGCGGTTTAACCGAAAATGTCATGAAAAAGTTGAGAGTTGCGACTTGCTACTCATGAACAAGGAGCACCTTGTAATTATTTAATGTTCAAGTGTTTTGAAAATAATCGAGAAAATATTAATTCATTGGGTATTGTCAGCGAGTATATTATATTTGTAGGGGATCACAAATGTTAAAATTGATTAACAAAGAAAAGGCAAAAGTTGGAAGACAAGACTAATTTTCATACAGCTGCATACAGTTATAGAATGTAGGAGGTGAAGAACGAAGAAAACAATAATACTATGAAAGAAGTGCCTGTATGTTTTAAATTTTTAATTGTTTTTCCTCCGTGGTATTACAAAAGGAAGGTAGAGCTGCAGATCAGAGAGGAAAACATGAAAGTTAAAGATAAACATTATTTATTTGCAAAACATGCGTAGGTACATAGTAAAATAAAAAAAAAAAACGAGATTCAAGTTAAATCATTACAGTTTAAAGGACAGTAAGAAAATTTACTTACCAGAAGAGTTGACTATAAAAAAATGTACAAAATGTTTACAGAAGAACAATATTGAAAAACTAGTTTCCTATGCATATTTTTAAAATACAGTACAACATTTCTTTTGGTTATCTGAGAATAGTCAAATGCAATGCAAACCCTGTAGCAAAATCTTAGATACTCAAAGAAGAAAAAACTGAGTGAATTAAAACAGTTAACAACTTTAAACAAGTTATTCTATAGCAGGGGTGCTCAAACGGTCGATCGCGATCGACCAGTCGATCGCGAGCGCTTTTTGAGTAGATCTTGAGAAGAAAATTTTTTTTAATAAGTAGGTAACTAAACTACAAAAATTTATTACGTAATAACACTGCTTGCGGCAAAAGGCGGCTTTATCAAAGGAACGCGCGGTACTTGTCAAAGAAAAGCCGCGTTGTTTCTAGACTAGACTGTACTAGACCATTTCGGGCGGCGCGTTTGACGGGAACATTCGAGACTTTCGTTCACGCCGATATAAATGTTGCGCCTGCAGGAATTGGAGTCATTCTGAATTGTAACTTGAAGGCGATACTACGTCGATACAAAGTTTATTATTAAATAGTGCGAAATGAGTGCAGTGAAGAAATCTAAAACGTATTATTTTAATAACGATTGGGAGGAAGAATTTTTCTTTTGTATGGTGAAGGATAAGTGCATTTGTGTTATTTGTCGTGCGTCAGTTGCAATACCTAAGCGTGGTAACTTAGAGAGGCACCATAAAACGGTTCATAAAAACTATGAAAAGGATTTTCCGCCACAGAGTGAATTAAGAAAACGAAAAGTAAGTAATTTGATATCTTGTTTGAAAAAAGAACAAACCATGTTCACAAGACCAGTCAAACAATCAAAAGCTGCTACGATCGCGTTATTTAAAATATCTCATATATTGGCGAAACACAAGAAACCATTCGAAGATGGATCGGTTGTGAAGGAAGCATTTATTGAAGCGGGTGAGACTTTATTTGGAGATTTTAAAAATAAAACAGAAATCATGTCTGCTATTAGAGAACTTCAGTTATCTCGTCCGACTGTCACAAGGCGTATTGAAGTCATGAGTCAGGACATCGCAGATAAACTAAAACATGATATCATGGAATGTACATACTTTTCTTTACAGTTCGACGAATCCACCGATATGACAGACACTGCCCAGCTGTGTATTTTTATTCGGATGGTATTCAATGACATGTTGGCTAAGGAAGAATTTTTGACAATCATTCCTCTGAAGGGGAAGACCCGTGACGAAGATATATATGACGTTTACATCAATTTTGTAAAAAACTACAAGCTACCAATATATAAATTAGTGTGCATTACAACCGATGGAGCACTAGCAATGACTGGAAACAAGAACGCTTTTGTGGCATTGTGTCGAGCTAATGAAGAATTCCCTTCATTTTTTTCATTCCATTGCATTATACATCAACAAGTTTTGTGTTCAAAAGTTTTAAACACGAAGGAAATTATGGGCATTGCAACAAAAATTGTGAATTCCATCCGTGCACGTAGCTTGCAACGGCGGCTCTTTAAGTTGCAGTTGGAAGATAGGGAGTCAGCTGAACACACTGATTTAGTTCTTCACACGGACGTCAGGTGATTGAGTCGCGGAAAATTCCTAGAAAGGTTTCAAGAATTATTGCCCGAAATAACAGCTTTTCTAGACGAAAGAGGTGATGACACTGAGATGTTGAAAAACGAAAAATGGCTGACTGATTTGGCATTTTTGACTGACATCACAATGCACTTAAACACCATTAACTTGGAGCTTCAAGGTAAAGGAAAAACTATTATTGAGATGATTAGCGCAGTGAACGCATTCAAAAGTAAATTGCAATCAACTGAAACATTCTCAATCAACTGAAAAGAAAGGATCTGAAACATTTTCCGTCTTTGAAAGCAAGGATTCCTCAGTTGAATTATGATACGTATGAGGCTGAATTATCAAATATTTTGGGACAATTCGAAATGCGTTTTTATGATTGCAGTAAATTGGCAAATATAGCATCATTTATGAGTTATCCTTTTTCATGTAAAAACATTGAGGAATTAACCACTGAAGTAGCAAGTCACTTTAATATGAACTCATGTTCTGTTGAAAATGAGTTGGTGCAGATTATATCAGATATACATCTCAAAGCTACAGCATCTGATACAAATTTCTGGTGTTTTATATCTGAAGATAAATATCCGAATCTAAGGCAAATCGCCCTTCAACTGACGGCAATGTTTGGGTCAACTTACTTGTGCGAGTCTGCATTTTCTGAAATGAAGATAATTAAGTCAAAATATCGCAATCGACTAACTGACTGACGATCATATGTCATCATGCTTGCGATTGGCACTCAGTGGTTACGCACCATCTTATGAAAAGTATGCTGAGGACATGCAGTGCCACGCTTCAAGATCCAAAGTCACTCCTTAGTTGAGTTTAACACCATATGTAACTCTTTTGTTTTGTAACAACGAATAAACTCGCAATTTTGAATAACTAGGAGTTTTTTCATTGATATTGTAGAGAAGAACTTAAGTAAACCTAACCCAAACCTTGACTAAGATACTGTAAATTGTGCGGAAAGCTAATATCTATATATGCTACGGTACACCCTACCTAGGTAGGTAGGGTGTACCATACACGATACACCTTAACTAGGTAGGTAGGGTGTATCGTGTATGTACGACAACCCTGTATCACACATACTTGCAGCCTCTCAAGTCGATCGTAAGTAGTCTAAAAATATTGAGGTAGATCGCCAGCAGTTCAAGTTTGAGCACCCCTGTTCTATAGTATTCTATAGTATATCTAACAAAAGCTCAACTAAAATCGGGAGGATTTTCTAGAAATCACTAGATATAAAAAAAAAAAATCTTCCTAATATTGAGATCAACAATGATTATTATAAAAGGCGATTATTTATGTAGACATTCAATATTCATAATTTGGGGATTGGAGAATCCTATTTCTATTGTTATCTAGAAACGTGCCAAAAAGGGTCAGATGAATTTGTTTTCTTTACATTTGACTTTATTACTAATCACATGGGCAAATCAATACACCTTGTTATATTTTGTGAATCCTGAAGAGGGCAAAATAAAACGTATACTATGCTGAAGTTCATATACACCCTCGTTCATGAATTAACTGGACTCAATAAAAACAACTTTTTCCATAAGAGGGAACAGCTATCTTCAATGTGAAAAGAATATGGGATTACTTAATCTGAAACTAACTTCACGACTGATGTGGCGACCTCTACATGCAGAGGACACATGTTAATTCCATCTAGCGAAGACAAGCCGATCGGCAGCAACGACATAGTTTTTTTTTTTTATATTAGCCTACCATAGTGACTCCACTTTGCCTGATGGAAAGCAATAGGTGGAGTCAAAGAGTGGTGGTCACCATCCTCATTGCATGTCTAGTCAATGCAGCATGGTGCAGCTTTTTCACGCCCCACTTAAAAGACCCGGGATCAAAGTGGGAAGGAAACACGTGAGCTGGTAGAGAATTCCAGGTTTATACCGATCGGCACAGGAAAGAAGAGCCAAACCGTTTAGTTCGGGTACGTATATTTTCGACGCTCAAACGGTGACTCCTCAGGACAGCACGTGTAGTCCTGTAGGAGAAGGGAGAAGGTGGGACCAATTGGAAGAGCTCATCAGAACACTCCCCGTGATGTAGGCGATAGAGGACTGCCATAGAGGCGACATCTCTTCGCAACTGCAGAGGCTCAAGAGACTGGGTGATCTCAGGACAGTCGATAATGCGGTCCGTTGCAACCGATCGAGAGCGTCAAGCAAAGACTGCGCATAGCCGTCCCAGAGATGAGAGCAGTACTTCACGCAGGAGCGAACCTGGGTCTTGTATAAAAGACACAGTTGCTCGGGAGAGAAGAACCGTCTCACCTTGTTCAAAACGCCGAGCATTCGCGAGGCCGCCTTGGTGACACTCTCGATGTAATCGCGCGGATTGAGATCCCGGCAAATATCCATACCCATGATACTAAGCCTATCCTGCAGTGGCAGTTGAGTGCTCTGAAGAGTAGGAAGTGGAAGGAATGGAGACTTTTTGGTAGAGAACGCACACGCTTGTGTTTTCTTGGCGCTGAACTCGACCAGATTCTCACAGCCCCATTGGGAAATGCGGCTCAAGACCCGGTCGAGCTCCTGTCGTTTTCCCTCAACGTCTGCCAGCTTGGCTGCATGACGTCCAAAATATCGCCCATGAACTGTGCTGTGGTCTGCATAACAATGTATATTGCCAAGAGCCAACATGTCATTGTTATGCAGAAGAAACAGCGTAGGCGATAGGATGGAGCCCTGAGGTACACCAGCGTATCTCCTGAAAGTCTGAGGCCGCACCGTCGCAGAGAACCCTAATGCGGCGCTTATGAAGGAAGGCAGCAACCCAGTTGCAGAGTTTGGGTGGCAGACCAAATGAAGGAAGTTTGGAGAGAAGCAAGCGGTGCCAGACCCTATCGAAGGCCTTGGCAATGTCGAGGCTGATGGCCAAGGACTCCCCATGCCTATCCATAGCCTCACCCCAAAGGTGTGTGACGTACGCCAGAAGATCACCCGTGGATCGGTTCGGCCTAAAACTATATTGCCGATCATTTAAGTAGGAGTGATCCTCTAGGTGGCGGATTAATTGGGTGTTGATGATCCGCTCGAGCACCTTATAGAGTATGGAAGTGACGGCTATAGGTCGGTAATTGGCTGGATCGGAGCGGTCACCTTTTCTGGGAATGGGTTGAACATTCGCTTCTCTCCAGGCCTCCAGAACAATTCCTGAAGAATAGGACAGGGATACAAGCGCATCAGTACGGGAGACAACTCAGGTGCGCAGTTCTTAAGAACCACCGACGGAATACCATCGGGTCCACTGGTTTTCCGGACATCGAGTGACCGAAGCTCCGCACGGACAGCCCTCTGCCGGATGCGAATATCCCGCATTGCGGAGTCGCAGGTCGCAATGGTGGGCTTGTGCGCGCCACGGTCGTCGATTCGGGAGTTAGCCGCAAAGAGGTCAGCTAGTAGATTCGCTTTCTCTTGCGGCTCGTGGGCCAGTGATCCGTCAGGGTGGTTCAACGGCGGCAGCGAAGGTTGGCAGTAGTTGGACTGCACGGATTTGGGCAATCGCCAAAAGTTACGGCTACCCGTAGGGTGTGCGACGAGTTCTTGACTAAACCGTGCAATGCGCTGGGCATCTGCTCTGATGTAAGCCGTCTTGCATTCCCTAGTGTCTCTGTTTAGTGCTGCTTTTAGGCGATCAATGTCTGGGTCACAGTGAGCGCGGGCCCGGGTCCATGCGCGGTAGGCCGACTGCTTTAGAGCAACGTCACGGATGCACTCGCGATTGAACCAGGGCCGGGTCTTCGTGCTGGCGACTTCACTGTAGGGGATATAATACTCCATACCGACAGTGATTTCGTCAGTCACGGCAAACGCACTTTGCGACAGATCCCTGTCTTTAAAGCAGCGTTGAGCCCACGGAATGGATGCAAAATAATCCCGCATTCCATCCCAGTCTGCTGACGAGTAGTGCCATAACCGCCGCCTTGTTACCACGGGTCGTGGAGCTGTAACAAGAGGCACTGAGGTCGACACCAGGCAGTGGTTGGAGGATCCCAGAGGGGCGAGAACCGATACGCTGTACTGCGCTGGGTGATTCGTCAGCAGTAGGTCCAGCAAAGAGGGCGCTTGACCCGTTATGTCTGGTATCCTGGTGGGCTGGAGTACCAGTTCGACGTGGGCAGTTCGACCAGCGTGGTCAGTTTTGGAAGATCCCAGCCAGGACTCATGGTGGGCGTTAAAATCTCCCAAAAACACCAGTTCGGCGGTCGGAAACTGCTCCTGCGCTTTATCCGCTGCTTGACTCAGGTGGTCAAAGAGTCGAGTTGTCTCGGAGTCTATGGGAGCGATAGAGGCACACGTAAATCCGGCTAGTAGAGCCAAAATCCACGTGGAGCCAAAGGATGGAAAAGGATGTGTCTTCTAGGCAGTGCAGACGGCGACAACAAACATCCGCCCTGACGAAAAGGCACACTCCAGCCCTTGCGTGGAAGCACTCCTCGAGCACGTAACCGGGATAGTGGAGGTATGCCGTGTCGGCAGGGCGGCGTATTTGTGTCTCCGTAAGCAAAAGCATGGCCAGCCGAGCCGTCTCGAGGGGTTGGTGTACGGCGCTGAGGTTTGCATGGAGTTCACGTATGTTAGTGAACTCCACCTCAAAAAGCGGGTTGGTGGGAGAGGAGGATGCCGCCGTAAGACCACTTTTCTTTTTTTGTGCTACCATGATAGAAGAGGAAGGGGGCGTAAAAGGCATGACAGTTATCGTGGCAATGTAAACTGAGACTAAAAATGCTTTGTCAACATGTATCGGTGAAGCATGACGGTGACCTAACCGTCGGACGGAAGAGCCCCTGTACCCTCCCGGAAGTGGTCGCCGGGTCCCACCATCCGGTCACCAACCGGCACGACGAGCCACTCCGAGGATTATGCGCGACCTGACGGGGCAGCCTCCCAGGGTGGTTAGCCGTGGTTGGGCCCCTCTCTATGCCGCGGGCGGCCAGCGGCACCACCGTTTCTACGGGTCTCCCTGGCCGACGGTTCGATCCACGCCACCCTCACAATGACTCTACAGCACTCCACTGTTCACACACATACCACGATAACTGTCACCCCTGCATCGTTGGGCCTCCGGTCTCTCACTCACCAGCGAAAGGACATCACGAATGTTGTCACTAAAGTGAAATTGGTTTTCTGTCTGAGGGTAGTGCTGTCCCGGTCGAGCCGGCCCATTCCTGCTAAATAAGTCAGCGTGGCTCTACTACCTAAAAAATTACGTATTACGATCCTGAATCACAAAATTAAAGTTCTAGCAGCAATTAGCATATATACAGTTTTATAGTACAGTTTAGTATTGAAGGATAGGATCCTCCTTTTGTGCTGAAGGGACAAAATACCCGTTACTCCACAGTATAAATTGTCTAAAGTTCAAGAACGAAACCATGACCTTTTAAAAGTCATTGAAATTTCTCCAGGAGAAGTTTTGATAAAATGGACTACTGACTGGAAATTTCATAAAAAATCTAAGATCAGGGAAACAGTTACCAGATGGGCAGGGTACTGTAGAGGGGTGTAATAAGAGCCTGCAATTTCTTTGCATTATCTTGGTTGGTTATTTTTTAGACAACAATAATTGCAAGGATTAGTCAGGATAAATATATACTGAGCTACTGTGTTATGCACTTCTCTTATAATTCAAATGTTTATAACTTTGTAACTTGTCTATTTGAAATTATGCTTATATCTTTAAAATTATGGTTGTCAAATAAACTTACCATTGTAAATGAAACAAGATGTAATGGAAACAAGTATTATATTAAAACAGTTATTTTATTACAGACTAGTATAAAAATAGCCAAAGCTACAGCACTGAGCAAAATTATTACATTTAAAAATAGTAAATAAAGATATATTTAATTATATTAATTTAACTGATATATGTATTATAGAACAGGCATTTTGCACTAAGTGCTAAAAATTATTGAAAACACTAGTTACCATAACACTTTTTCTAAATATTATGTGTGAACTGTTTTGGTCCCAGATTTTCACTAGTATACTTATATCTGATCTCCTTGATAGTCAACTGTTTGCCTTGATGTATTCTTTGTAAATGACTCCTCATGTCATATGATCGTGAAAATGATCGATGGCACACAGGACACTGTGTTTTTCCAGCATGTGAATCCTTATGTAATGTTAATGAAGTGGGATGTTTAAAACCTTTTGGGCACAGTTGACAACGAAATTTTGCCAGATCTGCATCTGAAACAGCATATACAAATACCTTTAATCATTTGCCAGTAATAGAAAATCAATCATACCTCAAATCACATTTTAATTTACAAAACAGCTATTAAGTCATACAACATTCAAATTCCATAATTTTTTTATGATATCAGTGTGATCAGTTAAATTGAGAGAACATATCGTTTACACTAGCTTCTGTCTGTAGTTTTCTCGAGTCTGTAGTCTGACTTGCAAGAATGTAGTTTTATTTTTTATTGCTTATCAACCAGCCTTGTCATTAAAGCAGATATGACAAAAAATAATTATTCAATCAGTCATGCATAACAAATCTTTAAATAGACATCTATTAGAGATGCTGGTAGTGGAAAAAAGGAGGGGAGAGAAAAGAGGGAGTTGGAAACCTCACTCATTGCGGGGAATCGCATTGCAAGTGTTTCTTCACAACCGGTTTCCTGTGAGGCTGTGGTATTGCACTGGTTGGCAGTGCCGGCCCATTCTTGCCTAAGCATGACATCCACTGTTAGCATGGACACCTGCAACTCAAGAGCCAATAGTTGCAGCCCACATTTGAGGGCAGTGAGGGATGAGGGGAGGGGAAAGAGGAGTGGGGGGAGCTAAGCATCCAGTAATCTCTCAAATTTTGGGAAATGTCACAATCACAACCAATTTTCTGTGAGCACTTGGTATCGCACCACTTGAACTGGTGCATTTGTGCCCTAGTATGGCTCAACCACAAAACATATTATTCCTAAAATACAAACTCTGATGTATCTCTTTTAAAATTGTAGAAAATGAAACCCTACAGGATAGGATTACACACATGATTATCATTACATTGAACACTAGCAGCCTCCTGCCTGTCCCAAATGATGCAAATAATAATTTAAATTGCTATATACATACCTAAACTGAATATCAGCAGATGACAGACTAAGGATCTATTTGTATTATAAAATATTTCATTAATATATTTTAAAGTATTGCACATACCTGTATTATTTTTTTCTGATAAATCCTCTGCAGATGTAGACTGTATATCAACCTGCATATCCTCAGTAGAGGCAGCTAATTTTTTTGTGTTATCATCAGATGCTGTAGCTTCTGGATGCACTTCTATGGTACCATTTTCTTGCTTTGGAAAACCTTTTGATGTTTGTGGAATGTACTCTTCTCTAGTGTTCTGTATAGTAGCTAAATTGATTGGTTCATTTGACAGGATAGGCACAATTTCATCTATAGTTCTGCTTGATTTAGAGCTTAAGTCTAGAGATGAATTATCAGTGATCCTTAACTGGTTCTTAGATGATTCATCTTCTACATTGTCTGTCAAACCTTTAACCTCTAAAATCTCCGCAGTTATAAGGAATGATTCTAATTGTTCCTGAAAAATATTTACCTCACCATGATACATAAAGTTGACTATCGCATTAAGGTCTTCGAACTTAAAGTTTCTGAATATAATCACAGGATGCTGGCAAGGATTCTCCTTGAAGATTTGTTTAAAATACGTGCTACAGGCTGATAATAACATTTTATGTGCCTTAATTTTACCTCCATCGCAACACAGAGTTACGTCCACTAAATCGTTTTCAAAGCGAAGTACATTAAACGCTTCTGTTACGTGAGATACGTAATTATTCCACCGTAAAGAAAACTGCGGTGCATTATTCATTCTAACTTATATATTTGCTAGAATACAGTGTAAATTATAGGCCTTATTCGTAATCTGCTTATCACTTTTTAAGAGTTTCGATAAGACTAGGGTTATCCTTGATATTTCCTAAATAAAAACTCAAGTTTCTCTTTCGTTTACAACAAAGTTAAATTGTCAACAACTGTCAACTTTATTATCGTCCAAGCAAGATATCATGCGTACAGAAATGTATATACTTTTAAATTATCTCTATGAATGTAATTAATCTGTGGTAATTTTTTATTTTTAAAGTACCTAATGTTACTTTTCTTCAGAATTACTATGAATGAAACAGTTATCATGCCAAATCAATGAACAAAAAAATGTCAGTTAAATTCATATTACAATAGTACAAAAAGTTACATCAACTTTTATAAAATAGCTATCACATATTACTCCAAGAATTTGTATTGATCAGCGTTGGTTTTAGATATACAAATTAATACGAAAATGTATAAAAACTGTTTATAATAGAAACGCCATAATATAAATGTTATCTTTTATTTACTTATCAATATATAATTCGCTTATATTAAAAAAATGAATTAGTTCCTCCTAATTAGATTATAACAAGCAATTATAAACGCATGCCATTATCTTAAACAAATAATATATGGAAATTAAGCTGGAAATATGAAGTGGACCTATTTTACTATATGAACATTACATTATACAAATATACATAAAATCGACACATATTTTACAAAAAACACTTTTCTTTTGTAATTGTATTGTATTTCAAAATGTTTCATGTGTGACGTGTACACAATCACTTGTGTAAGTGACTTTCCGTAGTGCAACCTCCTTTGAGGGGCTTTTTTTAATTCGCTTTACCTGCAAACTAAATCTATTTGTGGTTCTGTTCTCTGGTTCTGTTCTGGTTATTTTACTTCGTTCCAATATTATAACTAATGACATTTTTTGCATATTATCCATGTAATAAAATAGTAGATATACATATGTATATGTATATATGATAAGAGGCTTCATATAGCTGTCGTTATATTTCATCAACATACAATTTGTAATATTTCTCCGTAACTTAATCGCCATACAGAATTGTCCTGACGTTTAATCTTTAAACAATTAAAATAGTTAGAACCAATGAAAGACACTTGTATTTTGTACTCATACTAAGGCAAAAGTACCTACATACCAATTATTATAAATTTGTAAAAACAAATACCTTTTTGTGCGAGACATAAATGGCCGTCAGCTCAACATTGTGCTACTACTACTACTATTATGCTAACATCTAGAGTGAAAATCACAGGAAGGAAAGTATTTTCATAAAATATCGTAGAAAAGCTTCATGCGAACCACGAACATGCGTATTATTTATCAACTCCGAATTAGAGCTAATTTTCTTAAGTGATCGTATCTCCTTCGCCAATTATTCATATTTTTTATCATCAGTAGGAATTTTTATGCACTTCTGCTTCCCTCTTTTCCTTTAAAAACTCTACTTAATGCGGACCTGTGAATACTAGTTACAGCTGCATTGAAGACGCATAGGATCATTAAACGCTACATGTAAGTGATTTTATCTATATATGTATATGTATATTCTCATCTCCTCATCACATTTATTCATTAATCAATAGTTTGGATAATGTCGCAATAAAAAAGATACTTAGTAAAAAGTAAAAAGTATTATATATTACATATAATAATAAGGAATATCTATTCGATATCCTAATAAAACATATTTACGAATGAGAGCAGAGTTTAATCCCACTTACGAAATAGCCGGCAAGCCTATCGTCGGCAAACGGACACTATATAACTAAATACTGTCTGATAGATATTAAGTCAAAAACCTTTGTTGCCTGTTACGACACCCATGGGCCGATTATTAGTCACATAATTGCAAATAATTATTTATAATTTAAGCCGCTCCATTATGACTAATTCCTTTGTTTTTGATTTCTTACAACAATAGAATATACTTTTGTTGTTAGAAATCAAAAACAGTTTACAATTTTATACGTAATTATCTTTATATATATAATAAAGGCCGGCAACGCACTTGTGACTCTTGAGTTGCGGGTGTCCATGGGCGGCGGTAGTCACTTACCATCAGGTGACCCGTCTGCTCGTTTGCCCCCTATCGCATAAAAAAAAAAAAATTCTTCTGTGAGTGTGTATGTCACTGAACTACTCTCAAACGAATGGACGGATTTTGATGAAATTTTTTGTGTGTGTTCAAGGGGATCTGGGAATGGTTTAGATTCACAAATCAGCCCGGCAGATGGCGCTGCAGTCGGTATCTAGGTTATTTATCTATATTGATCCTAATCGCTTAAAATATCATGCAGGACAACGTCTGTCGGGTCCGCTAGTACTTAAATATAAATAATTACGCAATTGGAAATAAAAACAAATAGTATTTGATATTAATTTCAAGTACTCACGGGATAACCGTTCTTTCAACGTTAAGCTTTTAAAAGCTAAAATATACAAGAGTGGACTTTGCTAAAATCTCTTTAAAATCGGTCTATGCATTTGTTTGGCACAGTTCGAAAAAATCGAAAAGGGTTACCGAAAGACATTGTTTCCACAAAGTAGCAAGAAGGTGGATGATAGCAAAAAAAAAATGACGGAATATTGGTTTTTAAGTGGAAAGACAAGAGACGTCATCGCGCTATCATCCAAACATTCAGTTGGATTTGTGACAGTCCGGAGCAAACGAAATAGGCGAAAAACTGCTTTGAAATCATCAGTAAATACCAAATACAATAAACACAAAAGTACAATTGACTTTCCTAAACAGAATGGCATTTACTATAATCCATCAAGAAGAAAAGTACGTTGGTTTCAAAAACTGGCTATTCAATTATTTATTTATTTAATTTATTTAAAACATTTTTCACTACCATATTGTACAACGGTGGACTTAATGCTACAGGCATTCTCTACCGGTCTACCTTAGGATTGTGTAGAGATAAGTCACAATGCACTAGAAATAATGAAACAGAAATAGAACGCAAAAGTATTCGTCTACCTATATAGTTCGTCCACAGCTTTAATGCGAAGAGGAATTGTTGCAACCAACGCTGCACACTCCACAGGCGTAATTGACTCCCAGACAGCGAAGAGTTTAGCCTTTAAGTCGCTCTTCGATTTTGATGGATTTTTACGGAGAACTTTTTTCATTTTCCACCATAGGGTTTCGATCGGCGACAAGTCCGGGCTGTTAGATGGCCATTTGATTGTAGGGATGCTTTTCGCCAGTAGCCATTTCTTTGTTGTCCTTGCAGTGTGGCAGGAAGCACCATCCTGTTGAAAAATGAAGGAATCTTGATGCTTAAGTGACGGAATAGACCTGGGAAGTATCAAGTCTTTAGATATTTGGCAACTTGATTTGCCAGCATCGACCCCACAAACTATTCGCTTTCGAAGCTCTTCACACACGGGTTTGCCACGACCAATTTTTATTTGAAAACTAATGAAAAAACTGATATTTTCAGAATTTGTACTGTCTCACTTGACAAATGACAAAGAATTACTTTTACAAATTTAAATTATGCAACATAATTGTACAAAGAAGGAATAATTTTATTTAACTCACCGATAGACGAACTCTTTTGCATCGATTAACAATTAGACGAACTATTTAGCTTATAACTTCTTCGAATTTAAAACAGGATATTTATAAATTTAAAAAGCTAAAATAGTTTATTGGTTCATAACTAAAAAATGGCATAAGTAACGCGACATGTGATAGTAGAACAGCTTAATATTTTATATAGATATACAGAAATAATGAAGTTATAAAAAATCAAACATACCTATTACCATACATACATACATATAACAATGATATACATGATGACACACATACAAACATACCTATTACCATACATACATACATATAACAATGATATACATATAATTAATTATTGTTGTGGTGGTTCTGCAGGCTTATATCGTATAGTAGAGTATAGACTAGACATCGTGACAAACAGTGTTAAAGGCATTTGAAAAATCCACCAAAGCCTATACGGTAACTTTGGAATTTTCAAAATCCCCGATCATAAAGGGCTTAGTAAATAGTTGCGATATACGTATTGTGATAACTACTTGTACACACAAGCCTCCAGCACTTTCGATAGAAAAGGAAGAATGGAAATTGGTCGGAGATGATTTAGCAGGGAAGGATTCGAGTTATTATAGAGGGAAATGACGAAAGCATTATCAGTGAAGGCAATGTGTCCGAGTCAAGAGAAAAAATCACAATATATATATAATGTTTGAGGATAGGGGTGATCATACGTCGGTTAATGTCATCATTTCCCATTGCGTGAGGTGTAATTTGAAAGGATTATCTTTGTGACGTCATCTGGTGCAACTGTAGAAAACTGAAAAGATTTTAAAAACTAGGGAAAAGCAGAGGTAAAGATAAGGCCCAACCAAGTATCACGTCCGTCAATGTTGTGATGAGTGGCTTATAATGGTAGCACATGCAAGTTAGATGATTCGATATCCTGGAGGAGTTTAAGGGAACGAACGTCGGTATTGAAATCGCCCATAATGATATGATGAGCGTACTTGGGCCCTAAAGATTCAAGTATTGTTTAAAGACTGGAGAAGTAGTCAACTGTAGGGGGCCATTAAACAGCACCCTGGACTGTTTTTGCTCCCTGGATGCAAACCTCAAAGAAGAGGTATTCCACTGAGGGGTTGATTGAAGGTTTAAGACCTAAGACTTTGTATGAAAAGGAGCTGTGGAGGTAAATAGCAACACCTCCGCCTCTCCTGTCAAGCCTGTCGTTGCTTAGAAGAATGAAACCGGGGAGTGAGTACGCGGTAGAAGGTAAATTAGGAGTGCAGTTTGGTGGAGAAGGCCTCAAGTAAGTCAGCGTAGTCAGTCTTTCAATGCTTTGAGCGTTAACGTGACAAACATTTATAAGGCATTTAACTTGTTGGTTAAATACCTGTTGTCGTTGTACTTGTTAATCGTCAAGTATAGTGGTTACCGAGCTAAAGCTATCTTCACTTGAGACGCTAGCAGAATCATTTGCAGAATAAAACGAGTCATTATCAGAGAACATGGGAAAACTAGTATACAATTAAAAAGCTATAAATATATATATATATATATATATATATACATATATATATATATAATGTAATGACGTTACGTATTATAAATAAAATATCAAATAAAATTAACTGGAACACGTTTATATACGTACTTAACATATATCTACACCACCCGCCATCTGTAATCCTTACAAAATAGAGACAGATAGTAAAAAAGAAAGAGTTGAAACGTCACATAGCCAGTTTTGACATTTCTAAAAATCTAAAGTCAAAAGTAACATTACTTGAGCAGCATAAGCTTTCGCTGTCCGAGTTCGGGATCACTCTCTATGCGAGTGAGGACTCGAGGAAGGCACCCTTGACCATATCTTTTTATCCTGCCATAAACTAATCATTCCTCTTTATGATCTTCTCCCTCAACAGATATCTGGACCTGTTAACTTGTCCCATCTCTATTAACTAAAGTTAAGACTTTAGTTAATACCCCACTTGTCAAAATGCTTTACAAATTCATATCGTTAAACAAAATCCATTTATAGTCTTTTCTTGTGCATTGATGCCCTAACCATTATTATTTTATTTTCTATCATAAAATTTTAACCATATTTCTAATAAATCAACTTTCCACCTTAACGTTGGCAAAATCATCGGTAAACGATGGAGCCATTGTAGGAAAAAAAAAACCTGTCGCTGATATTTTAAACTAATACTAATAGTAGGTCATGTCGGTTTCCGACCAACATGGCGATCATATTTTTATAGACTGTTTTTTTCTCTAGAAATACTTGACATTGGCAGAATCTCTGCGTTGAATATTCACGCGAGAAAGAGTCCATAAATAAATAATAATAATAAAAACTTGACATTGGCACAATTGTGGTGACATCTCCACAAAGGTCAAAAAATAAGAAGAAGAATACTAATAGTACCTACTAATAATAGTAAGTTATTAATATAGAACCTAAATAGAGAGAGAGAAAAGCATCAGTTAACATAAAGTTTAAATCTATTGTTAATAATTCTGGATGTTTACATTTTTATATAAAAACCACGTATTCCCATCGCACGTATGACATTGGCAGAATTGTCGACATAGGCATAGTTTGCCATTCAATAAATTTAAAAAAAAACAATAATTACTGTTCAAAAAGCTACGTTTAAACAATACCTTATAAATATTATAGTCCAGGGATGTTGCGGATGCATATATTTTCACATCCGCGGATCCGCGGATGCGGATCTTAGGATATTTTATAAGGACTAGCATCTGCACATCTGCTCACGCTACCGACCCCTCATAAACCTGGGCCCTAAATCTACTATTTCAATTGTCAGTTTCTATCTTCTATAATTACTTTTCGTTAATCGAAATTTCATGAAAGCTATACTCTTCTTTGTGCATCGATTTAAGATGATTTTTCAAAGACGGGGTGGCCGGCCCTTGCGTGAGTAAGTTTTATTGCATATTTTATAATCAGACTCCTGGTTTTGTTCATTTGGTTTAAAATATTTAAAATTTCACTTTGCGTTGGTGGTTACATTACAATAATTTTCGATTCACTTTCAAATAGTATATATTCACAATTTCACAATAACACTCGAAACGACAGCAAATATGATAAGTGTAACTAGCTAAATACATTATGACTTATTTACGAAAACAAATTATACATATACAATAACAAACGCGTTAAATCTTTGCACCGAACGAAATCTTCGTTACTATTGGTAATATACACGTGCATAGCGCTCGCGGACGTCACCGGCTCCTCCTTTTTTCTTTCTTGTCGCGACTTGTGGTACATCTACATCCGTATGAATATCCGCATTGATTATTGCGGATGCGGATGCAGATGCAGATGTTGAAATCGATGCGGAAGCTCTGCAATTGCGGATGAGGATGCGATTATTCTCAACATCCCTACTATAGTCATAGGAAGTAAATGTTTACTGCCCTATTTACGTGAAGTCGAGTTACCAGTTTACTTGGATGCAGTTGCTGTATCAGCTGACGTTTTTAGATGCTTCTCCAATAGTAGACCCAGCTCCTCCATGAATGTTACTCTATGGTGACAGCCATCCGGAGCTTTTATGATAACTGTCCTATGTCCTATGTCCTGCATCCAGACAGTCCTCACTCTGACGAGCCTTGCCGAAGACCATCTGTTGAGTCTTTATTAAGAACTCCCGGACTAAGATGGATGTGCTCTTTAAAGTGGACTTGGCTTTCCAAATGGAAGATCTTAGTTTTTCAGTTGCAAAACGTACGAGAATAGACCGGAGTCGGTCTCTGCTTAATGCTCCACTCCTATAGCAGACACTGAAGTTACTGAAAGCGATGTCCTCCATACCTAACTTATTGTTAAGTAAATTTATCAACACAGTGGAACATTCTTCAATTACTTACTTTATATATTACTTCAATTACTGCTAACTACATCTGTCATAGACGCCTACTTGATATACAAGTCTCATAAAGAATTACAACAAAAACTAATACAATTTCAAAATTTCGGGAGATCCTATGCATAGAGTTGATGGACTTACAGCAGCGCCGTGCTACCAATCCTGTCGTAAAAAACATGAGTTCGGAAGAGGCGATATTTTGTATACGTTGACGTAGAAAGTGTACCATCTCGTCTGACGCGTCATTATGATCCCTAGAGTACGTCGGCTCTTTTGAACACTTACTGTAGGTACAACATTACATTCCGGGTCGATATGTGTAAGATCGGCATTATTTTAATGTCCCTATATACATACTCTTTCTACATAAACGGATCAGATATTTGAAGTCATTCAACATCAACATAGCGGAAAAGGAAATGAAATGATTTTATTGATCAATGTTTAATAATAATTTATGTAACTTTATGAATTTGTTATATGAAAAATGAGTACAACGTTGTTTGTTGTAGTCGGGCCTCCACCACATTTGAGAAATATGTGGCTTCAGGTCAAGTGACTATAATTCGATTCTACTCTTTTTTATCTATGATATGGATTAACCTATTTCGTTCTAAACCCTATTTCCCATCTATATTACTATACTCTATGCTGTTTTCTATTGGCACTATTGGCAGTACTATGACTGTCAAAATATTCTTTGTCCAACTCCAATGTTAATCTGAATCTGAGTTTATTTATTTCTTTATCTTGCTATATTGGAGTTTGATTGAGTTATATGTTTAATAGTACGAACTAGATTTATGTTCTAGTAAAATATATGTAGTCTATAGAATACAGAATCAACTGTTATTTTACAATTGTATTTACTCGAAAATGGTAGGACATGCACTATTTTAGTTCATTGAGCTTCATGAATGAAGTCCAGTAGTTTGTTTAAAAAAAAGTTCTTTCACAGCACGGCAGAGTAAAAATTCGGACGACTGAAGAGGAAAAAGCAAGGAAAGAAAAAGAGCGTCAAGAGAAACTCAAAGTTTTCAAACATGCAATGCAAAAGATCCAACATAAAGTATGTGTGTAACATTTATGATAGTTTTAAATCTTTTGAATTAATACATTTATTTTATATTTTTGTAGAGGCAAGAAAGTGAATTTGATAAAGACCTTTTAGATCTCACAGGGAAAGTATTATCATCAAATCCTGATATTTATACATTGTGGAATATAAGAAAAGAGATACTAAAAATATTCAAGTTAGTATAGCTAATTGTTTCATCATAATACAGTTGCTGTCTATATTCTCATGTTGAACTTGTAACCAAACTTAAAAAGGTATATAATCTATGGGATCCTTTAAATTAAACTTTCTCTATCACTTAACTTGAATTCATTACTATTAAACATTATTATAAAACACTTCTCTATCACTATCTAAGAATAAACTTTTACATTACAAATTACAACATCTTAACTTGATGAGTTTCAATACAATACTCCCAAGAAAATACAGTGGTAGAGCTATGCTTGGACTGGTGTGATACCACTGCCTCAGAAAACCGGTTGTGAAACAACACTTGCATTGCATTTCCCCAAAATGAGTGAGGTTTCCGGAGGCCCAACTCCTCTTCTCCTTCCTCTTCTTTCCCCCTCACCTCATTACTCTCTTGTTCTGCTCCCCGCATCCCCCATCCCTCATCACCGTCTAAGACGGACAGCTCACTTACGACTTGAGTTGCAGGTGTCAATGGAGGGCGGTTGTCACTTACTATCAGGTGCCATCCCTGTTCATCTTTCTTCCCACAGCATAAAAAAAAAGACGTAACTCAATGATCTTCAATACTATACTGTTTTTGGCAATGCAATCGATCTGACATAATAATTTAATTTTTTTTTTACAATTTCAAAAACATTAGACATATATAAAATTTACTTGTAAGCTGCCAGCAATGCAAAGGAGGCTTAATTCCATAAAACCTATAAAATTCTCCACCAACAACCACCTTCCAATCCCACTTATAACATGGAGTCATTTGAAGGATCCTTCCAATGCAAGGGTTTTATTTACACATTAAAATTTAAACATGTAATTACTTATAGAATTGGAAAATATGAACTAAATTCATATTTTAGCAGTGACTGCGTCATTTTCTTATTATTATTATATTACTTACTTATATTAATACAATATTAGCAACAGTAATTCATAATTGCTGCTGCTGCGGCTGTTCAAACTGGATTTGATTGGGCCTGTTGGTCACTTGACCTTATTACTATTACTCGGAACAACTATTTGTGGATCATCAGAAGTTTTTTTCCTGTGTGGGAATCAAACCCACAACTTCTCGACAGCATAAATTTTTGTGATCTAGAAACAGTTGTTCCGAGTGTACAAGAGTTATAACTAATGCTGGAGTAGTTTTAAAAAATATATTACTTTCGTTTTTTTTGTAACAAGATGTTAATATATATTATATTATTATTAGTATTAACATCTTACAAAATAAAATGTTTACAGAAAAAATAATGAAACTGAAGAAGAGCTATCACAGTTATATGATGCTGAACTTCATTTGACTGAATATTGTTTGAAAACTAATCCTAAATCATATGGTGCTTGGCATCAGAGGGAATGGGTGCTAACTACTAGAAGTGATCCTGACTGGCAAAAAGAACTTTCACTGTGCAATACATACCTGAAGCTTGATGAAAGAAATTGTAAGTTTGATTTTTTATTACTAAATACAGGGACACATTACTTTGCATTATTAGACTTTTCAATAAGAGAGCTGAAGAAGAAGTTTGAAGACCCTGGGATTAAGAAATTGTGCTATTTCACACTACCAAGGGAATTTAATGCAAGAAGTCAATTATTAGTATTGATATTAACTTGATTAATAAAAAATAATAGTATCTTAATCTAGTAACAAACTTATTAAAAATTACTAATGAAAATTATTTTAAAGTGCTTATTTTGTTAAATTTAATTTCCATTTTTAGTTTTTAAGTGTATAGCATGTCTTGTTACAGTTCATACATGGGATTACCGGAGATTTGTTGTCAGTAAATGCAATCAATCTCTAAACAATGAATTTGATTTTACAACCGATAAGCTGTATGACAATTTTTCAAACTATTCAGCTTGGCATTACAGAAGCAAGATTTTAGTGGAACTATATCCAGATTTGGAAGGTAAAATACAATCATACTTGAAGTGAAAATTACTTGTATTTATTAACAAATAGTAAATAAATACAATTAATTTTCTTTTCCTCTGTTTTTGAAGATTTTTCATTATTTTTAAATTTCCAGGTGGAAGACCAATAGAAGACACTCATCATAAGCAGGAATTAAAAATAGTACAAAGTGCAGCATTTACTGATCCTGATGACACCAGTGCTTGGTTTTATCAAAGATGGTTGCTGGGTAAGTATATTACGTAGCAAATACTGTACATAATTATATAAATGAAAATTAAAAAAAAAATGCAGTTCACTAGATACCAAATTCTATCAATCTGCATTTGTTTTCGACAACTGGTAGGTAGTATGCCAACCAGCCAGCGTATTTGTTGGTTAGGGACTGAGGTGGGATTGTGTATGCACTCCTTAAAAAATAAAATAAAAATGTTGAACAGTTCACTCAGCTATAATTGAATTCTGTCGCCAGAAATGGCCCTGGGTTCAAGCACAGGCTGTCTGATTTTAATAAGTTCAATAGCAAAACAATCTCTTCATCATTGCTTTATTTGATGTTGGTAAAAAAGGTGCTGCAGGCGCAACTGCGTTAGTACTTTCGTAGTAACAGAAGACAACGAAATGTAGGAACATAGATAATACAATACTAATAATGACCATAATATTTTAAACATTGCAGGTGCTGTAAAAACAACTACAAAAGTTGTGGTATATGTGGCAACTCCAGTCAAGATAACATTGGCATTTAATAAATATGTAGAACACAGCTTTGTTGCCTCTAAAATCAGAATATTTTGTAATAATCATTTAGTTAAGGGTGAATGGTTATCTTGTACTAAAAACCAATTTGATGTTTTGTGGATACTGAAAAGTGATACAACTATTACTGACAATGTTGATATTAAGGTATGCAAAAAAGATAAAAATTCATACATTCTTTTGTTTCTTTATTTATATTTAGTTATACATTTAAATAACCTTTAGGAACACTATATTTTCTTCTTTATAGATGGAGTATGACATGGAAGATGGGACTATACAAACTATTCAAAGTGTAAAGCAAAACACAAATACTTATATAGGTAGAAATGAAATCAGTTTTGAAAGAAACTATTCTAAGCCAGTAGTTGAGGAGTTAGCCACACAGCTTACAGCATGTCGTCAATTGCTTGCCATGGAACCAGACAATAAATGTAAGAAACATTTTTCATACATTTTGAAAATATTGTTAGATATATAATTGGATTATTTCCATTTTTTTTCAGGGACTCTTTTAACTACAACAGTTTTTCTTCACTGCATTGATTCTAAAAGAAATCATAAAGAGGTTATAGAAAATTTACAAATATTAAAAACCATAGATATATTAAGATCTGGATACTATAATGATTTAATTACTAAATGGAATATAGAAGATCAACTTTCTACTGATTATGTAAATAACACCAATGATTTCAAAATTATGTTCAAAGACAAGATAACAAGCTTGCCTCATCTACAATACTATAGTTATTGTGAAACTGTTGACTTATCAAATCAAAATTTAACATCAGATGTATTACCTTCTTTAATTATGCTGCAAAATTGCAAGGTAAATATTATTATTTTACTTTGTCTTTTGACTTTAAACCTACACAAATTTTCTGAAAGAATAGATTTCTTAATTTGGTCATCTTTTACACTATGTCTTTGCCAATTAACATCAGAAAACAAATATTCAACAAACCTTAAATATTTTCAAAAACATTAAAAGTGTTAAAATAAATGCTAATTGTGCACTATTGTGTACAAACTAAGTAATAAAACTTATGAATCTTACATACATTATTACTATTTATTAATATTATGAAGTATTAACTGAGTTTTTTGTTACAGAAATTATCATTAGAGAATAACAAACTGACAATGTTATCCAACCTACCTAAGTTGAATTTAGAAGTTTTAAATTTGAAAGGAAATACTGAGCTAGTTGAAGAAGTAAAGATTTTTAGAAAACAGTGCAAATATACTGTAATTTATTAAGAAATATGTAACTTTAATGGATTGGTTAAACTGCATAATTCATGTGATAACATTTTATAATTGTCATATTTTAACAATTAATTGTAAATGTAATAAGATATTAACATTTGATTGTGGTTATTTCTTTTTTTATTTGTGCATTTTGAAGACATGTCACATGCCTGAAGACTGCAATTAGCTAAGCTTATTTGCTCATAATGGGATGACCTTTTTGTTTGTCTCTTTGTAATACAGCATTTCTGTCATAACTTATGAGTAAATATTTATTTGGTATTGTGCAGGGAGTAAACATTAATGTGATAGGTATCTTAGTTTGTGCAATCAACTTACTATTATATTAAACTTAAGGTTTAGTCTGTAAATAGATACCAGAACTGTTTTGGTTATCTTTTTTATATTTTCTAATATGAGCAAATACTATTATTGTATTCAAGTACCACATAGTACATAGAATTTATTTACAACTCTGCACACACCTGTATTATTTATTTTTAGAATGAACCAAAGATAAAATGGTATAATATTAATATTTTGTATTATTTACTATTATGTTTTAATCATAATACTGTGTTCTGATAATTCTGCACTAAATAAGGTATATACATATGTGTATGGTATACACTAACGGAATACCTACATTTCTGGGATGAAAGA
Source organism: Tyria jacobaeae (assembly GCA_947561695.1). Classification (NCBI taxonomy): domain Eukaryota; kingdom Metazoa; phylum Arthropoda; class Insecta; order Lepidoptera; family Erebidae; genus Tyria; species Tyria jacobaeae. The sequence continues at coordinate 13,023,556 of OX387213.1, read as the reverse complement.
TCCACAGTAGATTTTTTTAACAGGATTTCATAATATTAATAAAATATTATGAAATACTGTTAAAAAAAGTACAAGGTAACTTTATAGAATTATTTATATGGAAATAAATAGGCTAGATGACTGTCAAGTCAATTCAGTGTCTTTATAGTAACAATTAAACAGTAGGTTTGGTACATTGTATTAAATACGCCTAACGTATTGTAAACTCACCCTTTTAATATTAACTTGAACAAAAATTTTAATAGTTACAGTAAAATAGGATGACATTTGTCAACTATTATCAGTGAATGTTATTGCCGACTTACTGAAATTATTTAATTTAAGCATAGTCATCACCCAATTCTTTTAGAAATTTCGAACAACTTATAATATTTGTACTCATTTACAAGTTACCAGAGTTTAATCTTTTTAATATTGTAGACAATTTCACTGACTGGTTTTAACAAACTATCTTCACTCCAGAACAATTTACCACATGTTTCACACAAGATGCCTGGCTTATTGGAAGTTGATAAGCCATGAGGATTATATATTTCAATTGGCACACCTGATTTAGTTTTTAATGTTTGTTTGTGATATGTATCTGGCTGATACAAGTCATCATCACCATCTGAGTCACTCAGAAAATTGTCATTATATCCAAGTACTTCATCATCATATCCATTGTATTTTACAGAGTTAGAATGAGCTGATACAGCTTCATACTCCTTACAGATTCGAACAATTTCATCCGTACAAAGTTTAGTTAAACTATTACTATTACAATTAATACAAAAACTGAATAAGTCCTCTTGTTCAACTGTCACATTAAAACTATGAATCACTTTTTTTAACTGCTTATAACAAGTATTTTTACCTAATTCTAATATAGAAATCTGTGGAAAGCTTGAATAGGGTGTGTATTTTAATTTACTTAATAATATAAAACGATTCTCTGATACAGCCATGTTTATAACATCATGCCATAACATCTGTGGTGGAAATACTATTGAATCCATTCCACAGTACCTCAAATATGGTAATAAATCAGATAGTCCATGTTCAATTACAAACTTTACTTCTTTTGATGGTTTTGTCTGCACTACAATAGGTAAACTTGCTTGTAATCTGTCTATAACTTTGGGTTTCTTTGAACATTTCTTTTTGCTTTCCAACATAACATCATTACATATTTCTTCGAAATTTATATGTTGTCCCAAACACAGTTTTAGAAGAAAGTCATATATTTGCACTAGAACATGAGCATCCAATGCAGCATATAAAATCTGTGTACTTCTTAATGGTCTCAATTCCCAATTAGAACATTGTTCTGATTTTTCAAGGGGCAATCCAAAACATGATTGCACTAATGAACTTAGGCTATTGCCCCCATTACCACTATTACCAGGAATAGTAAGACCATTACTTATAAGACTCTTCCATAATAGGCCAAGATCCAACAATCCTTCTCCCTGTACTTTAATACTTCCTAAACCAACTACAGTGGCTTTCATTTCTTTGAAATCTTGCTCAAGCCCAAATCCTATTTTAATGATTTCAGCATTATCTAAAAATGATCTATAGAAATAACTCCAACAGGTGGTATATTCTGGTTTATTTAATATTAGAGCATCAATCAAATATACTTTATTGAGTGTAGCCAGCTGTATTAAAGCTACTTGAGATTGTGTGGCTCCAAAAGAAGGTTTCCATTCACAGTCAATACTTACAAAACTAGTATTGACTATATCTGGCATCATTACATTGCAGAACTTTTCTTTTGTATCAATAATGTATACTTGGTCTTCAGGTAAAGAAAACTTATAATATTCTTGATTAATTATTACATTTGTATCCCAGTTGTCCTCTTCAGGTACATCATTAAGTGAAATTTCTTTTAATGCTAATGGTAAGAGATTCTCAGGCATGTTCAAGTAGGCAGCCCATTTTAAAGCCTCATTTCTATCATACTCAACCAACATATCTATAAATTCTTGTCCAGAGCTTGCATTTTGTTTTAGTGAATCTTTAACTAAATCATCCCAAACTGAGGAACTGACATTATGTTCATGATACTTCTGATATATTAAATACCTCAAGCCACCGGTAGTGCGATTTTTGCTAAGATTCTTACATGTCTCAATGGGAATGTTAAACTTGTTGCATAGGCGAGCTACTAATTTCCCCAAAGGTTTGTGATGAACCTTATCATACTTAACATGGGAAATTTTGTTTTCTTCAATATAATTTTGAACAAATTCACGAATGCTGACTGCTTTGTCCAAAAGTTTATCTAAGAAAAGTAGCATGGGCTTTACTTGGCTAGAACACTCTGACAAGTACTCATCAATTAAATTAGACTTATCTTGTAATACTAATGGAAACAGTAAACTCTCAACTGGTATGTCTTCAAACAAATGCATGGCTATCACAATCTGAGATGCCTGTTTGCAGTTGTCATTTCTGATCATATCCTTCACAATTGGTAATATTTTATCTTTCACAGTTACAACTTGGTATGTATTTACAATAAGAGATAAAAAAAATTGATTCCTTTGGTGTGTAGCAATGTGGAATGCAGGTAATTTGAGATAATCTTCTGGCAGTAAACCACAAGACTGTGACCATTTCTGTAATATTTCGACAATGAGATAAGGTAATGATTTAGGTTTGCAGTCTTTATAATCATCACATTTAATAACAAAAATGAGAGCTAATCTATATGGGTTTGCCTGAGAATGAAGAAAGGATTCAATGTAATTTTCAACTGCTGGAGTTTTTTTCCAAGTCTTCCAAGTAATTTTCAGTTGTCTTAACCAAGCTTCAGAGATATTATCTAAATCCACGTCTAATCCCATGGACCTTAATGAATCTTCAATTGAAGGAACAATTTTGATCGACTGATTATTACAGACCAATTGGTTGATGTCCATTTTTGTATATTTCTAAGTATTATATTTCCTGCTGACCTTTTCCTCTGCCAACACAAGTTTCAATTCAATTCAATTCTTCATTGTAACCTTTGTGGAGATGTAACCACAATTAACAAAATTTTATATTATGACATGATTTACTTGACAATCGTCGTAGAAAAGGATGTTCTTAAAATAAAATCAAGTATCGTATACACAATAAAACTTTACTCTTAAGAATTTATACCCTACAACAAAGAGAATAATATTCTAAACATGACGTATTTAAAACAATCGTCATTGTAAAAGTAACATTTAGATAAGTGACATGATAGTGACTTATAGTGAACAGAATTTATACAGAACATTAATAGGCTGATAGTGAAATTAACAGTTTCAAATTATATTAGTTTGGGATATAAAAAGTAAAGGGAAACAATTTTTTAAAATTGAAATATACATACATACAGACACCTGTATCGTCGAAGGGTTAAGCAGAGGTGAAATACACGTCCACGTTTTGGCTATTATATTTTAGACCCAATTAGGAAATAGGGGGCAAACCTATTGCCGTCCACTTATGGGAATTAGATGGGATTTTTACTATGCAAAACGAGCAGACGGATCACCTGAGTAAGTGACTACCGCCGTCCATGGACATCCCACCCCAACTCAAGAGTGTGGTGCCGGCCTTTTTTAGTAGAAGTACGCTCTTTTCTTGAAGGTTTGAAGGTCGTATTTCGGAAATGGAAAACGGAAGGCGACAATTTGTTCCACAGGTTGGTTGCAAAAAGATTCTGGAGAAGGGCATAGTGGTGCAGTGCCTATCATCCAGGTGATGGGGATGGACATTGTATCGCTTAGGACGATGGCGGAAACCAAGGTATATTATAAGAAACCTAGGTATATTGTTATAAAAGAGAGGACAGAAAGGGACGGAAAAGAATATTGTTTATACAGATGGATTGGTTAGTAATTTTTAAGATAATGTGTATAATAGTTTATTTCAATCTATTTTATGTAGAAAGAGTATATGTATATATATATATATCGTAATAGAGATAAAACAAAATAACAAACAAAAATACATAATCATGCCCAACTTTCATAAATATTTAAAAAAGTATAAGGCATTTTAAAAATTATAGACATTTAAAAAAAAATCCATAAAATCTGCACCCGTAACGGTCTGTTCACTTCTGCTGTTACAAATCATTACCTTTCTGACTTTGTTTTTAATGTTATGTAATCCTAAATATTATTTTTGTAAACTCTGGACTAAAATTTAAAGGCAACTGTTTCAGGCTTGTGCCCAACCAAGTATTCAAATACTTATTACATAATACTTCGTCAAGCTCTAACTGACTCTACTGAAAAAAAATGTATGTACTATGCAAGTTTGGCAGGTATCTTTAAGCATTGGCGAAATGAATAAGGATTCTTAATTTATAAAAAAAAATATCACTTTATTTTAAACACTATAATTTTAGATCAATCTGAATATGTCAAATTAGAGAGAAAAGGTCCTAGTAACCAGCCAGGTCACAAAATCCCAAAGAAAAACAAATTGAGGCAACACTGATACAGTGACTTTTGTTTTTCATTGGAAGCTAGGAGACTGCCAAGAGTAGTATAAATTGTGTTGTGTTGGCTTCAGTTTTTTGTTCGATACTTTGTTAATTTACTGGTACTACACGTATATTCGCAACCCATTAGTCTATAATGGAGCTTTCTGCTGAGGGTAAAACCCCGGAATATATGGCTCTAGCTGGTATAAAGTTCAAACTAAGTTTACCTCATCTTAAAAATGATCCTCATTTAAAAGATCAGCTTCTGCAAGGAATTAAGGATGGAAATATGGCCCCTTATTACAAAGAAGTGTGCACTGATCTCGGTTGGGTAATGGATCAGAAGTTATATGATCAGATGGCAAAGGAGAACCTAGATAGGTTATCTAAATTTCAAGAAGATGATTCGGAAACTCCTGTTTGGCAAGATAGGTAATGCACATTCTTTCTGCAGTTTTGTATTTAATATGTGTGATATGTTATAAATTTATTATTGATATAATATATCTATCTATCGATCGATTTATTAAAATTTGAATTACTACAGGTTGGATTATATGTGCTCTATTGGTGACAAAGAAGCAGCCACTGCTCTAGCAACATCGAAGTATGAAGACGCTACTTTGACTACAAATAGAAGATTAGATGCCATCTTTGCTATGTTCAGGATTTCATATTTTCATGGCTGCAATGTTAAGGAAATGGGAAAATCTATAAATAAGGTTTGTTTTAATATTTTATGTGATTTTCATTTAAAAATATGATAAAAGATCAGAGAGAGAAGTAAACCAAAGTAATTTGTTAACAAGGCTTAATGCTTATGCATTTACATAGAACAGCATGCAACTGCCAATCTAGTAAAGGGCCTTGTACTAGTGGTGGATGATTATGAATGATTGTCATCATCAAATTACTTACTACCAATACTAACAGTGTATTGCTATTAGATTAATATAACTAATTTATTGTTATCATTGAATGACAGTTTTGTTTTGGTGTAAAATTTGTCGACATTGACCTCAAATAATGGTGATTTATTATTAAAAAGTGATAAGTTTATATATATATATATATTTTATGATCAGTATCAGCTGAGTCTATTCATCAATTCATCAATATGTGGGCCTAATCGGCTCTAAAAATTTTGTGGTATCCACTATTTCCTTAATTGATCTCCTTTAATAGTTATCATCTTTAATAGTTATAATACTTTATCTGTTTAATGTTTGGAGTAGTGAATCATTCACATTCTGTATTGTAAGAATCCTCCCAGGCATCAAAGATATGTTTTACAAGCTCAACACTGGTACTAGTTGAGGAGCGACCCCTTGTAAAACAAAATTGCTTTTTATGTAATAATGAATACTGGTTAGTAGTGAAATTGGTCTAAAGTTAGTGGGGTCTGAGCTAGTACCAGGTATAAGCAATCGAATGAATTTACTACATTTAATAAGATTAATAAATACACCACTATCCACACACTGATTAAATATAAATGATTTCTAACAACAGTTATCAAATTTTTGGTTATGATTACAGAATTTAATCAATGGTCTTTTTAAATTAAGCATATTAAAGGCTTTTATGATTTGTAGCGGATTGACATGTTGAAACTTAATTTTACTGTTAGTACTGTTTATATTTTCCTTCAAAATTGATTAAATTAAACATTAAGTAGTTGATACAGGAATACGCTTGAATGAGTTCTCAAAGGAAGTAGCTATTTCAATGTCTGTTGTTACTAGTTTATTATTGGTGCAGCAGCATGCTGACCTCGTTTCAGCTATTGGTGTGGGTAGCCTCTCGCTAGAGACCATGGTTATTGCTATGGTCCAGAGCGAGAGTGCATGGGAGTCCGCCGCTTCGTATTGCGAGGCAGTGATGCTTGCAAAAGAAGCGGCGGAAAGGGAACGGGAGAGAGTTAGTACTCTTCCGTCCCGCAGAAGACGCACAAGGCGCCGGAGAGTGCAAAATGACCTCCGGCCTCCATGAGCGCTGGCCTGAGGGCGACAGACTGGGCTATCTATCGCCCTAGCAGAAGCAGGCCCGTGACGGCTTCTTGTCTTTGATTTAGTAGTGACAAAAATTTGCAGGGAATGTAATGTATCCAGACAATGTGTCAACAGGAATTTTGCCTTTACCAATAACGAGCAATTGTTTGGAAAATACTTCACCAGACTCGTAATTTTGCAATATGACTCGAAAATGTCGAATATTATCTGCCAATAGAATCATCGCTCCACCAAACCGGTCTTGGTTGTTTCGTAAATCTTTCATTGTGCAGTCTAATAATGTCTAATCTAAAATAACCTGCTTTTCTGCAACACTTTTCCCATCGTAGAATTTATCGAAAGGTTGCTGGTTGTTATCTGATGATGCAAGGGCAAGTGCAATAACGTTTTGCGATCGAATCGTTGGCAAAATCAATGATATCAAGAATGTTTTTCCAGTTCCACCGGGCGCATCTAAGAAAAAAATTCTGCCAGTTGCATTGTTCTTACTTGCATGAGTATATCGTAGGCATATTTTTGTTGGTGTGTGGTCCAAATGAGCGTCATTCTCTAGCAATCCCAAATGTTGGCGGGCTTCTCTGTACGCGCTTGTATCGCCTGTCCTACTCCTCAGGAATTGGCCCGGAGGCCTGGAGAGGGGTGAATGTTCAACCCATTGCCAAAATAGGCGACCGCTCCGATCAAGCCAATTATCCACCTATAGCCGTCACCTCCATACTCTGTAAGGGGCTCGAGCGGATCATCAACAATTAAAACAAAACTATCCGCTAGAAGATCACTCCTTGTTCAATGATCGGTAAAATAGCTTTAGGCCGAACCGATCCACGTGACCGACCGACCATCGGACGTGACGCATCTTGAGGGGTGAGGCTCTGGATAGGCAGGGGGAGTCCTTGGCCTTGGCCTCGACATCGCCAAGGCCTTCGATAGGGTCTGGCAACGTTCACTTCTTTCCAAACTTCCGGCATTCGGTCTGTAACTGGGTTGCTGCTTTCCTTAACAAGCGCCGCATTAGGGTACTCTGCAACGGCGCGGCCTCTGATTTTCAGCGAATGAGTGGCCTGAGGAGTCATCGTTTGAGAGTGGAAAATATAAGGTCCCGAACAAAACGGTTTGGCTCTTCTTTCCTGTGCCGATCGGTGAAAGTCTGGAATTTACTACCAGCGCACGTGTTTCCTTCCCACTTTGATCCCGGGTCTTTTAAGCGGGGCGTGAAAAAGCATCTTACCAGGCCGCTATAGTGTGGGTCACCGTGCTGCATTGACTAGACATGTAATAAGGAAGGGTAACCACCACTTTTTTTTTTCATCAGGCAAAGTGGAGTCACTATGGTAGGCTAATATAAAAAAAAATAAAAAATTGCCTGCCGTTGTCATCTGTGGATCTGCGGCGATATAGTGGATAACCATTTCCAGTAATTCTTTCTGCTGCTAATTGTCTTGGGTAGCGTTTTGAACATTTCCCTTCAACCATTCACGGAGAAATAGTATCTAATATCCCACAGGGACCATGAATCGTATTTTTTGTAATCACCTAATGTAACAGTGGATCTTCATCATTATCGGGAATTTCTGTGGATATTACATCATCGATTTCATTCGGTTTTATCCTCTCAACCAAACATGAGGATATGTGCATGAGGATATGATAATCCGCGCTTTCGACACTAATTACATCCAACAACACGAAGAAGTGTCATCACCCTCAAAGGCGGGCAGCGTACTAACGACTCTTGAGTTGAAGGTGTCCATGGACAGTGGTTGTCACTTACCATCAGGTGACCCGTCTATTCGTCTGTCCCCCTATAGAATAAAAAAAACGTTGCATTTATAGCGCAGGGTTACTACTTACATTAATAAGTTTGGACTTCTACAATATCGTATTGTAATTGTTTTGTAGTGCTCTAATAAAAATTTATTTATATGTATTTATGTAGGTATTGATATAAATGTATGTAAAGTATTGTATGTGAAAGCTGTCGTGTTTTGGAAATAAAATATTATATAAAATATTATATATAGATTTCTTTCTTTGTCATATGCCAAGGACTTCCGTCGTATGTTGCTGGGAGAATAGTTCTTCTGCCGGCATTCTGTGCATTTCCGTCAGCATTAATGGCATCCCGCAGATGAACGTATTCCTCGGAACGGAGTTTTGCCTAGTTCAACCTGATATATTTCAATCGCTCTGTCTCAACTTTTACGTACATATCCACAGCATGTTAATGAAATAGACGCCGACATTTTAAGATGTGGTTGTCCTTATTTTGCCTAACCATCAGTCGGTATGCATAATAATTCATTAAAACGTCTTGCGTGTTGTCCTACAGGCGTCTTATCGGCTCTGATGACAATATTGTGGTTATCAGAGGCATGCGATCTAATGCGGTTTTGAATAATGCAACCAATTCGTTGTGTTGATGGAATAATATTTGGAGTTGTTCCACAATAGGCCTTTTCACTGAATTACTGTGTGCACAACGCTGATCGAGTTGTCTCGCTGATTCACCCAAAAAATTAATTTGCAAAAATTTGTAGTAACTTTCCGGCGTTGGCAATGAACCTGTTTGATTATATATTTAACCAGGGTTAATCTGCAACGGTAAATATATGTAAAATAGGTAAAAGTAAAATTATTGGTAAAACTTTAATATTTCCCATTACACTTACCTTGAAAGTGGGCATAAAATTATCTCGAATAATTTTTGTTGCACCAAATGAGGTCATTTGAAAGCTATTATTGTATTGATGGATATGAGTCAAAAAATGTTTGGAATCTGACCCTTCTCCATAAACTAACGAATGTTGTGGGTCTGGTGGCGCTTGCAATGGCATCAATTTGACCTGGCCATTGGCGCAATACAACCCAGGCTTCATTTTTTAAACTTCAATGCCTTGCAATGTAACATACAACATTCGTAGGTCCAATAACAATGATTTGCTGTGAACTGTAATCGATTGCCACGTTATAATTAAATGCAGCTCGATGTGGATCAAATGCAAAACTTCTATGTTCTTGATATCGATTCCGTTCAACTTCATTTCGCGCTTCGCGTTGCTCATCAGTTTGACTTGCTCTTAAATATCTTTGACCTGCGGCATTGCGAGCTCTACGACCTATGTTTGTGGCATTTTTAATATCAAAATTTCAACTGAAAATTATAGATGAACAAACTTAAAACTCCATAAATTTTCCGATTTAATCGACTGTGCAGTGTGCACTAAGAAATGAAAACGATAATTCATTAACAATATGCAAAGTCAAAGCAAAATGGTTTAAGTTTACGTCGTCAAAGATATCATTCCGACCAAGGAGCTGGGTAAAGGTTATAATTCGTTTAATGCCGTCCATGGATTTCCATGATGAAGTCCTTCCGACCGATACAACTAATTAACGCAAAGAGAACTACTGCTACGCTAGAATTATGCGGTCTTTGTAAACGATATTGGCGGTGTGCGATCTGGCACTTATTGTCAAGCAACTGACAGTTATTTCAATCGTGCTTAGCAAAAGAGTATCTTTATATATATAATTCTTCTGTGGGTGTGTATGTCACTGAACTACTCTCAAACGAATGGACGGATTTTGATGAAATTTTTTGTGTGTGTTAAAGGGGATCTGGGAATGGTTTAGATTCACTAATCAGCCCGGCAGATGGCGCTGCAGTCGGTATCTAGGTTATTTATCTATATTGATCCTAATCGCTTGAAATATCATGCAGGACAACGTCTGTCGGGTCCGCTAGTATATACAGTCGTGGTCAACTAATTAAGGACATTCAAGATAGTGGACAGCAATAACCGGCTATGTACATATAAATATAAAACCCTGTTGATTTCTCAGTAACTATTATTTGCATTATTTGATCCGATTATTATACTATAAATGGCTGTAAATAAAAGATTAAATAAATATAAAAAAGTGTTTAATATCAAAGGTTAACCATGTATTCAATTTAAGGTACAATTCTGTAGCTGGACATTTAATTAAGAACAGTAAAGTAAAATGAAAAATAGAGTTAAACAGAACTAATAATCTGCAGTATTTTAATTTCTTTAACAACTTCATTTTATTACGGGTAAAATCAGTACCCAGTAGCAAAACCTTTGTTAGTAATTACCGCTTGACACCGATGTGGCATAGACATTATCAGTTTCTGACATATTTCAACAGGAATGTTTGCCCATGCCTCACAAAAAGCTTCATTAAGTTCATCTAAAGTTGTGGTACGATAAATGGCAACTTTTTTCTTAATTTCGTGCCAAAGGTGCTCGATTGGGTTGAGGTCGGGGCTATTTGCTGGCCAATCTAGCACTGATACCGACTGTCTGTTAAGAAACGACTTGACTGAACGGGCTGTATGTTTTGGGTCGTTATCATGCTGAAAAGTCCATATAATAGGAAGATGTTCCTCAGCATAGGGAAGCATAGTTTCTTCTAATATTGCCTTGTATTGATGTTGGTCTAAGTTACCCTGAACTTTCCTTACAGGTCCCACTCCACGTCCAGAAAATGAACCCCACATTTTAATGTTTCCTCCGCCATGTTTCACCTGCTTTTTTGTGAATCTTGGATTCATTTCCGCTTTTACAGGACGCCGTACGTATTGCCTTCCATCTGAAGAAATCAAATTAACCTTGGTCTCGTCAGAGAATAATACATGTTGCCATTGGTCGTAGGTCCAATGTCCATATTTACGTGCAAACGCCAAACGTGCATTTCTATGCTCTTTCTTTAACAACGGTACTTTGCGAGCCACTCTTCCGAACAACCCTGCTTCTACCAAACGTCGTCGAACTGTCCTCGCTGATACACTGACTCTTTCGTCTGCCCCAAACACTTCATGTTTAATTAAAATAGAGCCTAGAAACGGATCTTTCTTAGCTAACCTGGTTATCATTCTATCTTCTTGCGGAGTTGTTTTTCTCGATCTTTTTTTTCTGGGCACATTTAAAGTTGTGTTATTGCGCCTGAAATGTTGCACTGCATTGCATACCATAGTTTTTGAACAATTTAAATATCTCGACAAACTTCATGATAATTTTTCGTAGTGTTGCATCGCAACTTTTATTTTTGCCCATTGTTCTTCAAAATAACTCTCAAAACTTGAAATTACAAATCTAGATTGCCGCCAAAACTACCACAAAGAATGGGAGAAGAAAGAAAATAATAATTGAGATTCAGATTTTGAAACTAGAACGCAATATCTCAGTGTCCCTAATTAAATGGCCAGCCAGCATTCTTTGAACAAATAGCACTGTGATCATCTATCAGCTATACTGTAAAGAGGTTTAATGTTTAAGAAGTTGTTATTGTTTGTATAATTAGGCACATAAATGACTAATTATACTTACATGTAAAAGATGTGGAATTTTGTTTAGACTCGTTGGAAAATAAAAAATAAATTCACAATTTGGATTAACTAGAGAGTGTCCCTAATTAGTTGACCACGACTGTATATATATATATATATATTCGTAACGTTTGTATGTTTCGTTATTAAGTCTAATTTTAAAAGTCTTAAGTTGGTCCTGTACTGAGTTCATCTAATTCTCTATGGTATATATGGACATATTCGGTTTTCGACCAACATTGCAAACATATGTTTATAGATTGTTTTTTCTCTAGAAATACTTGACATTGGATCATCTCTGCGTTGAATATAGAGAGTCCATAAATAACTAATAAAATAAAGAGTATATAACGCTGAGGCTAAGGTTACATTAAAAGAGTTTATAATGAAGATAGTCGTAATTTTCTTTAGTCGATAGATAGTCGGTAGATAGTCGTAAGTGTACCTCATAATCGCCCTGCTGATACCAACTTTGATGTAGTACATTATAACATGCACAACATCCTTCTTATATTTCATAACTTATTGTAATTTGTATGGGTTGATATTCTAATTGACATATCTATAATTTGTAAATTTACAGGCACATGAACTGGTTGATAAAGGTGGAGATTGGCGTTCCAGGAATAAGTTAAAAGCTTACGAAGCTATCTACTGCCTTGCTGTCAGAGATTACAGTAAAGCAGCTGATCTGTTTATTGATTGTGTATCAACATTCGAGTCTTATGAACTGGTTGACTTTGGTAATTTCATTTTTTTAAATTATTTATTTATTACGAGAAACTAAGATTAATGACTGTGTCGCGGGTTACTTTACAATCATTTAAACATCGGACACAAAGAGCACCCAGACTCAGAACAACAATTTTAGGATTACACAAAGTGTTGTCCCGTGCGGGGATCGTACCCACGACACGACACATTATAAAATTTTGTATAAACAATGCAAGTACAGACAAGGCTACCTTTTATAAAAAATCCAAAGTATGTTTTAAGTAAGTAGACCCCCATGAAAACTACCTTTGCCTTACCTTTTTTTTAATTTTATATTATTTTTATATATTTTATATTATATAAAATAATATACCTCCTCATGGACTAACTACTTTCAAATCTTTCCATCCATGTTCCTGAGAAGTCCCAGGCATGTTTTGTCTTTGGTATATGATTAAATTTTTTTTTAGTGGTAGAGCCATGCTTAGGCACGAATGGGCCGGCTCGACCGGTGCGATACCACGGCCTCACAGAAAACCGGTTGTGAAGTAACGCTTGCGTTGCATTTCCCCGAATTGAGTGAGGTTTCCGGAGGCCCAATTCCCCCTCCCCCCTTTTCTCTCCCCTCATCTCCTTTCTCCTTTTTTCCATCTCCTCATCCCTCCTCTCTTCTTTCCGCTCCCTGCATCCTCCAACCCTCATCACCCTCAAAGGCGGGCAGCACACTTGCGACTCTTGAGTTGCAAGTGTCCATGGACGGCGGTGTCACTTAGCATCAGGTGACCTGTCTGTTCGTCTGTCCCCCTATAGTATAAAAAAGAACAATTACACCTATTATTATGTCACTTTTGATTTGAATGTTTTAATTGTAAGTGTACAGATTCCATCTATAATGTTTGTGTGTTTTTGTACACAGCTTCGAATAGTAAAACGTAGTACAGAACAGAACAAAATACACCGAAAATAAAATTTACATCTTGCTTGCAGGCACAATTATCCAGTATTGTGTGTTGGCATGTGCACTGGCTCTGGAGCGTCACGCCTTGCAGTCTGCTCTGCGGCGACAGGGTGCTGCCGTTCAGGCGCTTCGTTCTCGTTTCCCAGAGCTAAGGGAATTGGTTGAGTCCCTACATGAATGCCGCTATGCTGATTTTCTGAAAAGCCTTGCCTGGGTAACTCAATATGAATATATTACTTTAGCTTTCAATCACATTCTTAGGCTCCATATGCAGGTCAAATTTTCTATTGCATTCATGAGACATACACTGTACATTCTTTCACATGTTATATAGATTTTTAATAATAATTAGATTAAATAGATTCTCTCTTACAAACTAGGATTTGCTCAAGTCCAGCAAATGTATAACAGTGAAAAGAAACAGTTTATTTTATTTACTGAAGGATGGTAAAGCATTGTAACATAATTTTATCTCCTTAAGATCAAACTGTATATTCTCGTATTTGATTATGTATTATATAATTTAATTTACAATAATTAATAAAAAAGCTCACTCAGATTAGACATTTTGTCACCAAGTTGTACTCTGCTCTTAAAAACTATCCAAATGAGAGTATACTCGAAGGATTTACGAGACACAGTAATAGAAAACAGAAAAGTTCCACTATCCGCCTTCCGGTTCATCATCAGAACATAGTTTCAAAGTCTGATCTATTGGTCTCGTCAAAATCAATTATGAGCTTAGCTCAGGGCGTTTACTAAAATGCACTTTCTGGCACCTACATCAGAGCAGCTCCAAAATTATGGTATTTTGTTACAGAGGAGTTCCAATATTATAGTATTTTTTTATCCTAACTTCTTGTACATATAATATTTCGTGTCGATACTACAACTATGTGTAGGTTAAAATTGACTTCCAAGATTTCTTTACATAGTTACAAGAGAAGCCAATAAAAGCGTGTTAATGTATTACTATCGTACACAGGTCGAGACCCAGATCTGCGTGGATCCAGTATTCCGCCCGCACTACCAGCATTACGTTCGCGAGGCGCGTATCAAGGCGTATGTGCAGCTATTACGCGCCTATCGCTCGCTCAGCCTTGACAACATTGCAGACACGTTTGGAGTCACCCGGGAATTTGTTGAAGAGGAAATATCTACGTTAGTATTTTAGCATATATAGTATATATACGAACATTCACGCCTATGTCCTCGGTGAAGCGTATCAAACGCCCAAATTTTGCCAAGTATTATTTAGTCCAGCCAGACTGATCCCTTAGCCATCTTTATATAAATACTAACGATAATTGAAATCAATTCATTTATATTAAATTATCGTTTTATTATTATTGACTTAACCGGCATCACCAGCATTTAGATTCAAGCATCTAACAAGTCGTTTTATTAAGTTAAAAGCTATAAAATAAAAAAAACCTCTTCCCAGCATACTGTAAACATTAAGTTTTAGATAGATAGATGAACTCTCTATGGTACAATCAGATACAATATTTTACTGGTGGCTTTATCGCAATTAGTTTTTTTAGGTCTACTTTGCATATTTCAGTATTAGTTCTGCTGGTTTTCCTGTCAGTTAAAACCGATATGTGTAGAGCAATGTTTATGAATATGTTGCAGCTTCACGGCAGCCGGTCGTCTTCAATGTCGCATCGATGCAGTAGCAGGTTGTGTAGTGACTGGGGCCGGTCGTGGTGCTGACGCCGACCGCTCGCAGCTGTACCAGGCGACTATCCGCGAAGGCGATCTGCTCCTCAACCGAGTCAAGAAACTAGCCAGCGTTATCAACTTCTAACTCTGCATAATTCATGTTTGCTTGGTAACAAATAATAATATAATCTTTTAAGTACATAGTCCTGTAGTTTATATTATGTGTTACCTTTTAGTTATTGTCGGAATTGTAGTTAAGTAAATAGGTTTTTAACTTTACATAGCAACAAAATTCACGCCTGTATCTCTGATGGGGTAGACAGAGCTGTATTAAACGTCCATATTTTTTAAGTGACTTAAAAAAATGAGGAGGTTCTGTGTTGGACTGTAAGTACCAGTACCAGTACTTTTTTTTCTTTAAAGAGTATATGGTGGTCCCCAAACCAGTATTTGATTATGTTATACCAGGAAAATGTTGAATGTTTTTAATTTGAATGTTTTTACGATTTAAAGTAGGTATTGCGCAAAGGAAGTCAATTTTGTCTCACTGACATTATAACCCAAGCAAGCCTTTTGCTGTCCACTGGGCACTTAAGGAATCAAATTAGAAAATTGGGAGTTCAGTGAAGGGGAAAGGGTTTGAGTAAGTTTAATTATATTGCTTGCACCTTATTACGTAAGTGAAACTACTACTACGCAGAGTTTGGTATGGTCTTGCTGCGGATGCCAAAACACGTCATATTTTATGCACTACCTAGATGTTTGAGGTGCAAAAGAAATGTTACTATAAATGATAAACCTATAATAATTAATTAACGGTACAGTTACACATTTTTTTTTGTCATAAGTTAGCCATGTTATTGCTTTCCTGTACAGCCTTCTTTTAAATTAATCTGTATTCCTTCGTGCCTTTTCTTAACGTTTCATATCAAAACATGCGTTTAAGATTATACGATTAGATTATTTTATCTTCATTTTTAGAAACAATTAAAATAGTTTTTCAGTAAAGCTAGTGGTTCCTTTACACCTAAATAAAACTACTTAGGACTCATAAGCACTCTATTAGGCAAATCCCTGCGCTTAGATTTACTGCAGTTTAAAATCATTCGAAAATTTATTTTCCGTTTTTTTTTTGTATAATTTTCTGCAACACTAAAAAATATAAGTGAAATGATAGTGAACATGAGGGGCAAGGTATAACAAAAAAGAAAAAAAATAGTATAATAATTGATATTTTTTTTTAAATAATTTGAATACTTTTTGGACATTTACATAAACATTTAATAATTTACAATGATTATTTATACTGACATGACATGACACATCATACTAGTACTACTGTCTAAGTTCTATTTGCAACTTGATATAATTAATAGCTCGTAGGTGCTATGAGAATTTATTCTAGATAACTAAAATGTTTCGCGAGCCCTATCGCCTCGCAAGCATTCATTTAATACTAAGAGTTTATGCATGATTTATAATTAATAAATAATTTAGTAGGACATTTATACACATCACTAGTCTCCAAAATATAAAATACATATATGATTCTTTAAAAAATTATAATAAGTTTAATTAGCAACTGGACTACGGCGACTACTAACAAGCATTGACAAAATGCATATTTGGAAAAGTAATATACTAAAGTTTACAATGTTGTGGTCAGTCTGCGTACAGTGCCGGTGTACTACTACAAAGTACCCAAGTGTTAGTACCTAGTCAACGTGTCAAAACACCAGTCGCTCACAAAGATATGTTGAAGTATTCTAAAGCAATATAATAGCTATGACTCTAAATACTTATAACTATAGACCTCAAATGCAAATACTTTTAATTTACATGATATGAATATGTCATTAACCTCTGTTACAATTAAATGTATTGTAATACCATATTGAATACCTAAAGACAATAGATGCATAAGTAATAGAATTTCAAGAATTACTTTTGGTATTTTCATACGGTATGCATATTAGTAGGGGCTACTTAATAATTAATTTCAGACAGTCATTTTATATTTTTCAAAACAAAATATTTATAAAAATGTGATTTCTCAGTAATATCAATCATTTGGAATGTGGCAAAAGACAAAATCATGCATATTGCACTCCATCTGTAATCGTACAATATAACAATAAAGTACTTTATAAATTCAAGTATTTATATCTACTCATTACAATACTATTATACAAATTATTTACATTTAATTTAAAAGATATAATTTTATGAAATTACTTAATTTTTGGGATAATTTAAATTTAATTTTTGATGTCATAGCACATTAGACTGCGTCAATAAGACGATATCGTCACCGAACAACCACCCGGTATATAAGACACAGCCTCCGTATGTGCACTATCACAGAGTAATGACATAAACGTGGAGCTCGCGCAGAGCTTCCGATTGCCCCCGGCCCGTACTCGTGCATAATAAGTTACTTACAGTAATACTAGGCGTAATAACACATGGAATAACAACGGCACACGGCACTACACCTCGCAATAATTACGCTACAAGAGACGTTCGTTGCGAACGATCGGTCCGCACTCACACTAGACTTTTCTTTGTACAATATGAACACGACGTAACGTCGCATCGCCATTGAGGCACTGAGGCCTCGACACAGAAAGTCCTTTGTCGAGGTTCTCTACTCCTCTGGAATGTACTCGGCCGTTTTCCGCTACCTAAGCTTATACGGTGAGCCCCTCGGTGCGTGCGGGCGGCGGGATTGAAGCGAGCGGGTGCGGGTGTTGGTGGTGCGGCGCGGGCGGCGACGCTTGCGCTGCAGACGGAGGATGCCCTAGCGCCGGAGGTGACCGGTACTCGCTCTCCTCGCGCATTTGGCGACTTCGCTCCGCCAACTCTCGCCCACGCTCAGCTAACTCGCGCATAGCAGCCTGCCGCTCATCCCCACCTTCCAGTGAAGGTGGTCTCTCTAGAGGTGAAGCTGCACCGGGCCTCGCGCCTGCGAACGCCCCAAATCCGAGGAGTCCTGGGAATTTGCCGGCTACTCCGTTTTGGCCCGCACTCTGTTGTATGACTGATATTTCATTTAGCTGTGGAATTAAAAAAATAATAATAATGAATAGATATTGAAATCTCAAATATATTTTTAATTAAAAGAGAAAGTTCAGTTCTAACCTTTTGCTGCATGCCATTGAGAAAAGGTGCGGGCAGGTACGGATAGAATAGGTCTGGCCTTCTCAATAGGTCATGGGGCTCGTGGAGTGGCCGTGGCGGTAACTCCAAAGACATGCGACGTCCACGCCGTGACGCGCCTCCGCTCCACATGTGCGTTCCCATGTGTACCTAAACAAGAATACCACGTGATGTTACTTAACATATATGTATGTACATAAAAATAAAATAATACAATTAAACTAAACAAAATAAAAAATATTTACCTTGAGGTTACCCTTTGTTGTGAAAGCTTTTTGGCAGACGGCGCACCTAAAGGGCTTGTCACCAGTGTGCGTGCGCATGTGTATCTGCAACGCGGATGACGAAGAAAAGTTCTTGCGACAAACTCCGCAAAGATGTTTAGATGAAACAGGTGGCGGTGGGTGTGTCGGTGCTGACGGTACTGCGGATGGATACAACAACTAGGTTTAGTTATAAAAGCTCATAAAACGGTTTGAACTTTTCACTAGCACTAAACCACTCTTCGGATAACAATTGAAAATATATTTGGCCTAAGACTGTGTTACACAAATGATATAGGGCGAATTATATCTGTTCGTATAATCAGGTACGTCTGTGTGGTGCTGGATTATATAATTATTATAGTCTTAAAGAAAGACCACAAAAAGCTTCTGTAGGTAAGTATTAAATTTAAAATTATAAAATAAAAGACTTTGAACGTGTAGAGTGGGGCTAGTCAATATCATTTAAATGTTAACAACTGTTTTCAGGGTAAAAACTTCCATGTTAGAAAAAGTTTGTCCATTGTTCAGTAGTTCAGGTAGGTAAAATATATTTAGGTATACTATACATTTACAAATATCATTTAAAAATCGATCTATTTCTAAATTTCACATTGATTTAAAAGCATATGCATACATGCAAAACTAGTTGAAAAGTGTACATACATACATTCATAATAAATTATATAATATATTATACCTATATACACATATATAAGTATAATTAAATATTTTTGAAAGAAAGTGTATGTTATATGTGTATTTGTATGCTCGTGTGACCTTAACTCTGCCTGGTTTTGTGTATATTATGGTGTTTATAAACGTACCGGTAGGGCGCTTAGGCATCGGTGGCATGTCAATGGGTGGGGCATGCGTGATCTGAGGCGGAGGGTGCGCGGGTGGCGATCGTTTCAGGTCAATCTTGTCAGGAGATGAGCGTCTGTCCGGGCTCGACTCGCGGTCATCTTGACCCTTATCGAAACCAGGAGGGACGTCGCGGATCTTATGTGTCAACATATGCTGCTTCATGTTGCCCTGAAGAAGATAATAAAATTATTAATACTGTGTTTATGTGTCATGTTATCTAATGATTTTGGTTCTTGAACTTGTTTGTTATGTAGGTATTTTATAGCATTTATTTTTCATAGCCAAAAAGCTCTTGTAGCCTATGTAGGTCTGTATATAAATAAATTTAATTTGTTTTACGCATGCTATAGAAAATACACTTTATAAATAACTGAACAAAAGAACGGATTCTGTATCAGGAGTGTTTAAAAATCGTTGTATATTAAAAGAAATATACTAATTGTTTTTCAAATTGGATTTCAGTTACGATAGGGGGGTTATTGAAAACGCTCCTGATAAAGGTCTACGCTCCTCGGCCAGGCGTCACTCATCCATACCGGGTAAACGAAGGCGTTCCACAGGTCCAAAGCAGTGGCGTGCGGGGGGCGGGATGCGCGCTCGCGCCTACCACACCGGCAACCGCCGCCACTGCTCTGGAACCACAAATATACACAACGTTACACACGCACACCACCACACATGCATGCACGCACACACGCACGTACGGCACAATGTGAACATAAAACACACAATTACATAGTTTAGAACACACCAAGATACCAACAGTTATGACTATTTTAAAAGCAACGGGCATAGAATGCCTATTGAAGACGGTATACTTAATTTAAAATTTAATACGTAAAATCATTATGCCGTGATTTTATGATTCTAATTTTATTACTCCTAATAAATAAATTAGAATTATATCATATAGGATAATCCAATTATTGAGATCATATTAGTGTCATTTAGATCATTAAATATTATTAAATGCTCTTTATTATTATATTTAACTATAATAACAATTTGCAATACCTAAATATATTTTGAATACATTGTCGAGAGTAATTATTGTTAAATTACTTTAGGTAGATATGGGTATTTGTCTAGTAGGTAATAGGTATATTAATAATCTATTATGCTACGTTTACACGCTTTCCGTGGCATGCCAATCGTCCACAAGCATTATCCTGTAGCCGGGGGGTTTACCTTGGCTCGCTCTAGGTTGTAAGTGCTTGTGGCCGATCCGGGCTAGTGTCGGTTTTTCAACATAAGTCAAAGGAAGCTTACGGCAAGCGCTTGCGACGTATTTGCACTTTGATGCGTGTGTAGTGTCGTTCGCTATCTTTTATTTGACGTTTTTTTAATACTTTTACATTTTTCGTAATTCGTAAACACTAGTAAGAAAGTCACAGGAAAGTAAAATGCGCAATTTCGTTACCTGGCTACCTGGATGACATATTTTTTCCAGATTTTTTTATTTAATAATTAATTAGTTAAGCGATTTTGATGAAATTACTATAGGACCAATCGGAAAGTTTTTGCTTTCACATAAAAAACGATTTTTAAAATATACCACCTTCTCCGTCGAACATCGCTTTCTTTATTTTTGTTTATATTTCAAATAAAAATATGTCAAACCAAACGCAAAGGCCGACTCAACTTCAACATCCACGTCTGCCATATTTGGCTGTTCGTGACACACTAAAGCACAAAGCAATAGCAAGCATGTAAATGGCATCGTAGCTTTGGTAAAGGCTTGGAGGTTGTGGACGTTTGCCAACCCTCACCAAGCGTGTAAACGTAACATTAGAAGTGCTTTATATTGAAATATGACTTATAGATAGGTATTCATTCATACTCTTTTTTATATTGGTTGATCATATTTGTATTAACTTTATAAACCATTTTTTTAAATGTGTATTTAAATTTAGTGTTATATCTGTTTAAATTATGTTTTAAGAATTTCCTATATTCTTTATTTTGCTATATTATTTATTTTATTGTATTTAGGAAGTTTCTCTTAAGTTACTCCGTGATGTTCGTGATAGGAATCATTTTTTCTCAATCTAAATTAAACCACCTCATCACCTCATTTCCGTATCGTATCGCATCGCATTAAAAAATCGTAAATATTACTTTGATGTAAGTGACGTGATGAAGTGACTAACAGTTTAAGTGAAAAAGTTTGATACTTTACTGAGCTCTTTACGGAAATCCTCAGTCTTCAAATTCCCAAGGGAAGCAAACAAGAGAAATATATATTTATAACAGGGGAACTCTTGACACGCATTCAACCAATATTTAAATTTTTAAGACTCAGTTCACTCTCTTCAGGATTTCACTTGACATTCAACACGACAGTTGTATGATTCATATTCTTAGAATTTACTACAGGCTGCTTTGGTCTGGCCGATTTTTTTTAGTGAAATGGACTCACTTGTTCCGTGACGAAATCTATCAACCTCGATATATCTAAGTTAACGCACATGTCGAAGTAATAAAATTAAAAATAAAAGCGTATAAAAAATATTTCATTGTAATATTTCTACGATTAAGGAGAGTAAGTGAACTCAGTTTTAAAGCGGTTTCGTATGAAAAATGACTGTATACCTATGTAGGTAAATTATATACCTACTATGTTTGTTAATTATTTGCTGGCTATTTAACTAATCAAATAAATATTAGCTATAAGTTTTAAACTACACTCCGAATATTTCTGTTTACATTTATACTAGAATTTATTAATTTATTAGGTACTAAAATAATTTTAAACCAAGTATACAATGTTTCACGCTCCCGTTTTCTTAATAATATTTCACCTAAAAGCAAATCATATCCTTTTATAGGTAAACATTCGCAATTGATCTTAGATAGGTATGTATTATATTTAATTGTAAAGTACCTAACATTAGTGCAACTTTATATTACGTCTTGAAGAATGATTCTCATTAGGTGATTGTGATTCTCTCATCTTTCTTATGAGTGCGGGCATTTTACACAACACTGGCTTTTTTACGAGAGATACACATTTTTTGGGTTTATTAAATAATATACGCATATACTACATTAAATATATTTTTTTTAACCTATACGATCTACAACAGATTTTTTTTGTCAATTATTACTAGAGTTGCTTAATTTTTGTACTGCGTCCGAAATGTACTGCCAAAGGCGGCATAACGATACTGATGTCTCTTCTAGTAGCTCTACTTGGAGACTTTTCTATCGTAACAAAACAATCTAAACAAATTCGGCATAAACAAAAATTTAAAATTCAATTCGTGTTGGAACACCCGCCGTTTTATTTTTCTATTAAGAATCATTTTAATGTATACGTACGATAGAATAGATATTATGCTCTAAGCCCATGTTTATATTTAGAGTAAAACAGTAAACGGTAATACAATTGTCGCATAACGTAAGAATATTATTAAAAACTTCGAGTTCAACAGTGAATACCGGCTTTAAATCTTGTTTTATGTACAGAACTAACAATCGAGTATGAGATATGGGATTTTATATTTATAGCTGATATTAGTATTTTTGTGAGACCGATCCCAGAAGTCAATAAACCGTATGCCAGCGTGTAGTACAAGGAGATTGGAATATTCGATAAAATGGTATGGCGCGTGAACTTTCGTCGTTGCAATGTCGCCGACTCTTATTGTAATTTTAAATGTGCTTGTAAGCAGTTGGTTCAGATGCTTAGCGGTTAACGCCTAGTGCCGCCATCTTTAAAATCACTAAGCGGGGACAATGCGATCTGCACCCTTTAAATTGAAAAGTAAACGTTATTTTCTTTTTATTTGTCATATAAACTACACATGCTAAAAGATGTTCTTGTTATTGCTTTCTAAAGATAAATGGTTCGGTCTACACATATTACTTATACGGCGTTTTCGTTTTCGAATTAGACCGTTTTAGATTATATACCGCTAGATTGCAATCCATAATCTAGAATTTCGATGTACTTACGAAGGCTTACTAAAAATATTAAACTTTTGTTGTATTCAAGCACTAGTGACTAGTGAAGCGTTATTCTGGCCACGGGGGAAAAAATCTTTAATTTATTATTTATTTGTCAGAGCTTTTACTTATTACAAAAAGGGGATCAAACCAACCAAACAAATTCACATTCTGCTTTTCCTGAGAAAAAGTATTAAAATTATTACAGCGGTACAGCAAACGAAATATGTTAGAAGTGAATATGTAACTACAATCAGGGTTTAAGAAAATTTGCGTTCATAATAATGTTCGCACAAATCTATCAGAGATTTGTGCTGTTTTACTCTAAATATAAATGTTATTCTTCATTCATTTTCATTTTTGTCATTTTTGATGAAAATGATAGAAAATGAGGTTCAGTTTAGAATTACACATCTGGCTTTAAGAACATACGCAACGCTAATTTGAGTAAGAATTATTCAAGATTTATTTCATGTAAAATATCCGTGTTTCGCGTAAATGAAGATTGCGTTTGTACAAAATTCTTAAGTAACAAAAAAGCAGGTCTGGATTTATTAGCACATGGTCTGTTTGTCTAATATTTTGTTTTGACTACAGGCAACTTCAAGCCTAAGATCGTAACGACAACGCGTAGGTGGTGACAGGTTGCTAGCCTGTCCCTCGAACATAACAGTAACCCGTTTGGTTACCTTCATCTTATAACGTGCCAACATGCTAAGCATATACATATGTATCGTTTCATAAGTACGTATTCAGATGCATTCCTTGCTAGAACATTCCTGTGATTACTAAGTATAAAAATTCAATTCGGGAGCTTATTTTTTTTATGTATAAATAAAAATGTTAAGTAGACAATTTGAGTGATAACGGTTAGTTAAGTTGCTGACAGCTACAGGTTGCTTTCCTTCATATTTCGATATTTATTATGGATAGGAGATTTAGGAGCAAGACCGCGTCCAATACATCGATTCTAATATTATAAACTTCAAGAGATTACTATGTACAAGTTTTCTACACAGGAGTCAGTTTTTATTCGATTGTTTGGATGTTTATTTTATTATACATGTCTTACAATGATAATTTCAATTTGTAGGTATTTTATTGGAGAATTAAAAAATGGTTAATTTGATCTTATTGTGAGCTTAATAATCTGCTCTTTATCTTAACTTTCAAGATATATCAGATTGCTGCTAGGATTGGGTTAAATCTGCTTGAATAGGGAAAACCTCCACACTATGGGTAATGCATTTTTTTTGAGCACTGCTCGTGCTCCATTAAATATAGTGTTATCAACTCAGGTTCCGATAACTGTTTACCATTAGTTAGGGCGAGTAATTATGAATTTGTGTGTATCTAATGAAAAGTGGGATGCTACTGCTGTCAAGCTATTTGCAGTACCATATTCAAATAATGACAAAGATTGTATTTACATTGTATTTACCAAAACTTTAATGACTATCGTCATATTTATGTAGTCTTATCCTTATAATGTGTTTATGATATTTTATGATTAAAAATTGTGTACTAATTAGCTTACAGGTGTAATTCTAAGGTCTGCAAACCTATAGATCTAAATCGAAACCTTATCTCTACTGTTACATAGAATATTTAAAAAAAAATATTTTCATTGATTTAATTCAATTGAATCAAGACTAAGTATTATCAAGTGTTCCGAAATAGAGGTATCTATCCTAGCTATGATAACTATAGCTATAGTTATAATAAACGAGTGTACAGTTGCGATATAGATAACCATTAGTGGGTGGATTAAGAATAATTGGTTTAGGATTTTGGCTATTGCGTACGAGAATCTAGAGGGTGCTACGAATCATCGTAGTAATGTCGTCTTGTAAAGGCTATAATTTGAGTTTTACGCGATATATTGTAAAATGGATTCGTAATGCCCAATGCCTTATACGCCTAGTAATTGTCATAATATTATTATTAAACATTGATCTCAATATTATGGAATAATTTGTAATCGTTTATTTTGCTCGTTTGTTTATCTTTTTGGCGACTTATTCGGCATAAAAAGGTAAGGTTTCAATTGCAACGACGGGGCAGCGGTGTCGATTCTTATTTACGAGTTAGGATGGGTTGTTGTTTTTATGGTTTACATGGTTGGGCCGCCACGAGCTTCAAGGGAAGGATATAGAGTTTTAAGGTGTGAATACTCTTTATCTAATACGCAACGACATCTTAACCATATTTAAGATGTACTAAAAAAAAATTACAGGTTAGATGCGCCCGACGCCTTCCCGCCTGTATGTTCTTATAGACTGCGAAGGAAAGTCGTATATAAATACTCTAAAGACACAAAGGTCAGCAGAAAAACCAATATTGGACCACAAATATTTCTTCATTGCAGCAAGATTGATAACGGCTGCTATCATAGAAATTTGAACGGTTGTCAAAATGTTTAAGTCTTCTGGAAAGTAAGCAGTTACCGAAAACTTATAAAATCAATCAACTCAGCATATAAAGCATATTAAAATAACTTAAAAGGAGACTTTTAAATGCCGCGATTATCTATTGCTTGTACTCCCCAATGCACCTGTATAAGCAACATCCCTTTCCTTCCCTTTAAAGGGAGGATAGCCCTTCCCTATCAATAAACTCATAATTTCTCATCTGAAAATCCCAAAAGTGCCCGGATAGCTTACCCCTGTTACGTAAATAGGTGTAAATATTGGTCAGCTACGTGGGCGTTAATAACGCCTCTGTCTATCGCTTCGGGGATACAGCCGTGAGCGTATGTATTAATTATTTAAAAGGTTGATATTTTTAAATTACTTTAATACTCATAAATAAAAATAAAATATCAATTTGTGAGTTCCATAGCTTCACTATAGTATGATTACTCCAGTACGATTATTCCAGACTTCCTGCACGTTAAACAGATATTTACTTCGAAAATAAAGATGGTGATTCGAATAAAAATAGTCAATAGATGTAAAATTCCTCATTTATAATAAAATGTTTTACTGCCACACAGGGTACAAAATTGCTAGCCTTTTGAGGTTTTTTGAATACAATTTTAGTAAGTATTTCACAATCAGTAATTCCCTAACAGGCCATGTAACCCCACCCTTTCAGCCTCCATATCAAATCTAAGGATTTAAACAAAACAGAAAAAATACCTAGAAAATCTATGATATGATCACAATTCTATCTAGACTCTTACCGTCTAATTAGAATCATATAGAGATATGAAACTTCTTAATAGATAATAATTTTGGTATACTGTCAATTAAGTATAATGATAATATATTATGTTGATCGTTAATAGAAATAGCGATCTGTCATCGGCATTATATGTATTTAGTATTTATGAGTCAGAATTAAGGAGCGGGTATTTGATTCGTCATTGTGACCAATGGGAGTTGTTAGGTATTTAACGATTGTCCGAAGAAAAAACAGTCCAATTGAGACCCACCTCCTTTTAGAAGTCTTTTAAAAATAGTATTTCTAAGTAAGGTCCACCCGTGGACAGGATGTCGGTGCAATTCGATCCAAGCGTCGGGTGAGCAAAAGTATTGTATTTTTTAAATATTATTGTGATTTAGTCCCGAATTAAACATCTGATATGTATAGGAGTCTCAAAGCAGATATACGACTTTCATAACAGTCGTCCTATTGCAGCCGGATCTTTTCGGCCTGATTTCACGAACTCGCCGGTGTACAATACTTCACTCGAAAACCAAATAATGTAGACTTTGTGTATATTCTAGCTAGTCATGTATGATTTTTGTGACCCTCGAAGTAATTCAGTATCTGCCTACCTATTTCATCTCAAACAGTAATTGAAATGCGGGCAACTAAAACGGTTTGAAAATGTTAACCTCGGCGCCATCGTAAATAACCATACATATTTTATTGATAAGGTCCCTGGTCACTTTCGGTAACATACGAAAAATGTTACTTTGTCAAGCATAAATAATCTTTTTATGACGAGAAGCGTAGGTAAAGGCTCAAGGATTTATAAGCAATAAATATTTTACGACATGAATTAATATTCCGATCGTTTTCCGTGACGTTATTTTTATGACTTATCATTTTTGTGGCGCGACGCGATGGACCGTCGCAAGCGCAGCTTTATTCTACGCTATTGAAATATTGGCCGAACAGCGTGTAAAACTTGTATCATCATAAAAAGGCTTTTAACAGCCTTTATTTACTGTCTAAAATATTGAATTAATTCAGTTTGTTCGCATCCACCTCTTAATAAATGTTTCTCATTATTATTTGAATGTTTGAATAATGTGTATAAAATGTATCGTGTCAGATATTCATTTAAAGATCCTAAGTCAGAAGTGTAAACAGGCAGATTCAGTTACACGCTTTTTTAACATCTTCAACTGATAAGCAACTGAAAATATAACCTTATAAAAATTAACATCAATTAAGCAAGTGTTAAATGTAAGAAATATACAATAACCTTAAGCTTTATTTAAAATTGCAACCAAAACCTCCATGAATGTACCACCGGTTTATACGTAAATATATTATTTCTATTCAACGTTCGTAGGCCTCATTCTAATAGAGTTGGATTAATTTGATATGTCTACCTCCCGGTATTGTCACATTATATCACTATATTGCCCTACTGTTTTTTTTTTAATTTTTGTGGTTTACAGCGGAAGCCTATTCAACACGCTTTTGCGGTTACTACGTGCTTTTCTTTAAAACAAAGTAGTTAATTGAGCTCTTCTTACGTGTATAGTTCAAATTGAGATGTCACGACACAAGACAGTGTTAAATGAGCGTCATTGCAGGAAAAGGGAGATAGTGCTGGCTATATATACGTGCTTCGTCGTTCATTTGGTACCCGTAGCATATGTAATATTATCTGCCTTAAATAAATTAATGACATGACATACAGTTCAATTTGAGATTATCTATAAGGCATCGAAGTTGGATAATAAACAAAGTTTAATTATCTGTAATGGAAACGAAGGTAAATGTAGTCGGCCCCTCGACAAACAAGCGTTGGCCTTATAAGTAAATTTAAGTCACCAGGACTCGCAGATAGATCTGACAAGTTCGTTGAGAATTAATAGCATTTTATTTCCGAACGTTGATAAAATAGCGAGAGTGATCAACGGCGTTGTACACTGTTTTTATTATATCGAAACAAAATATCCTATAAGTCTGAATTACACGGCAAGCCGGCAAGGCTAGGTGACAGAAGAAGACTACAGCCAAAACTAATGGCGAAGCGAACTGGAGACGCCGACTGGCACCTAGTAATTACTGACTACAAAATTAATGCACTGAAACTTGGATGAAATGAAAACCGGCGCATAAAGTTAGTCGTTTACAACACTCGCTTGTTGACGTCTCGGGTTAAACTTGGAATTCGATCACTTGCAATTTATCAAACGCCAACTGTCAGCAAGCACTTTACATCTATGTTATAAATACATTTTTTTATGATTTATTGTAGACACACTTTAAACGTCTAATTAAATAAACATTATATTCGTTAAAAATCTTTGAACATCTTAAACCGTGACATTAACTCCTACGACCCCCTGACCAAGACTAACAGCGAAGTACATAGTATGTCGAAGATGTAGCGACTAAAACCGCACGTTTTGCTGTCGCAGTCCTGTTTCCAGGGCGCAGTCCCTGGCCCTACACAAATAACAGTTATTTTATGGATTTATAATTAAGGATTACTTTGTTTTTAACATAAATACCGAAACTACTTTTTCCAACAAGTATATAGGTACAAAGCTTAAGTTGTATTATTTTAAGTACACTCGGGTGCACCATTCACGGGATACAATATATTATTTAATTATATTCATTAATTTGTTTAGCTGTAGTGAAAATTAGTGAAAATGTCGTAAACACGTTCGTCTCGCTATTTGTGTAACAATAAAGTATGAACTGGCTAAATGCCAAAGATTCTCAATCTGACCCACGGGTATGTAGGCGACTATTACACGATATTCATATTAAACCATTGTGTTCTACAGATTTATTTTAGCTAAGTGCGCATACACACACTAATTTACTGTTGGTACCTAAGTTTGTACAAGACATAAAACATATTAACAGAAATATAAAGGTTTACAGCGATAATATAGATGAGAGCCAATTGATATGTAAATAAAAATATTAGTAACAAACCTTTGTGGAGAAGCCGCGATCACAAACAGTGCACTTAAATGGTCGTTCCTTGGTGTGACTGCGGTAATGTATCTCCAGAGCAGAGTGGCAGGCGAACGTCTTGTAGCAGAGGTTACAGGTCGTGTTGCCGCGCACTGCACACAAATAAACCGATCGTTCATTGTAGTTTCGTTGTCACTAATTGCACAACACTCGGAACGCACGATTACACTTTATTAAAAAGTATTATTAATTCTTCCACAATTAGTTTTAGTTGGTATTGCTTGGTGTGTATTCGAGCGCCCGGTGATTTATGAATTAGTCGGTGGGCAAGGATCAATATCAGGAAATGGAAATGCGGGCGACCGGGGCGGACGAAAATATAAGATCCCGCTAGCGCATACCTGCGGGAGGGAACGCGAGTCCGAGTGGGCTGAAGGGCGATCCTCCGAGAGCGCCGAGCGCGGCGATAGGCGTAGGCGGCGACGGCAGCGGTGAGTGCAGCGGCAGCCTCGGCGGCGTCGACAGCGTCGACATCGTGGGTGATGGTGGTGAGGCTCGCGCGCTCCGCCCGCTCTCCGAACCTGTCGCCGATGGGAGGGAAGCCGTTGTGGTGATGGTTTTTAATTCGCTTTCGGACGCCGAGGCGCAGACGGAGAGCGGCGAAGTTCGACGATCCTTCATATCTAAGTCGTCGTCGAACTCCCGAATAGCGGGCTCACGCTCGTCCCGGCCGCTCTCATCGTCGGTCCCGTGGGAGTCCGCCCGTCGGTCGCCGGGAGTATTCGGAGTGGGAAACATCGGAGGTGGGAAAGGGCGCTGAGCTTGATAGTCGCTGACGTCTGACCCATTACTCAATGATGGAAAACCGTCAATATCAAGATTTCTCATTTGATCAAAAGGGACGCTGACACGCTCGCCCGTGTGAAGTCGTATATGTTGATGTAATATAGAGGGGTCCGAAAATTTCTTATGACAAACTGGACATTGGTGTAACATTTGAACGGGAGGTTTAATGCGATGAACGCCCATATGGGTTTTCAAATTGCCTTTGGTCGTAAAAGAGCGACCACACAATTTACATCGGAAAGGTCGCTCGCCCGTGTGGGTACGATAGTGCATTTGTAAGGCACTTTTGCAAGAGAGAACCCGGTGACATACTATACATTCATTAGGATCTGATACTTTGTTATCGATATTATCGACTAACTGTTGAAGTTTACATGTTTCAGATGTTTTCGTTATTTCTATTAAACTTTCCCAGGAGTTGTCATTGCTGCCTGGCCGTGGTAATATAGAATTATAGAATATAGGATCACGCGCCATATCGACGTCAACGGCATTGTGAACTGTGTTTAGAAATGGCGTTAAACTACCAGAAGAGATACTACTAGGCGGCGACTGAGGAAAAAGGGGATAAGAAGGAAAAGTACGTAGACCCGTTGCTATTGAAATTGGCCCGGAAATCGGTGAATTCTTACTTGAGAGATTTTCCGGTTGATCTGGATCGAGCTTCACGTGAGGACTGTCTCTGCCGATTTGTTCTTCATTGCTATATTTGGAATCCATGCTGTCATCGTACGGCGATGTTGAAGGATATCTGTCTTGTTCTGGATCTTGTGCTGTATCGTTTTCTTCGAGTTCTCGTTTAGGAGAAACGCGATCTGTATCATCAAAACTGGAATCCCGTTGACTCTCCTCATCTTGTGGTTCAGATTTAACCTCTGGTCCTGATTGGCAGGGGCTCGGCGCGGATGGTTTACTGAGATCAGCCGGAGCTTCTTGTTCCTCTCGCATCGCAAATAATGGATGAGGTGGTAGAGGTTTATCGCCAAGCGAACGAGGTGGTAAAATATCATGGTGTGTGGGTCTGTACAACGGCAAGCTTGGCGGAAAAGGAGCTGGCGCACCCGGAGGGAATTGAAGTGGATGTGGTGGCATTCCAGGAATTGGACCCGGCGACAACTGCGCTAATAACGGGGGATGGTATTTATCCAAATGTTCTGGTATTGGATTGGGATTCATCTTGACATGCGGAAACTTTGATGTATGTCTTTGGAAATGTACTTTTAGATTTCCTTTGGTTGTAAATCGTGATCCACATACATTACATTTAAAAGGTCTTTCACCTGTGTGCGATCGAATGTGAATTTGCAGTGCTGAGTCACTTCCAAATACTTTTCCACAGTAACGGCAGCGATGCTTGAAAAATGGTTCGTTTCTTCCTCCAGATTTTCCATCGTACGGTGACATTTTGCCAGATTTTCGAAAGGCGAGTTCATCGGCAAGATTGTTCGCTAATAGGCCTTGTGATGCGTTGTCTAATACTTCTTGAGCTCTTTTCTGTAGCATTTCTAGTGTATTTGGTTCGTTTAGAGACGGCGGAGGGTCGTTGTTTGTAATTATCGAAGACGCTAACGACGAGGAAATAGAGCTGTAAGGTGGATGGCTCATCATTGGTGCAGATGAGGTTGGAATTTTGGGAACGGAAAGTGGTTCCGTCTTAGGTGTGAGATGCGAGTGGGTTGACGGCAAGTTTTGACTAGTGGGAGGGGTAGGTGCGACAGGAGTTGGCTCCCGTGGCGGACGCGGCGGCGACGGTGATCGAACGGGAGGCGCTGGCAAACTTGGCTCTGGTTCACTCGGTGGTAGGCTCTGGATAGGATCGTCTTTTCGTCGTGTTAATGACAATTGATTTTGTAATTGGCGTATTAATTGCAGCTGAAACACTTGTTGGTGTTGTAGCGTAAATAATGTGCTTTGTAACACGGCTAGTTCATGTAACGCCGCTTCATTATCGGCGTTGTTCGCCATAGTTGTTGCGGCAAATTGAGCTACTGCCACTTTAGTATTTTGTAAGGCTTCTAGCGTTACATGGCCTGCCACTGGGAATGGGAGTCCAACTGGTGGCAAGTCAGCCTCAGGCACTTCAGCTTCGCCGTCTTCAAGGCTGTTATTGTTTTCTGCATCTTGTCGATGCCGGCGGACTTGTTCTAGTCGTTTATTAGGCCCATCCATTTCTTCATCTCCTGAAACGACCATTTCTTCAGGGTCGGAGTGCATTCTTTCCTCTCCCATTTGCAACGCCTTTTCGTCGCACAGTCGTTTATGATATAGGAACTCGTGGAGGTTCTCGAACTGTTCCTGACAGCGCGGGCACATGTGCGCTTCAGGTCGGTCTCTCGTTTCATCAACATTGTTTATCTCGTCCTCTGAACAGGATCCCGAACTTTCTCCTAGAACAAAAAAAAAAGTTACGGTTAGGTCTTAGCTCCAATTTCAAAATAAATGCAAAATACTATAAAATTTTAAGTTGACTTCTTACTCTCACAATACTCGAATCAAGAGTAGACACTAACTTTATAATCTAATCCTAATTTTTTTTTTAATATTATGGAAGGGGGTACATTATACAGCAGACGGCTACCACACCACGATAGTATAGTACAATATATATATAATATAGTGATTTTATAGACCTCAGTGATAAAGACGTGTTTGGCAACCCAGTTCAAAATAAAAGAACTTGTTTGAAGACTGCGATGTTTGCGTACGATTAAAGTGATATAAATAGCTGTTTTTTAAAAAAAAAAAATTGGCCAAAAACAATAAATGAATATTTTTAATTCTTTTAATTTAACAATATCCACCAACATTCTGCACTTAATCAGTGATTAATAAAAATTCTTCCATTAGGATATTTTTTCTTTACGAATTATTAATTTATGGAATACTAGCTGAACCGGCAAACGTTGTTCTACCATAAAAAATCTGTGTAGGGTCCTTATCATTTAGGGGTATGAAAAATAGATGTTGGCCGATTCTCAGACATACACGATATGCACACAAAAATTCATAAAAATCGGTCCAGTCGGTCCTAGGAGTTTGGTAACAAACACCGCGTTACGTGTATTTTATATATTACATAAACATTCAAAAAAGGTAGGGTAGGTAATATTGCGTTTTAAAAGTTTATAAAAGGTTTCTTGCGATTTTCTAATAATCTGCTCTGTCAAGGTTTTGATATAATGTTGTTAAATGAACTGAATTAACAAAATGTACTTAAGTAACCAAATGATTTCAAAATTGCTTTAGTGAGAGACTCCGCAATTGAAAGCATCAGTCGCTTTCAATTGCGGAGTCTCTCCTACTCGATAGTAGATGTCGCTAGGAGCAGCGGGCTAAACCTAATGTGACACTTGCATATTCTAACATCTGGTATTAGTATTTTCGTGTGCGGCTATGAAAACATTTTAGATGTATTGCTTAGTTCAAGTTAATATTTCTTGTTTTCATTTATTAAGGCTTCAATAAATAAGAAGACTAGAATATCCTCATAGTTAATAATGAGAATTTAGAATCAAAGTGTTTAGAAAGCCTGATTCATTTACTTTTATTCACATTTCTAAAGTTGCAAATCTGCGCTTGCTACAATAGGTACTTGTAAGAGCACAAAATATTTACATTCCTTTCATAATATAAGTATATACAGCACAGAAGGTAGTGAGTATGATATGAGTGTTGTGTAGAATATACAAACACTTTTTGCATTAGATATGCTGTATACATATCGTTTAAAACACTCGAGTATCCTAATCAAGTAAAACGCTCCTAAGATTTAATGCGATAGAATAATTAATTTAATAAAGTTTGGTATAAAATAAATTATTTAAAGTTTATTTTGAATTAATTAAAATAATCTTAAAATAAATTTAATAACAAATTTGTACATCAAAATACGTCAAGGTCAAGTTGACACTAGCTTTATTTCTTGTTTACACCATAACAATTTAACATAGCAATTTACTAGTAGATATATATATATATATATATATATATTTATATAATATATTGACTGGCCTGTTGGTCTGGTGGTTAGAGACCCTGATTGCTAAGCCAGAGGTCGTGGGTTCGATTCCCACTCAGGACAAATACTTATTTGTGTGATGAGCATGATCATTTGTTCTGTGGCTGGGTGTAATTTATCTATAATATGTATGTATTTACAAGTATACGAGTATAAGTATGTTTGTGAGCAGTCTGGTTACCATAGTACAAGCTCAGCTTAGTTTTGGATCAGACGGCCGTGTGTGAGATGTGTCAAGTTATTATTATATTTTATAGTAATATGTTACCTGTGTAATCACATTTTGATAAACATTATAACACTTACTATCCTTGTTATAAATATTAGGTAAACTTAAGGCTTAAGGTCCTACTTCCTTGCAAAGTACCTACGTATGTTTTATATTTCAAAAATAACGCATTGTTCGCATATATATTTCATCGAAGTATTTATCATTAATTACTTCTGTTTGCATTCTTGTTATGAATTACCTAACTTTGCAGGACTTGCTTACTGAATATAAAAATAATTGAAGGCCAAATTATATATATACGAGATATCAATAATGTTATATATATTTTTTTATTCATTTAAACACACTTTAGATTAATTTTTCGTACAAAAAAGTTTTATTTTCTTATGGAATGTATGCGAATTTAATTTAAGTGACCGATAGTTAACAACTGATAACACGAGATTGAGAATCGTGGTACTGAATTCCATATCAGCAAGAAGAGATATCAGAACAGGTTAATCTGGAAAATGCTTGAAAAAATTACTTACACTTTATTAAATATTACTTAGATGAATACAATTAAGATGAGTTCATCACATCATGTAAATAAAAAAGAGCTTCGGTCCATATTGAAAATCAATCAATGCATTTTTTTTATTTTTAAACAAAGTTTTACAATCAGAGTTAGGTCGCGCTCATCATAAAGATACACTGAAGCATCGGGAGACATATATTGAGAGCTAAATAAAAGTATGTTTAATACTAGCCTGGCACACAGTTATAAATAACGGCTAAGACAATGAAGACCTTTGTATGTATTTACAAAATAGTATTATTAAGTAGTATCTTGTCTTACTGCAAAAGTCTTCAGGCAACTCATTGTAGAGATGCGTTATGTCCTTTGTGTTCTAAACCAGAATACCTAAAAGTAATGTTCGCTGATAATTAGTTATTAAAAATTACGTTCTTAATTTCATCGGTCATTAGGTATATATATATATATTTGTAGCTATCTATCAGGTACCCAATCAAGGACTATTTCTGTCTGTCTCCGTGTCTGTAACTGTCTTTTGTAGGTCTGGAGACTTACCATATACAACAAAATATGTTTTGGCTGCAAATTTCTGTAGGTGAGTACTTTCCTAGTAATAACTAGTACCTACAGTTTCAGTTTTTAATGGAGATACCAGTCGAGGCTTCTAGTAGGTCTTATTCTTAGCTTGAACTAGGCGACGTTGCCTAGCCTACATCCAGAATTCATAACTCTGCTTTAAAGAAAAACAAAAATTTTAATTAAAATGATCTATTATGTTAGCAGTGATTGTTGCTATAATGCTTTCACTTATTAAAATTATAAAAAAAATCTTATAAATAGTAGAAATAGGTAATGCATTTTAAATAACACCATCAAAGGTTTAGTTTCAATA
Source organism: Tyria jacobaeae (assembly GCA_947561695.1). NCBI lineage: Eukaryota > Metazoa > Arthropoda > Insecta > Lepidoptera > Erebidae > Tyria > Tyria jacobaeae. The sequence continues at coordinate 12,987,533 of OX387213.1, read as the reverse complement.
TCCATCGAATATAAGAATATTATTTATTATATTTTAGTATAATTACAGTTTAGCAATAATATCTTTTCTAATAGGGTGTAATAGCTGCTAAGTACTACTAATAACAGCTTTAGCTACTTCTAGTATAGTATTCTAGGAGGTATAAACTATTTTATTAGAAATAATAAAAATAATATCTTTATTCAGTAAGAGCTTATGTCCAGTTTACATTTCGCATCTGTACCTGAACTTGCAAAATGCTTTCAACTATACTCATTAGACATTTTGAGAGTTACAAATTATGAACAAATATAGTTAACATGTACCTAATTAAAGATTTTTTTTCTATTAATTTTGAATTGTTTTATTTAGCTATACCTATTATGTTTGGTTGGTCGGTATAAGTACTGGTTTACTTAATGTTTTACGCATTCTCTGTCAGTAAGTTTATGGCAACATATATTTTTACGAGTTTCAAAATTATGTACTTAAAATGTCTTTTTATTTATAAATACTTATTTTTTATTACTAATTTAGTTTAGTTACATTAAAATAGATACTAGGTTTTATTAAGTATATGGGTAGGTATATCTATCGTAATTATATAGGTATTCTAACCGTACATCGCTCTTATATTCAAATTACTTGAATACAAAGACATATTTAACATAGTAGAATCATTGTTATGAACAATGCAACACAAGAGCCTCTTAAAATAGGTATATTTTTTAAATATTTTTCATTCATTATTATTACTAATTCAAATGAATACTATTTAAATTAATAATAATGAGTTAAACATTATAAATTGTTGCATTCAAACTGGTAGGTTTCTCTGTGAATTATATAAAAATGTTTTATTAATGATACCTTTTATATAATTCCAAGTTCTGGTTGAAGAGAAAGGTCACGAAATCAGAACACTTTCTTAGTAATTTGATTTTATTTCATTGAAAAGGATAGAAATAAAAGTAAACATAATTAAAGTCGTTTAACAATTTTAGCAATACTTCTAACAATACTAATGCCTACTATAAAGAGGCAGTTTGTTTATTAATAATAATCCCAGGAACTACTTATCCGATTCGAAAAAAACTTTTTGCATTAGTTAGCCCGTTTATTGAAGAAGGCTATAAGCTTTAAAGCATCCCGCTGCAACCCCAAGAAGCGTTGCAATGGGTATAAACGCAGGTGAAACAGCGGGGAACATAGTATGTAAATATGTCTGAATATTGTACCTACAATTATTTGGAAAGTATTACATATTGATTTTCTGACTTACTCCCACCAATCGATAAGATTGTTGTAGGCTGTTTTGCTATAAATATGTAGCTATATACATCAAGCTGTATCTAACAAGTGGGCGTTACAACTCTCTAAGCGAGATCCTAAAGCCAAGTTATAATATCAATTAAGCGGGTTGGTGTCAGAACCAACCCGTATTCTTATCATAATGCGAGGTGATTATGACAAGTTCTGCACAGCTGATAAAGGTGACCACTAAATGTGCATGTTCTTCAGGCAATTGGCATTTATTACCATACTATTCGATGTCGACTTTATAGAATTGAAGCAGTTTTCAATTTCGGTTTCATTTTCAATTCAAGTTCAATATATATTTCTTATATATTAGTGGCATGATAAACATGGTTAAAGACATTACTCTATAGTTTTTTTTAGAACACATCTATCTATCTACTATCAGATCCATTAGGTTTGATCCTGACATTTAATAACTTAATTGTATAATTTACTAGAAATTACTTCAAAGTTGTTACTTTTGCACGATTATTCTTGCTTCCCTTCACCATAGTGATGTTTCCTTAGTTTGAAAATGTTCTTTTAAAACACATATTAAACTTGGAAATTTAAGACGCAGTTGATTATTAATAAGTTGGTTTCAAGGAGGTTAGCATGATATTTTGAAACTATAATAATTATGTCTAAAGTAGTTCGATTTTGGTTGCCAAATTTAGTATGATAAATAGACAAATTCTCATCATTATTAAGGTTCTCCTGTTACAAATAAGCCAAAGACTGTATATTATTATATATTGTCACTATTAATGGCAATCTCATTGCTCTGCAACCTTTCCATGTGTATTTTAACTGTTAATAATAATTAGTTAATTATAACCATCAAACAATCTCTTATCTATATCATTATTCATTGGCAACTTATTACGGAAGTAAAATCCAGTTTAAAAAACGTTAATAAGCGGGCACACAGGTGCTGCGCATGGGCAAAATATATCAACAAAATATAAGTAGCTCCCTGCTTGTTAATTTATGGAGTTTCCAAAAACTTGATGCGACTCACCTCTTACTGGCCCTACTAGGCGTATTATGAAATGAAAGATTTCAAATATACATATATCGGTGCTTATCAGACACATTATACTTTTACCATGTTAATATTTTGAATATGTTTTTTTTTATAGTTCTACCTGTCTTCGTTATTTTGTTGTCGATTTTAAAAGACGAATTTTGAACATGCGAATGGTTGATAATACATTTTTTGTGGGAAGTTTAGTGATGTTTTGAAAAGCAGACGCTGAAGTGAGCACCGACACAAAACATAGATATAATCCCGGATAATGTTGCGGCGGGGATTAAATAACTCATTTGTAGCGAGATGCCGGTGCCTTTAATAGCTATTTGTAAGGAGCCGGATTAGTGGTGTCTGTTTGTTGGTATTTGACAGTGGAGCTCTGTAGCAGGTCGCGGTAGTTTCAAAGAGGCTATGTTGCGGTGACGCTTGCCGCACGCCACCCGCCGCCTGCGTTACGCAGAAATTATAAAAAGGTTTTAGACTTCGGAAATTAGTGAAACTCACTATTGTCCTATTTTTGTACAGAGTTATCTTATATTTATTAAAGTCGCTCCAAAATACTAATAATCAGAGGATCTGTACTAATAATTATGTGACTTAACGAATAAGTTTGTGAGTAGTGTTAGGTTAGGTGTAGGTGTAGGCGTCGTTAGTGTTAGTGTCAAACATCATTAAGATATTTGAATGTATAGTTAACAGTGATGGTTATTAATCTGCTGACAGAAAGTCTATAATTTATACATTGGCAGTAATTATTATTCATCATTCAAGGTAAATGAACGGCGATATGCATATCGATCTTTAATTTTAGTCTGAATTAAAACCAGCTTAGATGTTAAACAAGTTTTTTTTTAATTTATTAGTGAATCAAGCAAATAGAGAATATGCGTGTTTCATTAGATATGAATAGGTTATTTCAATCATTAACAGATAAAATATTTTATAGACCTATCGTAAAGCTAGCAATGTGATAAAGCGAAATAAACGCTTTAGCGGTCATAACTAATAAAATTTGATAACGTGTCCTGCTCTACAATAAAGACATAGCTTTTAATTAGTAACGGTTGATTTAACCAGTATCATAGCAAAGTTTTTTAAATAGAAGCGTGAAACTGGCTGCATGAAATCATAGCACGTCATTTGTTAAATAACTTAATTACCTATAACGAAGTTTATAATTTAAAAAAGTCCGAAAATAACTGTTAATTTGAAGTTGGTATGATCTGCTACAACATATTTAAATTTTAAACTTATTTATATTCCTATATTACATCAATTAATTAAGAGCTGAAAAAAATGTCTTGTTTGTTACTTAGCCATGTTGTTATCAGTGCATTAGAATTTGCCACCCTAGCTCTTTCCGTGGGTATCGATAAGGCGACTCAGAGGTTGGATTGTTATCTATCACACATCATATACATATACAGTGCCCTGTTAACAGGTTTGCCCCCTATTACTTAAATGGGACTAAATTAGCGTTGGCAAACGGTGGGCTTTTAGTTCGTCTCTGCCTACCCTTTCTGGGATACAGGCTTCAGTGTGTCTATATATGTATGTAGTTACATTCGTGGATATTCATTGTTATTAAAGAACAATACCTAAATGAATAAAAATAAATAGGTAGTTACCATCGTTCTCACGTACAAGGCAGGTAAGTAAATAGATTTTAATTTGGGGAAGTTTTTTCTTTAAATAGCGATACAAGGGTTGTCCTTTATTAACTAGGAGGTGAGTAGTCTATAGGGGTCAGGCGTCCTATACTCATAGATATTACGTACAAAACAAAAAAAAAGTTGTGACTTATGACATATGACCTATTTGATAATTTATAAAGGTCTAAATCATCTAAATCATTAAACATGATTTTACAGTATTAAGTGCACTACAAATATTATAGATTTTTGAATTGCCTATATCAAATATTTTTAATATGGAGGAATTAGAATTAGAAATTTAACTCTACCAAATAGGTAGAGTTAAATTTTAGTTAAATCCATTTAAACAGACTCATTAAGTTTATGCTATACTTATCGTGGACAAGGATTATTAAAATGTTCATTAAAAGAAGATGATTAAGTAATAACTGCTAAATAATAAAAATTTTATAATTTATAAAAATAAACTAGAAAATGTTTTTAGTAATTAAACATTTATACTTTTCTATTTATATGTACCTATAGACGTCTCGAACACTAATTTCTTAAACAGAGGAAAACCTAAAAGATTTATTTTCCATAGATCTACATCAGCACAAAGAAAAAGGATGGATGACAGTAGAAAAGCATTTAAGATTCTATTATTGTCACTTAAAAATAAAGTACCAAAATAAAAACTTAAAGAAAATCATAATAGGTACCTAAATAATATTAGCCGTGATTATAAATAATACTTTTAAGGATCAATATGAGGTCAATCGATAAACGGCGAAGATATTTAGGTACGTGACTATGAATAGACGGTACTTGAATATATTAAGTGAAAACATTGAAATGATCATAATTTAAAACGATTGTTATATTGACGGTGTTATGTGTCTGGCGTACAAAATAGCTTTAACTAAAAATGATTTTTTATAAACAATAAATGTTACCTAAAAAGTGGTATAATTAGGTATTATTAAAGCGTTATAGATAATGATGATCTGTGAATTCATAAAAACAAGTGACTATTAGCGACGTCAGGAACTTGGCTTAAATGATAATACGGATTTAGACAAACTTCCTAATATTAGTGACGACTTTATTAGTCAAATAGTGAACATTTATTAATGTGTCTTCAAGAAATCATGTTGCATTTGCTTTTTAATATATTATTATTAGGTATACTGATTTATTTTTTTCCATCCACGCTCCTATACTGAATTTAAATTTCTAAAAAAAATAATGTCTGCAATACAAATAACAAAATTAAGACGCCTAATCAATATTAAAAGCAAAAACAGTTTATTAAGAAATCTAAACATACCTACCCAATAGAACATATACTTTGTCTGTAGTGGAAGAATAGTTAATCACGTGGAATAGATACCTATATGGAAATCATTAGATATTTAATAGCATTATAAGAATGAAATGTGGCCGTCGCCAAAAGCGATGTTAATTTTATTTATTTAGTGTTTACATAATTGACCAGTTTTCTGTCATTTAATGTAACATTATGTGAACGGAAACAGAACTTCATAAATTATTTTATAAATTGAATTTGAGAGATATTTGTCTAACTTTATTAATATCTCAAAATATTTTAAAAGAATTACCTGTAGATACTTCTATTTTTTTGTTATTTAATCACAAACCTTTCGAAATTTCAATTGAAAACCAACTCGATTTTATTTATTAGACGTTCTAAGAGATGTAGCGCACAGTAGTGAGACAGCCAAGTCTCCAACAATATAGCACTCATATAGAAATAAACCTAAACACCTTTTAACCTAAGTATTTCTTATTTTCGAAACTACTGTGCAAAACCTAAAAGTGTGTAGGTATTTGAAGGTTTACTTCCAATATTCAGTCTTTATTTTGTAACTTGAACGGCTATTAGACACTATATCTTGAATAAATATGTTGGAGCTTACATACCTCCCCGATTACATGTTCCTTTTAGATATCAAAATTATGTCAGACGTGAAAATTCACTGCACTGTTTACTCACCCCGTTGGTGACGAGTTTTAGTGCTCACTTTCTGGTGTATGCCAAATTTTATCGTCGCTAACGCAATCATTTTATCGGTGCGATTATATCGTGGTATCAACAGAAACGAATTGTAACACAGAATTCCTCCTCAAGTTATCGTCACTGTTCCATAGGTCGCGGTGTGGTAGCGTCATGTGTGATGTTTTGTGGTGGATGGATGTCGGAGAAGATAGTTAAGTACCGATGGAGACCCGGCGGACGCAGGAAGGCTTGACGCGGGGCATGTTGTCGCGCTGGCTGGCGCTCAGAGCCGGCGCATGGCAGGGGCGGCGTCGCGGTCACTCGGCTCGTTTAAACCACGGGTACTATCGACGGTACACTCGCGCGCGGCGCCGCTACTCGGCTCGGACGAAGTACACAGTGCGGAGCGGACACGGCGTGTGACCGGGCGCACCACTCGCCATCTGAAGCGGGACTGAGCGTTCGGCGGTGGCGGGCGGCGGGCGGCAGCGCGCGCGCGCACCAGGTATACGGTTATGACAGGGGGCGGGGCCGCGCCCGGCTCATAAATCAAACTTCGCCCATTCGCACGCGCTTCACGGGCTCCCCTCCTCCATATTCCATATTCGGGGCGGGGCATATTTTCATAATCATAACGCCTCATATTCATAAGCGACATGTGATCGCGAGTAAGCTGACGGCACGAGGCGGCTGGCCGCCGGTGGGCGGCGCTGACGCCCGCTAGATGGCGGCGACGAGCGCCCCGCGAAGCCTCCCACACCAACACCACTAATTGAACTTGCACGTCATAATTTTTTGTTTGTATGCAATAATTATTAAACGGTTATTTTAATTGGTCCGAGATAAGTTCTCAGCAATTTACGATCAGAGCTTTGAGTTAACTTTTTACCATACATTGTATTTCTCCAATCTTACAATTTTGATAGCAACTTTGCAATATTTTATTTTTGCATATCTTAATCATTTGCATATATAACAATGTAGGCCTCAAATGTCAACTGTACCTATCAACAATTCATGGTCTACCAGTTTTAAATAACTGTGATAAAAACATGTGTCTTAGGTTTTTGTGTGTTTATGTTTAGTGGATGATAGACGTATATGTTACCTACCCTTGTAATACATAAGTATATGAAAAATAGTAGCTAGAAAAACATAAAACTAATCTGAAAATGTTAAATTGTGCATTGTGTCATATTGTTATGGCCGTGGTGTATAAGTCAAAAATGTCTTATTGACATATTTGTGTTACAATTGCCAACCCAATCTGTCAATTTTTATTCAAGCATTTTAAATGAATCTAACCAGTATATATATGTTTTCTAATTTGAAAGTTATCACAGCAGAACCCTCAATATAATACATCCGTAACTAGGTTCATTGATGATAATCTATTTTAATTTCTGAAACAAATTGACGAGAAATTCTTATGAAAGAGCGGAGGCCGCGAGCCATGTCAATCGCTTTGTGTGTTTAAATTAAATATAAGGCATACGTGTGACTGCCGTAACCAGCCTTGGGATCCAATATTAATGTGATAGAAGCAATTTAGTCGATTTTGCTAGTCATCGGATCGACCATTCGATTGAACACAACCTATACTATCGTTCATGTCATTTGCTTTCGATCTTCGAGGGTGGATCTTTTTTTAATTAACGAAACTAGTAGGGTGTGTTAGTGATTATAATTGGTTTGTTACTATTGCATGACTTTTTTAAATTTTTATTTTATCTTTATGGTCTTAACTATGCCTTCGTGCTGCATTTAGTATTGTGTGTTTGCCAATTTTAATAATCTCTATATCTATACATGTTATTTTATATTATTGTCTCTGTTTCGAATACAATGTTATTTTTTTTAGCAATAAGCGCAGCCTCAGCTTTATCTAGACTAAAATACAGTATTTAGTTACAGTTTGTACTGTGGGTTCTACAACACGGATAAACACACTAAGAGAGGAGATAAATACATATTCATGAAGTCAACAATTTTGCATTTTGCAAAAATATTATAATAATATACTAAATATAAGCAGAAATCGAAAACCTTACCCCTGATTTTGCACTACTGCCGGTAATTGTAACACTATAAACATACTATAACTCAATCTCAGTATAAACATACATAGGTACACTAACTAATATATAAGTACCTTTGCCTGCCAAATTTTAACCCAATGTAAAACGTGCTTAAGAAACAAATTGTAACTTTTGCATTTCTTTCTTTCTTTCTAAAATAAATGTTAGTAGTAGATAATGTGGGTTTAGGGTGGTAGTGTACTCGTTAGGGCTCAAACCCGCAACCACTTGATCGCAAGTCCCTCATTACGTTACCACCGCTTATTGATTTTAAGTGAAGACGCGGCAATTTGATTACTGCAAACGAAGGGATTGACGATACTCAATGTCTAGGTCGGTAAAGATACCTATGTAGGAGGGGTATAATTGCTTACTCTCACTCGATCACCCACTATTGTTGCAACATTGCTTATTGGTGATACAGACACGTATACAGCAAAAAGTGATATGATTCATCACACTTTAAATTTCGTCTAATTAAAATATAGTCTATAAAAATATTGCTTTTTAAATGACTTATAGCTACAAGGAATCCAGAGATCAACTTAATTTAAAGTTGACTGAAATAATTACAGTAACAATTTATACGAAGTTTAACTATTTTTCTCTGCTCTACATAAATGTTTGGTACAGAGAAAAAATAAGGGTACAGTAAGTACTACTTCTCTAAAATGAAAAGAAGGTATAACCAACTTAAAAAGTTATCGCATATCATTCACACACTAGGTATATTTTTGGTATCAACAGTACCAAAAAAAAAATTGCTATTTACTCAATTCTGTTTCAAAACAGTTGAAGACATTTGTGACTTGTGATTAAAGAATGAAATCTTGGAACTATTTAAGCTTCATCGTAAATGAAAGAGACAATATGTAATATATTACGAGTTCTAGATAGTTTATAACAATTACAGAATGTAAGGGTTCCTTGGACTTGACACCTGAATTAGTTATTCCTGTTTACTCGCTTCGTTTATAAATGTATTTATACTCTTAATACGTGCTCTACTATGACCTTGTCATTGTCATACATATCCTGCATAGAATATGATTATGAAATATTATAAAGAGTTACAAAGTGAATACGTTTCAAACCATCGAAGTACAAATACTCAAAAAAAAAAAAAAAAAAACAAGAAAGACATTGGGCTTACTTTAATATGTATGTGACGGAGTAATATTAAGCGTTGCCTTTTAAACAGGGTGTAAGTCTCTTCGGTGTACATTAGCAAAATGTAAAATTGTACTCATGACCAGACTAGAATTAAACTATAGATAAAGTACTCACATGCGTAAGGGCTAAGGCGGACTTAAAAAAAGGTTGCAGGTCTTACTTCACCGAGTAGCACCCTAATCAATGTAAACTCCTGTTTGATGTCAGGTTTTAGCTTTTTTTCCTACAATGTATTAATCTATTAGTATTAATGAATATAACTTCCCCTTGAACAGTAGTCTTGATTAAGATTGGTTTTCAATAATGAGTCACTTTGTTTTTTTTTTTGCTGTTATTTAAATGTTTATATACAATATAGTTTTATTTTGTTTAGTATTAAACAGCCGTTTAAACCAAGTACTTCTCTATGTACCTTTGTCAAGCCATTCTTTACAATATTTGCTGGAAGAGTCCTAGCCAGAGTAATTTATAAATACAGAAATGCAAATTAAACCGGTTTTAGATATCGCTACGTTAAGTATGATAAAATAATATCATTATTGCATCGAAAATGCAGAATATTTATTGGGTTGTTTCCCGTTGTCCACCTTGGCGTACTACGGGAAATATAAAGTTAACGTGGTTGATTCCGTTGCCTGGATGTTTTAAGCATGTTTTATACGTTGGTAGGCAAGTAGGCCTCCTAGTGGAAAGTCCAAGTTACAAGAGTTCATACTTCTAGGGCATAATGAAATGCTAACATAGAAAGTCAGAAGCTACATTTTGATACGTAGCTAGGTTTTAGCATTGCTTGATAACCATTTTCTACGAAGCCGTGGTTCACTCCAGTCGACCCGGCCCATCCATGCCTAAGCATGGCTATCCGATGTAAAAGATTTTATTTTAATTAAAAATAAAAAGTGAGGGTAAAGGATTTGGAATGCTAAATTAATCAATTTCTTTTAAGGGTTAGAAGTAAGTTATTTGAGAAGAAATAGATAGATAGATAGATAACAACTTTATTTGTACAACATTGGTAGAATTAGAATTATACATCAAAGTTTAACACACATATTGTACATAGGGCGGCCCTATTGCTATATGCAATCTCTTCCAGGCAACCTTAGGATGGAACAAAATGATTCGGGGAGACGTTGGTATTTTGAAGTCCCTTTCAAAGGAAATCTGAAATGTATTACCTAATAAATATAAAAGTATACAGACATTCTGTATATTAATTCCATTAGTATACTTAAATATTTAAATACAAAACATACATTAACAATATAACAATATACATATACCTACTTTAATATAATATATTAAATAATATATACATATACATATACACATATATACAGCTATATACATACATATCTACATACGGCATACGGAAAGTATCAAATTAATGTGATAAAAAATAATCATGAACCATTTTCTTGAAATTGGTAATTGTTTTCGCTTTGAAATATTTATTTTTTTAGATTTACTTTGAAGTTAAGATTTAACTTCCAAAATAAGCGGTATATCTAAAAAGTATCACGTGTATAAGGAATATTATGACTATGATGATAGTCGTTGGTGTTAGTTAAGATACTCAGTGGTTACCAGTTTAATTCTAGTCGCAAGCATTCTTAAAGAAACACATTTTTTTAAACAACAGTGGTGTAGTTCGCTTATCTCAATTGTTACATTTTAAATCAAGACGAGTAGTAATAATATCTACATATAATGTGAACAACGACTTGGTCTATAATGAACGCATTGAAACATACATATTTCTCATAGTTTCCTTTGTTTGAAGCTAATAAAATTAGTGACAATGGCATTTCACTTTTTGAGTTACAAAAAGACACATTATAGTAAACCGAATGTAAATATATATGAGTTGGAGCACATTAACCGCACTATAATTGCCATTAAAAATAATTAGGCAGCAGCTATGTTGTTGTTTTTAACCTCAGTCGACTAAATAATTCCTGTTTATGATGACACCTAATCCCTTATGAATTTAATGTGAGTTCCCTGAACGGCATTATGGCGAGGTGTTATTTCAGATCCATCAGTGCGGCAGTTAAACAGAAATAGCACCAGTAACACAAGTCACATACGATTTAAATACACAAATTTTTGAAAACGTCTGTTTATTTAAGTTAAAGCACGCGTCGTTCCTTGTACGCCGTACGCCGCGCACCTCGGTCGGCGCTCTTACTTCTATTTACCTTTATCTGCCCCGAGTTACATATTATTCTACAAATTATTACTAAAAACGCTAACGTTATATACATATATACCTAGATGTTAATTATCTCACAGGTATGCTTTATAGCCAACAGCCGTGCTTGCAATTTAAAGCTTGCTTAACAAAATGATTCCTAATATGTATATTTATATTATGTAAAATGAGGGTGAAATTGTAAATTGACCGTCAAAATGACGGCGTTGGACGGCATAAATGAGCAGTGGGTGGCGGCAAGCCGGTGTGCTGGAGTGGCGGTGGCGGTGGCGAGTGGCTTGGCGAGCGCAGCGTGGCGGCGAGTGACGCGGCGCGGACGCGTTCATAAATTTGAATATGGAAGTGAGTTCTAATGGCGTCGCTGTTTATTTTTACTGCACCCCCAGAGCCGTACGCCCGAATGCGACGCAGAATTTATTTCCATGCATTTTAATATCTCCCTCTGAATAGCTATTGCCATTTTCACGCGGTTTATTGCGAGCTCTATAGTCCTGTTATGCTCTTTGTTTTGTTAGGCTCGCTTTACGATCTAGTGCGACGGATAATATTGGTCGATGAAGCCTCGTAAGGTTTCGAGCTAGCATCAAGTGTAATTAAAGATCGGCTGGAACGCTTATTGAGGCGATAATAAGAGTGTGCGGTAATCATGTAAATTTCCTCGTTTATGAAGCAAATTTCTGAAGGAATACTGAGGCGGTATATGTCAGTATTAAGTCATTAAAGGTGGACATTGATGGATTGGAGCATGTGCAAAGAGCACGCATCGCGGAAGCGCACGCAATTGTTGTACGAACCTGTAAACTCTGTGCGCTCGTTTGTTTACAAACTACTGAAGCGTATTTGTCACTCAAGATAAGAAAAAATATTAGAAGGGGAATACGAAGTCATTCAGACAATGATAGTAACGAAGACGAAATTTATTCTTTATTATAAGCTGTTAATTTACTTACTTCACTGATATTTTATGGTATTATAACAGTACATTATTATATATGAAAACACGTGAGAACTCAACTAAGTTGCCGTGCGTGTCGAGTGATTATTATGTCCTTACTCAGACGTTGAGAAGAAAACTTTAATACCTTGAATTATACAGAAAAATATTGTCGACGCAGCTCGTTTACAACTGACACTTAAGCTGTCAAAATGATGGCTGTATGAGAAGAACACGGCAAATGCGGGCAAATGTGCTTTAGCATACTTTACTGTACACAATAATTACAGTTTGTTTAAAAGAGTCGAGTCTACTCATCTTTATCAGCTAAGTATTTATTACGTGTTGGCCTTCAATGTTTCCATTACAATTAAATAACTTTTGTGCTAGATAATTAATTAGTTTTATTAAACAGGTAGTTATGTACTTCAATTTACATAGATGAGCAAATTATTTAATACGTTTATGCGATCATTTCCTCGCTACCTACGGTTGTTCACGAAACCGGTTTGAAATGATTACACGGTCGTTTATTGTGTGTAAGTTATGGTGTCAATGTTAGACTACTTTGTTAACTTTACACTTTATTTAAATTTTTAGCCTTCGAAAGCTTGTCTCGATCAAGTCTGTTGATGAGGTTAACATACCCACTAGCTGAGGAAATAGTAATTGTAACAGTAATGTTGGTATTTATAGTTAGAGAAATAATTAGTCGAATGTCTAGTCTTAAAGGGATGAGTAGGTACAAGTCGAAGTATAAATCTTGCGTAGGAGGTGGAGGCGCGGCGCACGGGGTGGCTGGCGGGTCCTCTTGAAATATAAAAGTGTCCGGGGGCACTCAGCGGCCGGACGCTCATATTTTGTTATTTTATTTATATTAAAAGTAATGGTTCTCCGCGAGGCATAATGCTCTTGTTGGTTTTGCGCATTTTTCTCTTTTCTCTGTGTCGTATATTTTCACTTAAATGACAAAGGTACGTGACCCCACATATCTGTGTTACTTTGTATTACTGTGTTTTATAGAATTAACGGCTTAAAGCTAAGTTTAGCAATATAAATATTGAAAATGGCATTGGAGAAATAGTATCGATTTTAGTTGTTCGTGCTTACTTGTATCTGTTACATAAATTTGCATTTTCAGCATTAATTGTGTGCGATTTGGAATAGGTTAAATTTTCTTTATTGCTGATTCATTATGGCAGACTGCACGAAATGCCTAATAACTCCTAGTGAAATTACATAGAGTTATCTATTCAATTGCTGCACACGCCTTACAAATTAAAGTAAACCTTTGTTGACAAACAAAAAATATAACCTAAATTTCAGCTCTTTGCATTTGAATCAGAGAGAAAAGACAAGATGCATTCAAACGTAACTTCATCTTATGGTGAAAGTGTTCATCGTTCCCTACCACCTACTCATAGTGTCATAAAACATTGCTTGAGTAGTCAATAATGTCCATTTAACAAATAATTTGGGACATTCTGTCGAAAAGTATGTAGTATGAAAAACATAATTTACTTGCTCGAAACGCGTTGATCTATTAGTAAATAACTATACATTAGTATTAACAAAGTGTATCGAGCGCAAGGCCGCGTAGCTCTCTTGTAGACAGTGCTACACCGGGTACACCGCCACACACGCCAGCATAAATTTACCTACTATAGTTTTATGCTATCATAAACAAGAAATACAGCCACATCTTCACTATAATGTAATGTAGGAAAACGGTCGGTGCTGTTTGAACCGAAAACGGGTAACCATCCTTAAGTGCATTCACTCTACTGCTTTCGCGATAGAGGTGGAATTCGCGCACCGCTCATCGCCGTAGCATGTGCAGGTTGGCAGCAATCTGCACAAGCAGAAGCGAGGTGCTTGGCTTGGCGTGAGGCGGGCCGCGCCGTCTCATTGTAGACCCTCGGCTGAGGGCTGCAAGAGCCCGTTCGGCGCGTAGTGCAGTGGCGGCGGCGACGCTCTTCCGGGGAAGGCACTATCTCGGGTGCAGCGGGGGCAGCCACCACCCCCTCGTAAATAACCCGCGCTGGCGAGCCGGCGAAGCACCCGTGCCAGATTCTACAGCTAGAAACAGTTAAACGCTCATAATTTCGTGCTGGTTAAGCTTATCTTTGTCTCGTGTACGAAATTTCGCCCTGCCGTCCTCCTCGCGCGTTTTCGTAGACATATTTTATTTGTTGCAACGGAACGTTCTGTCGCGTCCGGGGCCAAAGTTATAATTGTAGTTCGACATACCAGTGCAGCTTCTGCATAAACTTGCCCAGCGGCGTTTACATTGTTGAAATAACTTTATCTGGTTAATGTTTTAAGTTCACTTACTTTGATTTATTCAGAACTTGAAGTTTAATTAACGGTGTTTGTATTCGATTTATTTATATGGCAGTTGGCATTCTGAAACTTTATGTTATCTTCAGTATTTCGTTGTTTTAAAATATTAGTGTCATAACTTTTGACCTTGTTTCAGCTTTATAAACAGCAGAATTGCGATATGTCCATATTACTTATTGTAACTATAAGGTCATCAGATTAAGTATAGCTAGAGTGTCGTTCACAAGTTGATGATTCATATAGATGTATGTTGAAAAGGCATTCGAGCATGGTGCGATAGTGTGCCGAGGGCGCCGGCGGTGGGAGACTAAAGGGGGTGTGATGTGGTGGGGAGGAGTGTTGGTGGTGTTAAGCCGGTATCATCCCGCCTTATCGCAACGCGGCGCGGTTTCATAATAATTTTAATACTCGGGGTGGCACACTACGCGGATTTCCGGCGCATACTTTTATAAGCGCTTTCGTTCCCGCAGGATCCTCGCGGCGCTGTCACCCTCGCGTGCATGTCTTCAATCCCAACCTCGGTAAGTTGCCACTGAATACACCCGCGGGATTTTGTTTTTGTTTTGACATTTATTGCCACGTTTTTGTGTTTGTTTACGCCGCCTGTAAAGACAGATTTAATTTGTAAAATAGATGCTCTTAATTAAATTTCTCTTGTGGTAATCTAATTTAATTTATATTTATTTAAGGTGTAAGTTTTTGTATTTAAAGTAACATCTTTACGTGTTGACATTTTTGTGATCTAATTTTATATTTCATATAACCTTCATTTGCTCTAATAACATTTAGTATAACGTTCATATCAAATAACTTTCAATTTGTATACCATACCAAATTTTCATTTTTACTCATTTACGATCGCTTCGCTCGGTCGCCTTCGCTCATTAATAGACGCTTTTTTTTTTGTTGACGGCCTGGAAGAACCTCATGGATGTCCTTCTCAATAAACAATATTACTTAGTACAGGTGAAAATAACAAACTGTCACTGTTTTCTCGTGCAAGAATATCTTCGCCTATTAGTTATATTGGAGCACAAAGAGCCTCTTAATTACAAGTGGTAGATAGGTTTATGCGAGATCAGCCAATTTGCCAAAATGGATATAATAAATGACGGAGGTAATAGAGGCGGTTGAGTGTAACATTAATAGAGAGGCAGGTAGGGCGGGCGGGCGGCACTAACGAGCGTTTTTATCCAGGGCGGGCGGATGATGGATGGACCTACTTCCGGCCGCGACGTCCGCACTTCCGCCGTTCCTTTTGTATATTTATCAACATTAATTTCAGTGTGCTACAACACATATTTTACCTGTTTCACTTATTATTCTTATTTCTTATTTCATTGCGTTTTATACCATTTCATGCGTGTTTCGTGTTTCAATGAAATATTATTCGAGTCGACAAGTGTTGCGTTAAAATTGCAATCTTATCTTACTACATCTCAATACTACTTACTTATAAATGCGAAAGTTTGAATAGATGTTTGTCATTAACGGTAACAAGCAATGTGGCTCAGAGACAGATTATAGTCAGGAATAGCACATAGATCCCAGAAAAAGGACGGTACAAAATTTCAGAGCGATCGAAGTCGAAGTCGTTAAAATTCAGAGGGAGGATGAAGCTCCTGTGAACCATAATCTTCTTAAAAGGGTTCGTTTTTATATTTCATATAGTTAAATACAATTTTTAATATTCTAAGACGACTGTCAGACACACTGGTTCGGAAAACTTCTCCATCCGTTTGTCTGTTTAATTTCTTCTTTAAATCGTTCTCAAATTGTTGCTCGATAAAAACTCCTCCAAGGGCATCACTATTGTACTAAATATACTTAAATTAACCTATTTTTGCAGATTTTTTCATGTTAATCTTTGATAAGAGACAGTTTGGTATTGGATGTTAATCTTTGATAAGAGATAGATTGGTTTCTTTAATGACGTTAGTAGTACTTATATTTTAGGGTAGAGACAATGAGCTAAACAACAATTGCGTTCTTCTTTTACGCACATATCTAATGCGTGCAGGAATAGCTTGCACCGCGATAACATTACTAATGATGATGGACATGCCTAACCATTACCTTATTCCGGCTACTCTCCCTATTTAACATGACATAATTATATTGCGAATAAACTGTTGATAGTCGGACAAAGCTACTGTAAGATGAGGGCAGTATATTTTGCTACTTAGGCTTTAATTAGCTCATTTGGATCGAGTGTACAGCTTTTTTATGCTATTTATAGAGAATAGGTAAGTAAATGGAAAAATGTAATATTTGCATTTGCAGGTACAGCAGGTTACTTATACTATTTTTTTTATTCATTTAAATGACAATTTACTTCAATAACAGGAATAGAATTAGTGCAATAGATATAAAATAACACCTAAAATACTTTTATATGTCCCTAACTTTATATGTAATTAAGAGTATAAACTTTCATTCGCACACTCTGAACCATCGCAGTGAACACGCTGAATACATTAAGCATCAGCCCACGCACCACAATGTGCGACTTTCATAGCTCATGCAAGGAACAAACAAACTATAAAACAGTTTAAATAGCAATTTATGCAAATAACAAAATAAATTTATATTCGTGTTCATAACACGGTTTACATCGTGCTTCTACGTACCTATATATATCTTTAGCTTAATTGAATTTATACCCACGTCCTCAAATGAATATGACTGGAACTCGTACTGTGTTTCTGTACTTAATGATGTCTTATTAAGTATTCGATGTGCCTCCGTAGAACGGTGAGAACCTCGTAACATAAATTTTGCGTATTATTTACGTTGACAAACGTGCATTATGAAATTATAATGTAGTGATTGATATGCGAGGAGCGGTTGTTCGCGAGGTAGGACGTGTGATTCGTGTGGGGCACGTATCTTGTTGTACTAAATACTTAAGCGATGGACATTAGCGCCAGGGCTGGACTCTCATCCAGATTATTACGTTCAGAGGTTTACTACCCAACTTTCTAGACTTAGATTACATAAGTCATGTAAATACTGCCCTCGGTTTGAATGTGTACATTTAAAAAGGGTCATGAAAACTATTTTGAAATGAATGCTTTTTATCAAACGGATCTAACCAGAAATTAACCTGCAGTTCAAAAGAAAAGTTGGATGAGAGGAGTGGATAATTTTGCTCTTTGACGTTTCCGTACAAATTGAGTGTATCATGTGTGTTTTGTAGAGTAAGAAATAAGTTATTGAGATCTAGATCCAGAGTTTAGTTAACTTGTTATGGTTTTTATAAATACATATGTTTACTACTACTACTCCTAGCTTACTACATAACTGTTTCTTTATTTTATATAGGTACGTACCCTAAAGAAGTACGTACCTGGATACCATTCTATGTACATATGTTACAATAAAAACTAGTTCTGAGGAGTGAGAACCATTGTATTAGTAATAATATTCTATTTATCTGATTCAATTAAACATATTTGAATTTCGAAATTCTTCCCTTACTTATGATACCTACAAGTCTTGCTCCGACCAAATTACATAATTCAAGGCCAAAGACTAGAGCCAATGTAGATTTTGATAAGCGAGTATTAAAATAAATTAAAATATTAATTAGTTAATAATAATTAAAAAAATAATTAGTAGTAAAGTAATAAAATAGTTAATGATGTATCGATGATGGGTGAAGGATGTGATATAAAAGAGTATTAAAATTGTTAGTGACGCGTATGTCTCAACTACATTAACATAGGAGATTGAATATTTTAAACATGAAAAGTTCAGTAGTTTATACATATTATTTTAAACATAGAAACAGGTAATCAGACGGATTGCACCGTGATTGCGTAGAGCTCCTGCTTTAAAAATGAAAAAAATTAAAATGTTACTTACGAGGAGGAAATCTAAGTTATAATTGATTACGTAGTTTTAAGGAATTTACACTACATAAACTCACTGGACAAGTATCCTCCAGACACAGGTCACTACTTGTGCCGACAGGGAAAACACTCATCTGTCTTCTCTTCATTACGTAGACAAGATTATGTTAAATATATCTAAAATCTCTCATCGATTACTACCCTGTCCTCTGACAAATGATTAGTTCAGTGCTGTCAGAAGGGTTCATCTTTGGCTTCTCTATTCTACTACAGTTGGAGATTCCAAACTGTTCTAGGGTTTTGGTAACCAAATATACTACATTGCAAAATACAAGCTCCATACGGTAATCGTGTTCAATAGGTTACCAGAATGAAAAATTGCTTTTTTGGCTAATGTATATTGAATTCAACTTTTGAATATTTGTGTAATTAAACAGTATTGCGATATAAGTTAGTAGAAGGTATTGTGTACCTACTAACAATAATAACTATAATCTATCACAAACGTAAATATGTAATATCTTACGTATGGAATCCAATAGAGACAGATTGCTAAGTACCCGCATATTAATGTTAGCGTTTACATTGATCGATAGAAATACGTTTCAATATTAACCTACTTACAACGAATAAAGTAATGAGGAGACGGAGATCTCACGAACTTTATTGCTTTGTCGAATAAAAAGATCAAAGAGTCACAACAAAACGGAAATATAGGTTAAAAGAAACAGTAGAAAGAAGAGATGATAAATATATATATACTAGAACCTGAACATAATTTCATGAATAGATTCGTGCGAGTCGAAATAAAGCGAGCCAATCAATATTAACACACCGCAAACAGCGTAAATTGTTGCCTAATGCCATATACGCACACAAACGTTCCGGGCCGTCCGTGAACTAGCGCCTACGCTAGCTAGGGTGTTCCATTTCTAACCTTGCTGTAAAATATTCTTCAGCATTTCCTGAAATTCGTGTATTTACAAAGCCGGTTATTAAGTTTTCAGGTCATCGTTGTTTCTGTACTTAAACTTTATGAATAGTAAATATTATTTAAATTACGAGAAACGTTACAAAGAAGTGAAAATATATTTGATTAATGAGTAATATCATGAATAATTAGGAACACAGGTGCACTATATCACCCTGTATGTCTTGTGCCGGTATAACATTTACACAAGAAGCAAACGCACACAGACTCGGTGCCCCGTGCCAGGACTCATGTACGCACGCACACATCGAACTATGGCCGGCCTGTAATAACTCGGAACCACAATAAATCAATGTGATTAATGTCATTAAGCACTGTGTGCCGGCCTCTCTATATTCCGTCAATATGCACTGTTTTACGACATGCCACGCCACGATAATTAGTCAGCTTTGTTAGGACCGTTGACGAATGTTATGTCCGCTATGAACGCTGTGTAGAGAAATTAGAGCATTAAAAATATGTATACGAGCGCCGTTTGTGGTTTCAATGTACTAAGAAAACTACGTTGCGACACGAATGTGACATGTTAGATCTGATCAAAGAGAATTTATAACGGAGCGTTCATAAACACGTCACTCGCGCAAAAAATTATCTCTGCTATTTCTCAAACTGCGAACAGTCGGCATGAGGAGATTGATAACTATTACTATTTCTTGGTCAGATTCCCGAGACGCATGTTTATCATACGTCCGTTTGATGGATAGGCCGTAATTATTACGATTAGAACGGCATCGCAAATCATGGGAACGGCGAGGACAGGCTGCACTAGTTGACATCGTTATCGCCGCTTCAGATCTCGATTGTTGGCTCTGGAACCATACAGTTGTATTCGCGTCGTTCCGAACGCACGTCGACTTTCATACTTTATTTCATCTCTTGTTCACGAATGCACAGAACCCGATGCGTGGTTGCGCTGTTACGAATGTATCCAGTATCGATTCTGGCCCATTTAGATCGTCGATACCGCAATTTGCTGACGGACAAGACTCGCGCGTCGCTTGATTCTAAGTTGAAGGTAGGAATGTCTTGTCCTAAACGTGACCGTTCTAATTGTTTGCGTATTAAGATGAATTTCAAAATGCTCGTCCAATTTTAGGCATAAATTGTCAAGGTAATACAATCCTCTTTTATACGCTACTTCCTTTAAGTAAACAAAAAAAAAACGTATTATTGAAGCAAACGATGTGCTTCTTTCATTATCTTTTTAAATAAGAATAACTATTACATACAACTTCACTGTCTGTTTTCCCACTACTTGTAATGTTTTATCACACTTTACTAGAAAATCTTTGTCACTAATCAATTTAAGGTTTGCCTTACTATTGTGGTGGCGACCAGGATGCCGATGACCATTCCGGTTGCACGCTTGCGCTGCAAAGTTCGCAATCAAATAAATATTTCGGCACAATTAAGAAAACGCCGACGAGGGTAGCACTCGTGACAATCGACTAACAGATCACCGTGGAGACGCCATGTGCTCTCTATTTATTTACATGCACCTTTTAAGTCTGTAATATCATAATAACCTTTAAGGTTTACTTTTTGTTTTGAAATTTGAAAAAAGATAAAAGTAATGGGTTCTTTTTTCGTATCATACTTAGTGTTATTTCTTATTAAACAGATCTTATTAAAATTACTAAGAGCATGTGCTTAGTGGATTTTATTGTAAAATATATTTTCACGTATTTATTTACAGTGATGTCTATTTAAGACGTTTGATTGGAGCCGCTATCGACTCTATGGACTTCGAAGTGCGTGCTCTTCGCTCTGCCCACATCCGCTGAAGTATTTTGTTTATTGCTAATGCGATTTTATTTTTTATTGCTTTTTATTTATCTTTATTCAGCGATTGCGGTTTATTGTATTAAAATAAATAAGAATTCTTGACTTTTTAATTTTATACGAGCCAAAGTACACGACAGTGCTGCGAGGAGAGAAAGAAATAAATTTTAATAAGCGTTTATTTTTTAAGGCGTGATTCTTCAGTTAAGAACGATTTATTTTTTATATAAACTTAAAGATAAACCGTATTCATTAGAGATCGACTGGAAAAGGGCTTCAAATAAAAATAAACGTGGTCAAGTTGGTGTTGTCCCCGAGTTATTGTCGTTAATCAGCCCCTCTCTTGGAGGCATGTTGATTGGGCTCCAACCTCGGCGCGTATGGATGAGCGGCATTGTTCTCTTTATTAACATTTGGCTTAATTATACTGATCATATACGAACATTCTTCGTATTTTCTTTCTCCTTTGCACCTTATGTTTCTTTTATATTCTTTGTTTGTACCGAGACTTTTCTCTCTACACTTTGTAAAAAACTGAAACTTATTGTGTCTCTTTAGGAGTTACTTTATGGAATAAGAGTTCACTTTTTTAGTTGTGTTGTAACAACAAAACATGTATTGTGTAGCTAGATCGGATTGTTTTTAATTATGTATAAATTCACAAGCTGAATCTCATATCTATAATATAAGTATTAGCGTTGACATATCCGAGGCGTATTTCTACGAATTTGTTCACGTCCATACGTGTGTTACCCAACGGAAGTACATAAATAATGTTTATCGATCGATCATCGGCGAGGTATCGTGACGCACTCGTTAGATTTATACCTTCATTGTCAGCGCCGTAAACTAGATCTCCATAAAAAGGGACATTTCCTATTTATAATTTATATTAAAAGACAATGGTTAACAAAAAGCGGGCGCCTCCTCGCGAAGCGGCCGGGCTGCTCGTGCGCACCACGGCGCCAACTGCCAAATCTCTATCGGACGCGCGTAAATTACGCCTTTTTACCTGGATTCCTGTTTTGACATATTTAAGGCATTAGTAATAATTATGAGTGCTCCGTCCGGCCTCGTAATGCCTGCGTGCGTGCTAGTAAGTTTTGACACTATCTTAATGACGGACGTCGGGTGACAATAAATATTGAATCGTTATCGCTTACCTATCCGAGGTTGCGTCACTTACCTTTAAATCCTAAAATAGACCTCCCAGATTGTTGACTGCTGTCTCCTTTTATGATCTCACTGTTGTCTATAAAGACTTAATTGTTAAAAATTGATTGAAAGAAATATCCTAATATCAAGTATAAGGGTGGGTCGTCCACTGCCAAGGGTCGGGCACATCTGTTGTATTTGTCTTCCTACGTGTTGCTCTGTAGTTAACGTACTTATACCAATAGATTTAATTGAAACCCACTATCTTTATTTTTATATCATTGCAAATACTAAATTACTGTTAGGACCTTTTTGGTCCAATAAAATTAGCTCAGTGGGAAAATCATTCATGGGAATAAATATTTAAATGGGTCAAATCGAACAACATATCAGACAAGCTGTCAAGCTTGCCAATCAATTTGAAACAAACAATTTTCAATCTGAGAAAAATCTGATCCGTTATGCTAACAAAAAACTCGACACTAAAAAAGCTGTATATCCGAAAAACCGATCATGTGTTTCGGGTGGTATGAATAAATCACATATAGCGAGGCGACTGACGTAGGCGCCTGCTTGGAGCGGGCGGATTTCCCTTCCAAGTTATAAAACCTCTCAAAAGGTGAACTGAAAGAATACTGCGTAAATATTAAGGGTTTACGATGGCTCATTCAGTCATTAGAGTTCGTCTTTTGTTTATAACCACTGTTGTCGCTATACCGAGATAAGATCAGTCTCGTCGGGTCGTCATTATTTATGTGAATTTTGACAGAACAGCACTCTACGGGCTCACACTAAAATGCTATTATTTATGGCAAGTAAAGTCTGCACGTAGCCATAAATTACTCGTCATCGAATTAAGACAAAAGCTAGTGTCGATAAGGCGTTCCATTAGGGCACACCTCATTGTTCTGACGAATGCACTACTGACATAGCCAATATTTTTCCACTTTTAC
Source organism: Tyria jacobaeae (assembly GCA_947561695.1). Taxonomy (NCBI): domain Eukaryota; kingdom Metazoa; phylum Arthropoda; class Insecta; order Lepidoptera; family Erebidae; genus Tyria; species Tyria jacobaeae. Next base: position 12,964,090 of record OX387213.1, on the reverse strand, counting down.
GACTTCTATACGAGATTACTTCGACCATATACCTATTAATACTTATGAAATGTGTAAGGGTAAATATAAGTTTTTCTATCATTGTGTATAAATAAAATTACGATAAATAAACATCGGAAAGCTTTTGACATGGCAGGCGGATATAAAATTTATAACCCTTAATAGGCTATGGAGAGAAGGGTGGATGAAATACGGTTAATGATAAATCCACAAATGAGATTTGCCGGACGTCTGGCCACTCAAAACTGGCGCTCTATTGTCACTGGATACTCTCACCTTGTATTACACAGATTAACTAAATACAGTGTGTTCATTCCAATATACATGATGATCAAAAAAAAATTTGAATATTTGAACATATTTACTTATAAATTCAATTATAATTTTGAAACATGTATTCCGTTAAAAGTTGCCTGATATCTATAACATCGACCAGTTATTTCTTGATTGTCCTTGTCTATAGCGAGTACAATAAGAACGATGTTAATTGAGTTAACCAAGGTTACAATCCTTATTTTATCAAACTGATGTTTTACTTGTTATTAGTAGATGATTATAAATGCATCACGAGGTATGCGGGAATATCGGTTTAAAAAAAAAATAGTTTTGATAGTACTTGTGTACTTTGGATACTTTTGTGAAATATTGCTTATCATAAATCAAGAATCAATAACAATGTGTGAGAATATTGATTATTAGTCTTGATATCTGGATTACTTATATTTAGTGTAGACGTCTTATATAGGTATTTAGTAAACAATTTGCAATGGGGAAAAAGTTATACCTATCTAATAAAAAAAATATGTTCTACGCAGTGACAGTAATAACAAATTTACAATATTTTTAACTTATGAATGAATCTAATGGCGTTCTTTCGGGAAAAAATATGGAATGGACATCGACCCGGGTGGGCCCAGACAGAAATGATGATATATCAATCTGCTGCTGGTGCTGCAAGCTATGAGGATCGTGGTTTCGTGATAGTTTTTCAGAGAGACAGAATTTTACCGTCTGTACTGTAATTGTACCTACTCTGGTAGTCACTACTACAATATCTATGACATATATTTGTTAATCCGCAGGAAATCAAAAATGAATGGTCAGGACTCTTTTCTGTTATTGTCCTTACACTGTGCAAAATTTGTATCGTCCTGTATCAGTGATAGTGGTGTAGGTGGTGATGATCCAGATGGACCCGGGTCAGCAGCTGCGCGGTAATTAAGAGGTGGCATAGAAGTGACATGCGCCGGCGCACAATGCGGTTCAATTGAATGAGAATAATCTTTGCACCCACGCGTCTTTTGTGTGCGTGGGTGGACCGATGACCAATGCGTACACGCTCGCTAAGTTGCTCTATCTATGATTATTTTTGTGCTAAACTTAAAATTTATAATAGATTTCAATATTAAGTATGTATGTAGACTTATTTAGGTAGTGTTTAATTAAATAAAAAAATGAATTTGTATACATTAATTTGAAATTATAAAGTTATATAAAAAACACAGCCTCACTTATGAATGTCATCAATATTGACGCTGTGACACACTTTTGATTACAGAACGAAGTGTCATTACAGAAAACCTGTCTGTCAGAAGTTTAAATGATTACACAGATTTAAATCGGTTCTAACAGAAAATCGATAATATAAACAGAATACCGTTGTTAAGGGCTACCTAAAACGAGTGACATTTACCTATTACATTAACATATTCGGTTATATAATATACATTTACATTCAAATGTGAATAAAAATTAGCTTCTAGGATCCACTTTAACATTTGTGGTGGGCTTTGCTCATTGTGGCCGTAGTATAGCCGCCACAACTTCATACTTTTAGGTGATATTTGTGATATTACCTTCGAATGGTGAAGTGTACGTGGTGATACGTCGATTTCACTCTGCATTCTATTCAAATCAGTACGGCAAGTAGATCGCGGAGTGTCCCTAAGATAAAATACCTTAAATTAACAATCTACACGATATTAGACTAATAATACAATACAATAATAGTGTAAAATTAGTTTATCTAAACATAAAATTAATATTATGTCCATTGGGTCTTAATAATAGTTATATGTTTTTCTTAGACGCAATAAAGATAATACTATTTTTATAGATCCACATTTCAAGAACAAGTAAGTAAGAAATAAATATATGCAAAAAAAAGCTTGTAAACAATAAATCCACAGTCGGGGAAGCTGCATCGATGTGCTGATATAAAAATGTCGTTTATATGTCGATATGATGAAATAGAGCCCGCTAGTTGCCAATACTACTTTATAAAGGCGATACTAAGCTATTATTATGTATGTATATTATTAGATCCTCCAGGCCACACGAGACACGATACGATCGAAATGTTTAGTAACTTCAATATTTGTAATTTGTGAGAAAAGACAAGCTTGTGTGGCAAGAGATTTGATTTCGGGACGGTAGTACTTTTGTTTTATTTACTCCTGTTCATTTCTATTTGTTTGCAAGGGTCTTTTAATGTATAATTACTTCAAGTAGTGTTGTCAAGATAAGAGAATACTGACAAATTCTTGATAACAGGCTAAATACATAACCTATGAAAAAAATAAAAAATGCACTCCGGGAGTGCCGACAGAAGTGAAAACTTATTTTGGCGGGTTAGACATTTTTATATGGGTACTAGGGTTATTGGGTTATTGGGTAATGAATTGCATTTTATTTATGAATTGTATTTTATTAATTATTAGAAACTTGAAAATATATTTAATATTCTTTTATGAATCATCGTTAACGATTTCGACAACTCTTGTATCATTATCATTAAAATTATTACAATCTAAAATAGAAACTATAGGTTCATGGTAACTAAAATAAGAAATAAACAATTTTGATTCGAAGTTGTTTAAATATCTCGTGAATACCGCATCAATTGTACTTTTATATCTCGTTGTGCTAATATTGCGTTGATTGGACATGTGTGTCTCGTAACGGTGTCGCGAGTCCATATATTTTATCTCATCATAATATTACGCATACTAAAATAAGTTTTCACTTCAAAAACATAACTTCAAAGTCACTCAATAACATTAGTGTATCTTGCATCAAGTAGAGCATACTCCATACCGTGTCCTTTGCACAAAGCAAACAATTATTGCAAAAATTGCTTTAATGATAAATTGGTGACCATTTCTAATGGCCACGGGGCAATGAGTGATTCGACCCGGAATCGAACCCGAGCAGTCATAACGTCCTCGACATACAATGACGCTCAGTTGATGATTTATATCTTAATTGTGTTCAATACCGACATTCTGTTGAAGGCGGTTTTTATATGATAGTCATAATTCTTTGTAACCTCGTTCATTCTGATATTCTGATAATTCAATTATATTGGACGTCAATTCACCTGGTCCACCTTGTCTTATTGGTATATGGCTGACATGTTAGAGGACCAGTATCCTAGGTTACTTCTTTGTTTTATATTTCCTGTTGTAAAGAAGAATATAAATAATTAAACGTGTGTATCTTTCTATTTATTGTTCGTTTATTTTCCTACACGTTATTAGTGCCGTATGCTACTCTCTGAATACCACTAAGGTGAGAAAACACGGCTCACTGGATTATATTAAAGATAATTTCCGATCCCCTTAACATGATAACCACTACTTGAAACATGAAAGTCTGTACATAATAGTTTCAAACTCAAACGTGCGGTATATAAAAAAATATATGCACAAATATTATATATAATAGTTTATATAAAAGTATGTAGTAATAATGATAATTTATTTATTTATGGAAACAAGTAAGCTTACAGTGCTAAACCAAAACGCTTACCTGTTAAACATATACTGTCTTATTACTAAACATTATACAACTAATATGACATAATTCAATATAACTAATATAACTTAACAAATCAGTAATTTTATAAAACAATACATTGAACAAAACAAAATAAGAATAACAATTTAACCAATTTTTTTTTACGTAGAAGAATTCAAGAAGAAGTAGTGTTAAAAACAGTAACATAAGACTCGTCAAAAACAGTTCGATAAATTTTCACCGTTTCATTTCCAAAATAACAGTGGTCAGTTACCTACCCTATTTCATTCTACCACATTTCCAGTACTTAGTTCGGGGAAGAACTAAGTTTTTGTAATCATGTTTCTCGAAGAAAAAATTTAAATGTGTTAAATAAGTGGATTTGTGTTGTGCAAGGACCTAACCAAAGCATCTGTGCTAATCAGTGTATATATTTTTATGGTATAGCGAGACAGACGAACAGACGGTTCACCTGATGGTATGGCTGCCCGCCTTTGAGGGTGGTGAGGGGTGGGGAGCTGCGGGGAGGGGAAAGAGGAGAGATATGGTGAAGAGTTTTTGTTCGTCTGAAATTATTTATTAAGGGATTATATAGGCCGTAAAATCACGCTGCAGTACTTAGGAGCAGAACTGTGACCATGAATGCTGGTGAAACACAAAACGTGATCATAGTGATCTTACATTTATTGGAAAATAATATGGCTTCCTTCTCTAACTACTATACTCTAATTCATCAATAACCATATGTTGATATTTATTGAGCATAAAGATATAAATAACTATAATGTCACTACAGTATAACATAGCATTCCCCAAGATGTTTACAGAATTTAAATTGGAAAAGCGCACCAAATCATGTCATGTATGAAAAACTGCAAATAGATATTAGACGACATTGTCAATAAAAGTTGTAAAGAAAACTAATAGTGGTGCTCTTTTACTCCGTTACGACTATTTTACTGTTTTTACGTTAAATCAGGGCTCACAAACTGTTGGAATACACCGACTTTTTATTACATGTAACTTTACTTCCGCGATTACTCTTTCAATGATTTTTTGTCCTCTGTTTGAGAATCTTGAATTGCTCAATTACAGTAACTCTTAGTAGTTTTTATAGTTGTTTTTTTTTTATTATTTCCTATAAATGTATGTATAAGTGACTGACATAAAATGTATATTTTTTGTTATCATTTTTATGAGGAGTTGAGCAACATGGCGATTATATTTTTATAGACGGTTTTTTTCTCTCCTAAATACTTTACATTGGCGGATCCCTGTGAACATTTTTATGTTGTTAAACAAGGAGAGAATATGACACTTTTATTACAAAAGATTGTTTTATATGCTATTGTTTTCTAATCTATAAGGCTAAAACTAAAGGCTACGTATTTAACATACATGTACCGTATGCACCAAGTGTCACCAAGGAAAGTTAATAAAAGCGAGTTGGGGGGAAAACTTCTATTTAGTGAACAAATTTTGATTCTTTTTAAATTGCCTATCAGAAAAAATCGTAGTTATGACAGTTTTGAACTCGAAAACTGAAATGTTGGTTACCCCCGATTTCGCCGGAGGCGCGTGGGGTTCCTTCGTACTATCGATATCAATATGGGGGAGTAACTTTAATATTAAAGTTATTTATTGTAAATCGTTTCCTTAGCTTTCTGCGATGGAACACTGTCTGCATTTCCGTTACCCTTACAAACAGTCATTATGTGTGGCTTTCTCTAAACTTTCAATAAGATATCAACTAGTGAAAGATGAAACTTTTTTCAAAAGTGTTTCACGTTTTCACATATTACACTCATTAAATGATCTTCATTATACTTGAATATTACTTGTTAACCTTTTCCTCCAGAGGATAATTCTGTATGTAATAACTAATTTATTAATATTTCGGTTTATAATTGACTAAATAATATTCTAAAAATCAACAAGGACTATTTTTAATACACACCGTTGCAAATAATAACACACTTTACCGATTGCAAATTACTAGCGAAACCTAGTAATTTGCAATCGGCAAAGGTGAGAATTCAGCCAAGTCTCAGATAAACCGTGCTAAAAAGGTAGAAGTATGCGTGTACAGTTAGACGGAAGGGCATAAATTCAAAATAAGATTTTGAATACCTACATGTTTTATTTTAAGTCTATCGTCTAATAGCCTAATTTAGTTAAATTAATAATTTAACAAAAATATTTTATACAGGTGTACTTAGAGAATACTATTTTAGCATCCCTTATACTTTGGCAATAGGAGGTCTGACTATCTGCATACGACCCACATACTTTAGATTCCTACTTGAAAACGGTACGGTTGCTCGGCTTACAATAAGACATGTCATATAATAAATATTAAGGACCGAAAACCTACTCACTACTAATTTGGACAAATAGTAGATAACCAAACATAGTAATTGCATATTTGATGTTTCACATTAATGTGCGATATCAATAATATAGTTTATTACTGTATCGCCGCAGCGACAGTGAGCAGACGCTCGTAGCGGTGACAATGCAAACGCGAGGGGAGCATGTTTGCGCGCCGCGGTATGAATAAAGATATTCCGTTATTTGTACTACAGATGTCATGTAATTTCATTGTGTCGTACAATATTTTGTGTAAACACGGGGAGACTCCGACTAGATAACATCTCGGAGATCCGGTGCACGTCCCGTTACCTACAATACATTTTTATGTGACAAGAAAAAAATATTTTTGCTTTGCTAATAAGGGATTTATACGCGATTATTTGTGGTGATATAAAAGAGATTAAGCCCATGTTACCATAAATACGTTAAAATTTGGGTCACACAAGCTTTGTGCTTGGAGAAATACTTTTGACAACTTTGCTTTGCCAATTTGATGCAATTATAGAATAGAATAAAAACATTTAATGTTTTTTTAATGCCGTTCTATAAAGGTCTTTCTAAAACATAACTACTGACTTAACTTCTCCTATGCTGTGTTCTGCACTTAATTCAGCACTGATAAAAAAAGTGTCTCTGTTGTTTATTTTAATCTTACATTATTGGTCTAAGATACCTATATATTTATTTGTCATTAGCATTTTAATTATAAAAACAAGTTTGTTTGACACTGTAAAGTGTACTCTGAGGTTTTGCAATAAAAACATTTTTTCTTTCCTTCTTTCCATCGTTTAAGATTTTATTTGTGTGTGAAGTAATATCTAAACCTATGACTCAGATATTCAAATGTTTGGATATTCATTGTTATTTGCGACTGCTGGCCTAGATGACAATTGAGTGGATAAGTTATATGTAAAGTGTTTTTACATTAGCGAGCTGAAAACAAGTTTCAAACAATTATAAATATTTGATTGTTAAATTTTACTCATGTGATAGAAAGCCAACACATACATATGTTGAATATTTTATCATCTGTCTATCTAACTCCTACATTGAAGTAATAACTGAAGCTCAACTTAAATGGGCCTTCATACTTTCCTAAATAAACCCGTCTGAATTATTAACGCTCTCTTCCTGTCGGTGTGAAATTTTCCAACCCACCGAAACATCGATATGGTGTTAATAAAATCATGTCAGTCATAGGCAATCGCGACAAGCAAACATGAGCCCTCCATTAAATGATAATCCTGCCCATTTATCGGCATAGCAAAAAATATACGGTATTGTGTTGGGACTTGTCGAACATGAAAATTATTTTATATAAACACATTGAGTATTCCGTAGCTCTCCGGCCTCGCTCACCGCTTGCAGATTACTCTGATGTTCCCTACTCGTCATCTGCTGACATATTTTTTTAAAAGGGGGTGACGGGTAATGGAATAATAATAAACTGGAATTTACTTTTTGGTCATCGCATGAATCAAAAATTGAAAGGGGTGTGAACATATTGCTCGGCGTAGATTGTTTTCATTGTCGTCCAACGGACCAATACTGTGTAATCAACGGTTGGATAAAATGAAATGGAATTCAGTCTGAGCTATTTGTCGCATGTTTGACAGCAATAACAGGGTTCGCCGCGCATTAAAGCCACCATATGTCGGTCATATCAAATTTATTTCTATTATTTTATTGGTTTGGTCGCCGATGATTGCTTTCATTACCTTTATTGGAAGTCACTGAGTGAATTTGAATTTATGGTCAGTGATATGGGTGATAGCTGAATGACTATAACAAAGTGAACGAAGTAATAATGGTAATAAATTGGTTTCACGAGGCTCCACATAGAGTTCATGCTTTTTTCGATAAGAAACTTTTAAGTATAAAAGAGTCTAAATTTAATAATATATTATTTATAATTTAGATACCCAATAGATATCATGTTTTCATGTCATCAAAGATATTCAGTGCACTGGATCAATGTATAACAATATTAAGATGAGTACAATAGCTCCCTCAACTGTATGGGCTTAAACTCATCCATTTAAATAACGTTTTTAAATAAATACTGCGTAGATAATAGGAACAATGCAATATTTTGTCAACTGCCAAGTCCGGACCGAGAGAGTGCATCACTGCGTGAAGCGGAAAATCCTCGGGATATTTGAGGACATTTTTTGTGGGATAATATCCGCACGACATTGTCAACTAGCTATTTAATACATCAAGTAACACAATACTTTAAATACGGCTAGATTTGCGCAAAATGTAAAATTGTTCCACACACTGATTTTCTATTAGAAAATTGGATTAATTTATCTCTATATCAGCCGAATGACAGGAATTATCGGAAGCTCTGTTGTCGCAATGGGAACTTAACTTAGTTTTATTATATACATTCTAAAATAAGTAACAGTTACAGACAAGTGGGTTGCGCTGTATTTAAAAAAATATTTATATCTCTCATTACCATTAACCTGTCAGACATTAAAACTTTATGTCACTCTTAATTTGATAGTGTACCTATGTGATTATAGATTTTAATTTTTTGTTCGTCGATCTCTGTAAGATGTTTTCATCCTTATACATTTAGTAATTTGAAAGGCTGCAGGGAATCCTGATGGCAGTAATTCTCTATTGAAACGCAATAAAACAAGATATGACAAAAATATCCGATTTCATAAAGCTTTAGTTTCGTAACGCGTAATATTATATTATTTAAGGGACATTATATTCCGCCTTTTGTTTGTAGTTCCTTTCCATGTTTTATGCCACCAAATGGATCGATCCTCACTATGTGAAATTTATTGTCGTATATTAAACAGGTACATTTTTAGAAAGCAACTCACGATTTATTAGTTTTAAAAATCATAGACAGATAGAAGATAGAATATTCTTCATTGTACATCATTAATAGATTGAAGTTACAAAACAATATAATCTTATAAATTAAAGTACATTGGTCGGTCTTATCGCTAAAACCGATCCCTACCAGACAACCAAATATGGAGATATAATAACAAAACTATTTAATAAAACCAGTAGTTGATGGGGTAGTATTATAGATAAAGTCAAACGGTTATATATACAGAAATATATATAAATACATGTACAGTTATTCAGTTACAAATAATATAATTTTATGAAGGAATCGCGTAAATAACATTACAGTAACAGGTAATGTTACTTGACCATAATTTTAAAAGCTGTAAGGATTTCAGCTTGTCGCATTTCTACCGTTAATTCACGACCATAAAATATTTGTGAAAGAAAGTTGTTGAATGGGATGGCATTTTCAGTATCAGATTTTCTGATGATTTTCTCTTCTTTTTTTTCTTTTTTTAACCTCATGTGAGTATCGTGAAGGAACTTAAATCGTCCTTTTAAATAGGATGGTGTATGAGGGGTAAACAGTATAATGTATAGTAAAGAGAGAATATGATCGTTCCGACGAAGACGAGTTGGTAACCACTTGAGCTTTTTTTGGAATTCAGAGACATGATGATATTTACATAGTCATAATATGAATTTTATACAGAAGTTTTATAGTCGCTCAAGTTTATCTAATTGGTTCTCGTCGAGGTCTGGATAGCTGGCAACTTCAAAGTCAAGATCCTACCTATTATACTGTAATCAAAGTGTTGTCGTATCACTTTGCCTTGAGAGTACTTCCCTGACTGCGTAGCCAGCATCGGGAATCCTTGACGTATATATATCAAGCAAAGTCCAGTTTCGCGGTCACTTAGAGGGTAAGGCCAAATTAGCCCCGAAGAAGCTTAAACAGATCGAGACAATATTTTACTCCGACCCACCGCCTGCGACTTTATAAGGCGCAGGTTCGGCCGCACATGGAATACTGTTCTCATCTCTATGCAGGTGCACCCCAGTACCAGCTTCCCCCTTTTGAACGCATTCAACGGAGAGCGATATTTCTGATCGGCTTGACACCTTGGCGTTGGGTAGAGATGTAGTTTCACTCTGCATTCTCTATCGCTTGTGTCATGGAGAGCGTTCAGAGGATTTTTTCGGACTTATACCGGCCGCAGGTTTCCAACATCGTCCTACTCAACAAAATATCCATCCCCATCACCTGGACGATTGGCACTCCACCACTGTGCGCTTCTTCAGAAGTTTTTTGCCTCACACAACCAACCTATAGAACAAGTTGTCGCCTGCCGTATTTCCGGACCGATACGACCCTCAAAACTTCAAGAAAAGACCGTAATCCTAACTAAAAGGCCGGCCTCTTGAGTTACGGATGTCCATGGGCGGCGGTAGTCACTTACCAGTAGGTGACCCGTCTGCTCGTTTGCCCCATATCGCATAAAAAAAATTACAAACAAGAGAAATAGGACTTAGTTTTTTCATTTACTGAAGTTGCAAGATATATATATGTATATATAATAAATACGAGTTCAGTCACTCATCATCATCATCATAATCACCGGTCACTCATTGGTATTAATATTCACTGTGGATTCATAGTGAGGTATTCGTAGGGCTTCATTTAGAGGACCATAGAATCTGTTGTGGTCTTTATTTTCTCATTTCCCTTTTCAAATTCTTCCTTTCCTTTCTTAAGTTTTTCTGGTAAGCTTAAAACACAGTAGAGTAATGACATTGGGTTCACTCAGCTACAGATTTCCATTCTGCTTCGTCCATTCAATTTATTGTCTTTAAATATATAAAAAAAAACGGTTATATTTATATTACAAATTTTAATATTCCTTCAATTTATTTCAAAGCAGTATTAGAAAGTGAATAATTGATTTATAAAGTTTATGTCTTAACAATTTGGACAAAAGTCAGGCTGTATGTATAGCGTTTATTTGTAAGCAGGTACTTGTACTTAATATGACAAGAGAAATTATTTTTAAGGAGGGCTGGACTCAATGAAAAGAAAATATCACGACAATTATGAAGCATTAGTGTGGTTGACAATGGTGACAGAGTTTTTGTGAAGCATTTCATGTGAGCCTTTCAAACAAACACACAATACATCCTTCGCTTAACGTCGGGACGTTTAATTAATTATAAACTGTACAATAGCAGTGTTTAATCTTTGAAAGCTAGATTAATCAATAGTTCTACAGCTTGAATAGAACAACAGCTAGAGTATTTATTGTACATTTCAGGAGGAATATCATAATTATAATATTGCTATTTTATAATATGTTTACTTATACTTCTTATACCGCTGTTATTGTTGATATGTCCAATCACATTCTTTGACAAGATTTGTATAAGGAATAGGTACACAATTTACAGGATGATTGAGCCTTTGTGTTATTTACCTACTACCTAATTTAAACCACTATGTTAATATTTTAAAGTTTAGAATAGATTTCAACTCTGTGTAGTTAAAATAAGTAGTCGCAGTGCGAAGTGGTGAGCATGAAAATCCTTGCATGTCCCGATCGCTAATGGTATAGGTGAAGATATAGCGCTTGCTTGTTAGTTTGGCTCTTACAACTTGTTATAAGGGCGGTGTAAACACGCGTGACGGGCCGATATCACGTCATCAAGCACGCGAACGCGCGATGGATTCGCTCTCCTCATCCCTATAATACAATTATAAATTCGAAACTTTGTGTTTGTTTATTTGTCAGTAAATCACACGAATTGAGACCATTTTGCAAGTACCGTGGTACGCGGTTTTAGACAGCCCCGAACCGTATTTAAGATAACTACTTACTTAATATTAATAATCTACTAAGATACTTTAATTAATCATGAAATTTTGATTCTTTGACTTTAACAACCAACTTGCTAGGAAATAGGCCAATACATTTTTTACTCGAATCGGGAACATCTATTTTTAAGCCTTTATACTAGTCTTTTATTCCCTAATTGAACAGTCTTGCTATTAGCAATACTTATGTAGATCACTTTAATACCAAGGTGAGGCGACTTAGATTCTCAACGTACAGAACACTGTTAGTGCTGAAACTAATTTAATTCTTTATTAATTAATCTCTTTATTGCAATCTTTCAGTGAACAAAATACAGTGATGTCCTAAACTTTGAGGTTGAACAATTTAACTAATTAGTTACGTGGGTGGTAGGCTTTTTTTATATTTTTATATAAATAACGACGCAGTAAAATACATGAAGAGAACAGAGGCAAATTGTTATTAATTGAATAGACTTTATTAATTTCACAAAAAGTAGGCACGTTATATAGAAGTAAAAAAATTTTGAAAACTACTTCTTCTTTATCTTGAATACGAGGCATGCCTTTTAAGTTTTGTCGTTTGAAGAAAAAAAAAACAACTAGAACCTTATAGTACTTTTTATTGTTTTTCAAAGTATTCACAACGTAGCTTAATTTAGCTTAGCTTACAGTTATTATAACATTTATTCCACTCCAAAGTGGGGTGTTCAAAATGGCTGACTTGAAAGCGTCGACTGCTTCTTCACCGGACTGGAACCTTTGACCACGAAGACTTTTCTTAATTTTAGGAAATGTAAAGAAATTGTTAGGGCTTAGCTCAGGACTATATGAAGGATGGTCAAGAATTTCTACTTTTTGCTGCTTCAAATACTCAATCGTTTGACGAGCGCTGTGTGAGCTTGCGTTGTCGTGGTGCAGGATGATGCGTCGCTTTGAGTTAGATTTTCGAAGTTCGGGGATGACTTGTGGTAAACAAACTGTGGTATACCACTCTGCGTTAACCGTTCTACGATCTTCAAGTGCAATAGTCGCAACATGGTCCACCGTCTTCTTCGAAGTGCTTCGAGAACGAACAACTTTAGTCAGCTTTGGCTCATCTTGAAAGACCCAGATTGTAGATTGTTGTTTGGAATCAGGATCGTAGGCATAGATCCAAGATTCGTCATCACTGATGATGTCGTAGACGTGATTTGACTCTCCTCGGTTGAACCTTTGCAGAGTTTTCTTACACCATTTGACACGGGCCGCCTTGTGATTGTCGGAAAGCAGATGCGGTATCCAACGGCATACTAGCTTTCTCACACCAAGCGCTTCATGCAAGATCTTTTGAATGGTTGTCCCTGAGATGCCTAATAGAGCCTCTATCTCTCGATACGTCACTTGATGATCTTCGAGCATTAGTTGTCTCACAGCAATGATGTTATCTTCAGTGAAGGCGGATTTTGGGCGTCCTTCGCGAGATTTGTCACTAACACTAGTATGTCTGTATGTCCACGCTGGAATTCTAAATACCAGCGTTCGACAGTCAGCAGACATAGGGCTTCATCACTGAACACAGATGTTAGCTCTTCAAAACACTGAAGCCGTGTCAGGCCTCTTCTAAAGTGGTAGAAAATTATTGCACGAACATTTTCCTTAGAAAGATTCATTTTCGAATGTAACCTGACAGATTCCTATTGACGCTGTGACTAAACAATAGCATTAATCCTAATACTTTCAACTGTTTTGATATTCAAAATTTAAACACATTCGAATATAGAACAGCTCCAAAATCAAAATTGCCTTGAAATATGGAAACGACAGAACTTAAAAGGCATGCATTAGTATCAGAAATTAATAATTGTAGTGTTATTAAGATCCCTGTGGTTAAGTAAGTTAAGTAACCTTAGATATTATAATTTAGTGCTATAAATGTGGACTTCGTTAATTACAGTAACAAATAAATATTATAAATAATTGCGGTGCGATCACAAGCCCACATAAAAGCAGCACAAGAAACGTACACAGAAATGGTTCATACGTGTGTTCTGCAGTATGCTAAAAATGACGAAAAAATCGATATTTATATGGTGAGGAACTTAGTTGCGTGCAGAGGCTGCGTGCGGCGGCCACATTCGACTTCGTGCATCACATCGCCACCCTAATTAATATAAGATCTCAATTAAATTGCGACACATAACGAGGAGCGGAATTTTTACACACACGCTCAATATATGGCAGACGTTTTGTCTCAGAATAAGGCAATATCCACTCAGAATCTGAGAACTCGTTTGTCTGTGTCCAGCATGCAAGTAAATACAAATAGAATGTAATGCAGTTAAAAATTTTATGATCTCACGATAAAGCTGTGAAAGTATTATCTCGTTTCAATCAAGATTAATTAATACGAACTTTTAGTTTTATTTTCATAAATAATGACTAAACCTATTGATAAACTACCTACATAGATATTTACAAAGGTTAACAGGCGTAAGGAGAGTTATTTTATTAGTTATTTGTATACTATAAGGATGATATTGTGAAGCTCTGATTAGAGCCGAACATGGTCTGGTCTTCGACTACTTAAACTAAATAGATTCATGGTAATTATAGAGACTTGTATACGCAGTTACTTATAATGTATTATCTCTTAAGAGTACGTCTATAACTTATTAAAACTTATTAAAAAGAGACCGCACATTAATTTCTAACAGCGCTTAATTGACATCGTTTTTATTATGACTGAACAAATAAAATATTCTGGGTCTGAGTTATAAATGTTGACTTTTCCCTTTAATGGTATCCACTGTAGTTTATTCGGGACCGCTGGTGCTCGATGTTCGAGGCAAGGTCCTGACCAAGTTTTGAATCGTAATAATTTGGGCTCAGATTACCGGCGCTGATAGCGCGTCATCTCACCTCTTACCAGGGACGTATTCGATTCGGTTTTAATATTTCATTAAAAGCAACCGAATAAATAAACAATAAATCGCAGTAATTTTTAAATTACATATATGTATAAAATCTTTACAAAAGATTGTATGCTTTCCAAAAACTTTCTAACACGTTACTGTGTTGAATTGTGTGACTTAGCGTATGAACGACTAACTAAAGCAGGTCGGACATTAAAAAGACATCTGTGCAAAGGTCAGATAGAGAACAGCTTTAGATGAATTTTTTTATAGAGATGGATAAAAATTTACTGCTTCTGATAATTGTGGCAGTATAAGTCAGTATCGTATTTTCTTATGGAATAAAGGCAATATTAATGTTTGATTTTAGGGTTAAATAAAAGGCAATATTAATGTTTTGATAACATCGAAGTCCATACCTGTGTCGGCAATGGTAGAAGGCCACACGCGGTCGGTGTGCGGGGCGAGCGGCTCAGTGCGGGGGTGAAGGCAGCTCAAGAAGGGCGCGGTTTCATTCATGTTGTTAGATGGCACCGCTCATAACTTAACTTTTAATTTATGCGTCTCCACTTACAATCCAGTTTTGGTGCAGCTTTCCTCTTAAAACGTTTAGTTCACCTGTAAGCTTTAGTAAACATTTTTGTTTTCTGCACATAGTATCTGCTAAAACACTTTTCAATTAACTTTTTTTTACTTAGATAATGGTGATTATTCTATAATTAAGATTAGGTACTAAATAAATAATAGATCTAAAGCCATCTCCAATAATAGAACCTAATTTTGCAAAGTAAAATCTTAAATAATTTACATAAAATATTTCTTAAATTAAGCAATCATAATGTACCAAATGCACTTGAGTAATTTGGCAAATACAAATAAAAATAAAAAATAGTATTATTGGTTTATTTATGTATCTTGGTAAATATAAAGCTAGTTTGATGTTATGCGGTCACCGATGTCCAAGCAAAGCAATTGTGATACCCATTACCCACCAAGTTGCTTGCGTCTTATGTACAGTTCTAATTTGTCAAATTCAGCTAAAGATATATCCCACGTCAAGACAGAGCCGTCTTGGGCATATTACCAATTTTCTTGTAGGCCTCAAAAACAGAAATAAAGGCATATGTTCTGTTTAAAATATGAGATTTGTGTGTTTTGTCGTGTGTCTGAGTATGTGTAATGGTTGAGATTTTGTATCAAATGGGATACTTGAGTGGTTATTATAAATTTTGATATAATTTGTAGTATACTTTTGAATGTATTTTTACATATCTGATCAAAAAAATATGACCTCTCTTTAATATGACCTTCAGTTTAAAACCAATTTAATTTACAAGTCGTCGTATATAAATGAAATAACTCGGGTAGTGTACCTACTCGGTGCAATTTTTAGAAAGTCTTGTAGATTGCAATGCTTTTACTTATTTACTTTTTACACGAACTTGCCAGGAACAATAGCATTTTCTGTAAAGGCGTCACATCATGCGGTCACTTTTATACGGTATACATATTTAAGCTTATTTATTGATATCAGGTAGAGCATTCTGAGAACTATAATGCCCTGGTAAGAAATACTTATAATTTTATACAAGTTCACAATTACATTAAATATTGTAAAGGCCCTTAGTGTAAATAACAACGCTTGTTTAACTGTCCATTCATAAAATAGTCTTATAAAATATAAATATTCAGTTTGTAATACAATGTAACTACGGCCGATATAAAATATCAGATTTCTTTCCAATCGTCAAAAGCGCTCGTTGAGTTGTTGGTCGTTCCGTCGTTACAAGTTTGATTCAAAGGTTTTTCTTTGATATTTATGTTTGTCTTTAATTTTTACTCCTTCGCCGCTGTCCATTTAATATCGGACGAGACAGTGTTAACGATCACTATATAAAATGTTATTTTAACGCATCTCGCTTTGCTTTTTGTGTATTCAACAAGTCGTTGATTTTACTTTTAATTAATCACTTGTTAGTTAGTTATCTGTAAATATGTATACTTATAAACGTATACATATATGCATCTTCAGTACTACGTTTATCATTATTTAGTTTATGGTCGATACTTTAAGACTGCTGAATACAAATGGAATCGAATGTTCATCAAATATATTACGAAAATGAATGTCAATTGTCAAAAATGTATCCCAATGGATTGATGTAGCAAATTATAGCTTACTTAGAAAAGGACTTGGTGTGGTGACCATGCATTTTATTTCTGAAGCAAAACAACCAAGTAAGAATTTTAAGCAAAAAACACAAAAGAGCATTAACATATAGTATTGTACATAAGGACATAAAAGTGTATATGTTAGAAAATAACATTCGTAAGATGTTTATTGATCAGTAATAATATAAATTAATTTGATTTAAAAGCTAGGCACGTTCTTGAAACAGATAAACAATTATTCTACAACAGATCGTATTTAATACTGAGTTCATTTAAACTGGATCTACCGCCTACGCCAATAAACAATTTCTATTTTAATTAATGAAATACTTGCTGGATTCCATATTCATATAAAACAGTCTCAATGTCTTAAATTAATATTGTGAAGTGAGTAAACATGCCATCGCGTGGGAAGTCAGACTTTTGTGAGAATGAAGTATTATAAAAATAGGTTAACGTTTTCTAATTAATGAGAAAGGGATTTTATCGAAATGTGTATATTATAAACAATAGTTATAGCAGTATCACCACTACCGAAGATCGAGTGGAGGCTATAAATCTTTGCAGAGAAACTTAAAAGTAGCAGCAGCAAAGGTTGCGAAGATTTCTGCGAGCTATCTCAGAGGAGCGCGCATTTGTGTAGGCCGATACGCGCATCGGACACCGGCCGCTCGACCGCGCGTCCGCTTGCCGCATCGCGCCGCGCCGATCGGCAACGTCTACACACATTAAATATATCCATTTAATGATTACAATTTCTCGTTATAATTTATTTAGGACGAAGCATAACAAGTTTTCGATTCAAATATGTCGCCCATAAAGATGCAGACTCGAGGGTTGGACTCTGAAACTTGTTAATTCTACAATGATCTTTTGTCCGATCCGAGTTGACGATGAAATGGTCTCTCGTATCATGGATGTAAGAATTAAAACCGGTCGTTACGTCTCAGACTAGAATGATCGTTTTGAAACGACTCGACCGCGGCTTGCCGGGAGTTAAAGGGTTTCATGAGCGTGTGCCAGCGATAAATGAAATATTTCTTCTTAGGAATAAATTAAAGTCTATAATCCAGTTCCAGGACGCGCGTCGTAAGAGACTTTCTTATGACGTCCTTAGAGGGGAACGGATAGATCGAGATCGGCCGGAGAGTGTGAATGAGAGCCATACGATCAAAAAGGGAGGGGGAGGGTAAGGAGAGTGAAGAGGCTCTTGGATAATTCTTTATTCTTTATGAATATGTGAGCTTGTTATCTGTGGGCTGACGTGGCTCGAGACATTTGCGGCCGATGTGTGTGCAGCTCTGTGCGTGTGTCGCTGGCGCGGACCTAGTGCTGCCACTAAATAATACATAGGTATCGACAGCGCCGTCTGCGAAGAGCGGCGGGTACACGACCGGATCAACATACGGCATCGACGCCAGATTGAACGATAGTTCCCGAGGAACTGGTTATCGTTATGGGGCGACTGGCGGATGAAATTTATTGGCAGCGCGTTGGAGAAATGTAGCGAGCGGAAGGGGCTTGCGATTTTAATTAGGTAATGAATGTCGATGCAGATCTGCATATCGATTTAACAGCTAGATTTATCCCTACGCTCTACGTCCATGTTTCAGATGGTAACTAAATCCCAAAACGATGCATATGAATATATTTATAATACACTTACATTACATTACATTAATAATTGCATAACGTAGTATTCTAATAGTTTTTCCTAGTGCAGATGGATTAAGTGCACTCCTCCAGTCGGTTCATAAAAGTTATACACATACCAACCATAGACTAGATACATGATTCTCACACTGCCATCCTTAACCCTCTTCTAGAGCATGATACTAATGTAAGTAATGGTTACCCATGAATACACCGTTACACCACGTACCATGGTGAAACAAAAGTAGCAGTATAGTGTAACTCATCAATGAGACCTTCAGCTATAAATGCTGCCCTAGTAATTGAGATAAAAGTAAGTCTGAAGTCGGCTCTTCTGACTTACTGCTGTGTCGATTACCACTGCAGAAAGGATGGTTAGGGTAAGAATTTTAAGGGCGCAGTGGTATTTGCACGAATCAATAATTATTTAAGTCAATTGGGACACACTAACCCACCAAAAAATCCTACGGTTGAGATATCCCGCGTTAGTTTCGATTAAACAACAAAAAAAAAAAAAAATTAAGTGGAGTTACAAATTTTGCTTACGTCTTTCCTTATACTTATTCCTGTTACACAATTATTAAATTTTCCATATTATTTTTCATCTTCACTTTTTTTCAAATTAGATGGAAGATAAACACCTCCTCCAATCATCAAATAAAATCGTACAATATAACCTAATGTGAGCACAACAACAACATTGGTATCACACCGATAGAGTGGATTGACTGAGACTCTCAAAAATAAGGAATGTTACATGAAATATGCATGCGATAGGAAAAGCATTTTGAACATAATTCTTAAGAATGTATGTAATGTAATGTATATAAGATACAATAGACATCGAGGACTGATAAAACTTTGGTAAATTTTGCATTTAAATTCGTTTCCTATTATTTTAATCACAAAAAATACAGTACGACACAAACTGCCTTTAGAGAAACAATATTCAAATCGGAGAAGTTAAAAATAGCCGTTTTAACTTTGTGATGCTACATATATTCTTTTTGCAATTTGTTTCTCTTGAGGATTCAAATGATAAAAATAAATGGAACAAAAGTATGAAAGGGGATCTTTTGGACGGCACATTTCTCTTCGAAATTGACGTTTTTCAGAAGCGGTCGGTTTTTAACGTTTTAATTAGGGGCGCACATTACGGCACGCCATCACGTTCGCCCCTCGCTCTTTGCCTCACATTTTTGTATATTTCCGTCTATTTAGGGAAAAATTTATTTTTCGACCACTGTGGGCTATTTTTGTGATGCATGCAGCCGGCGCGCGATCTCCTTGTTAAATCTTTGTGGGAAACTGGTATAACACTGTTGCTAATCTTTAGCTAAAGTTTCTATACTCCGTTCAAAGAATAAATTGTGTCATATGTATTTTGATTAATTTGTTCTACTTCGATTTCATTTTTTTTTATTGTAAAGTAGCAAAACAAAATCTCAAGAGATCCTTGCTACGTAAATGTATAAAAAAAAACTATTACTATGTAAATCTTGAATACTTGGTATTAAAATAGCGTAGCTTCATAACAAAGTAAAAGTTTTATTTGTTCTAAATCTACTCTTAAGTTGCATTAGATATTAGTTCACATTATATTTTTCATCATAGATACATTTTTCATCAGATCTGTTCAGTGGATGATACAAATCTATTAACCTATTTCAGTTCCCTGCTGGACATGGCTTACCCATATTTGAGCCAGGCCTCCGCTTTTGCATAGAGGCTATCCTAGCTGCCTTCTATAGGTCGACGGTCCATTTAGCCGGGGGACTTCCTACCTTTCATTCATATTTATTTTACTTTATTCATTAAAGTAAATTTTCTGTTCGTCACACGACACACATCACGAACCCATTATATGCTGTATGAGCCACAAAAATTATAAGCGTAAGTCAGTATAACAAGATCAACATCGCTTCAAAACATAATATTTAAAACGCAACACACAGGAAACGTATCCGTGATGGATCGTGCCGACGAGTGACACTTTCCTTGTGGTTTTTAAAAAAATAAGTTCGATTTTTTCAAAACGTATCCTTGAGATCTCGTCACTCTACACTAAAACCATAAAACAAGCTGTCTCGGTTTCATTAAATCGCTTTTACTTTAGTAATATCGTCCCAAATGTATCTTTACTTATGGACATACTGTGCGGATCCTACCCTTTCAAGGGTGCCCTCTGGGAATTACAAAATAGAAAAAGTCATATGATTTTCTATTGTTTTTATACCGGTAAATACCACGTTAGGATGCAACATCATCATTCAATATGTATATTATCTCCCTACCCCACATATGTACATATGTATGTATGTATAGGTAAAGCTACGTCGATATTGTGAGTCGCATCACGTCACTCACGTCACGTCATTTGTCGTCGTTAGCGATGACGCATGGTGGCGCTGACCCCGGCGCTGACCCGCTCCATCACTCTTCTATCAACACAGTGATGACGTCATCCTTGACTTGTAACGTCTACTGCGCAGGCGTCACTCTTATCTTAACGACACCTCTTTTCAAATTATCTTTTTTCAGTAGTAAATATCAGATGAAAGCATAGAGATATAGATAAGTAAAAGTCACAAATGGAGATACTATATTTATCTACTATAAAAAATAACAAACGTCACATAATTGCAATTGTACAGTTTTACAGTTCTCTAGCATGTACTGCAGACAGCTGTGCGTTTTCTCGTTATAAATTTTTCATAGGCACATTATCCTTTTATTCTAACAGCAACCAATTACTTATTAAAATGGATATATCAATTTGTTCGCATACAAGTCAAAGCAGGTGGTAAAATAAACAAATGCATAGCTTTCTTTTCGCAGAATCATTTACCCAGTTTGAATTTTTGCAAAGCTTTCATACCTCCCACAGTGGCGCGTACTGCACAAATGCCAAAAATCTATATTTGTATAATGACCCGGTATTGAGTAACGACGCCAGCCATTCACTGAATATTTTCTAAAACTGATTTATGGCGATATGCAACCGAACAATCGTACCGTTTTGACTCACGATGGCACGGAGCAAGGTTTTACAGCTACCCTTTCAGTGCGGCTTGAGACAAACCCTTTGAAAAACGGGGTAATAAACTTTTATTATTATATTTGCAAAACCCAACAAAACAATTGTGTCCTGCACCCCGTCGCTACGGGCTATAGCAAATACCGATTAGTCAAAGCTACAAACAACTTAAATTATTCAAAATTACAAACAAAAAATTACACGTTCACAAAATTTATGACTTCACTGACGGTCATAAGCATTTTTTGGCTATTGTTTACAAGTTAAAAGTTTAACACTTTGTAGGAATGTTTTTACTAGCGCAAGTTCTGTGGAAACATACTTAAATGTTCGATTCGAGAAACTTGTGGTGAACCCAGGTAAGTAAGTTTTTTATCGGTGTTATTTTCAAATGTTACATTTTAGGTGTTTTATTAAAATACTGCAAAATTAAGACGAGTTGGGAGACAAGCGTTTACGAGAGTAACAAGCGGTGTGGTGCTTTCGCTCTAAGACATTTGATATTACATTATACATACTATTCCGGTAACTGTGCTCGTGCGTCCCTTTCCCTTGCGGGATGCAGCGCGATGCACCCGGGTGCATGCAAATGGTGCGTGGAGATTTGTAACGTAAACTAAGTGATCCTGTCAACCTTGTTATTACGTCGTGGTAACTGCTTCTAAAGACATCTGTAGAGACGCACTTTATAATATAATATAGGTTGTATTGAATGAAGAATTATGTACATTGCAAATACTAAAAAAAAGAAGTTATGTGATTTTGCAAACGACTACTTGTGTTACAAAAGTAAACATATTTTCTTATACAATGTATATACGAATGTAGCGACTCCATAGGGTGGTTTTTCGACCATTTAGCAGAACCAAAAATGTATTTAATTTGCCGCATTATGCAAATCGAGACATGCCTTTCATTATTCTTAGCACTTTGATTCCTTATCCAAGAGAAATAAGTTTTTCTGTCACCCCGACACGCTTCACAGGCCTGTGTGTCACATTGTTCCCGGGTGCCTGTGGTTTCTAACAAATTCTATATCGATTTACACACAAGTTAAATGCTTTTTAAATATAATAGCGAACATTTTTTGCTACAGATCTTGCAATAAGTGAAAGTGATGTCACAACGCTCTGTCTGTGTATAAATTACCGTCTTTGTTATGTTAATAAGCGACCATTTTACAGCTTTTCGGAAAAGGGCTGCAAATGAAGTCATTGTCAGTACCAGCACTCCAGTTCGGCCAGTTTGATATGTTAAACGTTCGCAGAATTTGGAGCACTTTTGTTTTCAGTTTTGGAAAAAAAGTTGTGTTGTATTTATGCAGATGAGTATTATTATTATTCATTGTCTTATGATTGTGTGAGGGTACGTGCCTTCAGGCCGGTGGCTAGGGTGGCCGGTGTGCATTGCCATCCGCGTATCCCGTCTAATGAGCAAGCGTGTTCGCCTCAATTGCACACAGCACTCTTATTCACTGGCAATTTATTTCATTTTTGCCTCTGATCGCGCCTTATTGAGCGTCTTTTTATCTTATTGCCTTCGTGGGTCTATAATACGCATCCTGTTACTTGCAAATGAGACACACACTGAACATGTTGGTGTTGGCTCGCTCATGATGTAGCTACGAATAATTAAAATTCTCATTGAATTGTTTACTTAATTTAAATTAGCTTCATAATAAACTATTCAAAGTACTTCTTGTTTTTAGAATCAAATACTTTGTTCGTATATAAGATATTCTTACTTTTAATGATTCTTGGAGCTTAAGCAGAATAATGTTGTAAATAAACGAAATTTTTCATTTGATATTTGATAAAGGTAATGTTTTGACGAGCTATTGATGTTATTGAGAATATGAAGACATTTGCCGAGGCTATAGTGTTATGAGTAAAAGACTCGTTATGATAATAACAATCTCTGAATCTTTGCCAAACGCTTGTCGGATACATCAAGACCGGGAGTGGGCTGCTCCGTCGAATATTTCCACCAAAAATATAAACTATAAATTTTTATTAAAATTGTTTTAAATGTAAATCATACATTTTTAAATACGAAGCTCAGAATTTATTCTCAGAAAAATGTTGCGTTCTTTATAGTAAAGATCTTTTTTTATTTATTGTTAAAAAATATATAAAATTAATAAAGTCAGTGACTTATTAGCTATTAAACATAACTTTTACTGCTTATAGGCTCACCCATGTTATGCAGTTGGGAGGTGTATTATTAGATATAATGCAATATCTTACGTACTACTAAATCGTCACGACCTTATTTAAAAAATAAATTGAGAATATAAAACACCCAGTGGGACTACGTAATTTTTGCTTGTTTTTGTAACATTTTATTGCATTTGGAACACTGGGGTAGAACCGTAAATTAAATGAAAGATCCGTCAGTTCGGGAAGAGGTAAATCAAGACAGACGGATTGCCCCTAATAAAAATTATAAGAGGCACAATGGTTCGAATGTGAGCCGAGACCGTCAGGAGCTGTAAAAAGTTACTATGTTTGTTTATGGTGCACTAAAATTTGTTATAAACTAGATAAGTATAATCTAAATAAACTAACGTATAATTAGTATCATGATATTTGGGTTAAGTTCTGTAGATCGGCGCTCTGGGGATGTTTTATTATGAACATTTTATTACTTCTCCTTTGTCATATATTTATTCACGCTTTAGATATAAAACTTTGCTATAGATATCTTAATTATTAGAAATTCTCAAGATCAAAAAATTACAAATAAGAGAAGTATTGTAATAGCAAACATGGCGTGGCACTAAACAAATAAAAGCGTGGTAATATTTCTTTGTTCGCCCGACCAATGGTGCGCGGCTGACGTTGACATGTCTTGGTGAGCTTTTTGTTATGCTCTTATTATATTTTTTGGAGAAACTTTTTGGAAGATCTTATTTGTTGGTCCAATACTCGTAGCTGGTCGTAAATCACAGTAAGTATGAGACTGAATATGCAGGTGTGCGAACCCTTTTGCTATAGCCACGTCCTTCTTATAAATTATTTTACTATAGTGAGCTATATACATATACTACTATTGTGAACGATCGCATTCACAATAGTTATTGGTTACATAACCTGTTTAATCAAATATATTGCTAGGCATTACTCTATTCAGTCGACATGACTATAACTACATTAAGTAAATATGTGTGGAACGCAGATTCACCATATATTTCCTTGTAGACAGTTTCTAATCACAGTGAGATGCTACTTCAAAAATAGAATATTTTCGTCAGTTTACTTTTGTATTTAAGAAGAGAAGATGCCCCATTTATTACATTCACAAATGTAAATGAACGCTTTCGAGGTACTCGTTTACGTGAGAATATTTGTATTTATTTTATTTATGGCGAGCTGAGCGCCAGGGCGATGTGTTTAAATATCTTTAGATTTTAAATACGAGTTCACTTGGTGTAACTCAGGAATCCATTAGGTTAATATTGGTTATCTTTTGTATAGATTAGTCTTTGAACTCGTTAGTGAATTTATTTAATTTGTGTATTTATATCGTTGTACAGCTGGTCAGTCAAACAAAATGTAATTTATTATAAAGTTATGCCATTATTTGAAGCGAATTATAATTGAATTTTTAAGAAAGGACATAAGCGCCTTCAACGCGTTTTTTCTATTCCCTTGCACAACACTTCAAATCGTAAAAAGGTGCACTTTAAAAACTTATTCGTCATTTCCCTGGTATCTCACAATGAAATTCTGATTTGGTTACAATAGGACCACCACTCTTTCGAATAAAATACAATTGTCGTGGAAATCGCTAAACATACATAAAAAAATATTTATATAATATAAAGTCAAATATATAACCTGCTCCTTTTTAATAGATAATATATAGATAGATGATACAATATAAAAAAATCCTAATGCGGGAATTGTCAAAAAAAAATCATCCTACCATCGTATTTTTAGAGGACATCTCAGCTGGCTGAAATGTATCAACGGTTCGATGCAGTTTATTCTGTTGTTCATTTCGGAATTTCGTGATTATAATATTAGGTCCTTACACATGAAATTGACGTTTTGTCGAACTGGCCACTTTGATCACAAATATCTGACATTTGATTAGGAGTTCCAAATTCAATTTTATTTCAAATTTAGTCTTGTGTATATGTATTTCGTATTGAGTGATTTATTTGTTTTCACGCCATTTGATGTTTCTTTGATACCGTTATGTTCAAAAAATGGAAAGCTTTAAATATCGCGTTATTAACGTATAAGAGATTAATGATGTGTATGGGGAAATTATTGTAAAAGAAAATTTTGCCATAGTTGACAATGAAGAACTAAACGAGACCGTGGAAGTGAATCCATCGCAAACCATCTCCTCTCCTATGTGATGTCACTGATACTCTTTTTTCCAAGATAATTTACCATTTAGAATCTATTTTTTTTCCCTTTGATGACAAAACCTTGTAAAGTGATTACAACAGATGTCTCACAATTGATATTAGTACGTATCAGTCAGTTGTATTAGCTCGGGGCAATTTTTTATATCAACGTCTTCAACTGGGAAGCAATAATATTGGACACAATTGAGTAAAATACCTTATTCGCTTTACACCACATTCCCCTTAACAACCGTCTGTCAAATCTTATTCATGTTAGGTCAATGAACTTTATGGTACTTATTTCTATAGTTTACTAATATTAAAAATGCGCTGTCGTAAATAGTTACGCGACAAATTATTGTTATTATTCTACGTAGGCATATCACTATATCTTTATGTTTTAGCAGGTATTTAGAAGAAGTCAGCTGTAAACAAAACTTGTTGACATAGATATGTGATTTCATATTCATTTCACAATTTAAATGCAAAAATGTTCCAATCGGCTGAAGTGATGTAATAACGTTATCGCTACATTTCGCTTCACTTTATTTTTTAAGCTTTTGTAAAATCTAAAAGCGTTATACAGATACTGCACTTGGTAGTGGATTAATGAATTTCAATTTGACTTTGAATAATTGGAACCATTTGTCCGGTAAGAATATGTCATCTTCCAAAAGAAAAAGCAAATAAAGATGTCATAGTTAGTAGTTATAATACGTTCTTCGCAACACTATTTGTCTTATTTTACATTACACATCACCTAGACATTTCACACACAACCGTCTGATCACAAACTAAGCATAGCCTGTACTGATAAATATACTTGTTTATTTTTAAATATACATGTATGTACATATCATAGATTACATCCAGACACAGAACATTATATGATCTAGCACTAAACCGGTAGACCAACAATGCTTGGGTTGTATTGCTCAGTGAGTGAGGGTACCGGAAGTCCAATTTCCCCTCTCCTCTTTTTCCTCCGCTCATCCCCCTCCCTCATAGGCGGGCAGCGCACTTACGAATCTCGAATTACAGGTGTCCACGGGCAGCGTCGTATATAACTGTGTACAAAATAAAAAATTAAAAGGCGTTCTGGGTGGGATTCGGACCCACGACCTCTGTCTTAGCAGCCAGGGTCACTGCCCACTAGACCAACAGGCCGGTCAATAGAATAAATTTTCGAAAATCACATGCTACACCAAGGATATACTTTTAGGTAATTAAGAATGAATGTAGCTGAGTAGGCTTTGTTTGTAGGATTTTGAGTAACATTTTATACAACCAACAAATCACATATTTTTTAAGTTTATGATGAATGTAAATTATTTATGAATATTGGAGATTTTTTTTTTATATTTGAAGGAATTGAAATAATGTGAATAGATCTAAAATGTAATGCATAATTTGCTAAAGAAGTGTCTATTACAAGCAATAATATAATTAATTACCGCAAAGCACCGGTCGATAACTTTATATTATTATGTTAAAGACTTATCCGAAAAGCATGCGTTTGTATACTTTGAAGTCCATCAGTTGTTTTTTAACTCGATGTCAATGCAGAAATTCATGAGTTTTTCATGTATGTGTATGTGTGCGTATATTTACTGTAAGTACAAGGCAGAATGAGACGATGCCTCTTTAGAATGAACTTGAATTATTACTTTATAAGATGTTCTTTCTGATGTCAACTTTAAAATTTACTGACGTAAATTATTGTGCGTAGTATATTCTTGACGATTAGACACGTGCTAACGAATTTATGTCTCACTTGTCTTTGTGTTCTCCAAAAACATTATTATCGTTGGATATCAATGTTTTAATAAGTTTATTGAATCACTAAATAGTTGTGAGTAAGAAGTTGTGAGGAAAGGGACATTCCAAATAGCTATTAGGTTCAAACAGTTATGCCAAATAGCCTTGAGATGAAAGATAAAAAGTAATGATTCTAAATGAAAACTTATTTGTTATATTTCTGTCTCGTGGTAATAAGTTTCACAATAATATACTGAACATCTGCACATTTGTATGTAAATTAAAATAAATCAGTTTACACTACGTTAATATCCACTCTAGAAATGAAAGAAACCGATGGGCTTATTTATTGAGTGTTGTGTGGGTGTCTGTATGAATCCAGCATTAATACCTGTTAATACCTACCACACATACTGTTTCTGACGCGTGTACATCAACAGCACAGGAGCCGTCTTCCACTTCGTAAAACATAAATATTATCGTTTAGAAGGCCATTCCCGATCGAACTTATTTTTCCGTCTGCCGACAGTTATTTCATATAAATTAATGGCGCGAGTCGTCACGGCACAGACTCCGAGCTCTATTTATAAACTGACGAATGAGACGCGCCGAGCGCACGCGCACGCTTCTCGTCATATTCCAATTACAAATAGCTGTCATCGTTTTTACATGCCCTGTTTCTCGTATTCTCACTAACTACATCTCCGAATTTCACATTTAGGATATAATTATAACCAGTAATCTCTAATGTTTTTACACATGTAGGTTACTTACGCGCCGAGTGAGAGTGAAACGGAAAATTTTACTACGAGTTTATGATTCTGGCATATGTATCTAAGCGTCGGTCGTAAAAAGTAAAATTATGAATTATGATATTTTCAGTATTCAGCATCTCTGTTCGTCTCGCGCAGCGTGCCAAGGCGCGAACGAGAGGCAGGGCGGCGCACTGCGGTGCGCCGTCGTCGGAAGGGTTATTATGTATGAATTATGATGACGCTGCGGCTTCGTCGACGGTAATATCGTTATGAATATGCTGAGCCCTGCTCGCCCATTGGTTTACAGCACATCCGCCTCGACTGCGCGGGAACGCCTCCGGTGGCCTTTTTTATTCCTATATTGAAATTCAGTTATGCACATTTCGACTGGCGATGCACAAAATGTAATATTTTGCTTGGTTTGGTACGCAGATAAGTCAGGGCAACGAGCGGTCGCACCCAACATTTGGGATGCAAATACGTCTGACTGTCGTATGTAAACGAACTTATGCTACTCATCCGGCTATAGACTCCCGCTATAAGGCCCACTCAGACGTTTCCTGCATTATATCAATTTGCATTTCAGCTGCAATACCTACACCACTTGAATATGCAGGCATAGTGTGTTACCAACGTTTTCATTCACTAGGTACGCTGACATCATTGCCACAATGCATATTCCTGTGTAATCCGATTACGTATCTTGATATTTACGTTTGTAAGCGTTTTTGTACATACTTTTTGCAGTCACATGTGTGTGTACAAGTTTTATAAAATCGATTTGATTATGTGTCACTTTAAATATTCTTACAATATCTAAAACGCTTAGTGTAAAGCTAACTGCTATTTGGTAAACGGTCGTTTGAGCATCACAGTAGCATGATCTCTATGTCTCAATGAATTTTAAGTCTTTCGTCTTTCTCAAGTGATGTCGTAGCCAAAATATTCAGATGTAGAAGCATTATGTTCGTAGTGCAATAAACTTAAAAATTGAGTAATAGTATGTAAGTACGTAATGGTTGCAATTTCTTTCACTAGTTTTTATTGATACTACTAACTTACAGTACCTAACGATTAATTTGCTGACATTCTTTTCAAATCAAAATTTAATCTAATCTTGAAAAGTTATCAAAGAGATTAAATACTGGGTTTTATGACCATAATAACGACTCTTGTAATAATTGCTTCAATGCTGTTAGTTTAGATAACATATGCATCGTTTTCACAATAAATTATAATAATTATATAGAACGTGTATAAAGTGTGTTTAAATTTTAGTGTTATCATAATAGCAATATCTTAACTATATCCAAATTTCATATATTGTCAGCACAAGCGAGGCATGGATAGGTGCTAGCATAGAAGAGTAAATAACGTCACGATCGACTCGACTATTGGATATTCACAGACTAAGAACTCACACAGATTTTATAATTGTATTCTCAAATGTCACTATCGGTCGACTGGGAAAGTTAAGGTAAGCAAACACGTCCATCACCTACCTTAGGCAGTAATATTTAATGATATTTCATAAGATAAGGAAACAAATTTTCTTAATCTGCAAATACCAACACTAAAGTAGTAAAATTAAACAAGTGCATAACAGACTGTGATTGTAATTATTGCGTCTGTATCTACAAACAATTTCACCCGAAATAACCACGACAACATTTTAATCCCCACAATGTCATTGCCAAATGGTCCAATATAGCGCGTAACAGATTCTTATTTGTATAATTTAAGTACAAATTTAGTAGTAGTATTTATGTACGGTTTAAATATGAGTCACGTTACTGGTCGTGTTACGTATCGGTGTAATATGAATCAACACCTAAAGGTGTCATGGCCGGACAGGCAACAAATAAGTTAGCAATAAAAATCGCTAATACGAAAAGAAAAATCATTTTTAAAAGTATACTGACAGAAACTTTTAAGTACATAATAAACTGGAAGTCGTAAGTAATAAAAATATTGAATTAAATTAATTAATATCGACGCACCTAGCTTTTAATAAAAACATTCGATGACACTACATATCTTATAAGATGAACGAAAACCATATTTAATGTATTCTATTTTTAAAACAAAATTCGGAATAATAACTTTTTCAAACAAACATTTCTGCAGTGGGCAGGTCAATTTCAAAGCTCAAAATATATAAGATTCCGATGGTATTTTATTCTGAGTTCCAATAACTTAAATGTCTATAAAGTTTATCTTTTGATACATAATAAGGTTATTTTATTTGGTTTGTTTTAATATATACCTACAGGAGCTAGCTTTTTTAAAGTACTATAGTACCTAATAAGCACTAAAGAGCTAAGCAAATATATATGTATAAGTTAGCTAATAGGAATCAGATCAAATAAATTAAAGAACTACGGTGACCTACTCACAACATAAGGATTATCAGGAATATTACGATATTAAATAATCGTTGATTTGGCCGTTTCTTTACGGTGCTGGTATCTTTTTTCTCGAACCTCTTCCTTCGCTTCATACGCAGTAACCGCTACAACATAAAACTGTAACAAGCAAAAAGGTATTATGAACTCAATAAAATCACAACGTGGAAATATTTCACAGCTATTTAGGCGTTCGCCTAGTTATTCCTGTTGTACACGTACCATGTTTCTACACATTTCGTTCGGATCGATATCGTAATAGTATCGTGGTGTGAAAATACTCGCAACAACGCTAAAATGTCTTAGACAAGTGTTTGTTGCGAACAACAGCGCTAAGATGCCACGAGTGCCACAGTATGACTAGATAAGCGGACATTATGGTATCGAGGTCAGGATATATTTCCGTGTGTTGGGTAAAGTGGGTTGGTCGACCCGATGCGTGGATCGTGGCATTCACCTTGTTGGCGTAGGGCCAATCAGCCCCGCGCGGCTGATCGCCGCCCGTGTCATACTGTTGCTGCTACCGGTACTCCTTGATGTTCAGCTAGCTACATACATACTAGCTACTTGAATTAAAAAACGTGTATATTGGATTGCTTTATACTTGTTCACTTCTTATACATTAGTCACATTGCTAGGAGCCTAAATTTGTTTCTAATAAATCACCGTTTGTTTAGAACATGAAATGTAATTATATGTATCGTTTATGATTTACATTTTAGAGGATGGAAATTCTTATTAACGTTTGTTATGTTATAGTTTTCAAGCTAATATGGCTTTGAAATATTAATTAGATATAATGGTAGGGGTTTACTACTGTAAAAATATTAATGGCATGAGATGCCAAGCCAAATATTGGTTGCGTTGCTTGCGCTCTGCTTTATTGGGTACATACCTAACACCATATATAACTAAGCATACACATTTTATATCGGCAGTTAATCAATACGAACTCCTTTGTTTCTTGAAAATCACCGGTTTATGTCTTGGATATTATTCAACGCGGGTCTATTAATATTTTATTGTAAATGTATTTCGTGTGCAAAAGGGGTCTTTCTAAATTATGAATAAGATATATATTATATGAATTAAGGCAGTTGTTTAATTCTTGAAACCAATCGCAATGGAACGCTTAAATTAGGTAGATTCTAAAATTAAAAAAGAAAAACTAAAATTAATGGTTTCTATAGTACACTCAAAGTCAATTGAGGTGAACTAGTCTTACAAGCCCTGTTACTGCTACTGAATACAATCCTCCTAAATCCATTGGACGATAGAATTCCAAATAGTTTTTAGAGAAAATACCGAGTGAACTGTAATGGCTGAGTGACAGTATAGAGTTTTACGTACTCTTTATATAATTCCAACTAGTAAATGAAGTGCATTAACTCTTTCAGCACCCTTTGCGTGAGTATATAAAATCAAAGTATTAAGGTAAGTACACAAGTAAATATTTTAACTTAACCAATCTGAACGGTTACGGGCACTCACTTACCGTGACCGACAAATTACGTACTACGTAACTAATTTTGGATTCGATAAACACTATCTATATTAACTACGCGCAGTTAACTTATTTATATTTAAAAGTTAAGTAATTCATTAGGTTTCACATATATGTATATATAAAATGTGGGTTTTCTAAACCTTTTGAGGAGTATTTTATTAATATCTTATTAGAATACTAACGTAGACTCTCAGTGAACTTTATTCTTAGGGAAAGTTGTGTATTTGTGAAGATGAAAATACAAAAGATCATTGTGGGTTGTGTTATTAATAAAAAGCGTTGTGGTTAAAATAATTAGCCATTGGTGAAGCAACCGCGGTGAGATCTGGGCTGCGAGTGAACGCGGTTCGTTTGGCAACCTATTAATTAACCAAGTGGTTGGTAATCTTTCGCAGAAGAATTTATATCATCTTATTGGTATATACACATATTCACATTTAGTGAGAAACACAAAAAGAATAGAATGTTTGAACTTCTATGCTGAGCATTTTCTTCTCTGTTCTTCTGTATGAAGAATTGTACAAAGAAAATCAATTTTCTTATACATATACCTAGTCTTGTCATATTGTTAACTTAGCACAATCTGGTGAATATGCGGGATGCGGTAACACTTCCTACTGAAGATATGAAAGTGTACCTCTTACAGCCTTTCCTTTTGTTTTCTATGTGTAATTCTTGGACGTTTTTCGTTCAATGCATAACTCAATTCGATTAATTGATGTTGATAACGCTCAACTGTGATAGTTTCATTTGGTTTTAACAATTCATAATAAATAACACCTTTCATATCCCACCAAATGCATAACAATACCTTATTTACGTGAATGTTACGCTTCGGAGTCAATGTGGACGGTTGACCAGGATCTACCCATGGTTTCCTACGTTTTGGATTATCATAGTAGATCCATTTTTCATCGCCGGTAACGATTTGATACAAAAAAGATTTGAGATTGAGGCAGTAGTTGAAAGTACAAATGGTTACTCGATTTTGCATCGCTAATTCTGATAAAACATGTGGGACCCATTTCCCTTGTTTTTGAATTTTACCCATTGCATGTAAACGAAATTGTTAATATACCTACATTTAATTCTTCAGCCAACTCTTGTAGTGTGCGGGCAGAGTTTTCGTCCAATAACGCCTGCAATTCACCGTCTTCAAACTATTTTGGTTTTCCACTATGTTCTTTATCCTCTAAATAAAAATTATCACTTTTACATCGTCGAAACCAGTAATCACATGTTTTAACAGATGGTGCAGGTTCATGATACGTATCTATAATAAGTCTGTCAGCTTCTGCTCCTGTTTGTCGCGAATCGAAAAAGTATAGTAGTAAATGACGAAAATGATATTTATCGCGTTCCATATATAATCACACAAAAAAATTGCTTGCATTTACTGTAAGTGAGTTACTTCGAATAATGAATTATATATTTGAATATCTAAATAACCGACGTGTCGCGACAGCTACTTGACACGTTCCCTCAAAACTAACCGGAAGACCTAATCCCCATCGACACACAAAGAATCACACACACACACACACACACAGAGGAACACACAAACGTATCACCATTTATTTATATTATAACTATACTTTATTCTATTTTTGTCATTTCTTTTATAATATTTAAAATGCACCTACTTCGGTCATGTCCATGAACCATTCTTGGTTATCGAACACGGTGTTGTTAAGAGGCTTAACTAACTTCAGAATCGTATCTTGATACACTTGTGCCGATGTTTTGACACATTTTTCACAAAAATGTGGCTCAGTCACTCCTTGATAGCAACACCCTACCACACCATCACTGAATGGATTAACATGGATAATGGCCAAGTTGTACTCTGCTGACTAATATGGAAGCTTTTATAGAGCTTTGATCAGAAACTTGGTCATTTTTCTTGTTAAAATATTGTTAGTATAACATAATTAACACATAGTTTACATAATTTAACAGTATTTATGGCCAGACTAAGTACATATGTTTTGATATTTGATATTTTTGTGGATGCCATAGCATATGCTATATTTATGGTTTCATGATGTAACAGCTATCCCAATATAATTGGATTAAATGACAAACAGTAAAATTTACATTAAAAATCGAAATATACATTCCAATGAAAGGTAGGCCGCCTCCCAACCATAAGGCCTTAAAGAAGATACCTATAATAGCCTGGATGCAGAAGGTGGAGGACTTGCTGCTATGGCGCATATTGGGGGTGGCCTATGTCCAACAGTGATAGATAAAAATAAAATCGTAGGCAACTATACTCTAGTAGGACGACTTTCAATGATGTCGACTTCAAATGTAAGATACTCACCCATCTCTTAGTTAATAAGTTTGTTTAGTTACAAATGCAATATTGTAACCGTTCTCTAGTTTAACCATAACCGTAGCTAATGCATGTAACGTAATGTCATTATACAAAATAGGATAAAATAAATGGCAACATGCGATTAGATAATACGTGTGTTGTGGTGTGTTTGCTGATACATTGCTGGCT
This sequence comes from Tyria jacobaeae, assembly GCA_947561695.1. Taxonomy (NCBI): domain Eukaryota; kingdom Metazoa; phylum Arthropoda; class Insecta; order Lepidoptera; family Erebidae; genus Tyria; species Tyria jacobaeae. The sequence goes on along the minus strand of OX387213.1, from coordinate 12,929,204 downwards.
CTAACTAACGGTATGATGTTATGTTATGTTCATTTAATGCATTGAAATTAGGTATTAACTTCATTACCATTTCTTTAGTGAAATAAGTAATAGTGGTAATCAATTACTTCTAAGTATCTACATTATGAACGCTTTTACTCGGATAAGTATTTACCACATGCATAAATGAACAGCTGATATGAGTTTATTTTTACTACATTGTCCCGAGACTAAACTATTGTTAATTTAATTAATATAACAGCTGCCAAATGTGAAAACATTGTCTATCACAACGTTTACGTGGAGCAACAGCTTAGTATAATAATATTATTATAAAAGATAAAGAAATTCGTAAGCTAACCAAAAATGCTTACACAATCAATGGAGCTCCTTTAATTTAGTTACTTGGTTGCGAATTTGTAATTTTATGTACAAAGTGGTCGGAACGATTCAACTAGGGCGATGTTCTGTCGGAAGTTAGCAAATTATCACTCGCTCGTAAAATTAACGCTTCTTATCGATCGAGAAATGATTTCAGGATGGAACAGAACATAAGAAAATGTACACTTAGGAGTTCATACAAAGATCAAATTCGCACGCCGCTGCGCACTGGCCAGCACGAAACTTATTTAAAAGGTAACAAAATGTTTTCAATTTTATTACTGATTTTATGTTGAATTCTTTAAACATGTACAGTAGGGTGCGTAGCTGCAGTGCGTACATATCCATACACACAGTAGGTCCGCACGGGTTACGTCAAGCGGATACTTGCTTTCGGTTAATTGCAGTAGGGTACAAAACGGGCGCCTGCTCGCACAGAATCTGAAATTTGCCTGCTGGAAGTGGCAGCTCCGAGATAAGATCTCACGATGCCGCAATAAAAAGCGTTCGTACCTCGTCCGTTGTGTAATGTGCATTCAAATTGCATTGTGCGAGAACTAATTCGCCTTAGGCCGATTCGCATGTTCTGATAAACACATGTTTCGATTAAGTGTTACGCTAATGTCCCGTGCTTATTACTTACCCTAGTCATGATCGCGCACTATAATTGCTATTCTACGTTTCTGTTATTTCCTCAACCACTAGTCGATTCACCCTTTTCATTTTATATATAAATATATTGAAAGTTGTTATTTAAATCTTATATCTTATCTATAATACAATGTTTTCTGGTTGAGATTGCTTTTAACGATAAGACTATGCGTTGCGACATGTACCAATAAAATTAAAATCCAATGTAAGTCTGCACTGAGTACTTTAAAGAATATTTTATGTTATTATTCCTTTCCCTACTTAAGAATTCCAAAAAAATATACACCGGGGATTAGAAATATGTACACTATTTAGATAAGTTTGATGCAAACGTTAGTGTGCTTACGAGGGCGTTTTGAAGAAAGACAAACGTGGCGTACGAGATAAGGGTACGACAAAAGCTATTGTTCTGTACACCAATTACTCGCGGCTCGCGAATTACCTAAGCCTCATATATAAATTAAGCGGCGGCAAACAGCGGAAAGATTTCTCTAGTTATACGCCAACACAACAATTATTCGTAAATCACTTTACTATATGTTGAAATTTACGAGAGCTCGTTCGGTGAACCGACGACCCCGACTTTACCGTTCTATTGCATGCATGCGAATAGTAACTGATGGCGGAGGATGTAAGGTCTAGTTTGACATCGGGCGGGCGCGACTTTACGGACGCATGGAATTCTGTACCAAAAGAGAATATGCATGGCGATTTCGTGATGAATATTCATTTCCTACGGGGCATGAAATTTATTGTGTTTTACATTTATATTCAACTCAGCTGTCTTATGTAACGGTAGCGACGCGGGATTAGCGAATTGTGAACGTTCACATTACGTTGTGTCGCACGATTCTCATTCGTGAGCGGTTAATTTTATCCGTCCTTAATAAATTAATGAAAACTGTGCGTGACTTTCTAATGACGGATGTTTGCAACCGTATACCGTTATCGTATAACAGTAGCGCAAAGCTTATTTACTGACTGCAAGATCTTATATTATGTACCGACTGACGTCGCTCGGTAGGTACAACGTAGACACTGTCGTGTACTATGTACACTGATTGACAGTGTGGCGCTACAGTTGCAAGCGCGGACGGCGAGTGCCGCGCTAGGCCGGTCGGAGCGCAGGGCAGGTGCTTAAATTATTTGACATTTGAAATAAAATTTAGGGCGTAGTTAGTCATCGGCGATCGAACTCTACGATCGACACACTTGGCACCTGTCGAATATTTCGCGCATAAATCCATAGCAACGGCTCGATCTCGCCGTTCGCTTGATGGATTCTGAGCTATATTTAATCAACGCGGGCGCGACACGCCGCCGCATTGTTCTCTCGATTGGATTGGCGAACCGTCTATCGATACTTATTTTATGATGTGTTGACGGAGATCCATTATTACTAATGCAGTGAAATAATTATTGAAACATTCAATTAATTTTAAACGGGAAGTGTAGCATATGAATTTCAAAGGGAGAATCAGTATCGATATTAATGTTTTACGTTATAACTGTTTTATTGGTAGTAGAGGCTCGTAGTTAGCGATCGTGGGGCGGGCGGGAGACAGCGCGGCCGGGCGGGCGGGCGTGATTGTAGTGGCCGCGTCAAACAATTGATTAGTCGCATAAACTCGGTTTGGCGCGCGCTCACGATGCATCATCCCAACTGATAATTAAATTGTAAATTAGCTAAGCCGATGCTAGCTCACCGCCCGTTGACGGTGTGGTACAGTTCGAACCGGTGTGGTCGTTTGCTACTGCCGATCCGATAGCTGCGGTTTTCTGTTTATTGATACTTTTGACTAATATATTGAACATACCAAAAGAAATTTGTACCAGCAAAATAACAAAAACGTTACTTTTATCAAACATTGTAACTTAATACTATACACATGTATAAAGATCAGTCGAGTTCGTACCGTGCAATCTACACGAGCGTTGATTGCGAAAAATTCAATCTTGTTTCATGGAAATTTAATTTAACATACAAAATGAAAAGCACTCTCAAAATGAAAAACGGTCGATGTCGGCTGACTGACTGCTCGCCTGTGTTTGTGGACACGATAGTACTTTGTGTGCATAATGTAATCAATTTTCGAATAGTGTCATTTTGAATTCATAATTTGCAATTTTGAAGCGAATTTAATTAATGTGCTAACGAGACATAATTATAAGGTACTCAGCTTTGTGGGTGTTTTTTTTTATGCGATAGGGGGCAAACGAGCAGACGGGTCACCTGATGGTAAGTGATTACCGCCGCCCATGGACAACCCGCAACTCAAGGGTCACAAGTGCGTTGCCGGCCTTTTAGGTAGGAGTACGCTCTTTTCTTGAAGGTTTGGAGGTCGTATCGGTTCGGAAATACGGCGGGCGACAATTTGTTCCATAAGCTGGTTGTGCGAGGCAAAAAGCATCTGGAGAAGCGCACAGTGGTGGAGTGCCAATCGTCCAGGTGATGGGGATGGATATTTTGTCGCGTAGGACGATGGCGATGGTATAAGTCCGAACAATTCCTCTGAACACTCCCCATGATACAAGCGATAGAGGATGCAGAGTGAAGCTACATCTCCACGCAACGCCAAGGTGTCAAGTCGATCAGAAATATCTTGGCAGTCGATGATGCGAGTCGCTCTCCGTTGAATGCGGTCAAGAGGGAGAAGTTGGTACTGGGGTGCACCTGCATAGAGATGAGAACAGTATTCCATGTGCGGCCGAACCTGCGACTTATAAAGTTGCAGGCGGTGGGCCGGGGTAAAATACTGTCTCGATCTGTTTAGCACACCAAGCTTCTTCGAGGCTAATATGGCCTTACTCTATAAGTGACCGCGAAACTGGGCTTCGCTTGATATATCGACGCCAAGGGTTCCGATACTGGCTGATGCATATAGGGAAGTGCTCTCAAATTTAGGTGATACGACCAATGGCATCTTTTTAGCGGTGAACGCGCAAACCTGTGTCTTCATGGGGTTAAACTGGACTAGGTTAAGTCGACCCCAATCTGAAACTTTTGATAAAGAGGTTTCGATTTCAGACACAAGTTTGGATCGGCTTTCGATGATGTTTACCCGAGAAATGTTAGCGCGGCCGGTGTAAAGGGCATCACTCGTGCTATCGTCTGCATAGCAATGGATGCTGCTAATCTGCAGCATGTCATTGATATGCAGAAGAAATAGCGTGGGTGATAGCACACAGCCTTGTAGGACACCAGAATTAACTGACTTGGAGTCGGAGCATGCACCGTCAACAACGAGCTTGATGCTTCTATCTGTAAGAAAACTGATGAGCCAATTGCACAGTTTCTCGGGAAGCCCATAGGAAGGAGGCTTCGCAAGGAGCGCTTTGTGCCAGACCCGATCGAAGGCCTTCGCCACGTCCAAACTAACGGCCAACGCTTCCCCCTTGGTCTCGATCGCCTGTGCCCACCGGTGAGTCAAGTAAACGAGATGATCACCAGCTGAACGACCCCGACGGAAGCCGTATTGTCGATCATTGAGAAGCTGGTGGTCTTCTAAGTACCGGAGGAGCTGGCAGTTAATAATGGATTCCATTATCTTGGAGAACAAGGAGGTGATGGCTATGGGTCTGTAGTTAGACGGATCCGAGTGATCTCCTTTTTTAGGGATTGGGTGCACTAGAGTCCCAATCCCTAAAAAAGTATCTTCCATGAGTTCGGGACTACGCCTAGAGAGTAGGAAAGCCGATAAAGGCGCATTAAAATCGGTGCCAACTCTGGAGCACACGTCTTCAGCACGATAGGAGAGATTCTATCGGTCCCACTCGACTTAAGAACGTCGAGGGAAAAAAGCGCTTTACGCACTGCCCTTTGTGTAAACCGGACTTCCAGCATGCGGCTCTCGCACTGCGGTATGATCGGCGGTGCGTTTCCCCTGTCGTCCAGGGTCGAGTAGGACGCAAAGAGTTTGCCCAAAAGATCGCCTTTTTTATATAGCGTCGTGGGCCAACGAATTATCTCCTATGTGCAGAGGTGGAAGGGATGGCTTACAAAAGTTCCCCTGGACAGCTTTGGCAAGAGACCAGAATGCACGAGTTCCGGAAGGGAGACTCACTAGTCTCTCGCCAATTCTGCCGCCTGCAAACCAAACCAAAACCTGCCTTAATGGGTAGGATGCAAAGAATGTACGCATTCCATCCCAGTCTGCTGACCTATAGTGCCATACGCGGCGACTGCCTGTAACTCGCGGCCGCAGCGAGTGAAAGAGTGGCACTATACTACTAATCAGGCAATGGTCCGAAGAGAAAAAAAGGGGCCTCAACGGATACTTTGTAGCCGTCAGGATGTGAGGCCAGCAGAAGATCCAACAGTGATCGTGGCTTTCTGCATCTGGGATTCGCGTAGGCGTTGCTACCAGCTGCGTCAAGCCATAAGCCAAGGCGAAATCGTGAACAGATCTTCCCGCATGATCGGTTTTGCGCGAACCAAGCCATTCGGCGTGATGGGCGTTAAAGTCGCCAAGAATCATGATCTCTCCGGATGGGACCTGCTGGAGCACTGAGTCTGTAGCCATTTGGACGTGGTTGATGAGTCCGTCCGTTTCGGCATCACCACTCCATAGTGGTGATGCCGAAACGGACGGACTCATCAACCATCATCAACGGACCAGTAGAGGCACACGTAGATGCGGGGATGGTGGTCGCAGTTTACACGTAGCCAAAAGATGGAGAGGTCCCTATCTTCAAGATTGCTGAGGCGGCGAAGTCATATCATCTCTAACGTACACGCATACACCAGGCTTAGGAACAAAGGAGTGTTCCAGTCCGTACCCAGGGTAGCAGAGGTAGGATGTGTCCGCTGGAGACGATATCTGCGTCTCGGTTAAAAAGAGCAAGGCCGGCTTTGCTGTCTCAAGGTGGTGGTGGACAGTGTCGAGGTTAGAATGTAGGCCCCTGATGTTACAAAAATCCACGGTAAACGTGACGGGGGGTGCCATGGTATGCCTTCTCTTGCCCCGAGCAGATTTTGAGAGCGCAGATGAGCCCCTAAGCATGGCTCGTGTATTTTTGGTTTGTTGTTGTTGTATTCGTGGTTGATAAAGTAACTATAACACTAAAAACGAGTATTATAAGAAAACAAACTCTTATTGTCTTACGAATAACACTAGGTCGGAGACTAATTTAAGAATTATGAGTACTTACTGTGGCATATAAATCTATTATAAAACCACTAGTTGTAGTGTTGTGTGTGTCCTTATTAGAACGTCAAGGGTACAAAAATCGGGTACAGAATAACGATACCGTTGGCCGTGTGCTTTGAGATTGTAGTCTGATATTCAACAGCTATATGCATTTATGTCGTCTTGGTTGTCTAAAAACAACTAATAGCTGCCCTACATAGAGGTAGGGGTAAGGATCTTAAGCAGTACTTAGGTATATTATTGATGTGCATCATTCATATACATACGCATCAGGTTAATATTATTTGTTAGTATTTTTATTGTTTAGTTGGAGGGCTCGGACTTTCCGTCACCAGTCTGTTCGAGTTATAGGTACCTATGCGATCCTGACTTACTTGAGCTACTGCTTATACTCCCCAACCCAATCCAATAATCCCCAACCAAAGTATAAGCAATATCTTTATTCTTACTTCCCTTACTATCTTCCTGTTATTGCCAGATCTTTTAATATAATAGATAATAAATAAATAATTCGCCATATTAAGAACTATCTATCTATATACTTATACTAGCGGACCCGACAGACGTTGTCCTGCATGATATTTCAAGCGATTAGGATCAATATAGATAAATAACCAGTCGTTTGAGAGAAGTTCAGTGACATACACACTCACAGAAGAATTATATATATGTATAAAGATAAAGAGTAAAGAGCAGAAATGACGGAGTGCTACAAGTGATGTGCTTATATTACGAACATACTCACGAGTGTATAAGTGGGTATACCCGACTAGTTTCGGACCCGACGAGGCCCTTCGGGCCCGTTAGTGAAGGCACCTTTCGCGTCGGTGTCGGACCCTAATAATAAAATCCTCAGCCGATCATCATGAACTCTTACGGGTATAGGTCCATGTTGTTAATGGTTGAGCAATGCGAGGGTAAATGTTTGTCAGGTATATAAATAGAAACGTCAACTGGAGCAAATGATATATTTGCACTATATCGAAATAATATCCTTGTACTTGGTTGGTTTTTCGATTCCTACGTCGTTGAAGTCGGTAAATTTTTGACTGAATCGTCCTATAATTTAAAAAAAAAATGTTAGTGGAAGTATTGATAAATATAAATGGTCGGGCATGCGTCTATCCGCCACATACCTGCAACGCCCGTCGCGCTACATTGCACATAAAATATATTTATAGCAGTTCGTCGCACCTACCGCGGGGAGAATTCGCGTGCCGATGCCTTGTCAATAATCGTTAATAGATATTTCAGAAGACAATGCAATTGTCTAAGTATAGAGTGTCGTGACTAACGTCCCGTCAGCCGCTGCGGGTACACGCATGCTCAACTCTGTTAATCTTATTATGGCAACACAATTTATTTGTAATGCCACGGAATCTGTTTGACATCTGAAGACTTATTTCTATCAGTGGAAAATTATTTTTTAATAACATTTAAGTTTAAGTGTTCGTCTTAGCATTAGATGTATTTGATTGTGTATTTACTTGACGTTTTGAAGGTTACTTTACTCGTAGCAAGTAGTAGTAGTAACACCTATATAGCAATGTAGTGAATTGTAATAGATGATTATACTCGTATAATGACTTTAATATCGAATCGAAGTATTCAAAAGAGTTCTTTGTAGCAAAAGTAAATATAAGAGATCCCATCATATCATAATTATCTGTTTTTATCTGAGTATAAGTTGCATTGAAAAAATTGCGCACAGGGTCCATATGCTGGCAGGCGTCGGAAGTCGTAACTCACAGTTATGATGCGAACGACACCAGTTTCATAAACATTGTTTTTCTTCGTTTCGCCCCTAATATTTATATTTATCAATCCATCTACACATTTATTTATAGTCCAAAATAGCGAGCATCCGAGGGTGCCCTCGGGGCGCGCCGTCATTACGATTTATTGTTTTCTTTGGTCATAGTTTGGGGTCTTTCTTACACGAGTCCTTATACGGATTTTAAGATTACTTATTGTTGACCAAAACCATCTAAAGTCCCCCATGAGTGTATTATGGAAGTTACAAAATTTATCGTTTGACACTCACATTCCTGAATTTTCTTAAAAAGTATTTAATATCGTGAAATAAGTAGTCATATTTATTAAAGGTTTATTTGTTTATTAAACAATGTCGTTATAACGTACTATCGTAGGCAAGCACGTGTAATATATAGCTGGATACTGAATGACAAGTAATTAATATTTCATTCATAGAGTACTCTTTCTAAAATCAATAATTTACCCGAAATGTGATGTGTTCACAAGCTTATTGCGTAAGAGTGATCTATTTTTAAAGTTCGCACGTGTGAACGCAGTAGTCATATTATTCTTAGGATTATAATATAGTGTAATAATGGAATGAGGGTGTGAACAAATAGTATTAAAATATTATAGTAGGTTTGTTTATGCGAAAGAATCGTGTCTTCAGCTGCGACATCTGATGTTAGGTAAACGTGCACAGATCGATCTCTACGACCTTTGTTCATGTGAACTTTTGAAGGAATTCAATATGACAATTCGCGAATCCAGGTGAATCTACTATATAATACTGAGTATGAATAATAATTTGTTCTGTTTCTAGCGGAGTGTTGTCTAACTACTTCAAAGTAGAAGTACTTCAAAGTAGAAGTAGTTAGACAACACTCCGCTAGAAACAGAACAAATTATTATTCATACTCAGTATTATATAGTAGATTCACCTGGATTCGCGAATTGTCATATTGAATTCCTTCAAAAGTTCACATGAACAAAAGTCGTAGAGATCGATCTGTGCACGTTTGGATTTCTAATCGTAAAAAAGATGAAGACTTATGAATTCATGTCTAATAATTGAATGATTGAATTGAAAAGAAGAAGATAACCGACTTCAATGTGCCTATCATGGTAAATTGTATAAAGGTGTAATTTAAAGTTTCACTCATAACGTAACATAATTAAAAGCATTATTACCTTCTAATCTTTAGTGAATTGTGCCTTACACCATGCTCAGCAGCATGAGAAGCAAATATCTTAATAGCTTTAGAGAGTATATATATAAAACAAAAATATATAAAATTTTAATATCGTTATTACGTAATAGCATAGGCAATCACGTGTAAAATGTAGCTGGATACTGAAAGACAAGTCTGCCTGCGATTTCCCTGGGATCCCACAATCAAATCCTGAATTAGTGACAATGGGATCACCGTAGGAGTGTACACTTTTGAAAAAAAAAATCAAATATGTTTGAAAATCTGTTGAAAATGTATGAGAAATCGTATATATATACATTAAAAAAACACTAAACCAAAACACAGAGCCTCCTCCTTCTTTTAAGTCGGTTTCAATATTGAGCTACGCAAAATATTAGTGTTTATAATTATGTAATTGAATTGCGCCGTTGCGTTTGCAGCACAATATACTTAAGACCTTACGATCTTGAGACATAGTTTTTTACAATATTATTTAACTCTTACAATGGATTTGATGTACACTCTAGAACTAAAGAAATAAACAATTTCTGATTTAAGACGGGCCATCACCAACTGTGTATAGTGAGTACCTGCGTTATATGGTTGGAGAGAGCGCTATATCGACTGAGGACTGATAAATGTATAATTGGAAAAAAACATGAAAAGTAAATGTAATAATTAGTTTCTTTCTTTCTTATTACTTACTTAAATAAGTAAGTTATTAATAATAAATAACAAACTGATATTCTCACACTTAAAACGTACAATGCGCAATTTTATCATAACAAGCAACATCTTATAGGCAACCTTTTGATGGACAGGACTGTAATCATTTAAATAATTAATAATTTATTGTGATGTCTATAATTTCCAAGGCAACAAAAAACTAAAATAATATCAAATCATTCTTTCGTTAATGTATGTGTTTTATGTAATGAATGTACAGTATTTAAATAAACCTGTTCAGGGGTCATGCAGCGAGTGAACGGTTACTAAAATTGTTATTGAATTTGAATATAATGTACACATTTTCATGCTATGATATTAGAAATTAGAACGTAATTTAGTAAAAATTTCAAGACTGTTCGTACGCGTTATAATACAGCAGTCTTCTCAATACTTGACATATTTATGTACACAGTAGGTGCAACGCACGGGACATATGGCACAGCAATTTATGAACCCCAGGGCCCATTACGATTTTAAATATTATTTTTAGGGAATTTCGTGTCAGATCTCACTCGTCGCCGGCCCGTATGTTAAGAGATGTGATCCTCTGATTAAGTGGCCCTGATATTTTCTGAATACAAATGCATTAGGATTTTCTGTTAATTAAGGAAACGGCGAGACAAGGCAGAGTCCAAAGCCTTGAGTATATTTATGAACTATTTTTATTTAATGTTTAATTTTATGCATGAAATGTATTATTAAGTCTATATTGCGACTACATATAGTTACGTTTTACATTTCATAAACTCATTATAATACTAAATTATGCTCAAGCATTTCACTGTCATGAATTTTATTTGGTAATTCTCTATGAACTGCGTGATTGTTTTCCAGTAGACAATCACACATAGATATTTATTTGTGCGTGTTAAGCAATTAATAGTTCACCGAATAAGTATGGAAGGTACAGTTGTGATATCGTGTAAAACAAACAAAGTTGGGTCAACCACGCCACTAAAGTTTATGAAACGGAAGCCCTCACCCGGCTGAGCGGCGCGGCGGCGCAGGCGATGGTGGCACATGCGCAACTTGATCTTTTGTCAATATCAACAAGCTTCGCGTGCGCACACCTTGCGTTTCTCATAGATACTTCAAGTATTTTTTGTACTTTAATATTTTATTTGAACGCAACCAAATTTTGATTTTACAAACTCGAGAAGTGTACAAGTCCTTTGACATGTTACTTTATTACTTTATATGCACCGACTTGTAAGCGTGGTGAAGTTTAACTGATTTATCAAGATGCGGTATGATGGATATGGGATGGATGGTGAAAAATTTTGAACAAACATTAGTATCATATTTTATTATTGTATGCAAATTCTTTTTTTGTCTTTTATTACTTATTCCTGAGTCATGGGGACTTTACAAACATACAGACCACGATCACAAAGAATACCCAGGCTCGATACAAATATTTATGGATCATACAATTATCCCGATATCGAACCTACGACACAGAGTCACAGAGTATCCTGTAAACTAGACCAATAACCCAGTGAGGCGGTCGTGCTTGTTTTCCAAATATAAAATAAACAACAGTGTTACACATCATTGAACCAAAACCAGGCGAATTGCACAAATAAAATTTGTCATTTATATTGAAGCTAAAAATAATAATTTCATGACATAATTCCGAAACGATTATAAATATAAGCACAAATCGACACGCTTTTTGTACCTTTCTTTCAACAAAACTGTGAGCAATTATCATTTTATATTCTATTCATGAAGATAATTTGATAGTTTCAATATTAAATTTCTATAACAACTTACTTTGTATATGCATGATTACGTGATAAATATTGTCAAATACCTATGTGAAAATATTTATTTCATTATAAAAAAAAATATAAAACACCTGAATCCAATCGTCATTGTGCCTAGGTGTGCATTGGTTCGTAACGTTGCCACCGGACATTGTGGTAGGTGCGACACCTTGTACACTCATTGTACATTCAAACACAAAAACTCTTACAATATAATACCTACATAAATTATTAGTAGACTTTTTGCGTGACTGGTGACATCTTATTGGAACGTTGCCAACTGAATTTATTGCAATTAATATTCGTAAATTTAGCATGAAGATAATATTTGCTAGGTGAAGTAATCAATGTTTTTTATCATATTATTTTTTAGTTACATTTTAGATTTCTATGGACGAGTCGTATACCTAGCTTCCACAGATAATCAAGTTTTAGGGTACCATTATCTAATAAAGACTTTGTTTTAGTTGTTGGTATAGAACTATTAGCATAAATACTGGGTATCGTTTGGCAGTGGTCTAATTTTGACTGTTTTTAATGTTTTTTTTTAATTTTCCATTATAGCTTTAACTGTCACTGTATGACTTTTCGCCTGATGATGTACGTACGGTACGACATATGTAAATACTGGACGCGTGTAGTATGTAGTAGTTATCACGTAAGACCTTTTAAAATAAATATAACACAAGTTGAATAAAAAAAAATGGCTGTCAACACCTCTTCTATGTATGTACAAACTACCTTTTTTTTAAGTATGGAAACCTCACGGGAGTGGTATGTCGGAATAGAACCGACTAAAACCACATAGTATTTCGTCACAAATGGTTTCATTGCAAGGGACCCGGGAATATACAAAGAACCAATACATTGACATTTCAATCACGCTGTCGCATCTTCTTGTTCAGATACAGATTAGCTAGGTATTAGGTAGGTTGAAAAACGGAGGTTATATATTTGCCCCGTATGTATCTATGTGATTTTCTCGGAAGCTACTGATCCGTTTCGGAGTGTTACTGAAACTAAAATTTAAAAATAAAATAAAATTACAATTTCGATACTCATATGCATATACGGGTATATAATATATTAGGATCTGATGTAGATAGATGATAAAGAATATTACTATTTAATAAATAACAGCCAATGACTGCTGATATCACGATTGACTGTGATTGCACCATTCAATAACATAACATCAGACTTGTACGCTCTGAAGGGGGCATTTGAGGGCAAGGTGGGTCGGTTGATTTTATATGTTCAGTACAAATTAAACATGCAAAAGTAACTTTTCTGTGTTGTTTCTGAGCACACTTATTCTTTAAGTCATATTCTTTGTATATTATGTCAGTGTCGGCTTTTCCTAACTTCGTGAAATTGAATCTAGTTCATATTTTTTTTGCAGAATAAGTACCTTCTGAATGTTGTATAGGTATTATATTTGTAAGAGTTCTGCCATCGATTATACTCAACTAATAATAAACAGACACAATATCAAACGGAAATATCGGGTTCGTCGATGCCTTTATATTTATGCATTCACGCAATGATGCTCATTATTACATTACTTGATTGGTTTTAATATTCGATATAAAATTATCCACCTAATTTAATCATCATTCAGCCTATTGCTGTTCACTAATTAGCACCTAATTTGCGGTCCACAGCCTTTCTCATCCAGTCTATCCCAGCTCCTTCCTCAGGTCATCAGTGCATCTGGCTGGGGCGTCCTAAAATAGAATAGAATAGATTTTATTGTACACCTTTATATAAAAATTTAGAATATTCCTACAAAAAAGAAATGTACAATGGACGGCCTTACCGCTAAATGCAATTTCTGCCAGGCACCTTAGGATGGACAGAAAAAGACAAGATGCAAAAGAACATATGGGTAGTTTGGTGTAGAAGGAAGAGAGAAAAAAGCATTTCGACAGTGGTAGAGCTATGCTTAGGCACGAATGGGCCGGCTCGACCGGTGCGATACCACAGCCTCACAGAGGAACTCGTGAAAAAGGCCCCCATTTTCCCCGAAAGGAATGTGTCACTGAGGAACGTAAAACGTTCCTTAAGATAATTAGGAGTACAGGGATTGAAAAGAATCTTATAAAGCATAGTGAAAATATGAGTATTCCGTCGAAGACGAGTTGGGAGCCACTTGAGCAAAGTGCGAAATTCTAATACGTGATCATATTTGCGTAAACCAAATATAAATCTAATACAAAAATTTTGAAGACGTTCAAGCTTATCGAGTTGGTCCTCAGTGATATCGAGATAGCTGACATCAGCATAGTCGAGTATAGGAAGAAGAAGGGATTGTGCTAGCGCAATTTTAGTGAACGTTGGTAAGAAATGATTTGCGACTAACTTCACGCAATTGAAGATAAAGTATTGTCAATTAAAATGCCTTAACAGCAGTGCTCGTTGGCAGCACATTGCCATTAAATACAATGTCCGGTAATTGTGATCAAACTATTCGAGGTATCATCTTGGGACTTCCACTTGGGAGCCACCTCATTGAGTAAAACTCGGCGAAGTGGTTATGTCGGAATTGAACCGACTAAATTTACAAGGTGTTCCGTCCCGGCTGTCTATGGTGCAAGTGGCACGTGTCACCGTCTCCTCCAGGCCAGCAGGAGTCATGGAGGCCGTAAATCGTCTCTAGATCGCCTGTACCTAATTATTGTCTATTATGTAGGTATTACAATGTATACTAAAAGTGTTGTAAAAACTTATACACAGCGCTATAAGTTTTTACAACACTTTAAGCCAATCTTAATTCTGTGATGTAGATAGGTACATAGGTGATAGTGACCACCGTGCCTTGAAAGCAAAAATCCGTTTTACTTTTAATTTTCACAATTGTTTTATAAGTTATCGCTTTTGTTTAGAAGCGGTTTGTTCACCGACTGATCATGTGAAATGACTATGAAGGTGTGAATTGAAACTTATGTTGAAAATATTTTGTAGGTGACTCGGAACTCGGGAAGTCAGAGTAATGATGGTGGAATGGACTTGCAAAACTGTTGGTTTGTTATTATAAATTAACTATAATTTTCAATCAATATCAATTTCTTTAGCAATTAAAGATAACATTAAAGAAAACATTATTAATGAGGTATTCGCAATTACAATCGTCAAAATGTTGTTGTGTCCACGTTTTTTTACTGTGTCTATACTTTTTTAGGATTCCATTCCTAATAAGTTTAAAAGGAATCCTTATAGGAATACTCGGTTGTCCGTTTGTCTATCTGTGTGTACCTATAGAACTTTTTTGTCCGGAACGCATGGAGGTATTAACACATATACGCCTGTATGTGTGTAAAGCTGTTAAAAATCAAGCTTCTAAGTCAACGCAATCAAAAGATACGTTCATTAAAGTCTTAAACTTCAGATGAATTTTAACATTTTGTGAATAATTTAAAATTTCCTATTGACCTTGCTACATTAGCCGTTGCATTTCCCCGAAATTAGTGACGTTTTCGGAGGCCCAACTCCCCCTCTCCTTTTCCTCTCCCTTGACCCCCCCCCCCCTCCTCCTCATCGTACATATTTTAATTACAGACTTATACGGGAGACACACTGAAACTTTGTAGAAAATAAAAAACAGAATGATATACAAGGCTGTTAATATTTTTATTGCTGTTCGAAGTAGTCGCAAACCATTGACTGTAGCAATAAGCCCACTCTTCTTTAGGGATCTCTTCTACGCTTTTCTCAAACGCAGTCACGGCATTTCAGGGTTCATATAACGAATTTCTCTAAGTTTATATTTTATATTGGATATAAAAAAAAAGTCAGAAGGTGCTACGTTGAGAATCTAAATAGGATGACTCACTAACTCCACATCTTCGATAGACAAATATTCGATAGTCCGTCTAGCGGATTGAACTGGAACTTGTCGTGGTGGAGGTGGATCCTGCGTACTAGTCGCTGATGTCTAACATTTTTCAAGACAACTGGTAGACAATACTTGCAGTAACAGTCCTTTTATCTTTCAGAATGATTGGTGTGAAATGACCGGTCGAAGAAATGTTTGCAGCCCCACCTCTAACGATCAATATTAGGGTATGAAAAATACAGTTTATTACAATATTTTTTAATAATAAGCGCGGTGAAATCAGTTATATACTTTTTAAAAGTTATGCTTACCGAACCCTTGACGAGTCACTCTCGCACTTGGCGGTTTTTTATCATAAAGCAGTGAAAGTATGTGGACAAGAAATAGCGGATTCGAACTCTACACTACAGACTTGAAGCCACTCTTATCACAAACATTTAGTTAGTAATGTTACGTGATAATATTGTATTTAAGTATTAAATTCGTATAGTGTTAAGTAGGATTTCTTTAAATTATACGGTTTCTTATCTATAAGCTAAAACTTTTATTTTTATACTAATGTATTTTAGAATTATGAGAAACTTTATACTGATGGTGCAACAATAAATAATTTTCTAATATTCTTTAAGACTATCTTATCGATCCATAAAGAGCCCATTTTATATTCCAGTTTTTATACTAAAAGTTCAAGAATTAAAAGTCATAAATATATATATTTTTAGTTCTATTTGTGTTTCAACAGTTTTACTGGACACCTTATGATTGTTATTATTTTACTATAGGTAATATTTCATTCTGAAGAAATTAAAAATTTAAAGAAAAATAATGATTTAATTCGAAATGTACTCTGCTGAATTTAAAAAATTATGGTTATGACATTGGGATGTTAAAATGAAATTGTTAAAATGTTAAAATTGATGTATCAAATTGATATTATTTTGGAATTCAATTTGCTTTTAACGCCTGGTTTGAAATGCAGTAGATACTTATATGAAAAAAGAAAAAGAAAACGTGGCCAGTCTTTTCAGTTACCAAGTTACAGGATTTTATATTTACAGATAAGACGAATAATTCAAAATTAAACATTTATTAATGTATTTAGTATCTCAAACTGATAATGACTGAGGATGTCGTATCTTCTATCGCATCAGCTGGCGTTTAAGAGTTGACGGGTTCGAAATGTACTCTGCTAAATTTAAAAAATTATGGTTATGACATTGGGATGTTCAAATTAATATAAATAATAGGAGAGATATAGTATAATAGTTAGTGAAGCTTACAGCTTAGGAATAACAAAAACAGAGTAATTAAATTAGCTTAAACGCGTTGCATAGTTTCTACATGGTTACACAGTAGACACACTAAAAGCCTTTGCTATTTGAAGGACCTTATAAATTCTTGAGAAGATTTTTGTTATAAATAAATTACAACCCATAGGAAAAGAAAGATAAATCTCGAATACAAAATTCTCTTTTGACGAAATGCTGAGTATAACCGTATCCAAAGAAAATATAAATGCTGTCCAAAGGCGAATATGCGGCAATCCCTCACACAAGTGGGTAAGACGACTTGAATTTTTAATGTTACACTCAGACCGTTGCAAACCGTAACAGTTTTCTTGTCATTGGTGGAGTGGAGATGTGAAATAAATTTTGCAGAGTAGCCCCATCTTTTCGTCTGACATCAATCTTTAATGTGAACATGGGGTACACTCTGTACGTGGCGTGTCTAATACTATTTGTGTACAAAGTATGAAGCTTTTACTTTGAGGCCCAACATTATACAGATAGACTGTTCACGCCATAATAATATTGTTTTGTGTTTTCAGTGTAGCCATGCATTATTAACTCTACCAACAGGGGATTGTTATTATTCCTAGTAAATAAATTGAAACCATCAATACAAGACTGTCTGATAGCCATAGAAACCGTTTACCTTGAAACAGTAAATTAGCTTCCTCATAGCGGTGATAAAATAATGAGACAACTAAAACAATAGTTGTATTAGTTTTTATTTTTCGCCGCTGCCGAAGGCCATGTTCAACAATACACAAAACAAAGTTGCGCGATTCGTCTCGCCATATAATTTTAGTAATCAAACGCCACGTCACTACGAGGCGCGGCCCGGAATCGATTAAGCGTTCCATTTCCGATGTTTTTATAGGGAATAATTATTGGAAAACTGATCAAACAATCAAGGACTGCTAGTTTCCGTGGTTCTACCGAGATATTATCAAGAAAGAAATCAACTCATAGAGCTGTGGATAATCTGTCGATACAGTCAACTGTGACCGCTTCCTCGATAGATATTTATTTCTTATTTGAAATTTGTTTTTACATCCAACGTGACGGTTTTTCCTTATCGACGAACGTGGCCGCGCTCTTGTTGGGCACGGGCACCGCGCGCTAAGATGGCTGGTTCGCGGCACCTGCTCCGCAGTTGAAAGCACCGGTGCTTTAATGATTGTCTTGTTTTTGTTCTATTTAATATTGCCACTAGGGAAGTAGATCACCTCATTGATTACGACATTTCTTTGTTATAGTTTTTAAACAATATGCTATGGAGCGTTGCTTTTTTGATCATTTTTTTTTTAGTTTTCAATATGAAAGTATTTAATGTAGATTATTTAAAATCTCGACTTGTAATTATTGAAAAAGGTATTATAATATATATGTGCCTAAAAGACATAAAAATATATTTCTTTTAGGCAATTATGCATATGTATTTTTATTTAAATATAGTTTTTACCTACGGGCTTATCTACAAATAATTAATTTTATTTTACTAGAACTTATTTAGTTTTCCTAGAAGTAGATATGTACTAGGTCTAGGCCGGGAGCCAACGTCTCTGTGCCATCACTGCGGGGGCTGCCGCGAGGACACTGCACTGCCCACTCTAGTGGAGTGGCCTGCGTGGATGCAGGAGCGTGTGGACTTCGCGGTGGCCATATGTGTAAGTAGCCTGTCGTTGGAGACCATGATTATGTCCATGGTCTTTAGCGAGAGTGCATGGGATTCATCTGCCTCGTTTTGCGAGGAGGTGATGCTCGCCAAGGAGGTGGCGGAAAGGGAAAGGGAGAGGTCTAGTGCTCTCCCATCCCGCAGAAGACGTACCAGACGCCGGACAGGGCAAACTGATTTCCCGCCTCCATAAGGGTTGGCCTGGGGGCAACGGATAGGGCTATCCGCCGCTCTAGCAGAAGCACGCCCAAGACGGCGGCACCGTGTTCCGCGCGCGTCTTTGAATAGTGATGCTACACCACAGCGGGGTCGTCTGTTGTTCAACAGGCGACCAAGTCTGCCGAGGTGCACAGGGATTTCCTTTCAAGGGTACACCTGACACCCCGGCAATAGGACTATGTGACGGAACACCGTGTGGTTTTAGTCGGTTCGAGTCCGATATGCCAACCTACTGGTCCAAGTAGGGTGATGACCCGTGCCGGTTTTTATACGATAAAAAAAAGATATGTACCGACTAACTACGATACCATACAAGGCAATCTTTCTCATTAGATTGACCCTGCTTCCACTTAACATATATTTTTAACATTAGAGTTTCCAACTACTGGTCATTTATCAAATGGCTATCTCGTTTTTACGTAACCTTGTTATTTATCTACTTAATATTAAATCTTTAAAATAGTCATATACATTTTTAGGATCAACTAATTTGATGGCAACTCATAAGTGTATTTTTGATGATCTGATGACATGTAGAATACCAAAAGACTTATTGGAACTGTTATTAAACTGAACCGTTTTCGGTGTTGATGTAGTCAGTGAGTGACAACCACGAACATGTTGCTAATGGACTATTAACCTGCTACCATTTATAATTAATATTTTATTTTTATGGCTGCCTCTGTCCAATTTTAACGACCACTTTCCGGTTTTCGTATACAGTTGATATTTTGAAATGCTAATATTTGCTTAGCGCTGATTGAAAGGTCAACGGTTTTGTCAACGACATTGCTTTAACGGGCCCTATTAGCTCGTCGTGGTATAAAATTACAACATCGTCCCGTATTATATTTCTATGTAGATATGTGACGATATGCCTAGTGCTTTATTATAAATATTAATGTTTATACTTCATGTATGTGAAATATGATATTTTCTGACATATTAACATTTTAGAACAAATACTAAAATAATAATTCTGTCATAACTTGAATAATAAAACGATATCTCTCATCTAGAAATACAATCGTCGAACGTGAATCGTATTCGTATAATTTGTTATACACTGTTTAACATATGTGTTTCCTAACTCCTAATTCATTTCGTGCATGATCCGTCAAAGTTATCCCGAATGTCAAGGGTTGACGGCAGTTCGTGGCATCCGCTCCGGACGGTGGATAAACCATCACAATATGGGCCAACTCAACCATTATTATGAAAATATGTTCTGGGACGTCCGCATAGAGCTCGCATTCTAGATTGTTTACATGTTACACTTACTGCTTTACTCGTACTGGATAAATTAACTGACACTTTTCGAAAAGCATAACATGGTCATTTGTTGCTGTATATTACAATTTGTCTGTTAGGATTAGGGTTGCTTTTCGTTTACCTACTTATAACACAGCTTTACAACGGAAGGAATAGCTCAGTATGTGGCTATGCATTTGTGTTATTAAATGATTTATGAAGCAGGATTACCAGAAGTGTGGTTAGACGAACAATTTTGTGATCTATAAGGAGAGCTTTAAGTACAATTTCGTATGTGGATTTTCCTTGTTAATCATGCACGGGAGCCGTGTGTTGATCTGGATGTAATTGAGTTAACTGACACACTGATGACTTATTTGACAGAGTGAGTCGTCTGTTTACCGTTGTGTATTATCATAATCTATGATGGATTAGTTTATGTGTTTATTATTCTCGTGCTAAGGTTTATAAACACAGATTTTTATAAGGTGTTTAATATTGTCATCCGTGAAATTGACTTATTTGAGACTTAACAGGCGCCATTGAATTAGTTAATTACGTTGTTCTGATTAAGGTTGTTAATTAACTTAAAATCTCTTTTAATGACATTGAAATACCTACATACATATATTTATACATTACTTGATATACGAATTTCAAATTCTCGATATGGATAAGTCTTTTAAACTTAGTGCTGGGAAGCCGATTAGTTGGTTCACTTCTTAGTATGAACAAATATTGTCCGATTCAATATATCCCCATGTCGATTCATCTATGGCAAATTATGTTTCCGCATCGAGATATCAAATTGATAAGTGAGGCACATTCGCAGCGGGCGGGCGAGGCATTATGAAATTGGCCGTACGTTACATGCCGTTACTTCCGATAAAATATAACCGGCTCGTCCGCTCATATCTGTCCAACGTACCACCGAAGCTTTCATAGTATACTCACGTCCCAGAAGAACCATCATTCCTCCTTATTAGATAATCAATAACGGCAAAACTTATACCTCTTAATAGTTATGACAAAACAGGTTGTACAGCTGCTTATTTATTGAGGCAAGATAAGATACATAAAAAATGATTTCACTGTCAACATTGAAGTGAAAGTTGAATGTATTAAAATTAGGAAATGATAGCTACATGTTAAGTATAAACCTATTAAGCTTGTCATCTTCAAATGAACCGACATTTCTTTCAACATTCTTATCAATGGACTTAGTATGTTAATATTAAGCAAGTTTTTTTTTTATTGTTGTTAACTGTGTAGGACAATTTAGCAGAGGAAATTCGGATTTAAAGATATTTATAATAGTTTTGATCATTACTTTTCCACATTTTAATTGAAAGAAAAAACAAATGTGTTTCTCTCTATAATGTAAGTAAAGCGATTACAGTCTTAATAATTAATTTTGTTAAACTACGGAATATAATCTTGTTATTTGTGTGTTTGCTATTGAGTAAGGTTTGTAATTCCTGAAATGGTAATGTATTTAGAATTTAAGTGAATGGACGGTCCAAGTACGTAGGCGGATTCTTGCACCTGTATTAATTACTTTGGCTACATTGAAAATGATTTCACAATATGTAATATATACATATAGGTATACTCACTAGAAGCGTAACCATGTTTAAGTAAGTGAAACACAATATGGTATATAAACCTATGGACATCTAATTTTATAGGGATAATATGTAAATATATATATATTTATAAATATTGAGACGTGCTTAGTCATGTACAGAAAAAACTGATTATTCTTGAAGGTCATCATTCATCATTCTATCTAATCTGACTAACTATTATGATTAACTTCTTGTTTTTAATAAAGTTAAATGATAGGTGACCTACATTACTACTGATGTTATCTTTTTAAGGAGATCGTGTAAGTCGTATCCCTTATATCTGATGTAGTGCAGTACATCGTACTTAGTAGGAGATGTTAGTGGGGCAAAGGGGGCAGATAGTCGGCGTAAGGTCAGAGATTTATGTTCTCATAACGCGCCGTTCCACGTCCGCCAAACGTTCAAACGTATTGATTTCATTTCCAACATTCATTTTTAAACAGGACTGCTCTTTTAACCGCTACGAAGCTCTACGAGTTATGTTTGCTTACCCACTAAACTATAAAGTTAAAGGCAATATAGTATGATTTTATGGATCTAATCAGCCATTGTGGTATTGCATACAATTATAAACGTATGAAAAGTAAAATTTATATTCATTCCAATAATAAAAGGATACGAAAGCCTTAAAATATTAGGTTTATATATTTAGGATTCGGAGTACCTACAGCACATGTATAATGGTGTTCAATCATTTGCATCGCACTGTAGGAGATGATTTACTTTTGTTAATATTATAAAGATACTAATATTATTCACTATCAATACTATCATACTATGTAGGACTATTTTACCATTATAACTTTACAGGCTTTGAAAAGTTAGAGTTCTTGCCTCGCCCCCACTGCCTTGTGTTTATGACGAGATGTTATTTCCTTGTTCTCCAAGATAATGGAATCCATTGTTAACTGCTCCTCCGGTACTTAGAAGACCACCAGCTCCTCAATGATCGACAATACGGCTTCCGTCAGGGTCGTTCAGCTGGTGATCTTCTCGTATACTTGACTCACCGGTGGGCACAGGCGATCGAGACCAAGGGGGAAGCGTTGGCCGTTAGTTTGGACATGGCGAAGGCCTTCGATCGGGTCTGGCACAAAGCGCTCCTTGCGAAGCTTCCTTCCTATGGGCTTCCCGAGAAACTGTGCAATTAGCTCACCAGTTTTCTTACAGACAGAAGCATCAAGGTCGTTGTTGACGGTGCATGCTCCGACTCCAAGTCTGTAAATTCTGGTGTCCCACAAGGCTGTGTGCTATCACCCACGCTGTTTCTTCTGCATATCAACGACATGCTGCAGATTAGCAGCATCCATTGCTATGCAGACGATAGCACGAGTGATGCCCTTTACACCGGCCGCGCTAACATTTCTCGGGTAAACGTCATCGAAAGCCGATCCAAACTTGTGTCTGAAATCGAAACTTCTTTATCAAAAGTTTCAGATTGGGGTCGACTTAAACGTCGACGAAGACACAGGTTTGCGCGTTCACCGCTAAAAAGATGTCATTGGTCGTATCACCTCAATTTGAGAGCACTTCCCTAACTGCATCAGCCAGTATTGGAATCCTTGGCGTCGATATATCAAGCGAAGTCCAGTTTCGCGGTCACTTAGAGAGTAAGGCCATATTAGCCTCGAAGAAGCTTGGTGTGCTAAACAGATCGAGACAGTATTTTACTCCGGCCCACCGCCTGCAACTTTATAAGGCGCAGGTTCGGCCGCACATGGAATACTGTTCTCATCTCTATGCAGGTGCACCCCAGTACCAACTTCTGCCTCTTGACCGCATTCAACGGAGAGCGACTCGCATCATCGACTGCCAAGATATTTCTGATCCACTTGACACCTTGGCGTTGCGTAGAGATGTAGCTTCACTCTGCATCCTCTATCGCTTGTATCATGGGGAGTGTTCAGAGGAATTGTTCGGACTTATACCGGCTGCTGGTTTCCGCCATCGTCCTACGCGACTAAATATCCATCCCCATCACCTGGACGATTGGCACTCCACCACTGTGCGCTTCTCCAGAAGCTTTTTGCCTCGCACAACCAGCTTATGGAACAAATTGTCGCCTGCCGTATTTCCGAACCGATACGACCTTCAAACCTTCAAGAAGAGAGCGTACCTCTACCTAAAAGGCCGGCAACGCACTTGTGACTCTTGAGTTGCGGGTGTCCATGGGCGGCGGTAGTCACTTACCATCAGGTGACCCGTCTGCTCGTATGCCCCCTATCGCATAAAAAAAAAAAAAAAAATACAAAACTAAATTCTCCCAATACGTCCATAGACATACTTGACCCCAAATCGAATTAGTTAATAATATTATATTAATATAAAGTAGCTAATAACACAAAATATAAAAACCTTAAGAAGTTTTTAATTGGAACGCGGTTACGATAGAAGAAATGCAGATTAGGAGCGATTCACATTAAAAATATGAATTATTTAAACAAATATAAGAGATGTTATAATATTTTTATTAATAGATGACTAAATTAGACATTTATCTGTCAACGTTAAAAGTCAAGAAGCTGTTTACGATATTTATTGTTATTTCATGTAATATTAAAGTAAGAGTTGAAAGGTGACAGTACTATTGATATGCCACAGTAATAGGGATAGTAGACATATGTACATGTTTTGCTATCTAAGATATGATGAACAGAAAATGATATTCTATACTAATTATTTGCTTTAAGTTTTATATAAAAAATCTGTTGAGTTGAAATATTAGTCATAAATCTAAGTCGGGGAAAAAGTCTTTTTATATTTTGTAGGTATAAAATTGAAGAAATATCTCTTTGGTTGTACTGTTTGCATCTGGCTGGTTTTAATATCAATAAACATAGTACATTAAGAAAATGAAAGAAAAAAAGTAAAAAATACTCCCACCATTTTTAATTGTTTTTCTGTACGGCAAAAATGAACGAATCTAAGGAAGAAATTCCATATAATCTGATGTTTTATTATATATATAGACCGGAAAAGAATTATGACGTTTATGAAACTAACGCAGTATCAGTAAGAGTAGCACAAAGTTTTCAGTCCGGGAATTTTGATGTCAAAGATGCAGCTCGATCTGCTATCTGCTCTAATTATGACATAGCCGAGCAACTGAGGTTTGACCACAAAACAGTTTTGGCCTATTTGAAAAAGTCTGGTTATACAAAAAAAAAACTCGAGTTTTTGTTGCCACGTGAACTAACTGAGAGAAACCTAATGAATCGTGTACTCATTGATGCTCTATTGAAACGTAATGAAACCAAACACTTTTTATAAAAGATTGATCTCTGATAATGAAAAGGGAATTACCTCCGACAAGAACGTGCAAAAAGATCATGGTCAAAGGGGTTTCAAGCTCCACAGACTCTAGCGAAACCCGGATTAACACGCAATAAGGTGATATTCGGTATGGTGGGATTAGAAGGGCATCGTTTATTATTAGCTTTTACGGCCAGGCAAGACCATCGATTCGGATCTCTACTGCCAACAACCAATTAGATCGAATTGAATTGAGAAAAAACGACCGGAATTGATGAACAGAAAAGGAGTTGTCTTTCATCATGTTAACGCCAGACCACACACATCTTTGGCCACTCAGCAAAAATTGAGAGATCTTGGTAGGGAAGTGTTTTGCATCCACCATATAGCTCTGACCTTGCACCCTTAGATTTTTTCCTGTTTCGGTCTCTTCAGAATTCTTTGGAAAGTGTTAGGTTAACATCAAAAGAGGACTATCAAAACTACTTGTCCCGCGATTTTTATCAAAAATAGCCAGATGATCTCTACAGTGACAATTATGTCACTACCTACAACATGGCAACAAGTTATCGAATAAAATGGCACACATGTATATATTATAGTTAAAGTATTGAAACTTTGAAAAAAAAAAAACAATTTGTATATAAAATAAGAAGAAACTTTTTCCCCAACCTTATATGTTAATTTAGCAGAAAGTTATACTAAAAGCAAGAATCGGAACAAAACTTAAATAAAACCGTGAAAAAAAATCTAAATCTCTATTGGTTTATTATTAACATATTAATACGTGCATATAACACTTTTTATTTCTTTTTAAGCAAATGTTGCGGATGTGATTGTGAACCCAAAATTTATGTGTGGATAAGGGCAGACTTAAAAGATTTTAAACTAAAATTATATGAAAACGACAATAAAAACTACATCCTACGATATACATTCAGTAACCTGTCATGGTACGGAAAGTCTATTCAATGAAATTTCGACATACACTTGTCAACGAAGTAAAAGACAAGATTCAAAGTGCAATAAATGTTAAAAAATTATGTTCGAATTTGAAACACTGGCGATATCTAGTACCAATTATATCCTGTGATCTACATTAAAAAAAAGGAGTAAAGGCCTAAGGATATTATGCTTATAAATCTCTATCATAAATGCTTACCTAGATTTGTTTTTGTTGTTTTTATCCATTAATAAAATAAATGGTTTTGTTAAATAAAAAATATTGTTCATAAATGGAACATGTATTTGTCTTTCAGCTCACTAGATGAAAAGTGATGGTGAAAAGGAAGATGGTTCAAGGGAAACCTATTTACTCTACTCTTTAAGAGTAGGTATGTAATCAGAGGTAAGTATTTAAAAATCTTCTAAATATAAAATATATAAATTATCATGCTTTAATAGATGAATAATGCATATGGCTTAAATATACATAATTAATTATTAATTAATGACAGAATTAAATTTTAGTAACGTCACGTATCCATTTATGTTGACCTAAACTCTATAGCAACAAAGAAATACATTTATTATTATAATTAATATAATTCTGTAACTATAAATAAAGAGTATTATTTGAAACAAATCCAGTTTTAATAAGTCAAAAAACAAGATAAACCTGATAACGACATTAATATTTAATTATATGTGTAGTTAAAGCTAAAATATACCACTAATAAAACCGGTGATTCTAAATCTTGCACATTATCAGTTGTCATATGCAATTTCAGTTATTAGGTCAATTTTTATTCGCCATATAAGCCTTTTTTTTACACAATCATACAGACGTCGCTTATAAGAAATGTTATAGAAGTTCTTCTAATGTAATTTGTAGCAAGATAAAGTAAGCCCTGCCTCAACTGAAGCAGTAACTTTTAAGGGAAGTGTTCTTCCATAACTACCTGAAGTCGTTTAATTTGCTTACTTCCTATCTATTTCTCTGCGCAGACGTTATTTGTCATGAATTCTATTAATACGATTTAAATGACACCTCAATTCTCGAAAGCCCCGAAAGCCGTTTACCCTCTAGTGAGTGATTAAGAAATAAAATACGCATGCACATACCTACACTCTACATACACTCAAAAAACATAACCCTATATTGTGAAGGTACATCACAAGTCTAACATCGGTAGTGGAAAATGCAAACCGCGATTGTATATGTTCTGGATCTGGAGTTCTTAAGATCGTTAGTTGTTAGTTAGTTGGTTAAAAAGCGACACAATAACTGGTTTCATCACAAATAATTAAATATGTTTATTTAAGAATCAAGTTAAATTAATTTCTCTCGGATTTAGAAAGTAGTCTTTTGTTTTTTTAGTATGTCAACAAAACGTTTTGCATTTTTTGTAGAAGATTGATACACCGACGTGTTAAGCAAGTTTCTTTCTGAAAAAGTTAAAATTTTTATTGTGTATAAAGTGGGGCAGGGTTCATAAGTGTATTTATCATCGAATGGAGAAGCAGAAAAAAAGAATAACTTAGCTGCATCTTACGAGACAGACATCGTACAGTTGACGGCGGATACCGATGACACGAAGTGTTTTGTCTCTAAGCTGCTGGTGTGCGCGTGTTCCTATCGCAAGTAACTAAAAAGGTGTCGTTAGTAATGGTTTTTGAAACATCATAAAGATGTCATGGCGGCTGTTACCTGATTGTGGCTATCGGTGCGGCGTAATAGGACGCGCGTAAAGTTAGCCGGGAGATATCGTAGAGCGTTGAAAGATCTTTACGGACTCACTTTTAAACACGGCTCAATAATTAAACTTCCAACCGAAATAAACAGTTTTAAAAGTATATTCAAGCTCATATTTCTTCATATATTTCAGTACAATTTATAGATTGGTGAAATTATTTAAATTTATTGTGCAATAATATCCTTATTTTAATTATTTATATATGTACTTACAACATATGTATCTTAGTCATATTATCGTTTTAGAAAAATAAAGTTACAAACATCTATCAACCCAACATAATATTGGCATAACTTTCCTCTGTTACAGAAATAAAAAGTTGTGACATAGTGTATGTGTATGTAATACCACTGTTGAGTTTTAACCTACGAACGTTAAAATGCGCTTGTTGATATTGCTGTATTTATTTGAAAAACGGTTCCCCATAACTTAACCAACATTTATTCACAGCTCTATTCTTCTAGGGCTCTAAATATGTAAAT
This sequence comes from Tyria jacobaeae, assembly GCA_947561695.1. Classification (NCBI taxonomy): domain Eukaryota; kingdom Metazoa; phylum Arthropoda; class Insecta; order Lepidoptera; family Erebidae; genus Tyria; species Tyria jacobaeae. The sequence continues at coordinate 12,901,273 of OX387213.1, read as the reverse complement.
ACCTCGAATTAGTCTATCAAATGCAAATATGATAGATTTGTTCAAATCCGACTGGTAGTTAGCACGTTAACACAAAGAAATAACATTGGTAAAGTAAGTTTATTTAGACTTAAAAAGTAGAATATTTGAGTAGTGTGTAGACTCATAATTTTTTTAGGGTTCCGCAGTCCTAACAACGCATATAGTTGTGGCATATTCGTCCGGCGCAGCTCTTACAGAAGGAAAGTGATGATGATTTTTTATTTCTTTTATCCCATAGTGTGAGGTATCTTGGTAAATGTATTTCAAAAGCTTTGAAGAACATCCAAATTTAAAGAAAGCCCTTTCTAAGCCCGCTTGTTGTAACGGGTGATTATGGAACCCTACACTGTTTATGGCCGACACGTAAATGGCCGTTTTTTAAGGAAACTGTGTAGTCTTCTTTGTTTTAATACAGCTCTAAAGTTCAGTACACATTGTTTGGTATATAAACCTTGGTTCAGTTGTTATAAATATAATGGTTGTTAGTTATCTGAGCAGTTAAGTAATGTTTGCTGATAATATTTTTTGTTCCAAATACATATGTTATTGCTATTTATCTAAATAAAGAACTCGAAACGTGTAAATAAAACAGAGAGAATATATTGAAATACGTGAACAATATGTAGCTGACTGTACTAAACTTTTTAATCACTTCATAAGTCACCGGCCGAGCATTGTCGACTCTTATCAAGTAATTTTTGATAGCCGCCACACACTTAACACTTGGAATTGTTTAGGATAGTTGTTTATTTATTTTAATGGCACTTCGGCCCTCAAAGAGCATTCCACTAATCAAGGCAAGTGCACTCTCAAATGAATATGATGTGCAGTAAAAGTAATTGATTTTAAATCATTTATGTACTGGACGGACAAACCAGCCTTGGGCGATGTACTTGGTAATGAAAATTAACTGTATAAAGACGAACAACTCGTAAAAACAGCACCGATAGATATTGCAAAACCTTAAGATATAATCATTATATTAGAAATACCCCTATTGCGAGATGGTCCGTTATTACACAACATCGATCGTTGCCATCCCTCGGCAATGTTTATGCTTCATTTAGCACTACGTTCTGCTAGCGGAAATTTTAATTTATGCGCTAGAGGCAGTTTTTCTTTTTATGCTATTGCTATTTTGTATATTTAAAAAATCATGACTTTAATTGATCACGGAAGTTACGAAAACTTGGATGACATGGAATCGATGAGCGGTGATTTACAGATCTACGTATTATTTAACACAATATTATTATTTCGAAAGATAGTCTATCAGTTACTACATAATCTATGTAAGTAGTTCACTAGTTATTATAAAAACATCATCGATACCCGAAACTAATAAATTTCAAACTGCAATAATTGGTTACGCTCGGAGTTTTAATCTGCGCAGTGACTGGGCAAAAACCAAACATTGTGTTGCAGACTTTTTTCTTTCAATTAAAGCCTTTTATCTTCCGTATGATTTACGATGCTCTCGATAACATTCGGTTTTGGGAAATGTAACATGCTTAATTTGTTATCGATGTCGTTATTAAAACGTGAATGTGTACCCAACTATATTTTTTGTCGTTCCAACGTTCGTATAATTATTTTTGTTTGGTTCATAATGAAGAGTCGGCGATAACAATATCGATTGTTCATGGATCGAACGGAAGTAGAAATTTTAACCTTGTCATGGCGAAGCTCCGACAAGCGTGACTGATCCCACAAGCGTTTCACCTCATATTTGCTTTTTGTATTGTTCTCTTTTTTAATAGATGACCTACAAGATTTACTTCTAGTCCAGTAACGTTGCACCTGCACACGTTTACATATTTTAAAAGTGGCTCACATACTAATTTTAGATTGTCAACACGGTCATCGCTGTAGTAAAATGCGCGCAGAGCAGGCGTGTCAGTACAACGCCTATCTAGATGTTAGCGTTCCAAGAACAGAGAGTCTTCTACCAAATATCATGAATGTCGTTTTACAAATGAGCAAAATTTCGCTCTAATTATTTATGAATGTGTTATCGTCATATCGCTGGAGCTCACGATCCGGCCTCCGTGCGCACGACACGAGCAAAATCGCAATTAGCAAATGTGGCTTTCTTTGTTCTCGCTCGCACGTTTCACCATCATTTGCTATCTATGACTATAGTATGTATTGCGAGAAGAACAGTCGTCGATCGTTAATAAACCTCCATTAGTTTCATTAAGGGATATCTGTGGACAGTCGCCGTATCGAAATGTCGTCCTGCCGTCATGCCATCGACACATAACAAAATTAAACGCGATGACGCTATCGAAGCGCGCGCATCGAGCGTTCGATGCTCGTTCTTTGCCGCTATCCGCGTGTGCATTTAATTGCAAAATGCCAATGAATGTCGATAATATATTTTAATCGCGACACAGAGAACTGAACGCAACGTCATCTACGTAATCCTAAATCTCGTTATGGACACGACTCGAATACCTAGGCAACTGTTATAAATTACGTTTCAGATTATCGTATGATCCAATCGTAAATTAAGACAAGATACATAATTAAGGCGAATAAATAAAATAGTTGGCATTTCGACGGGAGCACGTTCGATTCTGCCTTGCGATATACTCTGCATTTTGAGCTATCAGACCCTTTTAATAAAGTGTAGTTTGATTCGTTACATTTAACTGCGATTCAATCGCCCACAATATTGAAGGAACCGAAGGAGTGTGGAGGCGGGACAGGCCTCTGAATGTCACGACAAGATTTTTAATTACGTTGAAGATATCATCTAAGAATTGCATCCCATACTAAACGAGACACATCTTGAAATTACAATTCAATCATTATACTTGCGGCAGAAGTTAAATAAACTTTTGAGGTAGTGACAGGTTGAGTACACGTTAACACGCAGCATCGGTGAGTGAGTGGTACGGGCACGTGTGGCAGCAACGGTCGCGCTCGTCGCCGGGCTTGCGGCGCTGTCGCAGGCGGTGCGCGTTGTGGTTCAGTGGTTAACGCGCAGCCGCACACCTATATGATGCCTGGTTTATTTTCGTTCTTCTAATGCGTCTTCGCTGTCGTCCGGAGGACAATTAAAAATACAAAAAGTGAAACGTTTGTTTCAGACGTTCATTGTCTCCGTTATTAATAAATTCATTTTACAGAGTTGAAGTCGACGTGTATTTTATTCGCTTTAAGTGGTTTCACATTGTTTTATATTTATGTGCGGTTATTTTTGGTACAGACATTATAATGCAGTTTGTGGGGGAACATGTAAAACGGCTCACTCTTGCTCCATTAGGGATATTTGAAACTTTGAGAGTGCAGTCATAAATTCAATTTTGTTGGTAATAATATGCGCTAAGAATAGAAAGCTATTGTTATGATATTTCGTTTCAACTAACTAACCAAATGCCATGTGTCACTTTGTACTGTGACATAAGAATGTACTAAAATATATAAGATTTTAGGAAAAAAGTAGAAGATAGGTATATAAAATATAATAGAAGGCATAGGAATCAATTCGATCAAAATAACAAAAAAAAAATATTTTCCATAGAATTTAACATAATCTCAATAATAAAATAACCATAAGAAAGAATGCTTGGTTAAGAAACTTCCCTTAATTTATATTAAAAATATGGGAAGACGTAGACAAGACCACTATCGCTGCTAAAGAAGCATGCTGCCAGCAATCTTCTTTAGCAGATGGGGGGAGAGAGGAAAATATCAAGCTTTATTCTTAGTAGAGGGGTCGCTAGAAAGTGATCAATAGATTTTAGGATTTAGGCTTAGTAGATGTGCTGCGTAAATACCACTCCTCTCGGCAATAGACGGATCGTATAACATCGAATATGACAGATGCAGATTGTTCTATAATATACATATATAGTGAATATAAAATATACAGCTATAATATATTGTGATATCAGTAAGTGACATATTAGGTAACATCTCTATTATATAAAGTAATAGAATAATATAATTCGCAAGTAAATTATATAACTGAGATTTCTAACCCGTAGAAACGAAAAGTATATCATAATGAAAACTATGCAATACCAGCTAGCTAAGAGGCTATTCTGTTAGCTTAAGTAGTAAGAGCTCGAAGCACGTCCTCTGTCTCACTGCCACAGCATTTACTTTACTGCTCTGATATTTTACAGGTAGTGCTTTTAACTTCCATACGTCTCTCTTTTATTGTGCGCACTACGCCTTATGGGCTAATGACACGTGATCTCCTGATTTCTACTTCTACACAAATATTCCATTTATGTATTGCGAGATTATATAAATGTTTGTTTTTTTTCTTATAAAATCTTTGAATTTCATAAAATGAAATGTTATATGTCCCGAACCATTACGAGCCTCTTTCCATATGCTATACGTAAATAGGAAAGAAGGATATTAACTATCATTTCCTTTCACTGACGCCACTTTGTTTTAACTTTAGGAGTTTATAACGGCTATCTAGGTCGTGCCTGTTATATATAGTAAAAAAACAGTAATATATATTCACACAAAAAGGCATGGACATTCCTCATAAATTTTCCATTAAAAAGATAGAGAGGCCACGCAACAAAGTGAAACAAGATCCACTCTACTAATCCGACAAAAGCGAGCCTTGTTACCCTTCAAATTTATTTATAAGAAAACTCTCGGACAAGTCGTTAATACCTATAAAGTAGGGGCGAGAGAGGCGCGAGCGAGTTTATAACTCACGTACCGAACTTTACTCGCCGACACATAAAATAATAGGTGTAAAAACTTACACGGGAATGTACTCAGTGAGCGAACGAGCCGCGAGATGGACGGCGCCCTCGCAGGATACTCCGACCGAAGATTTCGCTACACATTCGTGTTCCAACCACCTAATATCCCCACAAATATTATCCTATCGGCCTTTTTACAACATTACACTTATCTATTTTATTAAAACACTTAATAAGTATTCGAGTTTCGGTTAATTTCAAACCTTAATCAGGACAATAGGGTCCTGCATACGAAACATATTATCTTGCATAAATCATGTTAATGAGCACCTTTCGACCATTTCGTATCGCCATTAATTCAGATATCACTGCGGAAACAAACGTCGGTTTATCCCACCATCTGTGGCGCATGCGCGCACCGGTAATCGTTAACCCCGAGGTGATATTATTTTGAATATCCATTTCCTTTTACATTATTATTCCAATCATCCTTAAGCGGGGGTTCTAGAGTCCAGTTTACATAATTTTGCTTTGTTACCTAAGCATAAAGATGTATGACACGAATTTGAATTCGGAACAGATATTGTTGTGGAGCCACAGGCGACGGGCACGTGCGTACGCGCACCTTGCACAACATTCGGCCTTAACATAAAATTAAGTAGTATTTTATTTATAGAGTCTTGTATTACGCTATTTGTATTTAGTGTGAGGAGCTTCAGCATTCGTTGCCATCTATGTTATACGCAATATAGTTAGAGAAAGCAGATCTTTTCACTATGTCGAGTAAATGAACGAATGATTATTATTTTTAGTTTAATCGCGTTTATATCGCGTATCGCGGTGTGATACCACGGCCTCACAGAAAACTTGTTGGGAAGCGTTTCCCTCAAAATTATTGAGGTTTCCAGAGCCCCAACTCCCCCTTTTCTCTTTCCCCTCTCCTTAGTCCTCTCCCCTGATTCTTATCTCCTCATCCTCCCTCTAACTTTTCCCCTCTCGGCATCCCCCATCTGCAGCGCATCGTAGTGCACTTACGACTCTTGAGCTGCAGGTGTCCGTGGACGGAGGTTGTCACTTACCATCAGGTTTCCATCTGTCCGTATGTCCGCCTATATTATAAAAAAATATACAAACAAAATACGACAAAATCAGAACGAACAGCGTTTCCCATATGAGCCTAACAGCATTAAATTTGTTTATGTGCATGTGTAAATATTATACAATGTAGAAAACCTCATTTTTAACATTCATGCGAACCTGTTATCCTTCCATTGACCGAGGTCAATCAGCAACTATATCCAAACTATAAATTTCATTTAATAAGACACAAATCCAACTTTGTGCTCGTTTTTGAATCGCCAACCAAAGAAATTTAAATAAAACACTTTTATCAGATTCGACAGGTGGAGCTGTATTTGTCTTATTCTTTTTAACTTCGCTGTAGGTTAAGGATTAGCTAGTAACTAATCGGTTCCCGATAGGAAAGGGGAAGTGTTGTTTCGTTTGAGTCATGATCTATTGCTAGACGCTGCAATTCGTTTAGCCGTTTGATGCTTAACGGTGACAACATCTTAATTCTTTCTTTGATATCTAAAATAGCTATTGGGTTAATTAGGTATCTACTAATCAAATTAACTTACACTTATGTTGGAATGTTAAAATATCTTATGACAGGGTTTCCACTGGTTTCGTTTTCACATATAACGGAAAGAAATATAACTTTTTACTAAATAATTATAAGGAAATGATACGTAAGGGGAAAGGAGATAAGGCACTATATACACCTATAGACTATAAATAAATAAATAAATAAATAGGTAAATACATTTCTAAAAACATTATTTAACTGAATTTGACTTACAATGGTAGCTTTTCCTTTCTACAATATCTAATATTAGACGGAAAGGAAGATTTAAGTTTGAATTATTGGTAGGGAGAGCACACGAGAGTAGGTTTGGCATTGAGGGTATTGTTGGCCACAGGAGGACAGGAGAACATGAATGTTGATGATAGTTGCGGGTTTTTGCTAGATGTTGTCTGAGGGGCTACAGACATCGTTGTCAGAGTTCGATTTACTACTGTTTTCAGGCTCATGGATTTAGGGGGTCAAGACTTGGATGAAAAATATCGCATTCCGGCAATGATTGCAATTACCGAGACCATCAAGGCCGTTATCCTCGTGGTTAGTTGGTGTTCAGTAGCAAATAGTATTAACTATCTGCTTTTATCAATGGTTACCTACATCACATTTTAAAACTTCCAGAGGAAACATTGCTTTTCCTCTTGATAGAGCGTTCCAATTTTATCAATCATCTCAGAATATACACGTTAATACAACCATATTCTTAATTTCTTTAACTTAAAGAAATATTCTTCTTGTTAGAAATATGTATGCGGGTCTTTAAAGATAATTAAATAACTTGAAAATAATGATCCCGGAGGGCAACAGATTAGATTAGAATATTATTTATTGTACACCATATCGGTATATATAATAAATCTGAAGATCCGCTTATATTGTACACGTACCATTTACACTGTCCAAAATTAGCAAAGAAACTTTTTATGAAGGAATATTTTGAGTAAATTTGTGTAACATTTAGGCTTAGTTTAGTGTTCTATTCTGAGAAAAACTAATGATTTTTTATTTCGTTATAATCTATTTTTGTAACACGTAACGCCATCTGTTAATCAATAGCTAATATTACTTCAGAACTACACTTAGTTACTTAGAGTTGGTATTATATAAATAATTATGTATATCAAAAATATTTTCGAATTGGCACAAATTAAAACTAAAAACACACAAATTAGAACAAAAACACGAAGTACGTTCTCAGACCAATAAATAATAAGTGGTGTGTAATGTGAAATAATACCAGTTTGATACTTTTACCCGAATACAATTCCATACAGATTATGCAGATGATTACAGTAATGGTTTCATACGTGACGTAATGTTCTAGCCGCTTTTTAAATATAACTACATACCTAAACCTTGAGTTTATAAATCAAAATCAAAATTGTTTATTTCAACTGAGCCAATCATAGGTATTTTTAAATTGTCAATAGAGAAAGTCGGTCAGACTAAGTCAGTCGTGAAGCTAGTTGCCTGTTCCAATACGTAGATCCTATGGAGAAGAACGAGCAAGAAACTCCAAGGACACTATTTTTCAAATATTTTACATAAGTTGTCTGTAACAGTTCATAAGTGTATATAAAATTGTATTGTCCTCACATATCTTCTGTGAGCACAATGCAATATATCATTCCAAAATAACGTTTATTACTATTCTATGTTAAGTAATAGTAGTGAGGAGATGACCAGCTCCGATCTACGGCACTCGTTGACGAGGACGGTGCATGCGCCAGCCATCATCCATCTTAACCACTTCGACCCGACACATACGCCATCATTGGCAAGACTTCTAGGCGAGCATGACATATTCAGAACTGCCAGTATAAAATTTAAGACCATAATTAGAGTTATTAATATTTCACAAAATAAATTATAATGGTTTACAATCCTGAAATATTGTCTTTAATTGAAAAAAGGGGGACTCAATCCGCGTATGCACATTTTTTTGTATTATATAGGGTCACCTGATGGTAAGTAGCAACTGCCACACATGGATGAGGGGTGGGGAAAGAGAAGAATTGGATTGGGGGGAGGGGAAAGATGAGAGTCCTTCTTGAATTTAAAAGGCTCTTTCAGTATTTGTTGATGATGGTTTATTTTTACCCAACTGCGCAAGAAGGATTGTAATTTTTTCGATGACTTGACAGTGATAATGAACTAAGGTAGTTAGGCTTTTAAAATAATATCAGCAAAAAACTAGAAGCTTATAACGCAGTCGGGGTTTATACTTGTTTAATTTGGTAACTATTAATTTTTCAAATGTTTTATTGCATTATCAAAAACTTTTTTGATGCATTTATTTTACTTTCGGATTGTGACCAATTTAAATATTGTCAATGCCAATTACCACATGACAAAATAAAAGTTTTTTCTACTTCGTCGAATGTAAACGTGCAGACTGAAAGTTAAAACATTTGACATTATCCGACACTGGGATGACGTATAGAAACAAAAGACTGGTACCAAAACAAAAACAGCGGCTGCCAAAAATAATATCGATTGTGATGTCATACATCGAAGGTATACTTAGTAAACACAGAAGTTCATTGAGTGGTTATATTTCATCGACTTTGTTGATCATACATTATTTTTTAATATATTTTATTTTTCAAAGAAATTATAATACATCAAAGCACAAAAATCTCCGATATATGTATATTAATTTTTGATACGCAAGATTGTTGTTATTTTTCAAACGTAGATAAAAAAGCAAAAGTCTAAACTCAAAAATATAAAAATAATATGAAATCCATGTGTACGATACACATTGATTTCATATTATTGTTATATTTTTGAGTTTTCGAGTTGTATGTTTAGGATAACTTTAATGTTATAGTGTAAAATTGACATTGTAATTGTCTTATAATTTAGCTTACGTACCTATCCTTTTCACTCTCGGAAAATTGCGAGTCAAATGTGTATTAAAAGTAGGTAATAACAAACAAACTATACATTATGGATATCAGGTATCGCGATTAGTTTATAAGCAAAATAAAACATTATTTTAGTAGCTGCATTGTTACGAGTAATACAGTATAAAAAACCGGACACCTAGAGGTTTCCCTATTTGGCGGCCTATGCGGCGCTTATTGTTAGTTATTGAAATAAAAGCGTACGAAGTTATGGGCACAGCTAGTATATACATACATGTATAAAATTGCAATCGATCTGATAGTAAAAATATTGTACAACATATACCCTGTGTCTTGTCATACATATACCCATATATATCCAATACATACTTATAAATAATATTAGCTATAAATATATATACATATGTATACACGTACTCACATATACTACATATACACGGAGAGAAAGCATAGCAATGCTCTGCTGATGGAATGCTGTATCTTCAGGTAATGATTTCTTACCATTGCTCAGAACGAATTTACTGTCTGAGCTTTTCAATTTTTTCTTTACATTTGTATACAGATTGTTATTCATCATGTCTTAATCAACCAAAGGCAGCCCACCCACCCACGTTCGTCGACGCTAACCATTTTCTCCAACATCGGGTTGACCATCATCATACTAATTTAACAAACCTCCGGCTGCCAATACACTATGTGCAATAAATATTTAAGATTAATCTGATTGGATCGCTAACACTTGCTAGAATACAAATAGCTAACACATGCTAATACTTAACACCGGTCGATAAGTATAAACCAATGGCTAATTGTGTAGGAATTTCTCTTTTAATTTTATGTGAATTTATACTGATTTTTAGATTCTCTGTAATTAGTACTACGTTCATGAGTATAAATTTGCAGGAAAACATTATCTATTATAATTAAATGAACAGGTATGCGACTCGTTTTGTATAAATGAGTAATAGATCGTTATGAGTCATGCCTACCTAAATATATATTTACACATCAAATGAGTATGAGTATGACTTCTTAAGTAAAAGCGAAAGTAACGTACATACATATTTAGTAAAAGTATAATCTCTATTCAAATGGCTTAGAAAGTATGGCTTAGGGTTTGAATATGAATTTTAATTCATTCAAATCGACACTTTTTGCCAACAAACAATATGTATTTGGAACAGTGTCTATTGAACTATTTTTTATGGTAAAAATATAGTTTTTTTGTTTCAAAAGATTTTTTTTTATTATCATAGTAGACATAGAAAGTAATCATATCTCTATACATCTTGGTGTCTAAGTACCCCGATACAAATTTGTAGACTAAGAGACGTAATATTAGTGTAAACAAGCTGCGATCACGAGATATTACAATAATATTTACTGTGAGGATTTGTCTACTGCATAAATGTAATATGTAAAGAAAAGGAGGTCCGGGGGCTTATTTTATAGTCAATATAAGTAGTCACTTCACACTCATTATACACTTTTGAATTTCTTAAAAATAGGTCTCACATGTCAAGTTAGATATTCATCACGAATGAGAATACTAAAATGTTTGAATTATGTTAATTGGTTACTTCTCATGCCGCCTCTATCGTTGGAGAAGGCGCCTTTATAGTTCTCACAGTGAAATATAAAGTAAAGTGACGCAGTTACCGTTGTGGTGTCATTGGTTACTCTAGTAATCGTCCTTTTGAAGTTTGTCCGGACTCTATGAGAGGAGAAGAGTTGGCAACGCACAAGTAACACTTTTGTTGTTGTGTTTATTATATCAAAAAAGCAAAATAAATATATCAGATATTTAGATTTTGAATACTTTAAAAACGTATTGTAATTTTTCAAAGATTGGTATGGAATAAAGTAAGCAGTACACAAACGCCAACTAATTCGCTTTAACAACGGGTTTTAACAAGAGATTCGTTAGACTTATGCACCTATCGAGTTACAAATTGTATATCTAAGATCGATACCGACGTAATGAAGAGGGCTTAGCATTTAAATACATTTGCATATTAGACTGCGCTCGCTCTATCCGTTCTATCACAGTACTACTTCGAGTGCAGCGCACACCATACTGACCAATGCATTGATGAGTTTAGTTGCTAGTTGCTGATAGCTTTGTTGAAACAATGTAAAAGGTCTCGTTTAAATTATTGCGGGTTTTGTGCAGCAAGAACTGATTTCATTACGACACGACTTCATTTTAGACAAATTTTTCAGTTTAGTTTCTGAAGTAACGCTTAATGCATGTTAATTAAGGTTCAGTATGAATGTTTGCATCAAAAGATCTATAATTTATTTATATGTAATACGAATGTTGGTGACATATTACAAGTCTGAAGACATCTATGGCTGTATTAATATGTGAGGAGAATTCGCGCACAGAGGAATGTGAAGGAATCGTTTTGGACCACACGATTCCTTCATAGTGTTATATGGAGCCTTAATTTGGGAGGAGACCTTGCGGCCAATATATCGCTATTATGTGGTATTTGCAATGGACGATGCCCGTCAATGAATCCGTGTCGTGAAAGTTCTTAAGTTATTTTCAAAATGGCGCAAAAAGGTAGTTCAACAAGACATAAGATACGTGTATCATGAGATGGCAGACACAGTGGTCCCATTTGCACAGACTCACAATTGTGATGGTAAGGCTTATTATAGAAGATAAGTTTCATCTAGGGCATACCTTGGTCTTTTGCGGCTATCGCAAAATGTCAAGGCATGCCTCTGCACTTGTGACAGAACACCAAGTGGTTTTAGTCAGTTTGGATTCTTATACACCACCTATGTACATAACACAAAGTTATCCATCCTTTATATGGCTACCTCTCCTTAACAAATTTTCTAATAGAGATACATTGATATATGTACATAATGTGCCCAATTGACGGCAATAGGTTTGTCTATTATTACGTTCGACGGACCAAATTGTAATTGCCAAATTGTGGGTGTTTAATACACCTCTGCCTAACCGTTAGTGGATACATGCGTGAGCGTATGAATGTATAATATATGGCAAAAGCGTTAGCATGTGCAGATAACTCTCGTGGCAGCTTGGTCGCAACCATGCGCGGTTCGATAGCGACATCAATTAATATGCAATGTCGTGGCACTCGTAAACTAGTCACGAACATATGCCAATATGTTGGTGCAGTTAGGCAAACGCTATTTGTATAATTCGGACGATTCACTTGCGCATTGCCATCTTGTTGATTCACATCGTAATATATTCCTGCCTTTTAATGGTGAAGTAAAGGCTTGGAAGAATCCTAAAACGCCAAAATCGTATTATATGAAATGACTCTAAATATAGATGGTGATTACATTCTTAGGAGTTCTTTTAGATTTTCTTAGAGATCAATTTAAACAGAGTTTTCTTTTTGAATGTTGGTGACCTTGATAATAGGATTGAAGATTTTGAGTTGTTCCATAGTTTACTGTTTACTGTAAATATTTAAAGCGATGAGGAATGCTTTCTTTTTTTCTGTTATAGCGGTATAAAGAACACGACAGAACAAACCTTTGTAGAGATACTTTGTAATACCCAAACAATGTAGCAGACATCAGTTTGTCAATATAAACATACATTTTCAGCTAAATATAAGTTATTTGTTTTTTTTAAATCAACATATGGGTATCTAAAATTAGTAATAATATTTATCTATCTATATAGGATAATTATACCAGTGCAATATTATATTACTTTATATTTTCTTGTCAAGCCTTAATAGACGAAACATTGCATCGTACCAGTGCATTAGCAGTTATTTGCTTTCATCATTTCATTACTAAATTTATTCACACAATAGTTACAGAGTGCGAACACTATGGTAATGCAGTATCGGTATCACAAACATCGCAGAGCCTTGGCGGCGACGACGCCCGGGCCCTCTATCGGCGACATCGCCGCAGCGCCGGCGCCACCGCTGCCGACCATCAACTGTCATAAGAACCTCTTTTCATTATCACTTACAAATTATTCATGCTCATATCTTTAATCGTAACTTACCCATTCCAAGGACCCGTGACACGCATTTAAAGCCATCATAATTTTTCATTACACTTAGAGCCACTCAAAGATGGCTTATGTCTGCTGATTAGTTAGTTTAACTTTTCCAGATTGTTACTGACCTTATTTTTGCGAGTAGAAAACCCTATCAAAAGGCCGTCATCCCTCCAGGGTTTTCGGTGGGACGTACTGTCGCAATGGAACCGACCAAAACCAAGCTTATTACTTTCTTCGTCACATCCTTAAGGGGCTTTAATATCAAACTTTAATATTCATGTGATATTACAATAACAAAAAAGAATAATTGTGTTTATAATCGCGATAAATGAAGATGCAGGTTTTGAATAAAAGCGTTGGTGGCGCATTAAATATAGCCAAGTATAAGCAGGTAGGCCTCATTCGGTGATGTTAAAGCTCGGAACGCACAGCATAATAATTAGTCATTAGAAAGTAGGCAGCTAGGGAGAACGTGGTGGGAGGGCGGGAGGTACAGGGCGGGGCTCGTCTGTTTCAGCTTATCTGAAATTACATCTTTTATGGGTATCCGCGATTATTCCGCGCTGCAGCGACTTGCGGCGCGTTAGTACCGCCTGGAAAACAACTTGGTATTAACAGTGGTGTTCTACATAATCCTCACTATTGCTTTTTATTAGATTGTTTCTACTTTAGCTCCTATTTATCTTTTTGACATTAATTAAATTTCACGTCAATGTACACGCCACCTTTTATTTACACTGTTTTTTTTACTGACATTAATATTTTACATATCTCTCTTTGATCTTGTACTTTTCGCTATACCTAATTTTATTTCTTAGTACCGTAATTTTATTCACGGGTGTATAAGTTTCTGGTAAATTCTAATATCCTTGTTTGTTACACAAAAGCGCTGCTTACAACAACAGACAAACAATTCAGTGGAGCTAACTTGAATTCATAATCAAGTAATTTATGTGCACGGCGAATAAATTAGCCGCTCGAGCCCGCGCGCCGCCCATAACTTACCCCAATAAATTGCCCAAAGCGGGCCAACTTCATTTTATCTCCAAATACTAATAAGTACTCGTACTACCTACGTACGCGGTAACTCGCTCAATCCTTCTTTATTGCGATTTTATTTTTTTACAATTCTGTATATTTCTACCCTGATATGAGCATTTTATGATGACGTTACGCGATCGAGATCGGATAAGCGTTGTTTCGTGTCCGTTGTTTGGTGTAAATTGCCTCAAGTGTGTACAAAATGTAACAAAAATGTGACTTACAAGCGCTTAAAATATCTGTAGTATTACCTTTATTGTTATACATTTTACTACTTTAAGTACATGAACCGGAAGAGGTGACTGAAGGCTTATTAACACAAAAGTGTTCCTTGTATATATCGAGCATTAAATAAATTTTCGTAGGCCTCTCCTGTGAGGCTTACAACGTTTCTAACTCTGCCCACGGGCTCACGTATCAGGTAGCACCTGCTTTGCATAAGGCGTCATGTCGAGAACCCCACGTTTAAAGTGCAAATTTTGCGATTAAAGAATAAAATTGTGCATAAACACTTTGAACAAAATGCGTCTCGATAAGAATAATAAATGTGCAATTGTAATACATGTATACAAAGGTCGATTCAAGGTAACCTTATTTTAATGTCGAACCTATTTCAGTTTCACTCACCTACATACTTTGAAGTACTAAGATAGTCCTTATCTACAGTACAGAAGCTACCTACACGATGACAAATTGCTATTGTGAATATATTTGTAGCGAACATCGAGATCGAATGTCTAATGCATAGTTAATGCACTTCTATTGGTTTAGCAAATAGCACTGAAGATTCTGTATTGTGAAGTGTTGGAACTGTGGTAGAGTTGTCTACTATTTTAAGAAATCTCACTGCTTGTATTTATTCATATGACGTGCAACAAAGAATACTTTCTAAAATAGTTCTTTTTATTTGTATTTTACAAGTAAAAAGGGTAATTTATTTTTAGATTATTCAAGCACTTTCCACCCCAACAAAAGTAGTGACGGTGACCAAATCGTCCAATAGAGTCGACAATAAAATTAACATACGCCGAAGCGAGGTGTCACGCCGCAGGAAGTATAGTGTAATTTGTAAGCTTTGTGATTAATAAAGTGTACTAAGTGTGGCCCCAATAGGACAGATTAGCGGCCACTTTATCACATCTATTCCGAGTTAACGTCGCGTGACGGATCTCGTTTGAAACTCATAAAGAGTCCAAAGCAAAATATACTCGTAGATAACACTTACTTTACGTCTCGGGCCCTTCTCCACTTGCCAACTTTAGATCAAGTCGGGAGGGTTAACTTACAAGTTTATTTAAGTTCAGTACTATTTTATAATTAAATTTCCACTTTATAATCGAATCAGTGAACGAATTATGTTGTCTAGTCGAGGAAATCCTTTAACTTAGTGTTTTTACTTACAGTTTATAACTCATTATTTTCAAACTTTACTGGTTGTTAGTTGTTGGACTTTAGGATAAAATTGTTTTTTTACAAAAGCCGCAGATCCAAATAATGTTAACCTGGTATTCCGGATGTTAGTGATCTTGCCTGCAGAGCCAGAGGTCGTGGGTTCGATTCCCACACGGGGCATAAAGTATGATTCATAAATAGTCGTTCTGAGTCTGAGTGTTCTTTGTATCCGGTGTTTGAATGTCTGAGTGACACAGGAAGAGATGCTGGATGTGACTTTTTAAAAGAAAAAAAAGAGACCTGAAGCACATACCTAAGTGCTCGTAAGCTACGATTAGTTAGGGTCAAAGAAGATAAGGTGTATTCCATATACTTCCGGCTCCGACTAGACCCAAATCTAAAGTCTTTCGAAATTTGGTTTCCACAGGTGGCGACGTTTTGCCTATTGCTTGCCTAATGTCGGAGCCAGTGGAAAATACTTTTGTCTAGCGCACGTTTCGACAGATTGATGGAATTGCGCCGGTCGTATACGTAGAACAAATGCTTATAAAATAGCTTTTATCAGATCTTACTGTGACCTTTGTAACTAGTAACAACGGATGTAAAATCGTCTGAGAACTTTATATTCGTTTAATTATATCCAGCTGTCGCAATTATCCAAATATAGATATATTAATAGAATGAGTTTAGTTGTACATCGATTGAAATTTTTGTCACACGCGGTGGTCACTTACCATTAGATGTTGCGTCTGCTCGTTTGCCCCTGTATAAAAAAAAAAAAAACAACTGTTAGAAAACGTGACACTATCATATAATATTTAATATATCTTTTAACTAAAATATGAACTTAATTTTTGAAACGATATATTTTAGAACGGTAACGGTATATTTTGGAACAATATATTTAACCTATATATTTTAGAATTTTACAAGTTCTATATGAATTTAAGAAAAAAGAAAAATCTGTTTCAAACAAGTATCATTGGTCAAACTGCTATAGTGGTTCGATTAACCGCGGTTTCCTGTCTTTTGACTTAAATTTGTCCAGATATCTGATAGCCTGAATTTTTATTTTTTATTTTTAAGATCATTTCTTCCAAACTTAAATATCAATTTGATTATTATCATCGTTATATTTTGGGTTACCGAAGTGCCAAACAAAGAATACATTATAAAATGTTTGTTTTTAGTAGTGTACTTTATTCTCAGATTATGCCCGCAATAAGTTATCATAAAATTCCATACATCGTCATTATATAGAAAGCTCTACGGCAACGATGTTGAATAACAATTTCAAACGGAATTAAAGTACTTTAAAAATAGATTACCTTTCATAAAAACAATAACAGTTTGTCTAGACAAAGTATTACGTTATCTCGAAGTATAAGTCACGTTCCCGCCGGTATCTCTTGCAAGCTCACATTATGAAGGTGTTTACTAAGGACTATGGACGCTTTGAATTTACATAACATTTTCTGTCATTTGCTTATCGTTCTCATGACAATTCGCGTGCATTATACATGAATATATTTGACAAGTTTAAAGAACGGAGTTGGTGTGAAATAGGAATCCAAGAATATGCGCGCTAAAGCCAACTGCGAGGATCGGCGCGAGCTTGCGTATTGCGATGAACATTTGAATAATCGCAGTGTGTTCAAAGCCGGGGTATTATATGATAATAATTTCACGCGCGAGCGCCTCGCGACGGGAGTACACCCACCCCCGCTACACGCCACGTCGCCTTGAAGGAATGTGTTAAAAAATTACCAGCACCATAGATAACAACTGACTACATTTATCGGACGTTAGAAAACATACTATAAAATTTTACACTCATATCAAGGATATTTATAAAGAGCTTTTACACCCGCCCCTGTTATTTAATTAATTGACTCTAAAAACGTTAAAATTTATGATATTTTAAGTTTGTCAGATAGGGTTACGTTATCGGGCGTCCCCTCACTTTAAATAATAAAAGCATTTTTGAGGTTGTTGAACAAATTGTCGATATTCGGTTATTTAAAACTTAACACTTAAGTTGCAATGTGATATCTTTACGCGTGCTCCTTAATACTGAATGAAATATTTTAGTAAAACATAAATACCTTTTCATTGACGAAAGCTTTTAACAATGAAAGTGGATAAATTACATTTATGCTTAATATGTTCATACATATGTAAAATGGTACGAAACACGCATAAATTGTGAAACAACTAGTATACCGTATAAAAGGCGTTAAGTGAAATGTGTTAAGTTGTTACAGGAACGTATCATAAAATTATAACGCATAATTACAGTACATAATGAACATCGTAAAATTAGTAATTCATAACAGTGTTGTTTTTAGATCGTGTATCGTGACGTCGAGTGTTGGATACGGCGTTATTAATATGTTTATTAAACGAACCGACCACGGGGAGTGAACACCGTAGTGTTAAAAGCAACAACCCTCCTAGTGAGAAAGCCTTCATGCGTACTCATATTTATGTTAACATGTTTATGAGCATTAAACAAACATATCGTAAGTTTGTTTCTGTGAATATGTTATGGGAAATGTATGTATGTAGTTAGGTATTACAGCCTAAAATCAATAGAAATGCGTAAAATAAACATAGGTAGGTATTTTATCGGGTTACCCTAAACTCGTACCCTAAACTAGAGCCATGCTTAGGCACGAATGGGCCGGCTCGACCGATGCGATACCACGGCCTCACAGAAAACCGGTTGTGAAGTAACGCTTGCGTTGCATTTCCCCGAAATGAGTGAGGTCTCCGGAGGCCCAATTCCCCCTCCTCCCTTTTTCTCTCCCCTCGTCTCCTTTCTTCTTTTTTTCCATCTCCTCATCCCTCCTCTCTTCTTTCCGCTCCCTGCATCCCCCATCCCTCATCACCCTCAAAGGCGGGCAGCGCACTTGCGACTCTTGAGTTGCAAGTGTCCATGGACGACGGTGTCACTTACCATCAGGTGACCCGTCTGTTCGTCTGTCCCCCTATAGTATAAAAAAAAAAAAAAAAAATATTTGTAGGTATTAATTAAAATATTGTTTTTCTAAAAGTTTATATTTTCTGTCTACTGTGTACAATGAATTCGTTCATTGTACACAGTAGACAGAATTCACACACACACACATAACACTCTAGGAAACGTTGTTTATGATAACTCTCTTTATTATATGATGATTTCTAGAAGACTTAACAAAGTCGTTTTAAAAGGTTCTGGGTACCAATAGAGTGGCACATGCAACATGGTCGTCCTTTAGGTATATTAGTTCTATAAACTATATTACTACTACACATTTATTAAGTGGTACGGTACAACCTCTAGTCTATGTATATCTCAACAGATTCCGCATTATTATTTATTTCGATGTAAACAATTTATTGCAATATAATTTGTTTGTATATTTGTATATAAGGCACAATTTGAACTTATCATCATAAAACTTGGAGATCTAGAAAAGTAAGAAATGTATTTATAAGTACTGCTCTCGTAACAATAGTCGAAGCTCACTTTAAAACTGCAATTTCACGGTCGAAAGAAAACACTACTTTATTTTGATGCATATTTGTCTGTCTGCTGATAAGCCTCTAAGTATGGATAATTTATACACTTCCTTTTAAAACGATAATGGTTAGCTTTTGTGGTTGTTATACGCATTTAAAAAGCGAATAACTATAAACCTATAATTAACTACGAACTTCATGCACCAGTAAATGTAGACATTAATTTCCACACTAGTTTATCTATTTGGGCGCACAACCCGCCTTTATCTGTCATCGTTTGAGAGTTATACAGGATAAGACAAGCATATTTATTACTTTAACCAAAACAGAAAACCTATTTTATGGTTAAAGGATAAAGTTTATTTTCCCATAACACAAAATTATGGTGTAAGACATTTCAAGAACTGCTCAATGCGGGTGGAAGGCGACTTACGTATTGCGTTTACTCGAAATTATTTTAATATGCAAATAAGAAAATGTGAAGTAGAATTGTGTTTCGACGTTGTTGGTAAAGTCGGTTACGCAGACGTATTCTTTAAATTAATGGCAGTGCGAGATTAGAGTACTGCTAACTGCTTTACATGGAGCGAGCTTACACGCCGAACCTCGCTCGTTTGTTCCGAGAAACAGACAAATGAAAGCACATAATTACTAGGCCGCCCCGTTCTAAATGCAACAAGGATTAGAATTTACATGAGCGCGTTAACAAGCACGCGTATGGCATTTATGACTTTGATATTCACATACTACTTATATAATTAGATATCTATGTACACTTGCCAGAATGACAACTTGCTGTAATTGTCTTATCTGAATAAGGCTCTATTGCTCTTGCCACTGTAAATAAAAATAAGAAGTTGCTGTATTTCTACTGTTATTTAACCGTGAAATTTTATTACTTAATTGATCTTATTTTTTATCTGTGCTTAAAATATATATGCAGGCTGTATATAATAAATATATATACAAATCTACATGTTACCACCTATTACAAAAATGTTATACTTTTGTATCACCATCTAGACGAATATACTTTTTACCATTGATGTAAGTCCAGCATCTTTGTAAGTAACAATATAAATTTATTTGGGATAGGAAGATAAGACAACCGGTTCTAAGTATTGTTCGTTTTCAAATCGATTTAGAAGGTCTTAAAAAATATAACTCTTAATGTTAGGTGTGTCCGATTAACGGCAATAGGCTTGCTTACGTTAGTGGGGCCAAATTATTATTTAACTAAAGCAGCGGCTAGCACGATGCGCTGCTCGTTGACGATGATAGATTCTATTTCCCGCAGTGCCAGTCCCGCAGTATCACTTATGTGAAGTTGCGGCATCTTAACCCTAACCTTATTCTGTTGTAAAATCCACGCGTTTAAAAATATAGTGCTTGGTTGTCTCTATTCATTATTGGCCTAGATTATCGTTTGATCTCTTTCGTAGAATTTGATCTAACGATAATGATTTACAACCTTTAAGAGTTTGAAAATAAAGCAAGTTCATTTGGCCCACTCGCTAATTCGATGCGACAATCTTTTGAACAAATTATGTTTTAAAATACTTTTAATACATTTTCTTCATTTATATGTATATACATATTAAATTACACTGTTTTATATTTCTGATAGGTAAGTAATAATTATATAATAAATGTACTAAATCTTAGCTAAAGCTTAATAAGTACTATCACTTTGGGAGACTATATATCGGTGTGCATAATTTTATAATAACATATGGATCAGCCATAATCGATACACTTAATTTGTGGTGACAATTTCTTTCCGAGAAATGAAAGTACATTAACGCGGAGAATCAAAAGATGATAAAGAATCCTACTACCTAATTAGGATTTGTGCGATAATTAAAGTAAGGTATTCTTTCAATGTTGATCCCAATTAGCGTGTGTATGGGCAGTGAGACGGCACAGGCACCACGGCAGTAGGCTCGGAGCAATCCCCGCGCTGTCAGCAAGCCGCGAATATGAAGTGATGGATGATCTCCAACGCTGCTTTACATACAATGGAAAAATGTTAAATTGAACCCCGCTAGCTGACACGTTACTATAAACGCTAATTAAAACAGCTATGTCAGTTTATGCCGTTTTGTTACTTCCCATTTCTCAATGTTGAAACTTTTTGTAATATTTATGACTATGAACCGACCGTCGAAATTTTAATACGTCGTTTTTATCACTGAATTCCGGTTGCTATTTTAGAGTTTTGAATAGATATGGAATAAATGATATAAATGCTAATACGTTTTGCAATATTTTGTTGTAACTTACGTGTTCTGTGAATATTTAAATTCTAAACGCTTTTCTATTCTTATCTATCGATTTTCTCTTTATAACTTACTCATAGTCGGTTCATTTTCAACTTCATTATATTGGGTTACTGATCCAGCTTAAAGTACTTGATTTGATTCTACAGATGGTTTGATGTTTATCATTATTGTTTAATTATTATGAGTAGTACCGTGATGCTACATGTCTCATAACCTTTGTTATTTAAGGGCCTCTCTAGAAAAAATTAGATCTCGATACTAAACAACATCAATCATCCAGTTTTATAATCTTAGGTACGATAACCGTATGCGTATGTATATTGTAATTTTTTTAATAGTTGTCAATTCCTGTTATTTTTTTTTTAATCTTTTAAATAATCAAATCCTAGTATATTTAAGCTGCAAAATGAACCCTCAAAGAAAATGTATTTAATCTCCGGCAAACTTAGTGTCCCGTTAGACATATATGTATGCAGTAAGTATTGCTCTTATTGTAAGCAATATCTTCCAGACACCCTTAGAATGGACATGACTGTATTCATATTATAGGAAGTTGTGGTGTCAAATCATAATATGTGCTAGTTTAATCACTCGAAATACATACATGTATGTATAATACATATGCTTGTAGATGTGCCCTGCCTTTAGTTTCCATCTGACTCTGACTTCATCTTACTTTTTTTAAACATGCTAAAACATGCTTTTTCTTCTGATGACAGAGATCCATTGGATAAGGTTTTGTAATACCTATGGTGTTTTGAGTATATTAGAAATGTATACGCTATCAGTAATATCTTGCGGTAAGTTTTGGTTACGCAAGTAGAAAAGTTTTTAATGTTTTATAATACATTTAAAAAAAATATAGTGTAAATATACATAGGTATAAAAAAGGGAGTCTGTTCTGTCTTGTGAGAGACGCGCTTGAGCGTTTTTCTCGACAGGAATCGAAGTGTAATTATAGTCAGCGCAGCGATTAACATCTGTCGACTATTAAATAAACTCAGATTATAAGGGTTCAATCAATGTAAGTAATTATTCTTATCCGTCGGATGTTCTCAAAGGGGGCTCGCTCGTCCGGAGCATAATTTTCTCATGATTTGCGAAGAAATCAAGTTGCCCCACGGCTTAACCGTTTATTAGGCAGTCATAGTGATGTGACTGCCTAATGTACATCACTATAAGCCTTGTAATTTATATCGCTTATTTAAGTGATAGTAGATTTTCTTTAATACTGTGATTTGTTTTCCCTGACTGAAAATAACAATAGGTTCTAAGCACAAATCACATCACTGTTATGTTTAAACTAAACGCTGTTTCCTGTATATTAAAATTGTTTAACCAATGTATGTAGGTATACACATACTCTTACAAAAGATTTGTTCCAATTTCTAAATTGTTTTAATGCTTTGTCTAAATCGTTTGTTCGAGTTTCATATGTAGTTGCATTACCATGTATCTATGTAATTGGCTATGTCTCAATAGCAATGTTGCTAAATATACCAAATGAGATTTCTTAGTAGAAGTTTTATAAAGTAGTTGTAATGTTACTGTCACTGACGGGGTGTTATGGGGATTTGTGCGTGTACCGTGTCTATGGTTGTCGGCTCCCGGTCCTCTTGTAAAAACCAATGACGATTATAATATATTAGTTGGGCTTTAATTGCGCCGATATAATTACGTCAGTGCGCGGTGCAAACGTGACAATATTCTGACCGCTTAGCCACCGTCGGCGCGATATTAAGAAGAATAACTCGAGTGAGCCGATCGAATGTTTTGCGATAATGAGCGGCGGGCTCGATCGAAGTGTCATTAGGAAGTCGTAACCGACAATGTGCGCCCTCAAGTTATGTTAACCTTCGTACATCGTGGAGATTAATCTTCATAATTACACGCATTCACCGAGTAAATATAGACAGAGTTAGTTATTACTAATTTGTTTTTCTAAAGCTTATGTGGATAATACCGATAGAATTAAACTACATTCCTTATCTTATGATTGACAAACTAGGATCTTTAGTGTTTAATTTACCTACAAACCTATTTTTTTTTGTAACATGATCAGATGCTCTTTTTATTACCACTAGGGCTTTTTCTCCGTATTGTGGTTACCATTAGACTCATCTTTAGCCTGATCATCACAAACATTTATTTGCAATGATTTTAGTCGACTGGGCTTCAAGGAATATGAAGGAATAGAAAGTGCAGTCTGTTCTAGACCTCAGGTAGTATTTTTATTGATTTCAAGTAACGACATTTAAGCAAAAAAAATATTGTTTGTCTCATATTTGTTATGTTATAACATATTCGTTTTTAGAAACCATAGTTCAAGCTAAGTCTGATTTTACAGGACGTTGCATTGTATGCCCTAGTTACGTTGTTCTTATCCAGTCTATCTCTAAATTATCTACTTCACTGTTTTTAAACACAGCTTTTAATCATCGACACCAAATATATATATTTTTTAATATTATAAATATAACGTTATTTTATATTCTCAACTATTGGACTGTAAGTGACTACCATCTTAGCAAAACCGTTAAACAATGTAACAAGGCAATCTTGTTCTCATGGTTAATAATACTCGTGTAACCATCTTGTCATCGAGGTCCCAGTCCTAAGAAACAACATTAGAGCGAACGGTCGGTATCGGCGCGAGAAAACGGGATAATTTCCTAATGATTCAATGAGGTGATACTCACCCATCGTGGGAATCTATCAATAGTCCTGAGGTTAACACAGTGGGATAGTCACTTCGAACAGCTAATGCCTATCATAATAGACCCTCTAAAACATTAAGTCAGTAATTGCTTTTGTATGGTAATTAAGAATGATGTTTTTAATTCTGTACACACCAAACTCAAAAACATTGAATACATCAACATACACGGATAAAATTATGAATTAATCCCGATAGGGCGGCACCTCTCAGTCGCGCGACATACTTCGTCCAGATAAGGGAAAAGCGTCGCTGGCTTATAAATGACTCTTTATTAAACGTGAAAGGAGCGACGTCGGCTAATGGGCCGATCATGCGCTCCCATTAAAGATTATTTAATATTCAAAAGCGGCCGACGATAAATCACGATCGCCCGCCATGCTTCTTTGACTACACTCTGCACTTTTGTACAGACGTATCATTTTGTATTTCATTTTGTCGCTGTACATATGTAGCTATTTTTTTTTTTCAATTAAACCTTAAATACATAAAAGGGATTTTATGTACGAAGATATTTATTGCACTGCAAATGAAGGTGGTTTGTAGTAAACACTGTTTGAAATGGTTCTGGGGTAACAACGTAAATGGTATCTGAAGCTGTTATGAGCGTAAAAGTGTCGCAAATTGGCGTATAGTGTCAGCTAGTTATTCTGACTGGTGGCAGCCTGCCGTGTGTGGGGCCGTTAGATGACTATCAGAATATGTCCACGGGAATACCTTCAATCGTATAAGGCAGCGTACGATGCCATAACACTTGTACCTTCTGATGTTAACAGTGATAGCAGCCGTTCGACCGGTCTGAATTTAGCAAGATGGTTATTAACTCAGCCAATGATCCATTGACGTCGCGTTCTTTATAGTGCAACCATTTTTAAAGCCATGCTTGAATACTTTTTATACGAGGTAAATGTAAGCATGTTTTTTTGTTTAGTCTTAGAATTGTTACCAATTATGAAAAAAAAATATTTTTATAACATTTGGAAATAAAATTTAGATGAATGTTTTTATGCAAATCTGTGGGTTCTTCTTAAGCTAGAAAAGGCTTGTATCGAATAAATTGATTGTCATATAAAGTTATACCTTTACAAGAGGATAGCTTTTTCTATTTTTGGGGACAAATGGCAAAACAATAATTCGTACCCTTGTGCGACTGAGCTAATAACAATAAAATAGAAAGTCGATCACGAACGGCCCGGCGACTGGTTCAATCAACGCGAGTCAGATTTATTTTTATGAAAATTGGCATAAAATCGGGCGGGTCAGTGAGGGCGCAGTGGCCCCGCGAGACCGCACGCCCGACCGTTTACTGCATATCGTTTCCTACGGAGAGCTCGGCCGCCTCTCGGAAATATTGCCAACGGTCATAACTTTTTATATGTACCGATGACATTGCAAAAACTGGCCAGCATTTCGGCTGTCATCTAGTGCTGTTATAACCCTTGCTTTAATTAATGTTTTGGTGTCATTTAGTAGATCTAAAATATTACATTGGTTTTGCAACGATTTCCATCCTTCCCAATGGGAGGAAAGTATATTTTATGATTTTATGTAGGTATTTATGTATGTTTATTGTTACTTTTTTATGACGTTGAGCCTAGACGGCTTGATGGATTTTGACATGTAAGGTATTATTAACATTTTCTTAATAGTGGGGGTGACATAATAATGTTGATAATGCAATAGAGTTTTATATATTTTTAATAATTTTATTTCTTTCTGTGTAATTATTGAAAACTTGAAGTATACCACCCTACCCCTTAGAGGGTACAGGTCACACCTGTACCCTCGAAGAGGTAGGCAGAGGTGTATTAAACACCTACATTTTTCCAATGGTCATCTAGTCCTACTAACGTATTAGGGAGCAAGCCTATTGCTATCAGCCGGGCACTGTACGACTGCATACATACTGTCTGATCCCTAAGTTGCCTTTTACGACACCACCGGGAAGAGATGGGGTGGCCCTATTCTACTCCTCCGTGAACCACACGGCATGAAGTAGATAAGACAACGCTCGTTTAGTTTAAATGCGAATGTGTATGTACAGTATGGCAGAGTAGTGTCATCTTTGTCACACTTGCTTACAGCTCTAGTGATCATCAGTCGCTCAATGTCGATTTAGTGTTGATGTGTCAAGCGGGTGTCGAACTCATAAAGATGTTTCTCTATTATCGGAGACCACTCAACTCGGAGAATTTTACCTTTGGATCCGCAATCAGTTTACGAATTTAGGACTGAGCATGATTTTGATAAAGAATTAAAAGACATAACACAGATGTAGATCGGTGTTTAGCATCCAACTTAATTAACAAAGTTATAATTATTATATAATAGCAATAACACTTCTGGCTGGGGCTATGCTGTTAGCTACTAGCGCGGTCACAGGTGGTGGAAGTGAACGGCCACTATATATAGTGAATAAAACAAGCACAATTTTTTCAGTGGTAGAGCCATGCTAAGGCACGAATGGGCCGGCTCGACCGGTGCGATACCACGGCCTCACAGAAAACCGGTTGTGAAGTAACGCTTGCGTTGCATTTCCTCGAATTGAGTGAGGTTTCCGGAGGCCCAATTCCCCCTCTCCCTTTTCTCTCCCCTCATCTCCTTTCTCCTTTTTTCCATCTCCTCATCCCTCCTCTCTTCTTTCCGCTCCCTGCATTCCCCATCCCTCAGCACCCTCATAGGCGGGCAGCGCACTTGCGACTCTTGAGTTGCAAGTGTCCATGGACGGCGGTGTCACTTACCATCAGGTGACCCGTCTGTTCGTCTGTCCCCCTTTGTATAAAAAAAAAAGCAGTCCCCAACCATTCAGCGACGGAGATGGCCTTCCAGCATTGACTTGCAACCGTCTAGGAGAAGGCAAACTCCATCCAAACCCAGATTTGCGATCACTATTAGGCGTGAGTAGGGTTTAAGCTGAAATAGGCGGCAGATGCCTGCAACCGACCAGTCTCCACACGTATTGGCTTGCCTCTCCTGTGGGCCTAGGGATCGCTTTTGACAGTGGGAGGGTCCATAGTTGGCCCACTGATCAGCTACCACCTGCTTGAGCTGGGCAGCCCCCAGCCAATAAGGTACTGATCTCAGCGCTGTCTTGTCCCTTTGAGGTGTAGGGATGCTAGATTATCTGGATGGTTGGCGCTGCGACACGTTACATCTACCAATAAACGGCATAACTTCATAAACACCATCGATGTCAACTCATCCATGCATGGAATTGAATGACCCGAACTATGAAGACAGGCCTCCCGGAGAACTGTGGAGGCTCAAGCAACGCACAAGATCTGCGTAAAACTGCACTTATTGACGAAGAACTAAACAGACTTAACATCTCAATCTGTTCTCTTCAGGAAACCCGATTACCCCACGAGGATCCTTGAAGTAAGCTCATTATATCTTGTACTGGAGAGGAAGAGGAAGGAACGAGGTGCGTGAACATGGTGTTTGCTTTGCAGTTTAAAACGACCTTTTTTGTGCGTTAGAACATCCCCCTCAAGGCATTACAGAACGGATCTTTCTGTTAAGATTGAAGACAAAAAGTAGCATTTCTAAATTCATATCTGCATACGATCCAACGTTGGCAGCTACGGACGTCCTACGAGAAATTGTCGAAAACCGTTCGATTAGTAAAAAACAGCAATCATCTTTTCATACTTGGCGACTTTAACGCGCGAGTTGGTCAAGACGCAATTTAATGGAGTAATTGTATTGGGGGCCATAGCAGTGGAAAAATCAACGATAACGGGTAACGTCTCTTGGAGTTGTGTTGAAGTGCGTGACCAATACTTATTTTAAAGGAAAGATGCTGCATAAAGCGTCATAGAGACATCCACGTTCCGCCAATTGGCATCAATTAGACCTAATCATTACTTGTAAAAGAGATTTCAGGGATACGTATCACACACACTTATATCATCAAGCTGACCACTCCCTAGTTGCTAGTCAAATTGCGATATCCCCCCCCCCAAAAATCCACTCGTCCAGACATCCAGCAAATAAGAAAGTCGACTTTAGAAAAGCAAAAAGTGAAGAGATATTGAAGTCATTTGAAACTCTTGTGCGCAAAGAAATTGCTTCCTGGGATACGAATGCGCCTGTACACGAGGAGTCGCCAGAAGTTAAGTATCTACTACTAGACAACAACAGCCGCTTAAGTTCTTAGTTATCAGAAAGCGAAATCGCAGGATTAGTTTGTGGAGTCAATTCGACCATTTCTGGATTCTAAACAGAAAGCTGCTATAAAATACCGTGAATATCCCTGTCACAACAAAGAAAAAGAGTGGAGGTCATCTAGGACAATATTCCAATGGGTGGCACGGCACTACACAAACACATATTGGAGTGAAGTCTGCCGTACTATACAGGCGTGCGCTGATATCGGTAATTTCGGGGGTGTTAACTCCGGCATACCCTAAAATGACGGTTCCTCTGAAGTAGGTGGATGGCACTGTCATACATAAAAGATAATAACCGGCAATTAGCACGTTGGGTAGATCACTACACCGATCTCTACCCAGCATTTACATGTTAACATGTCACCTGTAGCAGTACAAAGCTTACCCAGAATACAAACATGGAGTGAGCTGGACATTCCACCTACCGTAGAGGAATTGGTCAGGTATATCAAACAGGTTAAATGTGGTAGAAGTCCAGGAGGCCATGGAGTTCATGCCGAGATTATTTTACTCTAGTGCATCACACCCATTCTGAACAATCTGTAGTGGAAATGTGCGAAGGACGGGTACAATGTTCAAATTACGCATATCCAGAAGATGGTAGGACTGTACACAGTACTCGAATGCATTGGTTGTCCTCCACTCTTGCTGAGCCTCGTAAAATGTTTTCACGAAGACATGTAGGTTTTATTCAAAGAAAACACATCGGAAACGTTTGGAGTACGCAGAGGCGTTCGACAGGGCTGCTTGCTTTCACCTACCATGTTTGGTATATTTTTCGCCCCGCTTTTAAAAATCGCTTACGGTGATGACCAGCAGAGTATCCATCTGCATACGAGGGCCGATGGCAAGCTGTTCAACATGTTTTCGCTTCTCAAGCCCGAACTCTATCGGGGAGACTTATATAGAGAATGTCTTAATTTTGCCCATGACGCAGCCTTGGTAACAACTTCCACCCATGAGACCCAAGTCATCCTAGAAAAATTCTCCCGCGTTTGTTCCCTATTCTCCATGTTCAATTAAATGCTAAAAAGACCGTTGTTCTATGTCAGGGTTCCACAGAATTGTCTTCCATCTTGTTGTTCCTTTGGAGGTCGCAGAAAAGATCTGTTATTTGGGGTCCACCTTGTTGAATAATCGGTCGCTGGTCGGTGCTTTGTGCCTTGGCATACGAATAAATTGAAATTGATAGACCTATACTTTGGTTTAAAGATTGAGCCTGAAGGGATATGGTCTCATTTGGCATCGGCCATGTGATGTGGGAGAGGGTCGCTGATTACCGCGATAAATGGAGGAGGCGTGTGATCGATAGGCGTTTAATTCACGGAAATACCTGGTTCCAGAAATAATCGGAAAAGAGAGTAAAACGTCACCGAACTAACAACAACCCACAAGTTGCCAGCTTTTCATGCAGGGTGTGCGGTAGAATATGTCGCTCTAGAATTTGGCTTACATAGCCACGAAACAAGGTAGGCAACGACCACCATAAGCAACCACCATAAGCGCTTTTTATCATGGTGGGCTGATATTGTCCGACTACTACAACCGCTTACTGTTAAGTATATTTGCAGTTTGTTCAATGTCTAAAACTAGTACTTCCCTAACGCGACAAAGGTTGCCTTTCACAATGGTCCCAACACGTGCGTAACATTCCATTAAATTTGTGTGGTAATCGGTTGTCGCTTTCTCTACCCTAAGACTGTATACTATAAGCTTGATGATACCCTAGTGATAAATTGTTTTTTTATTTTCGCTGACGTTGCCTCGAAATGATATACATATAACACCTGAACAATGAAACCCCCCAAAAAGTAATATTTATTTCAGTAGGTGTTGGTGAAAAAGGTCGTTATCTAATCACGGTTACATTGTATCTCATAGAAAGATTAACAATCTTAATTACTAACAAAATATAAAACCCTACTGCAGTGCTTATGTCACTCTCATAATAAAGACAATTTAAATAACCCCTCTCATGACGAAAACTATTATGCCGTGTAGGCCCTGAAAAATAAACTTGAGAGAAGCAAAAAGTAGGAGAGCCGTGCTTAAACACGCATGGGCCGGCTCGACCGGAGTCATACGACGGTCTCACAGAAAACCTGTTGCGAAGCAATGATCGGGTAGTGCAGAATGAGGCTACTGGAGGTCCAAATCCCTCCCTTATTGGCCGGGTGTCCTCATCCGACGACTTTTGAGTTACTTGCAACTCAAAATTCGTTGTCCATTGACGGCTATAGTCACTTCAGGTTATTCGTCTGCTCCCTATACCAAAAATATATATTTATCTTGGTGCACATTTTGGTTAAAGAATGTATTATATATAGGTTAGGTAAGTAACGGTATTAAACGCCAACATTTTTTACCAAAATTTGGTTATAAGTATAATTTTCAAAACATGTTCCAATATTAGTCTTAACACAGGTAAGTACTATTCAAATTCAGGTTATTTGGAGGCTGAAAGTCCCTTTTAAATAGAACATGTGGTTATATAAAATAGTTGATAACAATAAAATAGCAACGAAACAAAGCACGACATAAAGTTTTACGCTTCACATAAATCTGGAAGTTATTCTCACGGGATGATAAGGTGGGGGTCGGAGGGACCGCGCCGAGTCGGCGAACTACACGGACGGCTTGACGGGACTGGCCGAGTGCAACTTGTAACCTTCAAATGATAACTAATAATATTTTACGCATGACTGCAGTATGGACAGATAGGACTAGGGTATAAGTTATACAGGGTTTCTGCAAAGAGATATAGATGTTTTGAATTGGTATAGTGTTTATTGAATTTTGTAAAGATGATATCACGCTGATAGATGAGCGGTGGCTCGTTTACTTCACTACAATTTCTACTAGTATTATTTAAAAATATTCAATAATATAAAGTGTATGCGAAGATTTCTAGTTAAATCAGAGACAAATGGGAGCACTCAGTCAGCAACTTAGGCGTATATCGAAAGCCACATAGACTAAGTTAATACATACAAAAATAATTTATAATGCGGATATACTAAACATTATTTTTGGGTTGCAGCGGTAATTCTTTTTAATTGATATTATAGAGAATCACCTAATGAAATCAATGAAACTTCAATCAATGACTTTAAAACATATTTATTTATGATATACAAACGAATTCATGTTAAATGTATAATGCTTTAATTTTATAGAATCTGATAAATTTTAAATAAAGTTTTTTTTTGTATTATTTGTTTTTAGTGTTTAAAACTTCAAATTTTAAGGTTGCGTACCTATGATAGATAGGTAATCTTAACTACATATTTTTTTACCTTCACAACTAAGCACTCACATTTACGTCAGTTACACACTTATACATTCATTCCCGCATTCTGTCATCGTTGATCAAGAATCATATTGCTGCCAATTCTCACGTTCTCCAATACTGTTCAACGCCCTATGCCTCCCAATAAGGTTTATCTACGGTCAAAACATTTTTGGCTGAATAACAAATATTTATATATCAATGAATTGAATCGGCTACTATACTGTACTGTTAAGCTACTTAACTGTAAAGGAGCAAGTCTGTCTGACTGTCAGAATGCATTATACAACCAGCTGGAGAATATTCAATAATAGGATATTTTATTCAGTATTTTTGTGGGTTGATCATTCAACTATAAGTACTAATAGAGAATTTCGTAAAACGTTTTGTCTGCTATTCAATATTTAAGCTTTATGTTAAATCCAATATTCAGAACGCAAGTTTACTTAGCTTTGATATAAAAACCGTGCGAGTAGCATCGTATATTCAATAATCTCCTGCCTGGCGGCTAAACCCAAATTTTCAATCTTGACGGTTATCATTTTACCAAAGCAAACTCCCATAATATTTGTTTGCGTCTGAGGCGAGAGTCTTCGAATTTCATATTTATTCGCGGAAGCAAACAGCGCGGCCCGCACCCACGCCGCCGGAACTGATATTATTGTGCATTCCGTATAATATTGTTTGCTATTTGGCACATTCTCTGTTTGTTTTCGTCTTTCATATGAAAGGGGAGGTATAGACGTGCAAACAGATGGGTGACAATCGCGCACTTCAAGTTTTTGTATCGAAAAATGCTATTACGATGAAACGTAAATATTGTATTAAAACTGCTTGGAATGTATGTATGTGCGACATTCGTCCTAATTCCCAGTAGCAAAATGGCACAAACACAAGAACGTGTGTAGAGAGGAGCGTTAAATCACTATACGTGATCATAGGAGCGCAAACATTGTGTACCTTTCGGAATATGAAAGCGAGCAATCCATTAAGCCGTAGCAGGACATGAATGGCGGCCGGAGTCTCCGAGACGCGACTGTGCCTCTGATAACCCATAATACGCTGATATTTTTACTTTGCTCATACGTTGGAAGTAATGGCTCGTGCCTGTTGACTATACATGGATACGCAAACGGATCTCGGACCATAAGATTTTATAGAATAATTATGTGGATGTCAACGTTTATAAAGGTTTATACCCAGGGAAACGTATTTTTACATTTAGGTTATTCACTTTTTAATTAAAAACAATATCAAACTTAATGTTCCTATCACGTTGAATGATCCTATCATGTAATAGGCTGTATTTTTTGTCCCTTTACTTTTCCACCTTAGAAGTGTTTTCAAATTTAAAATGAACCAACCTTGAGTATAACTAATTCAATTAATAGTATAAGTACTGGAACAATTTACAAACTATTAAGATATTGCGTAACATGAACCCTTCATTTTCCACCTTAGAGGGGGAATATTTTCTTCGAATCTAAAGGTAAAATACTTTACTAAAACCCTTTTTAAACTTAATAATCTAGTAAAAGTAAATAGTAGAACAATGTTTATCTTATCCATATTCAGATTTAAAGGAGAATTGTAAACCATAATATATTATATTTGGCATATAAAAGGCTCGCTTATCTAAGGGGTTTGACTGGAAACGAACATAAAGGGTGATCCTCTGTGACAAATACCGTGATATACCGAGCGACAGTCGTAAGGGAAATATTTTTATAAGATGAAACATTATTATTTTTGGGGGTGCGGAGGGATTTGGCGAAGTTCCGACTTTGTATCGGCTAAACATAACAGTGTTACGTGGTTTTGATAGCAGTATAACACATCAAAAGTTGCATTCACAAATATAAAGAGATGTTAGATTAGTTTACCGTGTTTTACAATATCCATTTCCATTTTAAGCTTTCAAGTAAGTGCTAAACAGAGAAAACAATGGAATGATACGAACCAGAGCAGTGACGACAGGAAACGGTTAAACGTTTAAAGCCGTTAATAAAACAAATTAATGTGCCTTAACCCTAAAATTGGACAAGTTCAATGCAGAGGTCGTTACCACTATAGGAAATTTATCCCGGGCAAGTATTAACACTGAAATCCGTTCGTTGTATTCGGTGTCATTAAAGTTATGGGCCAGTGGTGTCGAAAAGTGTGTTTTATGCGTTAGTATGTTAGGGTGGGATTGTGTTGCTCGTCGGAGCGACAGCCAATCAAAACATACAAGGAGCGTATTGATTCCGAGAAGTGTCGCTGTTAACGTGGAGGCTGAAGCTGAATACATTAGCCGGCGGCGTAATGAAGTCTCGTTGCTTGTAAACAAACATCAGGGCGGTGGCGTGGCCCGGGGCGCGCGCGCACCACTATTCGCTTACAGGAATTCTATTTCCACTACAAGCGTCATGTGTTAATTAAGTCGCACCTAAGATATTGAGATATCGTCGACGATGCCGTTGTTGTTATTAGCTACAGGGAGGCTTATTGCTTACTCAGTGTTCTCTGTTACACTACATGCCTCTATATTGAGTGTCTTCCTCTTGTGTTATATTGATACTCGTACCAAACTCTATCATCTATCATGCCATGTATATAGGGATAGAAACAACTAAATACCGTGAGTGATACTGTAAATCTTACTTTTGTTGAAAATATGCACATTTGCAAAAACAGTTGCAAAGAAAACAGTTTATTTTGTTCGTTTCTAACGATGTGCACTTAAAACTCTTTGCCTTTTAAATAATTCAATAGGTTCAATTTATTGACGGATTAACAATGATTACATACAGTGCGAGTACGCCGCTGTTTGATCTAATTATAACAGCTTGCCAAACATCAGTCTGCTCTTATACATATTGTAAATGCACGCTGCCGTTAAGTTAAGCTAAAAAAATAAAACTCGCATGTTTCGTACTGGCTTATGTCTACGCCACAGAGCCTGAGCCCTATGTTCTATTCCCTACCAATGCAATTTTTTTTCTATTACAACCAGGATTGTAGACTGCTATAGACTCACTTCAATTTCGTATACCAAAAATGAACTCGTATGTATCCCTACGAAACTATATTTGAATTATGAATCTAAAATAAAGGTATTAGAAATTACATTACCTTGAAGTACTCACTTATTATCAATGTGAGGCACGTGCTATACGTGTTTCAATTAATAATAAAACAGTTTCAATTAACTGTTTTTTTCCTATTACACTATAATAATATGTCATAATTACATACAACATAAAATACATAAAAATATAGAAGAAATGAATATGCAAAACGAAAATAAATAATATAAATTTTGTTAGGAAACAAGTGACACAACATTTAACTTAACTTTCTGTTGCATTTTCTGTTAATAAACTTGTTTGTATCTAATGTATCTACTACGTATATAGTACCATTTTTTACGCAGCTTATATATGTACATATATAGTTAAATAACAATGTTTTATTATAATAAAATTGACAAATCAGTACTTGCTCACATTAAGTTATAGGTAGTCCAGAGATGATTCGAAGCGAACTCTACAAATTACTCGTATATAAAAAATATTTAAAAATATATTGACGTCTTCTTATGTTTATATTATTTGTATATCGAAAATTACTTATTCACCCTACAACCTATTTAAGACTAGAAAGTGTTCAGTTGTCATACATACAGTCACGCCTGTATCCTCGAAGGTGTAGGCACAGGCCTAATTAAGACCCATTTACGTTACCTATAACTCAAACTGGCTGGTGCCGGGCAGTCCGAGTCTTCTAACTAATTGCCAGGTATTTTGCCAGGCACCAATATTTTGGCTGATGTAATTAAAATGTTATTAAAATACAAGACAAATAATTGCAATGAAATTATATCTGGTTACTAATTTGTATGGTAACATAATCTAATTAAATTGAACTATGTTTTGAAATTAGAAAAACAAGCGAAAAATAGAGTGTATGATCTGATACATGGCTAGAAGTCGAAGACGCACATTATTGGAAGCATTCAAGTGACGGGTGTGCTTTATATACAAAAATAAACAAGATTATTAA
Organism: Tyria jacobaeae; assembly: GCA_947561695.1. Taxonomy (NCBI): domain Eukaryota; kingdom Metazoa; phylum Arthropoda; class Insecta; order Lepidoptera; family Erebidae; genus Tyria; species Tyria jacobaeae. The sequence goes on along the minus strand of OX387213.1, from coordinate 12,865,606 downwards.
AGAAAAGTTGTTCAGAAACCACATGAAGTGGATGCGCCAGCTGCCGCTCACCGCGCCTTTATGATGAAAGAGGTAATCCTTAAAAACCCGCCGGCCACTGTATCACATTTCCTGTTATGACTTCAGTTTTTAATGAGCCTTTGTTAAAAACTTTTTATTATAAAGAAGCGCTAACAGCTCTAAATGCGTCTGTCAAAGATTTTTTTGGAAATACGCCGCATGTTACGCTCACGTTTTATTATCTATTCTTATTTTTCACTTTATGAATGTTCACACATTGTTTGTGGATGTTGAGAGGAGGGAATGAGAAGAGATTTATTGAATGGAAAAATAAACTTATATAAGTTATTACTCAGTATGTATACTTAAAGTTTTCTTCTTATTATGCTTCGTAGCAAAGATAGTGTTTTCTGTAACACAAAATCTGTTTGTTGTCATGTGAAACTAATCCTAAAACTTGAAGTTGGCTTATTTTGCCATACTACATTTTTAAATCCTGATTATGATCTTGAGTCTTGAGTTTATGGCATAAGTAAAAAGAAGTTCAACAGTGTACATACTTATAAACTATAATGTAGCCTATGTCTATAAATGTAAAGATAGATTTCATACCTGGCCTATTTGGAATAAACATTTTTGTAGTTCGGAAGGAGTGAACTACGTCGATTAAACAATAAGTATGCGTATTGCGCACGTAATCCTATTCGTAAACAAAATGAAAACGTACCCGACTTATTCTCTTCTTTTTTATACAATGGAATTGGAAATTTGACGATGTCTGACAACTGTCCATAACTTTTACATAAACAAATTTATACGAGACGAATAATTTAGTGCGATGACCTGGGACATCGCCATAACCCGTAGCCGCGTACGATACGTATTTCCTATGACATACTCGTATCATGCAAATGGAAAAGCGCGACGAATGGCTCATAAACTTTGCTATTTGTTCTGTTTACGATAACCGCGGTTTTATGACATTTTATTACGTGTTGGAGGAATTTCGCATATGTTGCATGTTAGCATGGATGTCGCGTTGTCGTCACATAGTGTATCGTGTGGCACGACAAGCCCTGCACAAACTGCGTTTGCGGTTATGGTAACAGGTGGCAACCAAAATGAATACTTTTTGTTAAATTACATTTCCTCAATTTTAGATATTGTACTTAAATAGCTTCTATGAACTTTATAGCGGACACTTATAAGCATTGACCTCAAACTACTATTACCCGAATAGTACATATTTCTAAATACTGAAGACCTATGTAGTTATTTTGTTTTATGTTACAATTATTAGTTTTCATACTCTAGATATGACGTTATTTATTGAGATTTTATTTTAGACATTCTTTATTAATCATCATCATCATCATCATCATCATCAGCCTATCGTAGTCCACTGCTGGACATAGGCCTCTCCCATTGCACGCCACTTCGATCTATTTTCGGTTTCTCGCATCCAGCTCCTGCCAGACCTCATTCCTCCTCACACCTCATTCCTGATGCGATCCCTTAAAGAAACACCGAGCATAGCCCTTTCCATAGCACGCTGAGCAACTTTGAGCTTGTGGACCAGCCGTATCGTAAGTGTCCACGTTTCGGCTCCGTATGTCATGACGGGTAGGACACACTCATTGAAGAATTTCGTCTTAAGGCACTGTATGATTGACGATGAGAAGACTCGGCGTAGCTTCCCAAAGGCTGCCCAACCCAGCCGAATTCTTCTGTTCCCCTCGTCCATATTTTTGAACAACTTCCAGAACGGCCCCGTGTACCGCAATCGGTTCCGGTAGTACATGTTTATTGAACATGATCTTGGTTTTATCAAAGTTCATCCGTAGGCCGATGCGTACAGAAGAGTCAGCTAGGTCATTCAGCATCTGCTGTAGGTCCTGCAACGTCTCTGCCATGATGACGATATCGTCTGCAAATCGCAAATGAGAAATGTATTGCAGCGTCTTGAACATGTCCTCCATTGCATTTGTGAACAGTATCGGGGAGATAAACGTTACGGTACTACCGTACCGTAACGTTTATCTCCCCGATACGGTAACTTTATTAATCTGTTAAATTAATTCTAAGATGTTTAAGCCGAATAAAGCTTTTTGTCGCTAGTATATAAGACGGTACAAGATGAATGTCGTATTACTCAAAAATAAAATAGCTATTCAGATCTTTTAAGTAGAGAGACATTTAAAAATAATCCAAGCCGCTTACACATGACGTATACTGGGTTTACTGAAATTAAACAAACTAAATACCTTCAATTAATTAATATCCTGCTTTGTCTGCTATCGATTAGTTTAATTTGTTTCTGTATTTCAATTTTACTCATTTTACGTATATTAAAAATAATCAGTTTAAACTATTATGTTGTAAGGTCACAAGTGACTTGTAATAAAAGCGGACGACTGTCGCTCTATAATGCGACGCACTGACACTAATTCTTTCCTGATATAAATTGTACTAAAGATACGATTATAGGATGTGTTATTAAATAGCTAAAATACTTTAGTATTTGAACAGTGACAATTGAGTAGAAAATATAGTAATAATACAAGAGTCACGACATGTTAGCGCGAATTAGTCATTCTGGCAGCGAGTCAAAGCGAGTCAAATTAAATTATTGCTTCATCGTAACTATTGTTTTAAGATGCTCATCAAAATCCCCTGTGTTCTTAATTTCAATTGTCACATATTCTATTTTGAAGTAATGCCATTAAAAATTTGCATTTTAAACAATTTGTTGAGATTAAGATAGCGTTGAAAAATATTATGTTGTTAACATTCCGTCTGAGATGAAGTTGATTTTTGGCACTGAAAAAAATGTTGTGTGGCAATTTTATAGTCGTCAAGATAAGAATCATATTATGAGGACGCATAATTGATTAGTAGGACAGCTGTTGTGGGGTTTCTTCGTATGTGACCACTTAACATTGTTCTAGAATGATAATGGGTACCTGCGCTGTTATAATCTCTTTAGTGAAAAAAAAATAGTTATGAGAGATTGGAAGGGGTAAATCATGCATGAACAATACTCCGAATACGCTTTCGGCGAAAAACTTTTGCCATACACTTCTTCCGATACATAAATTCGAACCTAGATTACTACTTACACGATAATATACAATTTCCTTGAAGCTTTTTATGGACCAAACTATATAGGATTACGATGATGAAAAAACATGCTTATTCGATGTGTCTCCATCCGAAATCAATGTGAAATCAATGATCACCATCCGAAATTATTTAATATTAGTATAATTTTCTTTAACCAGATATTTACTTTACTAAATTATGATGATGAATAGACTTATGGCCTACTTACTTATATCATAAGAACTCTGTTAAAACGAAGAACAACATGCACGATCTATGTTGCAACTTTAATAGGTTTATGTTGTGACTAGATGTGAATACAGATTTATGACATGACGAGTAAAGTAACTCATGAAGGAAGGACTTGTTTGTATTACGAGCAGTTCAGCTAATAAACACGTCTTAATTTCTCGTTGAATAGTGGGCTATTAAAATAAAGTTTTAAAATATGGAACGCCAGATTTTATTTACGTCTTACAATTTATGGCGTATGGATGCGTGACGTGGTCGCTTGCATCGGAGGCGGTGGAAGCGCTGCAGCCAGAGCAGGGCGATGATACGCGCGCTACTCGAACACGCGTATGACAGAGTGCTGACTGTTATATTTTCCAGACGATTTATTACATTATAAGAGTAGCGATACGTGCCGTTAATACGCTTTCAGATACATAAATAGTAATGATTTTATTTTGATGTTTGACAAGACAAGCGACGACGTGTATAATTGTCGAGACCTGTCTCTTAATTTTTCTGACCTATTCTTAGTCAAAACTTTGTTCGGACTTTACTTCATGATGAATCGCTTTAGGAACGCACAATAATATAAAAGAGCGCGCTTTAGTCAAGAGGTATTCTGTGAAACTGTTTTATGTGGTTTTTACCCACAAATCAGAAGGTTCATTGCGCATTATTTTCTCAACACAATTGGCGTCACCTCATTGTTGTGAGTTTTTCCGACGAAGCTATATCAGGGATTTAATTGAAATAATATCGCGTTAGTGGCCGCATAAAGACATTACACCGCGTCGAGAACAAAAGCTAAATTTCGTGTTGAAACTGCAAAATATTGTAATGTGAGGAATAAAGACATCATTATTTACTTGAGTCATTCAGCTGAAAGGGAGTTGACAGTTTCATCGAATAACATATATTTAGGTACTAAAATAATATCTCACCTGGGATTAAACTTCATTTCAACTTTTAACTTTGTTTTTAAACGATTTTAAAATGACATTTATGAGTCAGTGATAGAGGGATGTTATTAAAGTTAATTTCAAAAACCTCTTCGAACTTCGACGAGCGGATTGTAAGTAATGTTTGTTATATTAAATTTAATAATTACTACACCACAATGGTAGAGTGCAGGCAATCGTATACGTTTAAAAAAACAATGAACACAAATATTCCAATTTTACTGAAGATTCCACTTATGCAGTTCTCTATTTGAGGCAGAAAGCGACAAGCAAGAAAAACATTTTTTTTTGTCACTGATAGGTACAAGACGCCACAACTGCAATAGTTAAATGTGCAGTTACAATCAATCAAGTGTGTGGTTGAAACCGTTTTCTAGTAATTTAAAATGTGAAAAATTATATTTTTTTCTTTAAACCGCACTCCCAATGCAGTTTCGTATGCTTAATATTTATACTAGCAAATGATAATTTTTAAGCTTCTGAATATAAACGACATAAACTACAAAATAAAAGTAATTTGTGTTTCAATATACCACCATTTTATTCCTTCTTTAATAAAACAATCCTCAATATATCAAAGTTGGTCTTTGATTAGCAGGAAAGCAAGTTGTCTAACACAAGGACAGAATGGCTGATGGATAAGAAATCATAGCAGCGCTCGTAAACGGTGTGAGGGCGGGTGAGCATATTTCATATCGCGTAATGGTGAATTTACAGGCTGTCTGTGAATTTATGACTCCCAGCGGCGGCGCTCGCCACCGCCGCATCAGAACATGCCACACCAGAATCACGTGGTAAATGAAAACTGTGAAAGTGTGTGTGTGTGAACATATAAAAAATTAATAAGTATTTTTTATTTTGCTGTCTGCTTTTAAAACTAAACAAAACTTTATTATTTTGATTTTAACAGTGTAAAAAGTGAGAGGAAATATATTTGTTAAGTTAAATAAAGGGATTGTTATGGAAATAAAAAAAAAACAAATATTTATCCTGCAACTGGTCTTATCTCTCCTGAAAATGAGTTATGAAGTACTCTAAAGTGCGGTAGATGCTCCCCAGTTGTTCCTTTCAGTAGAAGGTGATGGTAAGTATTTTTGTGTCAAATATTTTTTAGTTGTACCAAAACGCAACCAATTTCCCCGAGCTGCGTCCAAGTCAATCGCGCGGCTACCATTATTATTTATACCCTCCAGAAAGTACATTTATAACAATATTACGCCGGACCGCACCCGCCCTCGAAAAATGATTTTCCCATTTTCTGAAGATTGCAGGTGTATTATATTTCATGATCGTTATTTATGGTGAGACTTTTATTACGAATGCGTGCAATGTCTCTATCCGTTTTTTATTGCCGCCGAATTATTTGATGGAATTCTTGTTTTGTGACAAATACAGATAGGACTATTTATTGGCTATCTTTTGTGATATGTGTATCGGATAAAAACTCGGTTATTGCTTTTCGTCTTTGCGTTTTATTCTTGACAACGTTTTTTATTCTTGTAGCTCTCCCTGTTATAAAATCTGTTTGATGTGAAACGTGAATGTTTTTGCTGTTTGTTTAGAGTCATTTCGTTTGCAAGGTGTCGAGACGACACCCTTTTGCGATTCATAATTTTGTGCAAAGGCAGTCTCCCAGGAGATGGATATATCCGTCAGACGTGGCACCCTCAATGATCGCAGCTGAAGTCCGAGGCGTTACGAGCCTCGCGGGACTTACCGGCCGCCGATCAACTCTGTCCATAACCAATAATCGTAAATAAACGCAGCCCGAACCGCGTCTTCCTATTCTACGATGCAACTCGTACACATTATAAAAGAAAATCGTACAATCTAAGACTTGTAAAACTTTGAATTCAGTGGGGATCGTCGTTCTACAATAGATCTGTTGACGTGTTTTCGTTATCATACATAATACATACCAAGAGAAAACTGCATAGATTTTTTGACATATTGTAGGAGAAATTACAGATATGGTCTGATAATAAAATATCTCGCAGCGATTGGTCGAGTAGGACTATCGTTTATTTTTACCTGAAGCGCGCGATCCCGCGCATCTCTCCCTATTAAATTTTGTTTTGCATTTATTTTAAAGGTGCGACGCTCGAGAAGACGTGGTATGTGAAAAATTACACCTCAGCCCAATATTTATGGGTGATATTCGGCAGCGGTTCCTTTGTGAGATGAGGGTGTATAAATAACACCTCTTATCGCGTGGGAGCCTACCCTTAAATGGGATTTATTTTAATTATATTTACCGGTATTGCTCATTGAAAATATTTGTGTACTCTGAAATGTTAATTTATTCTCTGTAATAAACAGCTTGCATGAATCTGAAGTCAATGTTTAGACTGTAGAATAGGTAGATGACTGTGAGAGCTAAAATGAAATATTATGTAAAAAATGGAAGCAAAAACTAAAAAATTGACAACCTAAAAATAAAACATTTTGACTTATTTTTAATTGTACATGGTTATTCTAGTAACAAACTGTATAAGTTATGGAAAGCGGGAGTACCAGTGGATATTTTTAACTGAACGTAATCGCCGAGTATGACCATAAATTAGTTCTATATTTGGTAGTGCGTTGTTTTGCATACAGACAGGCCGTCTGCACATGCGTGCGACATCAATCTCAATTCCGAAATATTTTTCCGTCTGCGGTGCAATGAGCCGCGCCTTCAAGCATTGGTCTGGCCCGCTGAATTACACATTTTACTAAAGTTACCGCAAATTTAGTAGAAGATTTATTAATACTATTAACACATTTTACCCAACTGCGTAAGACGGAGGGTTATGTTTTTCAAGTGTATGTATGTCTGTATGATATGTAATGCAGTCGGGTTTTATGTTTTTGTAGCTATAATACTTGTTAATTATTCTTTGAGCTACAATGTAACTAAGATGAGATCACGACCCTTTAGATGAAGATTTACTGAAATAAATAATACTTTCTTGAGGCTTGAGAGTTCACATAGTCTTTTGACAGTTGCGGTGCCGATTTGAGAGTGCATTTTAGGTAAAAAAATATGTTTCTTTTTTCTGTTACTAATACGAAAATTGTTTTTTTTTTTTTCTACCTTGTTAATACTATTATCAAGAATAGAACAGTTTATAGATTGTGCTCATGCGATAATTACCCACTTACCTCGAAATAGAAGGGGAGAAGACATCATATGAGTAGTTTTCACGTAACATCTTCGTGACGGATGGACGAGGCTTACACACCGGAATAATGTCTCGATTACTCTCATATGTATGACTCAAGGTAAAAGCTACCAGCGGGACACTGGTTTTTCCATAAATACAACAAGGAATACACCTATTTCAAAAATAATATAACTAGGAAATTTGTGCCAAACCTTTCCGGCAAATAATTGAACTTAACTACAAAGAAATTAGCAAGAGACATGCATCTTTTTTGTAAATCAAAGCTCTGAAATCATGTTCACTTGTCACTTGCTCCATTTTTTTATCAGCTGACTGGAAGAGCGACCTCGGTGAGGGGAAAATGATTGACGGCGTCGAGAAATTTCATTTTGCGGCTTGTTGAGGGCCTCTGAGCTGACAAGATTCGACTCTTCGACGTCAAACTTGAAAGCCTCTCCAAGTACCTTTGTGTTGTTGCTCTCAAGTTACACTTCATTTCACTCATTTTGCGCTGTTAACTACGAATCATTGGTCATTTAAGTAGTCATTTGAGTAACATGAATATTTTTTGGAGTTCCACTTGAATATATTGATTTACAAAGAGTATACTGTTGTGGTATTCAACATTGCATTATTGCTATCTCGTTTCATATAACTTAGGTACGTACGCTGTTTTGCAAATGTTAAAGTATGAGACGGCAATCTTTCAAATCCAACTCTTTAGGATCAACATGTAAACAAATCCCAATACGACCTTTTTGTGCTTATTCAAATGTCATATAATTTTGCATACAATATTTTCTTAGGGCAGAATGAGAACAGGCCGGTGACAGGGGAATTTAATAATGACAAAATAATACAAGGTAAGTTTAAGGGCAGCCCTTTCTGCTGTCCGTCATACGGCGCGCTATTCATGCACATAATATTTCTGAGATGTTTGCCGACCGCCTAACGACTGACTAATTTATTTACGCAAAAGTATTTTGAAATTTATCTTTAAAGATAAGCGAGCCGCGAGCTAAGCTTAGTTCTGCATAATGGGAAGCTGTGGTGGCTTTAACTGCACATATACATAACAGACAATCAAGTACATAATTAAACCGAGGACGTTTATTATTTTCGTGAATACTTCCCATTGCTGCATATTCATGACCATTTAAATAATAATCGAATTGATTCAATACAATAGAAAGAGTTTCTTTGAGTTAATCGCGGACATGATGACAAATGCATATCGTTTCATCTTTGGGCTGGAGATTAATGTGCGATAGAGTCGGATCGCGCTAGACAAAACCTGCCGCCTGCATGTACGCAACCAACAAGTCACTAATTCGACCCGCGACTCACAACGTAAGCGTTCATACATCCACACCGGCTTGTAAGCTATGCCGCTTATTATTTATCTGTCAACAATACACATAATAACAAACGCAGTTAGATATAAACGAGATGTAATATTAGACCCTTTGATTACTACTTTAAGTCTGAATTTGTTGTGTATTATTGGCAATTACGACGTTATTTAACTGGACAGTTCAACAAACTGAGACAATAATGATGTGATCTACATGTAAGAACTATAGTTTGATCTAAAATTAAGTGAGATGAAAGGGAATTTATGTTTGATACAAAAAATATTACTAAAGCATAGGGCGTATTGTCTGAGTGCGGTGCTTTGTACGAGACCAAACTATGTTAACACACAAGTATTCCGCTCGATTAACGTCATAAATGAGAGAAATGTCGGATCAAAAGAATAGCAGGTGTGCCCTATTATTATAATTTGTCATTTGTTCTCATCTGATTTTACTTTTTGTTTGGTTCTACGAGTATGTGGGGCATGTCAATTAACATTGAGATTATTTGTTAATCTTTTTCGTTGAAGGAGGTTAATGTTATTGTGGGCTACATATGTATATACCAAATTAAGTTATGCAGTTACAAAAACGAATCCCCCAGACGTTTCAGTCCAATATAACGACTATAGCAAAAAATATACTTGCAATACTCGTATACTAACATCCACATTCTCATTCTCATAATCATTCTATAAATAGTGAAACCTTCTGTCCAATAGTGAAAGCTTTTGTGGGAAACTCATAATATTTTTATTGCTAAGACATTCATATAAGTAAATTAATTCTATAAAATAGCGCCGTTTGGTTGTTGTTAGGTCCGTTTCAATTATTTTATTATTGTATCCTAAAACGAAACAAACTTTTAAGTCCGTTAACTGAATGACAATGACCAAAATATAATCCAAATCTAAACGGCAGTGTATAGCTTACGGAATATAAATGTGAGGCTTGGTCCTGATGCCTTGTGAACCGAGGACGTGATGCGTCGTTATTAACACAAGCCTGCATTTAATAAACACATAAATATCATACTTTCACATACATACTTACATATGTACCTAACGCTTACTCGACGCCGCTGAGCCGCCTCATATCGTAAGTTTACTCCGTTAAACGACTCCTCATCGTGATCACGTATTCGCATACAAAAATATATTGCCAGACCATAATTTCTTAACAACTGTTACATTTTTATGTTCATGGCGTAAAAATTCACGACGGCTGTAGATGTAGTTATACCGTATTAGTGACCCTTTATTGTTTAAAATTATACATTTTTATTTGTATGGCGATGTTTTATTGAAATTGAAATAATTAATCGACAATTACGATGCTGGACGTTGTGAAGCGAGGTATACCGCTGCGCGCGTGGCTTGCCGCTGCTGCTCCGCCCGCTTGCTTGTAAATCGTTCTCTTCACTCCCACTGTGTTCACTTGCTACACAAATATTGACATTTATGCACATATTGCTCCATATACGTTTTTTATGATTGTTAAATATGAAGCCAGTGTGCTACATTTGTTTTACACTTTAAGTAGATACGCACCGTAAATAGCTATAAAAATTAGCATAATTAAATCATTCTCCTTGTAGATACAAATTGTTTGAATGTTTAGTAAAACAAGTTCGTGTTTATATCTCTAAATTTATTGTTAAGTGACAAAAGATTCTCAAATAAGTATTAAATTACATTATATAGTAGGTAGTATATTTTGGGGCCTAATGGAAGACATGTGATAATTATAGCCGAATCTTGCAGATGAACTGACTTTGTAAATTTTTCTCTTACTTTAAAATCTGCAAATAATAAAAATAATTGAGCTGTAGTGTGGACACCCCTATTTGTCACTAGTACTCACCTTTCCGGAGTTAACTACTCGATGTGGTCTCTTGGAATCGAACCGACTAAAACCACATGGTGTTCCGTCAGAAATGGGTCTATTGCAAGGGAGCAAAGGGTATTCCAACCCCTAGCAGGAAACCTCTGGAAGTGTTGTATACTTATTGATGGTAGCTACATAGCTACACTATGTTAGTCGGCGAGGGACCGGTTTTCCAGTCCAGTCCACCAGTTTAACCCTTATTTTCAGTTAAATGGGGTTAAAAAGGAATTAAAACTTGGTCAAAACATTAAACATTTTTTTTTTTGTGTCTGATATGTATGGTAAGAAACTACAATCATAAGTCATATAAATAGTCATACATGATTTTCCTGGAAGCTCAGACAGTTTCCCACGTAGTGGGCGGTGTGCTCCGACTGTCGGCAGCCGCACATCGATCTGATAACATTCCCTTTAGACAACATCCACTCTCGTTATCTGACGACATGAAATCAATTCAGCTCGCAGAATTATCGCAGCATTGCCTTAGCCTAATTGGACATTTCCTTCTACCAATCTATAATTTACTTGTTTAGTTAGCTGGTGATATTTCACTGAACCAGAAAATTTTATAAATACATATAACCATTAAAAATGTTTATTGAAACCATTGCCGCGTTTTTAAAATAACGCGACAGTATAACAACAGAAATATAAAAGTCTTTGTATCACAATTAATCACCACTTAGTGCAAATGGCAAATAAAATTTTAGAGCACAGAATTATAAACTGTAAAATGAAAACAATAAGGTATTGTTTAGACAAGACATGCATATGTCATATGCAGTAGCAGGAAATACCGCAGTGGCGTCGTGTCAACAAAAAAATCTAAAAGCTCGCATTGTGCTGTTAACTGCGATTTAACTCATTTCATATTTAAGGTGACGTGTGTTGTCTGCTTCCACTTAATTCTGTCATATAATTTATAGATCAGATTACCATTCGAAGTTAGAACATGCGTTAAACTGGTAGGATTAATTGTCACAATTTTTTTTGAAACCAAATCCTTAAATACAATCTCATGATTTACGTACAATTTTTACCTCAAGAGAGAACAAATTAAAGTTTATTTCAGAAAGAACCACTATATAGCTGGTTGTTAGTCTACAGGAGCGATTTCATTGTCGTGAAAGACGCATTTGGGTTTTCTTTTTCAGTACCCTAAGGCTCAAGTTGTCATTACAATTTGACACTCCCATGACAAAACCTTGTCAATCTTTCGATTCAAATCCGATATTCTTTCTCTCATGCTGTTGTTTATTCTTTCTTATTTTTCTCCATTTAATGGTAGTATAGGTTATATACGCTCACGCCTCCATTACTAAAAGAGTAAGCAAAGGTGTTTTAAAAATTCGCATTTGTATGTACTTTTATTTACATAAAATTTGTTATATTGTCTATCGCGGTGGAGAAAAGGCGTGAGATTATGTATGTATTTATGTACATAAATTCATTCATACGTAAGTCCGTGATATCAATATATAAGACCTAGAGGACGTTTTAGTTCAAAAACCTTGTAATAAGAGTATCGGATGTATATTTTTATTTTATACCCATAACAATAACTACATATGAATTTAGAAACAGCGTAACAAACAAATGTCTCGACGACATTTACAAACTGAACATATAATATTACAATGCTAGCGTCTATCGCATTACGAATAAATAGGGGTCGACCTCCGTTAATATTTATAATCGAACTTACTCGTCATTTGTGTAAATATGAATTTCCACCAGTTTTTCCTAATGCCAGGGGACGTAAATGTTTCCTAATAGGTTTTATTATCATAGGTTTACAGTGGGAGCGCCATTCTTAGGCACGAATGGGCTGCTTGTCAAAATGTGGGTGTTTTATGTATAAAATTTGTTAATTCCTTTTATGTTTTTGTATGTGGCGTACCTGTGCCTTCCCTTAAGGGATACAGGTGTGACCGTATATATGTATATATGTATGAGTGAGGGTACCGAAGGCAAACTCCCCACTCCTCTTCCCCTCTCCACCTCCAGTTACGACTCTTGAGTTGCAAGTGTCTTTGGGTATCGTCGCTGTTGTCACTTACCATCACAGGTGACCCGTCTGTTCGTCTGTATATCCTATTAACCTATATCATACAAAAATATTTAAAACAAATTAAAATTGATGTACTCATTTTTTTTTTGTGTTTGTTTGATTACATTTTTTTTTAAATAAAATAACACCAATTTTTTTATGTTTTCATTGTTGTTTTTTTTTTTTTACTGGATAGGGCTAACGGACACATGGGTCACCCGATGGTAAGTGACTATCGGCACCCATGGACACCCGCATACAATCATACATCATCATACATCGCAAGTTTACTTTGGTCCCCTAATTTGAAATTATTACACTTATCCAGTGACCAATACATTATTCATAACTTAAGAAATATAATTGATGCTAGGTTAGTGTCTTCGCGATAACTGAAATATAGGTCATATACGAAGCATGACTTTTAAGTTTTGTCGTTTGAAGAAAAAAAACACAACTAGAACCTTATAGTACTTTTTATTGTTTTACAAAGTATTCAAAACGTAGCTTTATACACTTTTCCATTCGCTCAAACCAATTATTATAACATTTAGTCCACTCCAAAGTGGGGTGTTCAAAATGGCTGACTTGAAAGCCTCGACTGCTTCTTACCGGACTGGAACCTTTGACCACGAAGACTTTTCTTAATTTTAAGAAATGTAAACACATCCTTAGGGCTTAGGTCAGGACTGTATGGACAATGGTCAAGAATTTCTACGTTTTCCTGCTTCAAATACTCAATCGTTAGATGAGCGCTGTGTGAGCTTGCGTTGTCGTGGTGCGGGATGATGCGTCGCTTTGAGTTAGATTTTCAAAGTTCGGCGATGACTTGTGGTAAACCTACTGTGGTATACCACTCTGCTTTAACCGTTCTACGATCTTCAATTGCAATAGTCGCAACATGGCTGGTTTTTCCAACGAACGTGGCCACCATCTTCTTTGAAGTGCTTCGAGAACGACAACTTTAGTCGGCTTTGGCTCGTCTTGAAAGACCCAGATTGTAGATTGTTGTTTGGAATCAGGATCGTAGGCATAGATCCGAGATTCATCACCACTGATGATGTCGTAGACGTGATTTGACTCTTCTCGGTTCAACCTTTGCAGAGTTTTCTTACACCATCTGACGCGGGTCGCCTTGTGATCGTCGGAAAGCAATTGCGGTATCCAACGGCAAACTAGCTTTCTCATACCAAGCGCTTCATGCAAGATCTATCTCTCGATACGTCACATGACGATCTTCGAGAATTAGTTGTCTTACAGCAATAATGTTATCTTCAGTGAAGGCGGATTTTGGGCGTCCTTCGCGAGATTTCTCACTAACCCTAGTATGTCCATGCTGGAATTTTAAATACCAGCGTTCGACAGTTCGCAGACATGGGGCTTCATCACTGAATACAGATGTTAGCTTTTCAAAACACTGAAGCCGTGTCAGGCCTCTTCTAAATTTGTAGAAAATTATTGCACGAACATTTTCCTTAGATAGATTCATTTTCGTACGTAACCTGACAGATTCCAATCGACGCCGTGACTAAACAAATAGCATTAATCCTAATACTTTCAACTGTTTTGAGATTCAAAATTTAAATATATTCGAATATAGAATAGTTCCAAATTCAAAATTGCCGGGAAATATGGAAACGACAGAAATTAAAAGGCATGCCTCGTATGTATAAACCCAAACTTATTTGGGGTTGGTGCAATTTGTACAGTGTAATTTAGGCTAGTTTTTTTTTGACCGATTGCCTGTTGTTTTTAGACTGAAATGTAGTTGTTTTAAGACAGGAAAGAAGGAAGAAAAAGGTAGAAGGAAAATGGGTTGGGAGAAGAACTTTGGGTTAGGGATACAGCACTTCTCGTATAAGGAAATTGGATGACTGCGACACCAGTGGATCGCAAAGGCCAGGAACGCGTACCTGTGACTTTGACCCAAAAAAAAAACAATTTATTAATCCTTTTTTTTTTCTTTTCGAGTGGAAACCCCCACGGGTCATCACCTCACCGAAACTAACGGAAAAGGAACACCGGATTAATCTACCGGAATAATTTAATACACCGGAATTAATCCTAGTGCGGTGTCTTTTAAAAAAAATAATCTTTAAAAAAATTCTCAATTTAATTAACCCAAATAATTAATCAATATAAAATAAATCTGTTTGTACCCGTTTTAATACTTCTAATGTTAAGAGAAAGAGAAAAAGAGAAATACGTTTTAATATTTCTAATGTTCAAAGAAAGAGAAATAAACTTTATAAAGTTAGTTTATTTAATATCGTGTGAATTGTTTTGTAACTAAGAGAAAGCAAAGCGCGGATCATAAGCTAGACAGGGTTCGATAGCGACACTAGGCAAGATAAGATATCCAGCAACTACCAGTCCAAATAATAAAAAAAAAAAAATTAGCAATGCAGCTGACAATTGTGTGAACAATTTTTTCACTATGCACATAATCTGCTCTATTTTATATCTAGGTCGACTTTAAATTAATTGGTTAGTGATGTAAATATTTTAATACAGCCAGTTACATTATAGGAAGATAAAACTCATATTGAGGGCCAATATAAATTGAGTTAATTTGAAGAAAGTGAGACACATATTACTTGACTAGGTCGGAGATGGAATACAAATATAAAATTAAGATGCATTAAAGTGTAGTTTTTAAAGTATATTTATATGTAAATTAAAAACAAACTATATGCAAATAAGAGTGTATATTTCTCGTGAAATTAGAATAGAAATTAAATTACCCTTATTATTTCTACTTCTATTGAAAAATTGAAATGGATGGAACTGGAACAAGTGATAATCTTATCATTGTTAGGTGTTGAGTCAGTTGAGTATAATATAAATAGAATTTAAAATACAAGGTCGTTTCTCTTCAGGAATAAGTGCAAAATTTAAGTTTATTCTGTAGTTCGATTCCTATTTAATTTAGCAGAAGCCCCACGGATATTGGTTATTGATCATGCACGCAGTGGACACCGATAAGCTCCTCTCTTATTAGGGTAAAACGTTTAATACTTTTTAAATTATATATCGTAATCTAATAAAGTTAATATAAATGAATTACTAACATAAAAAAAAACACGTTCATGTAGTTTGGTACTAGGGACACCATTGTTACAATCACAGTTTTAAGGCATCGCTAGCTCATTAGCATCACTCGGGCTGTGCAGAAGTACTGAATACAATGTGTCAACTAATAGATTTATAAGAAAAATAAACTAAGGTACATGAGATTGACCTCTGATCACGGAACTGGAATGTATCAATTCATAGTTCACTGGGTCAGTTTCTTTTTGCCTTTTGATACGTTTCAAATAGAACTGTTTCATATAAACTTTTACTAACCCAATAATAACTTTAATAGTTACAAATATTATTATTTTTATATAAAAGTATATATTATTATTTTTACATAATATTCATGAACAAGCATGACTGTAAAGAAAGCATACATTTTTTTCATGGGAATCAAAGAATGTTGCATTAAAAAACTACAAGACTCGTATGTCTCTAATGATGACAAATTAATGTTTGAAACGTGGCTATTCGAGGTGTCTCTATAAATTAATCTTAGGGCTGTCACATTACGGTGAAACGGTAATTAAATTGTCGAGGGAAATTACCACACAATGTGTCGAGTATATCATGAGATGACACTCGAGTGACATATCTACTGCGAAATGAGATCTAAACATTGATCATACGCTAAAACTCCTTAATAGATACAGGATGCTACTATTTGTATTTAAAATTTTGTAAATTTCTTACATTTAATTCAAATTACAATTTTATATTAATTATAAAGATTATATTTATTGCTTCATGACTCATGATCTTATAAAAAAAAAGTATGGACACTACTACGGCAAGTTGTTTTTAAAATTGGCGTAACTAATCAAGATTCTAAAATGGTATAATACTCTAAAATAACTAGCCACAAAACAAAAAAATATGTCTACCATTTGTAAACAAGACCAAAATTTCTTAATTGTTCTTGTTCGTTTGTCGTTGTTTTTTGTGTAAAAACTGCGGGCAATTTGGTGTTTTTAAGAGTTGTGGTGAATAGTAGCACTATTTAGGTATAAGATAAAAAAAAATCTTAAGCATATTTGAGAAATTGTCATCGTGGTCGTTCAAAATATCATGAAGGGTGTAAATTTTCAAAGAAATTCTAAATTTTTCTTGTAACTAAAAAAAAAAACTAGGTATATTTTTTTATTTATTTTTCCTTATGTACTCATGAGCAGGTACCTTTTGGCGCCCGCTTATCGTTGAATTTTGGGACACATTGTATATATATATATATATATATATATATATATATATATATATATATATATATATATATATATACATGAATATATGTACTTATTATGATATATATCATAAATCACCGTGAGTGATAAGACCGCCAATTGTTATACCGTAATGCATGCAATCATGTTTATATTTTAATTCCATTACTTGTATGGTGTAAAGAGATAAATAAAAATAAAAAAAATACTATATTTAATATTTCTTGAAGATATTAAGTTTAGAAACACGTTATCGTCATATTATATACTCGTGGTAGGGGTGTTAAACATGACGTGGAAGGCTAAGCTTAGCAGTAAAATCCTAGATTGGGTTAAATATGACATGAAGAAGAAAATCGGAATAAAATCATTCTACCTCTACAGCAACTAATAATAAGGTCTGGTGAGCATCATAATTAAAGATGGTTGTCAAGAGTCCGAAACGAACGAACATGCTAATTGCATTTAATGAAGCAATCCATCACTATTCGCACAATCGTCTATGTTTTGCTCTTAATTCTCAAATATCCGCCTATTGATAAAAGCTTGCATGATAAGTATCGTACAAGTTAGCATACAATACATGATAGATCAGCCTGTATGGGCTTCGGACGTCGCGCCGCGCGCCTTGCCTCGCAGTGCTACGCGTATGACACTGGTTATGAAGCCGCTCTGGAATGCGTTTAATGAGTCCTGCGATAACTTATACACTTTGTACAGAACATGTTCGTTACGCTTTTTGGAATTTTATTCAGCCACCCTCGTTTTGCTATGAAAAGAAAGCGTTAAATTAATTAACTCCAGAATGCTTCCATAATGATCTACCGCCGCGCAAAGATTTATATGAACCGCTAACCGTACAGCAGTGTAATTAATTGTTAAAGTGCGTTTTGTTTTGTTCATTATAAATATACACTATTACCTGTAAGTTATTTGAGTACATAAGCAAATCAGTGCCCTTTATTCTTGTACTTGTTTTACTTTTGGATAAGTTTAGGTGACCTTAAAAAAAAAAAACTTACAAAAATTGAGCACTAAGGAATAATTTACATGAAAAAAACTAATACTAATTTATAAATTCTTATTTGTGAAATTTGCAGCGAAAAAACCTTTATTCTTCCCATTGAAAATAAAATCCTAAACTTCTTCAAAATGCTAACACTTGTTTCTTAATGACTACAGTAAGTTTTTCTCTCCGGGCAAGAGGGACCTAACATTTGTTGGACTCGTTATTGGTGTAACAACGGTATGAGTATTTGTTACAGTTTTTTTTTCTATATCTGTAACATAATACTAGATTGATCGTTTTAAATAGTGGCCTATATGTCTGAAGCGATGGACGGAGATGTTAGTATTGACACGTCAATATTTTGACCACTATAATTTTAATTCCACTCACGTTATACGGGGTAAGATTATTGGCGATTGGGAATTAAAGATAGGAAAATTAGTACAAGTAGTATATACAAAGATTATAAAGATAGATTTGGAAATGTAAGCACTAGGTCGCAAAACTGTAACTGGATCTAGCTCTAGCCGAGAAGCTCTTACTTGACTCGTATTCATCATAACCGCATCGCAATCAATATAATCTTATCACTAGGATAAAAAATGGTAGGTACACAAACTAAACAATCAAACAATTAGTTAGTCCACTGTTCGACATTGGTTTCCCCTATTGTGCGCCGCGCAGTAATGCATCCAGAACTATAACTAACAACACTTAAGTCTCCGGCACCTGGCTACATAATTAATTCAGTAATTCGTAGATACTGTTCTTCAAATCCCCTTAATAAAACGCTATCTTATATAACCAATGCAAGTAAAATATATTCATATAAATTCAATTTTACATTTAAACTAAAATTAGACTTGGCCAGCAGCTTATAGTAAAGTTATTTATAATACCTAATTTTGTGATCGGTATAGATTCATAATAAAATGATGTTCATAAATTTGTAAAATAATGGTGAATCTAATATATATGATTATATGATTTTCATCACTTCACGTGGCTTAGCTGCGTGGTCTGCGTCGTCAAATATTCATTTTTTTTTATACTATAGGGGGACAGACGAACAGACGGGTCACCTGATGGTAAGTGACAACCGCCGTCCATGGACACCCGCTTCCCAAGAGTCGCAAGTGCACTGCCCGCCTTTGAGGGTGATGAGGGATGGGGGATGCAGGGAGCGGAGAGAAGAGAGGGGGATGAGGAGAAAGGAGATGAGGGGATAAGAAAGGGGAGAGGGGGAGTTGGGCCTCCGGAAACCTCACTCATTTCGGGGAAATGCAATGCACGCGTTACTTCACAACCGGCTTTCTGTGAGGCCGTGGTATCGCACCGGTCGAGCCGGCCCATTCGTGCCTAAGCATGGCTCTACCACTGTTAAATGAATAAATAAATAAATCCAACCTTACTTTAATTTCATTGAACATAGTATTCAATTCATAAATGTTGTTTCTGCAAATAATTTTGATCTTTGATCCGTCGTGGGCCCTAAATTGTAGAATTCATTTGGTGGATAAATGTTGGGAATATACTTCACAAAAATATGCACAAAATTTACAAAAATATTAACAGCATCTGTGTTCAGAAATATGGAAAACTGAAATTAATTTTTGGATATGTAATAGAATTGAATATCAATTATACAATATATATTACTTTAAACAAAACATGATAAAAAGTTTAATGTTCCTGAGTTATTCGCTAATAATTATTTAACATTAATATAAGCATAGCTTGGCTTTATTTATGTATATGAAGGTTTTGGGAAAAATACTATAAAATACTTATTGCCAGAAAATATATATGGGTAGTGATTGGTTAATAGGATTCTTTGGAACTATTTCCTGTGAAAGAAGACAGAAGTTTAGAAACTCGGCAAACCTTTAGTTCTTAAAAAGAGGAACAATAATGCTAAATGCATTATCCTTCCTCTATTGTTATATAAATATTGCTAATATTAGAATCTATAATGAGCCCATAAAAGCAAAAATAGGGTACAAAACGTCGACAATGTTCTATTTCCCATCCGTACGGTTTGAATTGATTAATTTTAACACGTCACTCCGCACCGAACACGTGATTTTTAATCAAAGTTTTATTTAAATACCAATCAATGGATATTTTCAGCTGTTGCCGGTATAGTTTAAATTATAAATGTATGTTAACAGGCTGCTGAAATATGCATTTGAAATATTAATTATATTCATTTTGTTTGATGGATTTAAGTACTTAACAATGCTTATACTTCATTTACAAAAGAAAAACAAAGGATATTTTTGTCACGTAGGTGTGATGTTTTTATCTATATTCACCGTTAAAGCCGTTTGGAATTGTTCAACTTTGTTTTACATCATTTTTTTATTTTTATTCATAACATATAAGGTCACTGACCACTTAAAAGAAACTTCAGTTCATTCTATCTTATCAATTATATTATCATTGCTGCAATAACATTAGTAACGTATCATACAAAGCACTCATAGGATTCATAGCAAAAACGACTTCTCAATTTTTTCTACTAAATTATTGTATCAAGAAGCATATACCATTTGTTTACAAATGCAATATTAATTTAACTTTGATATTATTATTGAATTCTTCAAGAATATATACAAACATACAGTCACGACTATATCTCCAAAGGCGTAGGCGTCTCCAGAAATTATTTTAGTCCCACTTACGTAATAAGAGGTAAGCCTACTTCTTCCTGCGGGCACTGCTGGACTATCCCTCAGTCCCCTCTAACGATGTCCAGAGTCATTCCAATTCTACTTCATCAAAAACCACACGGCAGTCACTTCATATCTTAATTTTTCTATACTTTTCCAGTCTAATATTTTTTCCTTTTATTTAATAATCTAAATTGTAAGTTCTCGTACAAATGTAAATGTGTTTCATAAATGTCGTGTGCTTTTTGCATTACATTTATGAAACACACACTGCATGGATGGCCTAGCGGTTTAAGTGGTCAACTCGCTACTACGCTGTCTCGCCGAGTGTTGTGGGTTCGATCCCCGCGCGGGACAACACTTTGTGTAATCCTGCTTGAATGTTTTTAAAGACCCGGGCGACACAGGAATTAATCCTAGTGCGAGAGTTGTCTGCTTAAACAAAATAAAAATAAATATAAAATGTATCGTTGCAATGTTACCCAATTAATTGACGGACATAGGACATAAAACATTTCAAGAGATGTCAATAAAATCTTCAGATAACAGATTAGCGTATACTGATTATGAATATTCTAATTTTAAAACGAACACAACTGATCGTCTAGCCGGTTGTAGTCACATTGGTGTTCTTCAGTAGTTCATATTGTCAGGAAATCAAAAGTATTTGTTTGCTTATAATGTATTTGATCATTTACTTTAGTAGTACTGTACTCTCATTTTCGACCCACAAGTGAAAAATTATTAATAGTAATTAATTCAGTTCTCCATTGAACTGATTCCGTCCGCAACCGTAATTGTTTTTTTAGTTATAAGAAGTATATATATAAATATTTGTTATCATATTATTGTTTTAAGAATACAATGTTTTGGATTTCTTGAAATATTTATTCATGTTTTTAAAAATCCTTGTAGACATATACATACTGACCTATGTGTAACTCAAATATTAGCAATCAGTCTATAATAACTTGTTTTAATAATCAATAATCAGAAAATATTAAAAAAAAATTACAACTATTTCAAATATATGAATTATAAAATATCTAATTATGATCGCAGAGCCATGCTTTGGCACGTATGGGCTGACTCGACCTGTGTCCACGACCTTCAAAGAAAACCAGTTATGAAGCAACGCTTGCATTGCATTTCGCCAAAATTAGTGAGGTTAAGTCATAAAAAAAATGTGTAATATTAGTAACCTAAATCTAAATCAAATCACAGATTTATAACACTTTTAGCCACAAAGTGATTTATATATGTAGCTTAAAATTATTTTACTGTCTGTAAGAAAAGTATAGGAAATTGTAATGGGTTGAAAAGATAAATATATTTTGGGTGGATATTGGAAAAAATAAATTGTTGGTGCAAATCGGAATTAACTTTTCATGGGTTGAAAAAGTTACAACTACAATTTCTAAGGACTTGTAACGGTACTTATTTTAACACAGTGTAAAACATTTAAATAATAACATTTTAATTGTGAGTGAATGGGTCGGCGCGAGTAGTCTAGTAATCGATGAGAGAGTGTGTGTGTGTGTGTGTGTGTGTGTGTGTAGTGGCAAATATATCTACCATTTCTGCCTACCATGGACCGAAATAAGCGTGAGCAAATGTATTTATTATATAAATTATTATTAGTATATATTTTTATATTGGAATACTCTCAGAGGTAATTGAATTTAATAATGAGTGTATTCATAGACATTTAATTTAGATATTTATCTTCTGTAATGTGTTATTTATGACTTTGAAATTGATTGCAATAAAATATTAGCTTTCAAGTTACTTTATGGCATCTAATTAATGACGGCTGCTTCCTCGACTTCATCACACGTATAATAAACTAGCCGTTCCTGACAGTTTCATCTACGCTTATGGTAAGTGCTCTGTTATATTCCTCAATAAAAACTTTATCCAACACAAATATATCACGAAATTAGCACGTTTAAACAAACAAATAGCTCTCAGCTTTTTTATATTAACATCACATATGTATCCAAGATGTGGAGGATGCTGAATTTCTTCCTGAATAGATTTTATGGGTTTTCTTCTAAAATCATGGAGCCTTATTGAAGTCCAGTTCATAATAATTCAAATGAGTCTAATTTCATGGAGTTTTACTCATTTTGAAGAGAAATATAAAATTCGAGTAACATTGTACCTAGAAGTACAATATATATAGAACACAATATATAGTACACGACGGGCAGGCAAATGTTGAAATGGTATCTCTGCCTATTTCTTTATGTATATACATTATTATATAGTATATGTTTGCTTTCTTGTTCGTTTTCTCTGCTTTGTCGGTACATGTAAATAAATAAAGTAAGGGTAGTACAATCGTTCAACATACATTTACCATATTCTCATATGTCATATCTACTTAGCGCAACAATCTCTCTGTGATACCATTATTCAAAATTCCATAAACCAAACGATCTTTTACCTGAATACAAAAGTAATGACCAATTGGAAATCCCAAAATTCACAAGTAATGGCCAATTTTTGGAGCTCATACACATACTGCCCATTGACTTATTCTAGCCCTGACTACCACATCACATTCTTTTGGTTATTTTTTATGGTTTCTCAGAACTGTTTGAACTTCAAACGTTTTTTTTACACACTAGTTCTTGATAAATAAAAAAACAAAGATAATAGGCGGGAAATTATCTGTCCCTTGTTTTTTATCGCACTGAATGTCGTCATCCGCAGTGAAAATGGAATTAACGCGAAAACATTATATATATATATATATAGAGCGATGATTTTTTATGATTTTAAAAGTGCTCTTTCTCCGCAAGATTGTGCTGTTCGCCTTCAAAATTCTTTTGGGAGGGAAGCACCTCATCTGAGCACCGTGAGGCGATGGTATGCCGAATTTGCGCGGGGCCGGATTTCTCTACATGATGAAATTCGCGAAAAACTGAGGAAAATGTGGCTACTGTGAAAAAGCTAATTAAAGAAAACAGACGTATCACCTATGAGACGAGTCGGGGTCATTTGGGGATTGGTATGAGTCAACTTCAAAAAAGCTGAGCGGGAGCTGGCCCAAACCAGAGTTACCATGCATCAGAGAGACAGCAAGCGCTGTTTAGCAGTTGGTTACTTTTTATATATTGTATTCTAGTAATTGTATTTCAAATATTATTGAATATGTTCGTATTACTTAAAATATCGATATATTTTGTAGTGGTAGAGCCATGCTTGCTTAAGCACGACTGGGCCGGCTCGACCGGTGCGATACCACGGCCTCACAGAAAACCGGTTGTGAAGTAACGCTTGCGTTGCATTTCCCCGAAATGAGTGAGGTCTCCGGAGGCCCAAAATCCCCCACCCCCCTAATGATAGCGCTGTTAACGAAAAGGATACCCCAGGGGGGTACCAGCGCTAGCGTTGGAGAATCCCCCCCTGGACGTCCACCCTCAGTACGGATTATGTCTGAGCGTGGACGCCCAGGCTGCCCCTCGTACTCTGGGGGGGGCTCAACTGCGCTCTCAAAATCTGCTCGGGGCAAGAGAAGGCATACCATGGCACCCCCTGTCACGTTTACCGTGGATTTTTGCAACATTAGGGGCTTACATTCGAACCTCGACACTGTCCACCACCACCTTGAGACAGCAAAGCCGGCCTTGCTCTTTTTAACCGAGACGCAGATATCATCTCCAGCGGACACATCCTACCTCTGCTACCCTGGGTACGGACTGGAACACTCCTTTGTTCCTAAGGCTGGTGTATGCGTGTACGTTAGAGATGATATCACTTCTCGCCGCCTCGGCAATCTTGAAGGTAGGGACCTCTCCATCTTATGGCTACGTGTAGACTGCGACGACCATCCCCGCATCTACCTATGCCTCTACAGGTCCCATAGCGGTGATGCCGAAACGGACCGACTCATCGACCACGTCCAAATGGCTACAGACTCAGTGCTCCAGCAGGTCCCATCCGCAGAGATCGTGATTCTTGGCGACTTTAACGCCCATCACGCCGAATGGCTTGGTTCGCGCAAAACCGATCATGCGGGAAGATCTGTTCACGATTTCGCCTTGGCATATGGTTTGACGCAGCTGGTAGCAACGCCTACGCGAATCCCAGATGCAGAAAGCCACGTGCCTTCACTGTTGGATCTTCTGCTGACCTCACATCCTGACGGCTACAAAGTATCCGTTGAGGCCCCTCTTGGCTCTTCGGACCATTGCCTGATTAGGAGTATGGTGCCACTCGTTCACTCGCTGCGGCCGCGTGTTACAGGCAGTCGCCGCGTATGGCACTATAGGTCAGCAGACTGGGATGGAATGAGAACATTCTTTGCATCCTACCCATGGAGGCAGGTTTGCTTCTCGCCGGATGATCCCAATGTCGTTGCTGACTCTGTCGCGGATGTTGTGCTTCAGGGTATGGAACTTTTCATTCCATTCTCCCTGATTCCCACAGGTGGCAAGTCCCAGCCTTGGTTTGGTCGAACCTGCAAAGCGGCGTCCCACCGAAAGCAGGAATGTTACCAAGCATGGGCTAATGCAGCGACAGCACGGGATGTAAAGACCAGCACATTAAAGAAGCAATTTAACTTTGCCTCCAGGTCCCTCAAAAGAGTAATTGCTAGGGCGAAGTCGGCTCACATCGGCAGAATTGGCGAGAGACTAGTTAGTCTCCCCTCCGGAACTCGTGCATTCTGGTCTCTTGCCAAAGCTGTCCAGGGGAACTTTTGTAAGCCATCCCTTCCACCTCTGCGCATAGGAGATAATTCGTTGGCCCACGACGCTAAAGAAAAAGCCGATCTTCTGGGCAAACTCTTTGCGTCCAACTCGACCCTGGACGACGGGGGAAACGCACCGCCGACCATACCGCAGTGCGAGACCCGCATGCCGGAAGTCCGGTTTACACAAAGGGCAGTGCGTAAAGCGCTTCTTTCCCTCGACGTTCATAAGTCGAGTGGGCCCGATAGAATCTCTCCTATCGTGCTGAAGACGTGTGCTCCAGAGTTGGCACCGGTTTTAACGCGCCTTTATCGGCTTTCTTACTCTCTTGGCGTAGTCCCGAACTCATGGAAGACAGCTCTAGTGCACCCAATCCCTAAAAAAGGAGATCGCTCGGATCCGTCCAACTACAGACCCATAGCCATCACCTCCTTGTTCTCCAAGATAATGGAATCCATTGTTAACTGCCAGCTCCTCCGGTACTTAGAAGACCACCAGCTCCTCAATGATCGACAATACGGCTTCCGTCAGGGTCGTTCAGCTGGTGATCTTCTCGTATACTTGACTCACCGGTGGGCACAGGCGATCGAGACCAAGGGGGAAGCGTTGGCCGTTAGTTTGGACGTGGCGAAGGCCTTCGATCGGGTCTGGCACAAAGCGCTCCTTGCGAAGCTTCCTTCCTATGGGCTTCCCGAGAAACTGTGCAATTGGCTCACCAGTTTTCTTACAGACAGAAGCATCAAGGTCGTTGTTGACGGTGCATGCTCCGACTCGAAGTATGTTAATTCTGGTGTCCCACAAGGCTGTGTGCTATCACCCACGCTGTTTCTTCTGCATATCAACGACATGCTGCAGATTAGCAGCATCCATTGCTATGCAGACGATAGCACGAGTGATGCCCTTTACACCGGCCGCGCTAACGTTTCTCGGGTAAACGTCATCGAAAGCCGATCCAAACTTGTGTCTGAAATCGAAACTTCTTTATCAAAAATTTCAGATTGGGGTCGACTTAACCTAGTCCAATTTAACCCCACGAAGACACAGGTTTGCGCGTTCACCGCTAAAAAGATGCCATTGGTCGTATCACCTCAATTTGAGAGCACTTCCCTAACTGCATCAGCCAATATCGGAATCCTTGGCGTCGATATATCAAGCGAAGTCCAGTTTCGCGGTCACTTAGAGAGTAAGGCTATATTAGCCTCGAAGAAGCTTGGTGTGCTAAACAGATCGAGACAGTATTTTACTCCGGCCCACCGCCTGCAACTTTATAAGGCGCAGGTTCGCCCGCACATGGAATACTGTTCTCATCTCTATGCAGGTGCACCCCAGTACCAACTTCTCCCTCTTGACCGCATTCAACGGAGAGCGACTCGCATCATCGACTGCCAAGATATCTCCGATCGACTTGACACCTTGGCGTTGCGTAGAGATGTAGCTTCACTCTGCATCCTCTATCGCTTGTATCATGGGGAGTGTTCAGAGGAATTGTTCGGACTTATACCGGCTGCTGGTTTCCGCCATCGTTCTACGCGACAAAATATCCATCCCCATCACCTGGACGATTGGCACTCCACCACTGTGCGCTTCTCCAGAAGCTTTTTGCCTCGCACAACCAGCTTATGGAACAAATTGTCGCCTGCCGTATTTCCGAACCGATACGACCTTCAAACCTTCAAGAAAAGAGCGTACTCCTACCTAAAAGGCCGGCAACGCACTTGTGACCCTTGAGTTGCGGGTGTCCATGGGCGGCGGTAGTCATTTACCATCAGGTGACCCGTCTGCTCGTTTGCCCCCTATCGCATAAAAAAAAAAAAAAAAAAAAAATAGTGGTTTTTATTATTAAGTTAGTTAAGCTAGTGGTTCGTAAATGTAGACAATTAAGTGTTACATTGATACGTTATGATACAAACAAGGATATTGTCATAGTGTTGCCCGCAGCGCACGTACGTCCATCTACGTCTAGAATGCTAATGTCGTTACGTTTCGTCTGACGATATCGACGAACAAATTCATAGCCTGACAACGTAATGAGAGCTCTCGATCCTTACAACGTTAACCTAACACTCCATCGAGTGATGGAGTACCTACGGATCATTGTTATATGGATGCAACGTACGTAGGCCTGCGACCGAGTTTACATGACACGCACTAGTTTTATTACCCTCATGTTTCTAAATGACCCTCATTTCGTTTAAAACAAATTATTTATATTTTACTACATGGACAGATCGTTTCCCAATCAACTGTTGACCCAAAAAGCATTTATGTAACGCAGTCAAGCATTGACAAATTATGTAGACGTATCAATGTGAAGCGAATTATCATACAGGGGACGTACGCGCACACCGTTCGTACGTAGGTTGTACTTATTTCTAACCAAATTTATTTTTGTGCTAAGATATTTGCGTCAATAATATTCAGACACCGATACCTAACATCAATGACAATAAATAGTAAATACAATACAAGATTGAAATGTAAAATATATTTATTAAAATAATGACAACTGTTCACTAAATTAGTTGCAATTTTATTTCAAAATAATTATTAGAAAACTGTTTCGTAAATAAAATTACTAAAAGTTTGTTCATATCATATTAAGTTTGCACCACAAAAGAAGCATTCAATTTATCAACCCACGCAATGGCCAGTGATCCTCATCAATATCAATTAAATTAATAAAATGGTTATAAAATGTTCCACTGACAATAAATATCCACTATTATTGGTCGTACTGTAATTCGAATCTAATTGATTGTTTACTTCAAATAGCTCCAAAACAATGAAGTGAATCATAAAGTATGATGCACAGGGTGGTCTCTAACCTTTATATTTTCAGAACCCAAAATACTTGGAAGGTTTATGTTTGATTCGTCTTATCGTATTACAAATGTGTTATGTGCTTGTAATTCTCGTCTTAAATAGCTACTTTAAACGCGTAATATATTATGTACCAAGACAATAGAATTGTTAAAACATTTTGTGGTCAAGCATTTTTTTATTTTCTTTAATTTATTACAATGCACATCACTGCTGCTTTCAGGCGAAGACTGAAACCATTAACGAATAATATATTGAAGTTCACATGAATGTTGCCAACAAGCCTGGTGTCAGAATGTTTATCACTGTAATCATTGGCATTCATACCAAATTCTAGTCCAACAACCAGTGTCACCTTTGATTTCATCATTCAATAGTAATTATTTGTGCGTTTCTTTAAAATAAATGTGTCGATATTTATGGCTAAATAATGTAAAAAT
This sequence comes from Tyria jacobaeae, assembly GCA_947561695.1. Classification (NCBI taxonomy): domain Eukaryota; kingdom Metazoa; phylum Arthropoda; class Insecta; order Lepidoptera; family Erebidae; genus Tyria; species Tyria jacobaeae. The sequence continues at coordinate 12,836,934 of OX387213.1, read as the reverse complement.
TGATATATTTATGGCATAGATCACAAGATAAAGTAAATGTTTCATATTTCTAGCGGCACATGTATTTGGACACACTGTTGAGCGAGGGAGTTGCCTGCGCAAGCGCAGCTGTTAAGATGTTGATTTACGTGGGTATAGAGCGCGGCCAATTATCTTATTAGTGGCCAATTTATCGTTCGTCACATTAACATATGGATGAGCCATGTTAGATTGAACCAATCTACAATAGAATTAAATGTTATCAGTATATCTGAGAAATAACATAGAAATTAGAAAATGCCCGCCATTTCATCTCAAACGATTTGAGAAAATACATTTTTAAAGTTTTTGTACCTTAAAATTGAAGCAGTAACGTAAAGTAAATGGGTAATTTATACTTTTATATAGTGACCTAAAACCAACACACTTGTACTAAAAACAACTGTTGATCGTCATAATAAAAATAATATGTAATGATGGTACCCCATAAGTTGGTCTGGTTGGTTCTCTTCCATGATGAGTATCACCAATATTTTGCTTATTCCACTATCTGCCTTTCAATATTTTCTCATGAAGCGCGACGTTTTGTCACACAAAATATTGTATTTTATTGCCGAACGCTGCTTACTAAATGTTTTACGACAATAACAGTAAAGAAAAACAAAAGCATATTCTCTCTTCTTCCCATGCATATTTTCTTTCGGAAAGGAATGACAGTGTTCTTTTATTAATATATATTCATCGTGCCCAAAATACTTCAGACAATTGGATGCCACCTGGAGTATTTAGTCCTAAATTAATGACGGGATAGAGATGGCTGTTCATTGTGTGTGTACTATAAACTCCGTCAACAACATGCAAAGGTACTTGGCTTATCTAACGGTTTTACATAATTTACTCATTGTGTCAGTACAGACTAAATTTGATTGAAGGCTATTTTCTTCTGTCACTATAAATAGGTAAATTACCATAAACGTTGAGGTAATGCCGTGCAATTAAAAACTTATTACTTAAGATCGTGATTGGTAGCATCACTTATACATTTAGATTGACCGTTTTATGAGCTAAGAGAGAAGCGAAGAGCTTCTGGGAAGTCATATGTTTGTAATAATAATTTCATATCGGCGCAGCGGGCGCTCAGTGACCGTAATCCGCGGAACAAATGGCCCTCTGTGCACTTCTGTGAACCTGCCGATTTGTATCGGGCAGGCCACTATCAACAGGCCTTATTTACTCATAAAGCAGTAAATAATTCTATATTACTCTTTGATTCAAATGGGACCCTACTCGCTGGACCATGTATCATAGTAATTTTAATATTTACACAATCTTGTAAGTAGTTGTGATGTATATATGATTATATTTTTTAACTTTACTTACCTCTTTCATACACCACTGTTCTATTAAAACATTTTTTTTTTCAATATTATGGTTAATGCGGGTTGATTCCTCTGGTCCACAAGGTCCACATAACAGACGAGATAGGGTATGCATTGCAGAAATGATACTACGTTACGTACGTTAACTACGTTTTTAATAATGCGGATTTTTCGGATTACTTTCCGAATTACATATTTAAAAACAAAATACTGTCAAACCCTAGCTTAGTAACTTAGTAATCATTATTTAAGACTGTCGATATAGTAGGGTTGTAAACGGATACCATTTTGGAACAGCCCTGAATATATAGAAACAGGGCCCAGGGGACCTAAATCAAGCCCATAAAAATACTTCTGCATCATATTGTTTTCAATCAGTCTTTATGATTCGTTAAGAAAGGTTTCAAGTTGATAGGGGTAATAAATCTAGATATTAACATAGCCATGTTAAAATTGTATGCACGTACGCAACGTAAAGGAAGATATCATAACTGCTACAATGAAATATGACCGAAATATGTTTGATATTCAAATAACAAAGGGGGCTTCCGCTGGGAACGCAGTTGGCTCGCCCGTCGGCCGCGCACGGCTAAGAGCGACGTCCACGGGGCGCTCTCACAAATACTCGTATTTTACGGCTACAACCGAACTGAATAATAACACGCTACATTAGTTTCCCATTATGCCTTCGAGACAATAAAATTTGCCCAATTTTACGATCACATTAATAATTTTATGAATGGAAGCAAACGGTTTAAATCTTTAAATGCGATGAAATGAATAAAAAGCATTTCCGACGGGGGCGATTGAGGTCGTCTCGTTGTAAATTAAAGGTGTTAAAAAGTAATGAGATGTTCTGGTGAATGTTCCTACCGTAGTTATACCTGCTGAGTGCAAAATTTTCGTTTTGGGGGTGACGGTACGTATACCCCTTGTACATAAATGTACCAGACTGTCGGCGGAAGGCGATCGGTTCCCAGGGTATCACTTTCACGAACGCCGGACGTTGTCCGCTTACTAGTACCTCGTCCTCTGCGATTCGATACATAACTTACTTATCGATTTTCTATTCATTCATATATTGACCTAAAAGTCAGTTAGTTTTAAAACGTTATAATTACAAGTAGTTGAAAGTGTTAAATATTAATCATCAAGCACAACGAGCATCTATTCTACAACCTTCAAAGCACTCTTCATTTCCTCAAGTTATTCCGCTACTGGCTATGGAATTTATACCCCACTGGGATATTGTGGAAATTAAGATGGAACCCAGTCACGATTAACATAGATCTGAACAGATGATTGACAAATGAGAGTATCTAGCTCTATGTATAATATGTTACGAACGACGATAACTTCAGTCCAGCAAGTCTCTCATTCAGGAGGTTTGTTATTTTAAACCAGTCACTGAAGCTCTATTTGGTCTCTAAGAGCCCCAGAATAATTATATAATATGTAATTTATAATGTGTAAATTTACCAACTTCATATATATATTTATATTAATTTACAGGCTATGGTGGTGGCTACTGGTGTAATATGGTATGAATATTCATTAAACATATTTTATTCAAATGTAGCTCAAGTAATCTAATGTATTGCATGATTTTTTTAATTATTAACTTCTCATGACTTTACAAACTCGATTTCCAATTATCGATATCACCCATCACTGGCTCGAGGTGAAACTTTAAGGATGTGCAAGTAGAACATACGTCTCTATCAAGTTACGCGAAATGTAACCACAAAATCAGCGGCGGCCGCAAAACAACGGAAGCCACCGTCGAGGGTTCCCTACGCTCTCACGTTCCTGTAACTTATTAACATGCACTCAGAAATCACTGCCTTTACCTACTGATAGCACATAAACAATTCATTTTTATGTCACAAACAGACGCTATTTATTCTCTCTAACTGACTTATTAATTCAATTTTATTGTCACTTATGGATTGAATTCACTCGTGTATAAAACAAACACCAACGCGGTATCTGAACTAAATTGCAGTCATAAAAGTGAAGACCATTATTCGAACGCATATCGAAATAGTACTTTCTATACCGAATTACACTACAGACCAGTTAAATAGATCTATCTACATACAGACTGTTACAAATTAGTATAAAAAGCCAAGGGTGTGTAGTTTTATTCGATAGTAACTTGTTGATTTAATCCTTATTTATAGATACATTTATTGTCAAAGGTTGTCTGGAAGAAATCACCGTGAGTGGTAAGATCGCCAATGGTTATGCCTAAATCTATATATATATATATCTGTAATCATGTATGTGGTATTTAATACTGTAATGGTGTACAATAAAGGGAAACAAATAACATAATAAAAATGTTTTACAAGTAAATTTTAAATTTATAAATAACTTAGATGATAAAACATTCACAAGAATGTCTTTTAAAACTCTATTTAAAAATGAGAGCCATACACGGACACGGACAAATTATGATTTACTTATATCCATTAAGCGACGGGACAGTTTACGTTCAACTGCAATTTCCCATCGAAATGTTTACCCACTTTTTGGCTCGAAGTGTATGTAAGAAGTTATAGGTTTCATTTGCGGGCGATAGACGACAATTTTCAATTTTCTTGCGCGTGCATCCCATTTGAATATTTTAATTTGGGGGGCGGCGCGACTATTTCAATTTATTTTATGAGTCCCGAACCCAGAAGGGGTTCGCGCGACGCCACACCGTTTCAGATTAGTAAATATTTGATAGCTTTATTGCGCAAGCTTGATGTATTTTTGTATATAATTACAGTATTCATTAATATTGTCTTTATGTCATTGGGTGTAGGAGAAAACTTCTAATACGAATATTAAGCTAAAATTAATGATACTGTGTGTAGAAGATAGTCGCATTTAAGATTGAGATAAATTATCCGATTAAGAGAGTTTACAGCAGTACAACTAACTAACTAGTAATTCAAAAAAAAAAAACGACTGCCTAGGTAAGGAAAACAATTACGTTTTCTACAATTAATGTCCTACAGCCGATATATTAATTTACTTCACAACTATCAAACATGAACCGTGAAAATATTACACTCCTTTTTAGGTGACTTCCTAAAGATAAGGAAATAAAGTGATTGCGGTTTTTATAAAACATTAGTTACTAATTAACTAATATCGTTGCTGACGGTGGGATTCATACATGGATGGTCAAATATTGTAGAACTTACATATAAAGAGTAACTTTGTATAGATGCCAAAGATAGACGAGTGCGCATCAGGCCAGTACGATGCGATGCAACTGGGGTTCGCTCCGCTGTGTTTAACCTTGCATAGCTGTGTTTCATCTAATAGAATTGCGAGCTCGTTATCTGCTCAGATTAAAATATTCAGTATTTGAGTGATTTCACGTGCGAGTGAGCGGCAAAGGGTTGACTAGTCGTTTCTCCCGTTTTGAACACTTGTGGGGAGTGGCGTGCTCGGGGTTAGGCGGTTACCTACCTACATATTTGCCTACGAGGAAGTGTCGCTATGAAGTTACTAACTTATTAGTTCGATATAAATACTTTTTGTTCATGTTTTATATAAATACTTTACATTCTTTAGTATCTATACATATTACACATTATACAAAAATATCATAGCGTTAAAGAGATTGAAAATAGGGTTTCATCAAACGACAATGAAGCCACAACATTCACACAAACAAATGAATTGTCCATTTTCACTGGCTTTTTGCAGCGTCTACCTCCATGAATAATTTCATTTATATAATGGCATAGACCGCATCAAATATTTCATTCTGAGTTTTGCATATTTAATAGTGACAAAAACAATGTCCCGGTATATTTTACAGGATATCCCAACCGCTCGTTTCCTTTGTGAAAGGCATTTATTTTCCGTAATAAATCTATTACTTTAATTGAAAAGCTTTTAGCTGGCGTTGATTGTAGAATAACTAATACAGACAGATCATTTCCAAAATTTCGAATTAATTTTTCGCTGTCACAAGTAAAACGTAAATATAGCTTGTACCTACTATCAACAGTTTTCACTGGGAGAGTGAATGGTTGTGACACGGCAAATTTGTGTACAAACAAGCGGATGCTGTCGACAGTTAAATATTGCACTCCACCCATGAAGATCTAATTTTATGAGTGAAATTAGTTATTCACCTGTTGTTGCCATTTATTATAGCAGCACAATGCGAGCTGCAACAGAGCGGATCGGGCCTCGCCCACCATTATTTGCAGATAACTACATCAAAATCGCCTCGCCTGCGCTGTCACACCGCATCCAGGAAACAAGAATTTGTATCGAAAGATATATTTCTACTTGTACCTGTTTCAGTATTCCTGTACTCGTATTAAACAGGTGTAGTCGCTACTAACTTTTGTCTTATCTACCACAAGGACTACCAGCACCCACAGAAACTATTTCTGCAATATATCCATAGTTCTTCATATGATCGATTAGTACATACCATTACATCGGTGGTCTCAATGAAGTAATATACCACACACCAAAATAATCGATTTATTTCGTTAAATGTATTAGTAACAGCTTTCAAATCGAAGTTATAGTTGTTGTGTTTTTATAATTATAAGAACAAAATAAACGTTTTTACCAGTAGTTCAGCTAAAACCAATCCTTGTATCTACCTCTAACATACCAACGATGACCAAAAAAATTGTAATCATATTAGGGTTCATGTATGTATATAGATGTATGTGTGTTTCCTTGTTTAAGGAATCAAGAAACTCACATACATACCTATAATAACTTCTTTATGCTTGAAAAATTTGGATGTATGTAGTATTGTTAGAATCCTTGCATCGCTCTGAGTGACACAAGCTTTTATCTTCTTTTTAAATTCAATATGGTGGCTGTATAGTGCATAATTTCCTTTTTTTATTTTTCGTTGAGCTCTTCATTGTTTTATTGCATAATGTGTGGTGTCCACGCGTGCGTATATAATATAAATAATAGGGTATTTTTAAGTTTGTGTTCAATAAGCCACAAGAAGTGCATCCGATTCAAAAGATTATGGCCATGACGGTTATAGTTAATGATGCCAGAGACATAATGTCTTCTTCTGTCTGATATCGCCAAGTCATCCTAACCAAATTTTACTAACTGCGTAAAGCGTGTTTAATTCCAGCATTCAGTGATTGGATAATAGGCAGATAAGTTTTTGGAAATAAAAAAGCATCAGCATCGCATCAATTTAGTTTCTCGTTTTAGCTCAGATGGGTAACTTTTTATAATTTTTGAAGTGGTCGATTGGTTTCGTCTATATAATTCGTGGGGTACGTGACCATCTTTTTTTTAATTGTATTTATAGTGCGATAGCGCAACGATCCCGCTGCGTGATGATATTCCATTCAAACAGGTTCACTATTTGAGATCGATTTTGATCATCATCGTCACGTACTTAATGGTAGTTGGTGGACATCTCATAGGTAAGTACGGATAACAAAAACTATACTAAAATCGAGTATTTCAATTAAAACAAGTTTTATCATTTACTAATGCTCAGGTCAGATCGATTTGAATGATTCTTTATTTGGAAGTATCTTAACTGGATCCATTTAGTTATGCTTGTTAAAATTTCCGATAAAAAGACTGCTACTAGGTAGTTAAAGGCTTACCTATTGCTGCTTATCTATACCCCTATGTGCCCACCTTCATGGTACTCGTACGGAGGTACAGTAATAACAGTACTGTGTCGTGTTCCTTCTACTTTATCAGAACCTCATTCTTAATAGTAGTCGGGATATTGATAAAAATATTTAAAACATCCATTGTAATGTGATTACCTACTTACGATCGGGCCATTATCTTGAATTATCAAAATCTTTAATTAAACTCATCCGAGACTAATCGATTACACTCCGCTACTGGGCATCGTGCACAACACTCATAAACATTTTTTGAACAACCACAAACAATAAATAACTTTAAGCCAAGGCGTATTATGTACAAATTTCAAGGCATCTTTTTTTCAGAATCATATTATCCATAGTTGAACAAGCAATTATAATTATGCTCTAAGTTACCGATACTTCATAAGCTTTTATCTTCAGATACATTTATAATTCAAATTAAGAATTAAGTATTTAAAGTAAATTTTATGAAGATTGCATTAATTACAATAGGGTTTTGTTGTTTTCAGTTTACTAATAGCCATAATATAGTAATCCGACTGTGCAGACGGAGGGTTGCGTTTTCTTTTATAAGTTTTATATGCTTTAAAGAATCTCCTCACTTTTCTTTTACAATAAAAACTTATCTCTTTATTTTTTTCTTTTCTTCTCCTTTTTTTTCTTTTAAAATAGTAATTATATGAGTATAAAACACAGTAAGTGATATATATAGTGAAAATTGATTTTATTTATACCTATACTACCTATAGAATCATTAAAATCTATTATACAAATCACTTGTACATTTCTGTAGTAAATTTTATAAAGTGACCAAGTCCTTTTTTACATAAAAGTCCCCACATAAATAATCTCGGTTATAGTCTATCGTCCTCGGCTCCTGAATAAGCTTCAGGCAGAGTGAGGCATCCTGCAACCAAAGCATTTCTTGGTTGTGATTGAATTAGAAACATACTGTAAACGATATATGTGCATAGTAAATGTAATTGTTTTCAGGTACTGAATGACAAAAATTGCAGAATACTGAATTGAATTCTGAATGAATTCACCAAAGTCAATTATTTAAACAACTTTTTTTTATAAAACTCTAAGACCAGGATAAGGCTCGAATCCGTTACAGTACAGTGAAGAAGATTATCCTTACATTGCCATCTCAGGATTTGCTTTGATTAAACTTATGAAAACTCATTTGGTCGATTACAGGGCCTAATAATATTTTTTAACAAAAAAAGTGTTTATAAATATGAGTTATGACTTATGATGTAATGGAACATTCAAGAGAGGAGTGCGTAAAACAGAGGCACGTAAGCGCATCGGAAATTTGACGGACGGATCAAATACATTCAATAACATGGGCACAACGAATCTAAATGCCGAACTGTCTCGCCTCGACACTGTGCGTGACCATTAGAAACCACGATGAACAGTCTTGATACTTTTAAAAAGTCGTAATATTTTTATGCATATTTTTGGACATACATAATAAAAATATACATGCATAGAATTTAATAAAATAAGAAGCTGAAAATAAAAGTTGCTCCATAGTTTCTTAAATAAAACTAAATTAAGAATAATATTTTTAAATTTAAATAAAGATTGAACAACCTTCTGAATTGTAATGTATAAATATCAAGTAATGTATTATGTTCATCGCAATTGAATATATTTCAATTGACTACGGTATAATTTATATTTAATCGCAAAAGCAATATTTTATAGATTTAATCATATGTGGATGACGCAAGTGTATCAAAACCAGCTGTGCGCAGTAAGTATGCTGGTAGGTAAAGAAAAGTTATTATTTTCTGAACTATGGTCATTAAAATATCTGATTAACAACGTTTGATCCGTGTCGATAAGATGACGATGCAAGTCCTCTCATATTGTCTTTTTCCTTCCAGCCGTAACTAAACGCTATAAATACATATTTTTTTATTTTATCGCATCATAGATATTAAAATATGCTCCTAAATATATACCATGGAAGCATTGATAGTTCTTCATAACTTCCTTAATAACCTTTTAGATATCAGTTTTGTGTGTCGGATATATTATGGTAGATTATATTTCATGATGGACACGACTCATGATCGAGCAAGAGAAATAAATCAACCATAGGGGAGTATTTAGATGACGTGCATAGTGGGTATTGATGTTAATTGTAGTGCTTTGCGAATAATACCTAATTAGCCCTTGATCAGTGTCGGTAGGGCAGCAGTCATTTAATAATTTAATTATTACAATACAAGTAGTCAAGAATACGATACTTAAAATAAGGTTCGTTCACATAATGTACTTTCTCGTTTAGGGAAAACTCCACAATAAGAGCCCCACCTCGACACAAGCTTGGTATAGAAACTAACCATTCGTCATCCATTATTCACGGCCTAAATTGCACAACTTTAGAGCGCCATTTCTAAATGACATCTAAATCTGTTACTGTATTAACATTGTGAATAAAATTCATACAATCAATCTACATAAATGTCCGTGAGCGTCCGTCCATTAGTCAGCTGGAGCACAAAGGGCACACGCTCGTCTCGTAAATCAGTCGTATATACTCGTATTGAGACTGTTGCCCAAATCGCTCTCAATAACCGATGTACGCCGCCCGCGCCCGCGCCACTCGGCTACACCGGCCGGCCGCTCGCACCGTGCCAATACAGAACTTTCCAGCCATTAACGACCCCTTACGATCAACATTTGTCATTAGACGAAGGTCATGTTACTGCCTTCCCATGAATCTTATACTTAATATTCAAAATACCAAACATCGTACGAATCACTTCAAAACCCAAAATGAAGTGTATGAAAGCGTAAGATTGTGATTTATATGCGTGCAGGTTATCTTGATTTTTTTTATAGTTTAAGTGGACAGACGAACAGACGGGTCGTCTGATGGTAAGCGACAACCGCCGACCATAGCAGACACACCTGTAACTCAATAGTCCTAAGTGCGCTATCCGCTTTTGGCGTTGATGAGGGGGGAGGGGATAGGGCAATTATAAAGAAGAGAGGGGAAGTTGCATGCATTGTTTGTCTACTGATTGTCTGTGAGGCCGTGCTCCGGTCCATACGTGCCTAAGCATGGCTCTCCCACGGTTAATTTTAAAACTGTATTGTATAATAAATACATATAAACTCTTTGCCCGACTTATAAACTCGACCCTCGAGCACATTACGTCAAATAACATCTTAGAGCGACGTCCTACGGACAGCATACTGCATACAATGGTATGCAGCACGCTGTACAAAAGTAAGTAGTAGTACAATATAAATGTATTTTGTACATTTCAGATTAAATAACCTGTATTCGATTTGTTATGATGATGTGTATAATTATTCAAAGTGCATACTAAACACACCCTAATCGGTTATTAAGATATTAAATATTAGATGTGTTAGTGTTGGTTCATGGAGAGCGGCGCGTGGCTCGCCGGGGGGCACAGCGGGAGTGCGCTACCGGCCGTGTACCGCCCGGCCGAAACTCGCTGGAGAGGCCGCACAGGGCACGTTGTGCTAACTAATTCTTATGCTCGAACCCCACAACTGCTCGAAACCTTACAACACTATGATTAATTATCGCTTATGTCCATTCACTCTCAATATTAATAATACTACCTAAATTAAATAAATAATACTACCTAAATTAAATAAATAATACTACCTAAATTAGCGGACATTATTAACAAAGTTCTTCTATACCATAATATCTACGAAAGGCAAACTAAACTTTATTAAAAAACGATTTTTGTTTAGCGTCCCGTGATTATAACTCAATACCGAGATAAACATAAATTATTGTACTTCACTGTAATCATATCCATATAGCATATTATTATAATAGATACAGTAAAGTATTGAGTTACATCAAACCGCTTTAGAAACAGTCTTATCTCGTTATCAGTTAAAAATTGTCGCCAGATCTAGTGCGGCGGCCAGGCACGCACAAGAGGTGACGAAGTCAACGTTGAAACTTAACGTATTAAAATAACGATGGGAATCAAATAAAAGAGTACTTATTTATGCATAATAATGGTTTCGGGTGAATTAAAATGAGGGGATCCATACAAATATCTAAATAAAAGAGTGTAACATCATAAAGCGGATGGTCCGGGCCGGGCGGCCGGGCCGCTAGATGCCGCGAGCTGATTGTGGCCGCGCACCGCCGGCTATCATTTATATCATTTCATTGCGGCTGTTTACATTTCATTCATAAGCCAGATTGTCCTATCATAAACCTAACTTTATATTGCCTCTTGTAATTTCCCTGAGAGTTGTTTTGCACTTATTTATATCTCGGCGTAATAATGCACGATGCTTTTACTTTCGATGATTTTAGTTATATTATGTTTTTACGTTGGCATTTTAATAATAACTTATATAAAACAAACAAATAATATTTTCGACACAAACATTTATTAGAAATCATGGCCTTAAATAGCGAGTATCAAACTTAACAAGTTGTCGCAACGATTAAAATATGAATATAAAACAGTATATAATATTGTGAACAGCGATCGTATTGATTATTTTTTATTTTAATAAGCCCTTGGCATGTATGTGTCGCCGAAGCTCGCACGTTACTCCTTATTTATTGACCTATTAGAGATAACATTAAGATCAAGATGTACGGCCAAGGACCTTTGTTATAAAAATGTCTGGTTCATTATTCTTAAAAAAAAAATAACGAGAGGATAATATGGAATTTATAAAATTAGGACTATCAATTCTCAGCTATAAAAATCATACGAGGCTTTATTCCGCCATGTACGTTTGTACTTCAATATTAAGATTGGAAAATGTTCGTTAATGTAGGTAAATCATTATTAGGTACATATTATAATATATTGGACATCGGCAACGAGAGTATCACAACACAATAAATGTAGTTTTTTGGAAATCACTATTTTCTTTTTGTTTGTCACTTATAACTCCATTAATTTATTTTTTTCTGAGGGAGTGATAAGCTCTCACAGAAATAAAAAGACTCCTTAATGCTTTATTATATATTTCACAGAAATGAAAATCCAAAGATGGTTTCTCCATTTCATCTCTATCTCTATTTTTTTTTACTTTCAATTTCCTCTGATGTATCATTTTTTAGACAAAGTTATAATCTATTTCACGAAATAAAACACTTGTTAATTTTTTTATAAAGAGTTCACAGGCGTGAACCGATTTCGACGATTTTTCGAAAGCTGGTGCTTCCCGTGTGGTCCCATTTTAACTTGGTCCAATTCTGACGCTTGCATTCAATAGAAAACCATATAAGTCTTAAATTTGCATTAAGCATGTGCGCGACAAATGGACGAATAACTCAATATCACGCTAACCGATTTCGAGGATTCTTTTTTATTGGAAAGGATGTACTTCAAGGGTAGGTCGATGAGAGTTCGGTCCAGTTGTGACAATGGCATCAATGAGAAAACCATATTAATCTTAAATTTTATGATAGACGCATTGAAGTCGGTTGTCTACTTAAAATGTTAATTTGTTTCGTTATTAACTAAACTGACGATTAGACTAGATGGAATCCAATCATCATTCTAGTCTCTCTCTCTTTCTCTCTCTCTGATTCCCTTTTGCGTTGAAGAGAAACTGCGATCGGCGAAAATGAGACATTAGCCATAGAACTTGATGGATTACCATCAAGTTCTTAAATTAAGGAGTTTGAATGCGAAATACCGGAGTTCGAACTATAAGATGAACTAGAGCTAGAAGATTAGCTTAAAGAAGACGAATCGGGGTCATAATAAGTATCTAGACGTGTTGGATTTTGCATGGGATTAGAATTAGGGATGTTTTCAAAATTTAAATTGGGTGAAGCCATATCGTAATTTGAAATGGCGTAAATCAATCATGGGCTTTTTATAATACAATAGACAAGGTTGTAACAGTTATAACACGTCCTAAGATACATTATAAACACTATATAGAGCAAATTAGGGACACATTATTAAATAATACCCAATTAAATACTTGCCTTATTCAGTCTACCCATATAATAACTTGGTATCAACCAACTTGTTTTAACAAGAAAAATGTAATTTCACATGATGTGGCAGTTCTATTCTCTAATTTTAAAATACATATATAATGATAATGATTTTACATTATAGTAATTTATTATGATGTAACAGTCTTTTCGCCGAAATCGAAGCATATATATGAAAATTACTACCGCAACAGGGTCGTCACACAGGTTATGACAGTGCTACTGACACTAAATGCACGTTTCTATATCAACTTTGATGTGACACTGTTTACGCTTCAAGAAGTAGGAAAGTGGCTCTATGTTTATGACGCCTCATAGGATACTGGTCTCAACTCGGTATGTATGTGATATGATTCTCTTATTGCCGATGTGTGATATATAATGCCACTAATGGTCTATAAACATTTGTTATAAAAATTGTTTTGAAATTTTAAATTGTAATATATCGTAAAGCCCGGTTAACGGCAATAAAACTGTTACGTTAGTGGGACCAAATTCTAATTGGCAAAATATGGGTGTTTAATGCACCTCTGCCTACCCCTTAGAGGATGAAGGCATGAGCGTATGTATGTATGATATCACTTCTTGGGAAGCATGATGGTTGTGTTTTACTAGTAATGAAATGTCTCTACAACACTTAAGTAATTGCATTTAATTGCATCATATTATATTGCAACCTTTTGATGAAAAGAATTTAAAATTCATCCATGTTCTCGCATCCTATCCATGTTATTCTCATCGTAGGCAAACAGATGTCGGCATCTTCTTGTTATAATTTTTCCCAGATTTTTTAATCCACGTAGTTTAAATCAATACTCATTATATCCTTTCAAAGGACCGTCATCACGAATTTTTAACACAAAAACAAAGAACTTGTTTTATAATCTGATTTTAAAGGCATTTTGAGTTTTATGGGTCTCTTAGCTTGATAAATAATCAGAAATGTCGACACGGTGCCATAACCAAAAATCGTTTTAAATGTGCGGTATATTGAAACGACTTTATTGATAACGATCTGTAGGTACTTCATATTTGTAGGTAGGTTGGAGTGTAAAGGAAAAGGGCCGTAGACTCGATACGACACAATCATCACGAACAGGTGTTTTATGTTTCACTGTTGTAAGCTGCGATTTAGTTTCGTTTATTATGCTTTGAAGTGTTGTATAAGTTTTGGAGTTGTAACACAAATCAAGTTTCCTTACATTTCCAGTTCCATTCGTGACTATTGGATAACCGTGAGGCGACGCTGACGAACAACTTATAGCAGCGGAAGTTTGCAATAAACTTGGAAGTCTTAACACCCTTTTCAGAGTAGAAATAAATCGCTATAAAATTGTAAATACTTCATTATAAAAAACGTGGGTACTGTTATCGTCAAAATCATTTAGCGGCTTTCGCACATTTTTTTCTGACATCACTTCTTGGGGGGTCCTTAAACATCTATTTTATTAACCAGTCACAATTTCATTGGTGTAATATAACTAAAATTTATTTAGATCATTGCTATAATTTTATATGAAAGTGTTAAAATGTAAGAAAAATGCATATCATCTAGATTCAATAGCTGATCTAAATTGATAAAAAGTTTAGAACCCGTCAATCCTGTTTTAATCTTGTTCTTATCACCACAACGCCACACAATTTAACTGTTGAATAGTTTATAGGCGACTAATAAAGAGTAGGAGGAGGGGTATCTAAAGCATTGGCGATCAACACAATAGAAACATTGGTATGATCAAAGCAATACAAAATTGACATATTACTAAAAGTGGCAGGCCCATCAACACTAAAAGAACGCATAAGTTTTTAATCCCGGCTGTTTTCTTTTTTTTTCTATAATCTTTTTATAGTTTTATATTTTTTTCTAAGTTTCTTTAAATATCTTAATATCAAGACATGTATTTTAATATTGCTTTCATGCCGTCTTCATTGCTTGTCCGCGTCATAATAGATACTCACTTGTTTTCCCATTTTTATCATTTAATATTGTCATTATATTTATAATTTAATTTATGTCTCAACATATTAGTCATATCCACATAAGATGTCATATTCCAATAGAGGTCTTTTCTGGAA
Organism: Tyria jacobaeae; assembly: GCA_947561695.1. Taxonomy (NCBI): domain Eukaryota; kingdom Metazoa; phylum Arthropoda; class Insecta; order Lepidoptera; family Erebidae; genus Tyria; species Tyria jacobaeae. The sequence continues at coordinate 12,821,872 of OX387213.1, read as the reverse complement.
ATAAGTAAGAGAGATTAATTTATATACATAACGTAGCGTAACGTATACATATCGTTTAAATTTCCCATAACACAAAAATACCATCCGAGGCTTCATTTGTGTACTTGATAATTTTAACAATCATTTAAATCCTACATACAAACGTTCAAACCTGTATCCCTTTAGGGGTAAGCAGAGGTGTATGTAGCACCTGCATTTTGTGAATTAGATTTCAATCACGTCTCATTTTAACTAGTTCTAGTTAATCTCTCAAATACTATTGATTTGTGTTTTGAGCCATTGCATGTTTAGTTCTTTTCGTGAATATCCTAAATTTGAAAAGTGCATTTACCTTTTAAATACACTAACATTAAATAAAAGTAAGTAGAAGTAGGAGGTAATAAAAGTAGCGTTATAAATATCCAAGAAAGTTGTTTTAATTTCTTCTTTACACGGAGTAGATTAGGTACCAGGCGCCATCGGCAAAACTTCCATGTTTTTAATTTTCTTTAAAACATCCACTCTTTACATTTTATTTGCAGTGAATAGGTAGAAAGCTTTCTCACTTTCAAAACGCTATCCTCTGCGAGGTTGTATTATGCAATATCATTTTGAACTTTAAATTGTGTACCTGAAGCTTTATAATCTGATAGCTATACAATTCTCATTTACTTTTTAATTGCTAAGTAGAGGCTTACTTTTTTGACTACTTCAATTGTTTTTAGGAATTCCTACCCCTAATACATCTAGATCGTATCTGAAGCGCCTCTCTTTAATTACTTTAAATAACAATAGTGGAGTTTGTAATAACAATTATTTTATAATAATTTCCGAAGACATTGACAGTGAAACATTGGCAGATCGGTTTTCAAGTCTAGACAATGTTAAGGTATCGTATAGCTACATTCTTGATCATGGGAAAATTACCGATGGTCGGACAATCAGGCGTATAGGTCGAGCGCACCGCGGGCACACCTTATCACAACGCGGCCCATTGTGTCTAGTGCCGGCTTATTCCTGACATTCACAATATTCCATGCCATTCGACTAATACTCTCCAGATTATAGTAGTATGATTAGAATGTTTAGTACTGACCACATTCATTCGTCCCGGTCCGTTGTGCGGAATCGTGGCATGTCCGATGTTACTGCAGACTTAAAACGAAAGATTTACAAAATAAGCAAAACTATCAAAACGTCGAGACCCATTCTTCATTGCGAGGAATTATGATACAAAAAATAAATAATATCAATGATTATAGCCGAGATTCTGAGGACTCCTTTGTGGGTGTACAATAAAAAGTGATCCTGTTATAGGTTACGAAAGCAATTAAGTTGTTAAACTTAGTGGTCTCTACTCTTAATGAAATATTCAACTTTGATTATTAATGTCGGTCATTTATTGGTCCGCAATATAATGCTGCTAAAATAAATATTATGCGAAGTCATAATTTTTATTATCTTCTGTCCGATAACAAATTTTATGTTTAAGAACTACCAAAAAGTATATACAGTGAATTATATTGAAAATATAACATTATCTTTTGCATAACAGTCATATTTTTACGCGGCTGACACAACAAAGAACATAGAAACAAAATAATTTTAAGGCTTATGATTACAACAAAACTACGAGTACATATAAACGAAATCAATCAACTCAAAACATCGCCGCTCTGCATTACATTTATGTAAGAATTGTTTTGGACTTAATAAATAAACTATCAGTGTCTGTAGTCTTAAAATCGTTTATATGGTTATAAATATATTTAATATTCTAACATTTGTTGTTCAGAATCAAAGCTCAAATTAAATATCATAAACATATAATGAGTATAATGAATATTGGGTATACTTCAATTTATATATCAGCCATAGCACTACCATATAGTAATCATAAGTGCTAATTAGCGCAGAGAGTTTATCGGAACTGTACTTGGGGTGAATTCAGCAAGGGTGGTCCAAAATTTATTTAAAAAAATGTAGACAATTCAGTTTAAATTATTGAAATGTAAGATAATATTAATAAATTTTCCAAAGAACGCATTCGTGTATGTTTTATGTATGACGAAGGGACATGACATGTCTCTCGGCTAATTAATGTAAGCGTTGCGCAGGAGTTAATTAATTGTCGACTACCCATGAAGCGCGCATGAAACATTTATAAAATTCATATCAGAGCTAATTATGAAACATGGCCACGCCTGAGCTTTGCGCCACCCGCGGGGAATCGCCTGCGCTCCCATCTCCACTTTAGTAAAAACTAACTATTATCTACTGGATTTTCTTGTTTATTCAATTACAGTAGTACATAGTCTATAGATGTTTTCGCCACGATCAAAATCGATGTTGTACTTTTGATTAAATATAAAAATGTTTACAAAAAACTTACTGCATTTGTGGTATCAGTACATATACTGGATTCTTTACCTTGTTTCGTCAAAAACAATATTTAAAAATGTTTTTTTTTATGTTTACGAGCTATATGAATATAAAGTGAATAATATTGATGTATATATACTTACACAAAGGTTTTCAAAAAAGTATTAAGTTGTACTCGTACTTCCAATTGAAGTTCACACGTTTATATATTTATATATAAACATGTTGATAACTATTTTTTTGTGAAATGCATAACGGTTTGCGGCTCTAATAGTAACCACTGCTTTAGGCATCCACCCTTTATAATAAGTAGGATAAACAAAGAGTGACGTGTGTTTATTAAATAACACAAAAATTTCTTTCAAAAAAAGAAAAGACCTTACATTTTTAACATTTCTTAAAACGGCTTAAATTTAACTAAAAAATCTATGAAGGGCTTTTTATTGAATGTTCTTTATACAATGTTCTTTCATTCACTAAATTATACCTATCATACAATACTACTCGCAGCCATATAAAGGTAATAAACGTTTATGTAACACTTTGCCACTCAAAGATAAAAACACACTAACTTCAATACATTAACGAAATATCCGTAAAGAATAACGTTAGCAAGATATCAGCGAACGCAGCTTAAAAGAACCGAAACCATAAAATTTTCTACTTGTAAAACAAGTAGTTACAAACCATCTGCAACTTTGGCACGTATATGGTAGTCCTTTAATATTAATAAGCGAATTAGTATGAGTAAACTAACGAAATCAATGAACTATTTTTTTTTAACGAAACGGGTTTTGTTCAATGTCGTTCCAGGATTTCGCCGTGACAATCGAGTTCCGCTCTCATTGGTAAAACAATTTAATGTCTTGTCGTGTAAATATTTAATTCATTCTTTTAGTCTCATTACAATATATAAACAAGTTGTGTACATAATAGGTCGGCTTAATGCTTACATATAAATGTTTAAAATCTTCTATTTAATGTTTACTATGTTAATCAGAATTATCAAAAGATTTGTCACTGAAATAATTATCTCCTTAAATTTCAAATTAACTACAGCTTATTTTATTTTATTCTACATAGCAGGCAGTAGGTACGTGTAAGAGTGCATGGGATTCTGCTGCCTCGTTTTGCGAGAAGGTGATGTTGGCCAAAGAGACGGCGGAACGGGAAAGAGAGAGGACAAGTACTCTCCCATCCCGCAGAAGACGCACCAGACGTCGGAGAGCAAACACTGATCTTCGACCTCCATAAGCGCTGGCCTAGGGGTATCTGGCTGGGCTGACCGTTACCCCAGCAGAAGCAGGCCTGAGACGGTGGCGTGACGTACGTGTTCCACGCGCGCCTATTTGATGTGGGGGGCGTAAGTACCCCATATGCCAAAATGTGATCGCCCGCCTAGCTTGCAGGTGGCCAAGGTCTGCTGGGGTGCCCGGATGTTTCCTTCTGAGGGTATCCAGGTCCCTAGCAATAGACGCTCTCATGACGGAACACCGTGTGGTTTTAGTCGGTTCGAGTCCGACATACCACCTCACCGTCAGCTCTGGTTAGGTGATGACCCGTGGGGGTTTCCACACGAAAAAAAAATAAAAAAAAAATGCTACGTATTTTATACTCTATTTAAAAGTTAACTAACAAAATAATAATAAATATAAGTCAACTTAAAAGAATCTACTTTTGACTTCCATGAATCCTATCTTTAAATTTTACAAAGTTTAAGTTTAAGTTTAAGTGTATCAATGCCATAACTGTACTCAAATTTATCCACCACACTGCGAATAGTCCTCTCGGTAGGACGATTATGGCCAACGTAAAATGGGCGAAGCACGCAGAACGTTGTCCTAAAAGAACACCCATTTTGATAAAATAATTTAATCATTTGCACGTGTCAAACGCTATATGAATATGTCCATGATGATCGAGCCAGTAATAGGCATTTTGTGGTACGTTTTCTTTTTCCGCACCTTTTAAGGAGCGTTCATAGAGAAAGGCGGGCGGTCGGATTCGCACTCTCTTGGTTCTTTCTGAACGGTGAACATAATCTGTCACGCAGACCTTCTGTATTTGTAAAACGTTGAGTTGTAAATTGTGAAACATTAGATAGGAAGGCCACAATTGACAGAAACAATCTTTTTTGGGTTTATGAGAAAGAAGCTGTCGAGAGTTGGCCTTTTTGCCGGGTTCATATAAACGAGACTCATGAATTTTGTTACGAACTATTCATGAAATGCTACAATTTTTAAGTATAACCGAATAAAATGGATACTTGGTACATTCGAATTAATATAACCTTAGGCATATACCTAAACAATTTACAAATTTAAGGATAGATATCCTATATAGTACACATATGTAGAGTATCTATCCTTAAGATGTTAATTGTTCTAGTGTATTTGGGATTTCATTGGATTAGTAAGAAGTGAAAATTTTTCACTTCTTATTAATCTTTATATGTATCTGTAATTTGGTGACAATACCATAATTTGCCATCTTAGGGTCACCTTAGATATAATGACGGAGCCAGGAGGTGGATAGGGGAACTCTTCAATAGTTGTATATTAGTAAAATCCTCGGTTTGGGCTCGTTTGGCTTTTTTTAACAATGGGAATAGATTAAGTGGCAATTACGCCTATGACCATCGCGTGGTAAGTGGTTATTAGAAATTCGAAGAGGAATTATTAATTTATTTAACTGTGGTGTTCTGTACGATAGAGATTCTTTCTAAGTCTGCCGGTTCCAATTCAGACAGAATCTGGGGTGCTGCCTCCTGCTGCTACATTAATACACAATTGTTAGTGTACACGGTTCTTGGCGTCTCCTTTTAAGGATATAGTAACTGAGTGCAGATATTTCTAGATATTTAACCATAAAATATTACTTACAATAGTACTGGATAGGAAATCCAAGTGTAAAAAATACATGGAATCGGCATCCAGATGTCATTTTTATATATTATCATTTATTTGGCAGAATTTATTATTAACCATTAAATCAGATAATAATTAATCGAATTAGGATATCAGTAGTCTTCAAATTTTTCCAATATAAAAATGATGACGTTATCAAAATATTTACAAACACTACACTACTACAGTACTTTAATTCTTGCTGTATTTCATTAAACTATTTTTTTTAATTTGAGAAGTTTAAAAAAGATTAAAGATTATTGTTAAAATACAAAAATAGTAAATCGTTTTGGGTTAATTATTTTCATATAATAGTAACACTTTACTAATTCTTGTTCTGTCATTAGCTTTGCGCGCATTGGCTCGGACTGTGGATTTTCAATGATTTTGTGTTTGCTTTCTATTTCGACCTGTGTTATCCAAAATGGACTCCCAATATTCTTCTCAGGACTATTAGTCTATGAAGGGGATTGACATAATAATGATACTTAATGCATGGTTGTTACGTGAAAAAAAAAAGCTATATACTTATTATAAATAATGTGTTTTATTTTATTATTTAACTAACTTAATACTACAACACGTATAATAATGTTTTCTACTTAGTTTATGCTGCTGAAAATCTATATTGATGCTAAATTGTTCATTCTTTGGCGAAGAGTCCATACAAAGTGGTCAGTCTCCTTCCATCAAAATCATTTTCGAGTAAAATTACTACCTCTTTAATTTTAATTGTTAATACCGAATATATAATAAATAAATATACTGAATTAGTTTTTCAAGCATGTTCATACAGCTAGTCAATAATATAACTGTTTAAAATGTTCAGAAAGCAACTGTAATACTACTTAGTACTACTTAGTAATGAAAACTTAAAATTAGATTAAGATTTAAAGTAAGAACCAGGGTCGTACAATCTAATTTACTTGGTATTGAACACTACTAATTTTGGTTTCCCTATATACCATAAGATTATATAATTAAATGTTAATTTTATTATACAATTATACCTGTGTCAGTGATCACTGATCTGAACCTTTTTAGAGTCATAGCGTGATGTTGTCTGTCATTTTTTTTCAATAAACAAATAAAAATTATTCATCTAATCTAAATGATAGGTAGTTCCATTGATTAGCGCGTTAAAACAAAGAGTCATACAAAAATGCTTATTTTAGTATAGATTTTCATTTTTATTAAAGTATCATTTATTTTACAGTAATATTGAGCAGGTGACCCATCCCTTTCTTTAAAAGATTTTTCATTCTATGCTTTCAATCCCAAATGAGGGGGTCCATGTATTTCTAAACCTGGTGTAGTTAGTTGCCGTGGTAAGTAGAGATTTACATGATGCGTGAAGGAATGCCTCTGTCCTATAGGCGGATAAATAGAACCAAATCACGTTACGTCTAACGGATTTTTGAATATTACGGTTATTCTGCTTTTCGATGAAATTTGGAAATTTAGAAACCGTAACTATAGCAAAAAGTATACGCGTGCCGGGTCGGTAATACCGTTTATATAAACATCGCGTACCTACTCACTACTTGATTTTATTACATTTGACATAGTGATATAAAAATTATCTCAGGTCTTTCTGTTTTTGACTAATCGAGGCCGGAGTTGAATAGGATTAGGTATTTGAAGTTCTTCTACAGTGCGTCATTTGCTTTACCCTATTCATTTAATATTATAAGAATGTCACTGTTATATCTGAATTTCAATGTTGACTATAATATCGAAATGTTCTCATAGTTTTCACGCATTTTGTGTAAGTAACACTTTCAATACATCATAACCAAGTTATCTTTGTTAGAATCTGCGAAACACAACGTCGTTCTATTGATTAAATTCTAGCTGTTAGCATACGGGCATTAATGTGAAAGGCTTTCCAAAAAAGTATGTCGTCAGTTGTCAATGGCGATAGACATAGCTCGTAAAGTACTAGGGATGCCTATAGTTCTGTAGGTAAGTGTTCTGCAGTCAAAACTCACCAACACACTCACTTATAAACCCTACAAAATTCGTCGTTAGTCCTCTCACCAGGAAACCATTTGTCTTTTATAAGATTTAAAAAAGGGAAAGAGAATATCGGTCTGGATTTCAACTTCTAATATTTTTTTCATGTAAATAATTCTTTTTTATAAGGTATGTTAGATATACCAGCGTTTGTTCTGTTAACATGTAGAAATCAAGTCATATGGGATATAAGGAAAGTGATTTAGGTGACATTAGCAATATTTTTACGAAATCATTTCAAATTTATTAGTCAGCTTTTAATAAAATTGATTTCATTGCATTGTACAAAAATAATAATCAGAACTAGAGAACTTCGAGTAACAACATGTCAGACCTGCTATTTTTTAATGATCTAGAAGATTCTATATTAAAATGAATGTTCCAATAGAAATCCAACATAGTAGGATAAAAATATCCTTAAACAAAAAAAAAAGACAATGTTAAAAAAAGGAGGTTAAGTATGTTATTCTTTTTTATGGACACCTTACGTTTGACTCAAAATTTAACTACTAGATTGTTTTAAAACATGGCTATTTAATTATGGCAAATACTTGTTTCATTCACCACTCCTTGCCACCGTATCTAAGACAGCAAATTCCATTGATAAAGAACATGATTTGCTAACTTTATGTATTCATTTGTCATCAGTAGGTAAGTATTGATAAAGTGATATCCAATCATAGATACTTACATTAATTAGCATTTCTGATTAAGAAGACTGTCATAGAATAGCTTCTACTCCACTTACGTGAGTACTGTTTGTGAATAAGTTTAATAATAATTAACAAAGTGTTACCTGTGTGCGTCGAATTAAATAGATACATGAGTATGAACCTATGGGTGACTCACAATATACTTTTTCTTGGGAGTAAGTGGGTAAGGCGAATTCTTACACCTATTTAAGGACTCAATCTTTACTTGCACATATGCCTATAATATTTTTCTGTTCAGTTCAGTTCAGTATCAGTTAAATGTTTTTAGAAAAGGCCAGTAATTATTTAAATTTAGAATAAGGAACTTTTTGGGAATCTGGAACACATCTAGTGTGATGAATTCGTATGTAAAAACAAATGTTTTTACAAATAAGCGGCAGAGAACATTTTTGCTCAATGATTTATTACGTCTTTCGTTGCGGTCGTACTCAACAACAATGTAACGATAGACTTCGATGAGCATTTCATTACTAAACCCCATCTCGTGCCACTGTTAACAACTGGTTAATGAGTTTAAACGTGGTCGAAGCAAACTCACTGATGATTCTTGAAATGCCTCCTTATACGGCGACTACTGAATCTTCAGTGAGTGATGAGCTGTTAATAATAGAAACTGATAGAAGGGTGACATATCAACAGATTCGAGGAGCTTTAGACATTGGTATGAGTCAAGTACAAAAAGTCTTACATAAACATTTAGGCGTCAGAAAGCTTTGTACCTACTAGATGGATACCTCATAATTTGACGGAAGATCAAAAACGCCGTCGCTTGGATCGGTGCCACTCAATGCTTGAAAAGTATGACGGAGGTGACTCGAACGCTGTATATGATATCGTCACAGGTGATAAAAGCTGAATATATAGTTACGAATTCTAAAACATAAGACATAAGGCAGAAGTCAAGAGATAAAAAATATTGCCTCATCCTTTGGACGGACGCGCAACAATCATTCTAGAAGATAAAAGGACTGTTACTGCAGATTGGTATATCATTCATTGCTTACCAGTTGCTTTTGAAAACAACAGTTAGACAGCGGCAGGATCCTCCTCCACCACGACAACCCTCCAGCTCACTCTGCCAAACCGACTACCGAATAGGTATTTGTCTATCGAAGTTGTGGAGTTAGTGAGTCATACAGATTACAGTCCCGACTTGGCACCTTTTGACTTTAATTTGCTTCCAAAAATCAAACACAAACTTAGAAGAATTTGTTTTATGAACCCTGAAAATGTTGTGCCTGCGTTTGAAAAAGGCGTGGAAGAGATCTCTTAAGAAGAGTGGGACTGCTTCAGTCAATGGTTCCATCCCATGCGACGGTGCTTAGAAAGGAACGGAGACTACTTCGACAAGCAATAAAAATATTAACAGGATTCTATATCATTCCGTTTTATAATTTCTAAAAACTTTAAGTATGACCCCCGTATGTGTATGGCCTCGAAGAGATTGTAATTATAATTAATACTTTTACCTTTTAAGGGATCAATCAAAGCTGAATTATGTACCTGATATCGATCTTAGCTACAATGGCAATAATTTTACAGTGGTAGAGCCATGCTTAGGCACGAATGGGCCGGCTCGACCGGTGCGATACCACGGCCTCACAGAAAGCCGGTTGTGAAGTAACGCTTGCGTTGCATTTCCCCGAAATGAGTGAGGTCTCCGGAGGCCCAATTCCCCCTCCCCCTTTTTCTCTCCCCTCGTCTCCTTTCTTCTTTTTTTCCATCTCCTCATCCCTCCTCTCTTCTTTCCGCTCCCTGCATCCCCCATCCCTCATCACCCTCAAAGGCGGGCAGCGCACTTGCGACTCTTGAGTTGCAAGTGTCCATGGACGACGGTGTCACTTACCATCAGGTGACCCGTCTGTTCGTCTGTCCCCCTATAGTATAAAAAAAAAAAAAAATAATAATAATAATAGGGTAGGTACAGAATATTATGTCTTTTCTATTAAAAAAACTCTGTAAAATAGAACTACAATCTTCTTCAACGGGGCTGACAGCGTGCAAGTCACACCACCGATAACTGTGAGTGTTAATATGCAACAATAACCGCATTCTATTAGGCTAAATCCATTACAGATGATTTTCCGGCACACCGAGACCTCTAATAACTAAATCAACACCTAAAGCCTTTATCTTATCTTTTTAATTTTATACGACTTGTAAGTGCGAGATCAAAGAGACGATTATTTAAAAACGCGATAGTGTTCACTCGACTTCAAACGGCACAAGTTATTGTGCACTTAGAGAAAATAACAGATGCATGCTCAATAAAAGGATGGAGCGAGAATGTGCAAATTCAAAAGTTTATCTTAGCTACAATAACGACAAGGACGGCGCACATCCCACCTCTTCGCCAAGGCATGAGTTTTGCATAGTGGCCAGTGGACACCTTACATCAAAACAAGTGTGGTCGAAGGCGAAGTGGGGGGCCAAAGCCGGTGCGGGACGCGCGGGGCCGTGGGGCGGGCCGGGGGCGTGCAGTGCAGCCTGCAGCGTGCAACCCGCCGCCCGCGCCTGACCTCCCGCCGATGAACGATGCACTTTGTACCGCCACTACATTGCATTGTCGATAACGCCTAAGAAAATTCTATGTAGCAAGGATATTTCATTCGAATTAAATACATCTATTACTAATCACTTACCTATAAATGGATACCTGATAATAAACAGGTGGCTTTACTTGACTTGGTCTATCTTAATATTAGACTTATCCAAGCGTTACTTACAGTATCTAAACGTCTTTCGGAATGAAATGTTGAATAGTGATTGAAAGCACGTGCATACCGAAATAAATACAGAATACTTTGTTATGATACAGATAACGCCATCTATCGGCTGATAGCAGTACCTTTGCTGATATAATAAGTTTCGAAGTTTTCAAAGTTACAACTTTACCGACGATTTATCATACATAATTATATAATATTATGTACATATTTAAACTGAACATCTTCACATTTTTAGATATAATGGTTTATAGTAGGATTCATTTAGCTATGAGTTATAAACTTTGTTCAATTTGCTACGTTATTGCGCGGTGACCTTCTTTGAACGAATTATAATCTTCTAATAACTATAACAATAAATTGTAAATCAACATTTATAAAAATGTATTCCTCAGTTTGTTTTCAATCTATGACGCTGCACATTACAATTTGTAAATGTAACATCCGCGGATACAGGCGCCATTTACATGCAAATACATCGACATTATTACTAAAATGAACATCCTGTCGGGCTGCGATCGATTTGCATATTTTTTAATAATATCAGGAAAAAATAACAAAAGCGGCATTATTAAATGGACGACAGACAATTGTTAGGATTTCCGGAGGGCAAGTAAATTATTCATAAAATTTAATCAGCGCAGCTATAATCTATGCGCGATGATAATTATATGTCATTATGAATACAATGAATTTATGTCCATTACAATACAGGTCATGTGATATCACCTGTTAGTTTTCAACTGAATTACGAAATAGATATAGCTTCAAGGCTTATATATAAATTTATTTCAGCAATTGAAAATATAAATAGCGAGTTTGTTTCAAACAACTAATTTACATTTCCCGAAACACTTATGTTATATTGCTGCTACGGAAACGTGTACGACTGGATTACACATGAGCGTCGATTTTCTAGATTTTTTAAGGTAGACGTGTCATATAGCTTACATTGCAATTGAAAAATCCCCAGAGTCTAAGTATCATAGATAGAATGGTAAATAAACGCATAAATCCGAGAACTACAGCTAATGGTTTAAAAAATATAAAACTGAACTACGCGTGGAACTATTTACGTATAATAAGAACATGACATATCTGAATATAATTAATAACTTGAAGTTTTTATATTGAAACTGTGGCCTTATATGTTACGTAAGTACATGGGGCTTAATGCTAATCTCGGTGGGTGGTTTGTGCTCATTAGCACTAGTTGTCAATGTAAGTTATCATATTAGGCAGAGGTTTAATGCATCTCGTTTTGCTAGTTACAGTACCACTGCATATAAAGAGCCTACTTCGCGGAAATTTAAGTTTTGTAGCAAGAAGTTTTCTTGCACTACTTATTTATATTGACTTAAGTCTAAAGTGTGATATTACGGTGCCTATTTTAACCTAATGACTACTATGACGAGTAGTTAAATCTCTTGAGCAACGTGCGTTATTGGTTACGTTAAAATCAATTTGACATACGAGTATTCCTTATAACTAAAGTAACATATAAAGTAAGAAGAAGAATGTTAATTGGTCCCCTTGTTCCAAAGTAAGATATACTGAATAATCGTAATATGTATAAACTAATAATTAAGAATAATCATCAAATCTTAATTATTAGTTTATACATATTTGCTTTATTTTTTATTTGCTAATTTTGTACGCCTCATAGAATAGTAAAATATTATAAATTGAGAATTCCTAATTTAAATAAATTGTATTCTAATGAAGTAGCTATAGACTGCTTATATCAATATAATTTCAAATTGTACTTATAATTTACATATATAATTATAATTACTTACTTATAATGTACTTATAATTTATAATTTCCAATTTGTGTATTGTATGTTACAATGAGTTTTTTTTTTTAATTATATTTTTTATTACACGGCATCAGATCTCAAACTAAGCAAACCTGTACTAAGATATTGAGATTGCTGGCAAACAAATATAAATATATTTCTAAGTATTTTCGTATTATAGATAAATGAAACCGCGACACAGAACAATTGATGGTACTCATCACAATTTATTATTATTATTATTATTATTTATAATCTGATCTTATCTCTTCAATCTCTTTCTCAATAGTCATCTCTTGCTTATATAATAACAGAACAACATAACAAAGCGATATGGTTTAATCACTCATACAAATTATATCACACGAGGAACGCAACATACCATATTAACTGTTTAACTATCTGTAGCCGTGAATGATCCAAAGTAATTTTTTTGAAAGTAGATTAACTCAGTTGCGATTAATTACTAACGTGTAGACTGAAGCCTCATAAAGTGTGACATCGAGACTAACCTTAGGTTACTAAGTACAACAAGGGCAAGTGTTCCGTGCTAAGTACCTGTAATCAGGCTGCCAGTAGTGCTTTAAACTAAACTCTAGTGAGTATATTATAGACATCATTTGGAGCCGTTAGGTTTTATTTGTAAGTATATTCTATTTTGAAATGCTATAACTTTTATTTAAAGAAAGAAAACACTGTAGTAGTATTATAAGTACGTTTATTGTTTGTATTTAGAACTCTGATCAGTTATTAGTTTCTCATGAGTTTATTGTTTCGAATGTTGATGGTTTACTACAATTGTAAATTATCATTCAGTCTTCAAAAATGAAGAGGTTAATTATAGCAATCTAGTCTAATTAAAACAACCCTAGATGATGAGTGGAACTCATTTTTCGGAGGCTATTGTGTATTTCTTATAAGTTACACTTCCACATATTTTAAAATAAAAGTATACCTAACTAGCCTTGTTTTACTGTCTAACAACAACAAAAAGTAAAATCCCGATAAATTACATTACATTATTACTAAATAAAAATGCCACATAAAAATAACACCGAACTCATGACGTACATGTAAATGACTCTCAAGCGTGAAGCATTATCTGTTCAACGATTAATTTTATACCCTAAAACCAAATTGTACATATTTTATACTAGTGTTGGTCGCGGCTTCACCTGTTGATATAAAATTTGAACTTTACTTTGCGCAAAGAATTGTGGTAATTTTATCTTGTTATAGTTTATTGGGCTATGCGTTTGTTTTCGTACTAACCTGATATAAAGTAATGATGTTTGTACAGGCCGATCCAAGATAATCCTGTTCAGTCAAATCTATATTCTTACTCTCTACTCTTTGAAAGTTCTTAATAATTTCGAGTAGGGTATTACAATTTTTTATAGGTACGGACCAAAGCTAAGCATTCACTATTTAGCTACCTATCATAAGTTTTCATAAAATAATTCATTTTCTAGAAATCAAGTCAAGTTTATAACTGATAGATAATAACATTATACATACTCAGAGCGTATGCATAATGTAAGTACGAAATGAAGTTGTTTATATATTACACGATCAGTAACAGACGTACCAGCGTTTATTTATATATACATAAATATAATATTAGTGAAGTAAAAAACTGTGTTGGCTAGAATAATATGTAAGTATGTAGATGTTATCAGCAGTCGTCACCTGAACGGAAGCGAGACGGTGCCACTAACACAAAAACCACATTAGTATCCCAATTATAAATACATTGTTATTTATGCACGTTGATTTATCAAAGTTTACAAACAAGGGGCCATCTTTAGTGTCGCGTTTGTATAATACAGATAGGCTATGGCATTAACGCTTATGCTTAATATTCATGGAATAAATAAAAGAAAAAATGTCGACAATTATTCTTCGATTATTTTCGTCGGAGTATACCTAACTACAACATTCACAAATAATTTCGTCAGCAATAAAGTTATGAGCACGAAGTTGGGGATAAACGGTTAGATAAAAAGATATAACATATGCTAAGGGTTCGCTTAAAATTACACAGTCGTAGGTTAATGAGTTAAAAAAGAACATTCCAATTAAATTTGATATTTTGTAATATTGTCACGAAAATGAAGCAAATTTTTAAGTAGAGTCGTCCTAAATGACTGTCACTACATTCAAACACACTGCCAGGAATACCTAATGCTAGCTACTGATCTCATATCTTCTTCATTTTCTTCACAGGAAAACGGATCAGCAAGGGCCCAGATAAACATCGTATTTTTTGTATCAATCGTTGATAGCACAGGACTATTAGACTGTTAATAAAGTTAATCTATTTAGTAAATAAGCATTCCTAGTAATTGCTTTGACCAAAAGTTCTTCTTCTTATAAAACTCTGACTTTATAATATTATATTTTGTAGCAAAGCATTATAAATAATCTACATGATCATTAAAGAATGTCGTCCCAAGTCATTTACCATACCCGTCTATTGACAAGAGTGAATATGTAATGATTGTGTTTTCATTAACAGTGACTGGGTGTTCTGTACCCCAGAAAAAAAATTGACTTCATTTCCGCAGCGATTAACAATTTCAAGTATCCTAAGATTCAAGATTTGGACTGTTATCTATCAGACAGTATGTATACAGCCACAACGTGCCCGGGCGACGGCAATAGGCTTGCCCCCTATTACGTAAGAGGGCACAAATTCTTACTGGTAAAATAATGGTATTTTATACTACTCTGCCTATCCCGTAGGCGTGAGCGTATACAGTAGTGAGCGTGTGTCTGTTAAGATTAAAATACTTAAAATCCTAAGGTCACAACATATAGTTTTAGAAATAGCACAATGATTAGCAAATAAGCTTCATATTACATAACATACATATATATTATGTAACCACATATTTGTTACAAGAATTATCTGAAGCTGCTGTTATTAAAAAAAAAATTACCGTAGCGTACAAAGAAAGAACTAGATAAGCAGACCCGTTCCAGATGTTCTAACGCCAAATTATTTCTTGAACAGTAAATCTTATTTCAAATAAAGTATTCATGTATTATAATTTCCTGAGTCTGAATAAACATACATACAAGTAAATCAGAATGGTAAATGACTAACTGATATAAATATCAGAAATAGTAAATCTAGCAGCATGCGTTTGAATCAAACAATCTTCTCTAAACCGCTTCTACAAAGCTTAGAATTTTTAAATGAATCAGTTGAGCTCGTAAAATATTCGATAAACAGGGCATGTATGTTTGCTTTCGCCGAGTTTAACATTGCTATTAATCAGTCGTGAAACATACAGAAATAATCGGGTCGATCCGTTATATCACATCATTCGTATGACGCTGGCGTCTGCATACGCAGCACGCTCCATTGCTATGCAGGCAAGGTGTGCTCCCGCGGTCACGCACTCAGTACTTTACTTCATTTATCAAAGTTATATGTGTGGAAATATGTACATGATGACCTCAACAGTATCTCAAATACATCTCTTATTTCCCTCTGCGGGATGCACTAAACATTCATTTTATCCTTCTAGGAAAATATTGTGGTAGGCAGGTATGCGTCATTAAGGGCCAGTAATACTCGTGACGTGGCGACGGCGGCATGACTTGTGGTGCCCAATCGTGAACTTGCGAATGTCTTTCATCGCGGTAGATACGCGTCCGCGCACCAGACGGCATTGTTTTTGTGAGTCGCGGCGCGCGCCTGCCGGCCTTTCGACGCCGATTCTTTAAATCAACCGAAACAATACTGGGAATTAGGACATTTAACATCAAATACATACCCTATTTTAAAATATGACGTATTTGAACAGTTATATCCACTTTGTTTGCAAGTGCGCATTTAAAGTAACACGTGTGCGTTTAAGTTAAAAGCGAATACATGTGGGCTATCAAGGCTTTTCGCTAGTGCATGAATATAAAAAGGACTTACACTGAACTTGAATGACTGGTGGTAAGATTTATCATGGCACTGGAAATGTACTTATAGTAAGTAGAAACGTTTTAATCGCGCAATTCAGTTGCACACGAGTAGAAGGCTCGGGGCGGCACGGAGCGCGTCGGTGCGGTGCGCAGTGCCTCCCGCCGTGTTGTTCCGGCACAGCAACTTTTTATCTCCACATGCTCGGCTCGTGTCTTTTTCGCTCTTGCCGAATGGAATTCGTTGAGGGATCGCCGCTGCCGGTGGCAGACGTCTTGTGACATGTCAGTGGCGGTACGTGCACTGCGTACAAGGCAATTAACCAGTCATCTTACTCGTATCCAGCAGTCGGGCGGAATCTCCTCGTATCGCGAGGAGATGTTTCTCAGGAGGCTCGTCTTTATTCAAGGAACAACCGTGAAAATGCTTCGACACAGATATCCTTAATTGAACTTGTTAATTGTTTTTTAAAGCATCTTGTATTTAATTTGTAAGACTTTTTAGACACTGCTCAACAAGCGTTATCTTCTGAATGAAGATGTGCTTGTTAATGTGTGACATACGTACGTGTATTCCTGTACATAATGTATGTAGGTATCCAATGGTAAATGATGTGTACGTACCAGATTCATGTATTTGTCTCTCGGCATTATTACCTTCTACACACCTTATTAGCGATGTTTAAAAGGGTATAAAAATGTTTTTATGAATACCAAGTCACTTAGTCACATACAAACATTCTCAAATACATCTGCAGAATACTCAAACATGGCTGATTCAGTCGATCTTAAACTTATCTTACTCTACAAGGTGCTAAAATAAGAGCATTATACCAAGTATTCTGTCCGTGTAGGTGGTAGCATAACAATGACAGTTCTTACAATAGAAACTTATGTTTGACAAAAGGAAAGGGTGAACTTCGTCGAGGCGTGTGAAGGAAAATAAAAGAGGAAAATAATGGAGACAAATCACACAAAACTACTTTTTATGATAAATACCAAATATAAGGTATTAGTTTACAAAACGTACATACATGCCTCTTATGTTATAGTTAGCATAGCATTAGATAGTTGTAATTGTATACTTCGATTAGAATACCTTATTTAATTATCAAAAACTTCTCATACATTTGTTAAATATACTATTTTTCATATTCTACTCTATTATTCCAGAATATTTTAAGAAGATCCAAACAATGCAGAAATGTAACAGTTACGGTGAAATAAAATATGTTCTTATGGTAAAATAGCAACGTCATCAGCCCGTCTTACTTTAAGATGCTAGTAGAAAACTAGCCTATACTTAAAATATTTAAAAAACTAAATTAATTAGTATGTAAGAAAACCATATATTACATTATTATTATTTTCATTTAGTACCGCAACATATCAAAAAAAGAAATATATGTAAGCAATGAATTAAATGTTAAATTGTATTTGTTACAGTTTATTATTATCGCGATGTAAACAAAGAGGTGTGTACAGACAATTATGGTAAAGTCTGGTGAAGGTGTCGCTAGCGAGCCGAGTCACTACATGTGTTAGCGACGCGCATAATATATGATTCAGGGCTAGCGAACAGGACTTGTGACTTGCTTACGTGAACATATTACATATTGAGTACGATTCACGATTTACAACCCCATATTCATAAATAGAATTGAACTTGTAGATTTTATAAACCTGGTTTATATAAATCTGGATTAAATCTAACTTTGCTTTTGATGTTTAAGCCATATGTGGTTTTTCATTATAACAAAATTTATACCCAATAATAAGAAAATTAAAATTTCGTACTTTTCTTAAAAATCTGTGTGAATAATTTACGAAATCTTTATTAATAATTATATTCTTATGCCAGGTGCAATTTTTAATGTCTGATAACTTATAAAAATGACAAAAGGCTTAGGGTACGCTCTGAACACTCTTATGTTAGAACCCGAACCCGATTGTGTTATCACATCGGAAATTAAATCTGAAAGAAGGTTTGTTACTATTATTTGCCATTAGCTGACAACTATTTGCTTCTATCTGTTGTGTCTGTTAAAGTAATGTTCTTTACTAGCTGATCCAGCAGATGTTGTCTTTTCGATTTTTTATTCTTTAGTTCAAGAGCATTACACTTTTACTATTTCAATTTGTTTTTATCTTAAAACCTAGTTCAGGCTATAACTGTTCATGCTGTTATAAAATTAAATTGATTCAAATCGATCGTTTACCGACGTTCTACCCAGGTGAATCCTTAGCATAACACAGAATATAATTTATCTACATGATACAGTCGTGGTCAACTAATTAGGGACACTCTCTAGTTAATCCAAATTGTGAATTTATTTTTTATTTTCCAACGAGTCTAAACAATATTCCACATCTTTTACATGTAAGTATAATTAGTCATTTATGTGCCTAATTATACAAACAATAACAACTTCTTAAACATTAAACCTCTTTACAGTATAGCTGATAGATGATCACAGTGCTATTTGTTCAAAGAATGCTGGCTGGCCATTTAATTAGGGACACTGAGATATTGCGTTCTAGTTTCAAAATCTGAATCTCAATTATTATTTTCTTTCTTCTCCTATTCTTTGTGGTAGTTTTGGCGGCAATCTAGATTTGTAATTTCAAGTTTTGAGAGTTATTTTGAAGAACAATGGGCAAAAATAAAAGTTGCGATGCAACACTACGAAAAATTATCATGAAGTTTGTCGAGCGTGGTTGGCCATACCGAAGGATAGCAGGATATTTAAATTGTTCAAAAACTATGGTATGCAATGCAGTGCAACATTTCAGGCGCAATAACACAACTTTAAATGTGCCCAGAAAAAAAAGATCGAGAAAAACAACTCCGCAAGAAGATAGAATGATAACCAGGTTAGCTAAGAAAGATCCGTTTCTAGGCTCTATTTTAATTAAACATGAAGTGTTTGGGGCAGACGAAAGAGTCAGTGTATCAGCGAGGACAGTTCGACGACGTCTGGTAGAAGCAGGGTTGTTCGGAAGAGTGGCTCGCAAAGTACCGTTGTTAAAGAAAGAGCATAGAAATGCACGTTTGGCGTTTGCACGTAAATATGGACATTGGACCTACGACCAATGGCAACATGTATTATTCTCTGACGAGACCAAGGTTAATTTGATTTCTTCAGATGGAAGGCAATACGTACGGCGTCCTGTAAAAGCGGAAATGAATCCAAGATTCACAAAAAAGCAGGTGAAACATGGCGGAGGAAACATTAAAATGTGGGGATCATTTTCTGGACGTGGAGTGGGACCTGTGAGGAAAGTTCAGGGTAACTTAGACCAACATCAATACAAGGCAATATTAGAAGAAACTATGCTTCCCTATGCTGAGGAACATCTTCCTATTATATGGACTTTTCAGCATGATAACGACCCAAAACATACAGCCCGTTCAGTCAAGTCGTTTCTTAACAGACAGTCGGTATCAGTGCTAGATTGGCCAGCAAATAGCCCCGACCTCAACCCAATCGAGCACCTTTGGCACGAAATTAAGAAAAAAGTTGCCATTTATCGTACCACAACTTTAGATGAACTTAATGAAGCTTTTTGTGAGGCATGGGCAAACATTCCTGTTGAAATATGTCAGAAACTGATAATGTCTATGCCACATCGGTGTCAAGCGGTAATTACTAACAAAGGTTTTGCTACTGGGTACTGATTTTACCCGTAATAAAATGAAGTTGTTAAAGAAATTAAAATACTGCAGATTATTAGTTCTGTTTAACTCTATTTTTCATTTTAGTTTACTGTTCTTAATTAAATGTCCAGCTACAGAATTGTACCTTAAATTGAATACATGGTTAACCTTTGATATTAAACACTTTTTTATATTTATTTAATCTTTTATTTACAGCCATTTATACTATAATAATCGGATCAAATTATGCAAATAATAGTTACTGAGAAATCAACAGGGTTTTATATTTATATGTACATAGCCGGTTATTGCTGTCCACTATCTTTAATGTCCTTAATTAGTTGACCACGACTGTATATGTATAGTTTGTTAAAATTATAAATTCTGTGTATTGTTACTTTTATAAATTGGAATTTAAAATTTATTTATATTTTTTAATTGTGCTTGCTGTAGTCTCCTGTTAGTGAAGGAGTACACCAACTCAATACCCTTTGTTATCAATTGTTGTCATTAATTGCATTTATTTAGTTGGAGATATAAGCTATATATAGCTAAGAGATGCTAGTTTTAACTAGCACTTCTTATTCAGCGATTATTCTATCAATTATCAATGAATGAATGATTCATATTTACTTAAACGATTAGAAGTAAACACTAAATACTAAGGTCAGTTTAATGTAATCTTAATGTTAAGCCTAAATCACTTGCCTGTTCACCTACTGTTTTCTGCCAATGTTTTGACAAGATATGAGTTGCCTACATTTTGGTCCACTGCGTTTCTCGTCTCGTGTTCTTCTGGATAGGATGGGACCGGAGGGGACTTTAAGCGTTGACCAGCAATGAACATGTCTAAGAATATACCGTGAATTTCTATCCCATATCCGTCACACACGTATTATTATAATCCTAATAACAAATAGTTGGTTCGTCTTAGGGTCTTCTTACAATTATTATAAGGCCTTCGTGTAAAAGATCTCCGTAAATTGTAACGGTATATTAATCTACTTCGAATCGCAAGTTTGCATATGATAAGAGTCTATTTAAAAGCTGCAAAGATTTCAATAGGTTGTATAATACTAGGTCATCAGTTCTATAAGTCATATATTCAAGATGACGTTCTGACAGGCATTTTCTGATGCCATGTAAAACTAGAGTCCGAAGTCGGTGAAACGCATATTTTTAGTGATGTTACTAAATTCCGACTTAAACATTTCTTCCAGTACTCGATACAGTGTTGCGTTAGTATTTCCTCTAAAAAGGTATAAGTTATAAATGTATATCACAAGAACAGAGGCAAGTCTATTATTTTACAAATGACGTCACGACTTTTGGTTTAGATTATTAATATTAATAATGTGATTATGTTATTCCAAACTCAAAAATATGAATGAATATTTCGGTGAAGTTGCGAATATTCGGCCATATACAATTTTAAAAATAATAAAAATGTCGAAGCTGAATGTCCCGGTGGTAGCCCTTGGAATAACAGAAAGAAGCCGCTTGCCTTTCCATTGAATCAAATTCATATATTTTGAGATTCGGCCGCCAATTTCATTTGTACAGGTAGCAAAAAAGTTTAAATTAAACAGCTATTTTGTTAGAAGGTTTTCATGTTTGATTAGGGTGCTAAATTGTTTTAATTATTCTAGTAATTCAAAATGGAACAAATTGCTATAAAATTATTGTCTAGTGTGTTATTTAATCGAAATACATGAAGCAAATTAAAAGTTTGTACCTACACAAAAAAATCTGTAAATACTGTCGCCGATATTATACATATTTACAAGTATTTAGGTCCCCTGTTGTCCATTGCCATTATAGGAGATGACACATGTTGTTCTGACGGTACATTCCGTCGATTGTTTTATTGGATTATGCGGCGAGGCCGAGAAGCAGCTATAACTATTCAGTGTTGTCTTTTGTGTTATGGAAAAACTTGTTCTTGAACCCATGTAGTGTGAAAGTCTCGTTTATTTGTGCAGTTTAATGTTACATATGTACACATATTATCGTATGCGCGGCTCGGCTGTCAGCGCTGCGCCCGCGCTGCACCGCGTCGCTCGACATCGCGCACACGCGGCCTTCTTCGCCTCGCCCCGTCGCGGCGCGGCTGTTAGCGCGCACAATGGGAACCTCACACAACTCCTGCAGTAACTACTTCTGTTTTCAATTTTCACTTTTAACGTTTAGCCCTCAAACTGACTGTGCGTAGCTAACGTATAGCCAGTTTGAGATACATCTTCAACATTCAATTTGCAAATATGAGCAGTAAAACTAAAACTAGTTTCTCTTCCTTTCATCTCAAAAAAACTTATATGCTGTGTTTGTTTGGAAAAATAAAACTATTTAAATATGTTCTCTCGAGTTCTATTTCACCGCGGTGGCACGATCTTAGTGGGTTATGATGATCATTATATATGTATATAGTGGGGATAACGATGTTTGTATACACGTTATTATATAATTGCTAACTGAGCGGAACCCTGAGCAAAATCCTTTTTCAGTCGGTCGAGGACTAATGTTTATTTGGACATATTTATGGCTATAGTTCCGCTTTTTGTGCAGATGGAAATATGTGTGGCGGATCGCACGTCTGCGTGAGATTTCGGACACCTCTCCGCTTACTAAATTTAATATCGTCGGCTTTTACGCCGACGAAGATCCAAAAAATAAACTATGAAATCGCCATTGTGTCGGCGACACGAACGGCAGTTCGCGCCTACCGGCCACTCATGAAAATTATTTTGTTTTTATCTCAAAATGTATGTTTATGATAACACCTGTTTCGTTGATGCCTCCGCGATCGGTGTCAGTCGAAGCTTGTCCTGATTTTTTGCCAATTTAAAGACTATAAAGACGCCCGCATCGCCAGCTAATTTAACCACTGTTCAGCGAATTACGCATTCGTTTGCTCTTGTTTAAGAGACCGGAGGATCCCTGCTTTGCACGTTTATGTTAATAGAATATTTAGTCAATAATCATATTTAAACAACCAATTTTTTATATATAGTATTATATAAAGTAGCTTATATATTAATAGGTGGATATAAGGTATTATCCGTTGATTAGTGAAGGGAAAAGAATTAAGTTTACAGATAATTCATTTTTATTCAAATACAAATCAATCGTATAAATCTAAGTTTACGTCAAGTATAATGATGCGACTGTCAAAGGCCAGCCGCCGCGGCCACGGTCCAGCTTTTTGCATAATTATGTCGATGGAATTTCGTCCCTTTAATATGATAACAAAGAAAGATGACCGACTATATGATTGTTTAAATTTATAGCTGTCCTCACTCAACGATGTTTCCCGTTGATTGCGAGAACGTCTTATAGGTACGTATCACTTATTATTTCTCTTGTGACAGCTTTTTTATTCTTATTAATAGAAGAAAAATGAAAAAGTATAAACCTACCAACATTTAATAAATGCTGATAAAAGGTTTACAATTACCTCTCACACATTTGAAAAAAAACGCATAAGGTTTTTTTTTTTAACCTGGAGATAATCGTGGATCTTTTAAACAGCACAGACATAGATTAGGTGTGCGAGAACAAATATGTCTATTGCCCTGTTCGAATTGATAAACAACATGAAATCAAAGATAGTGAACCCTTCTTAGTGTAAGCTTGCGAGTTATATATTTTCGTAACGTAATCCATAAGAAACCACTACAATAATCGTACATTTCTCTTGACAATGTTCCTTTGAATAAAGAGAGTTAAGGCGAACAGATACAATGTCGAAGATTTGTTTACTCAGTGCTAAGAGGCCAGCATTGCGTGATTACCTCTTCGATACGAGCGCTTGAAAAATAGACTTTCTTGTGTAGAAATATAAGAAGAAATTTGCAGTATTGGAATAGGAACTTTGTATCTATGTGAAGATAGTACGCGGCTTACGGCTGCTCTTACGGGGTTAAATTAGTACGTACTCAAATGTCATCGTTCACTATGATATCGCAATCAAAATTGACGTGGGAAATATGCTCATTTGTAACTGAGGGTACGCAGCTGATGGCGATAAATTTTACAATAAATTACGCACAAATGCTCTGCTAGATACTGAAGTTGCATAATTAAATTATAATTTTCTTGAAACTTGTAATAGAAGTGGTAGAGCCATGCTTAGAAACGAATGGGCTGGCTTGACCGGTGCGATACCACGGCCTCACAAAAACCTGGTTGTGAAGCAACGCTAGTGTAGCATTTCCCCGAAATTAGTGAGGCTTCCGGAGCCCAACTCCCCCTCTCTTGTTTCTTTCTTCTTCCCGCATTCTCCCATCCCTCATCACCCTCAAAGGCGGGCAGCGCACTTACGACTCATAAAAAAAAAACTTATGCTAATAACATCACTGCGCTTTCATTCGTAGATTATGGCCGGGTGGTATTTAAAAATAATTACGGTACTAGATAGTATATACTACTAAGTAGCAAACTTAATTTTAAATACCGCTATGGCTCGATACTAGTAAATGAATATGTACAGTAAAAAGTAGTCTGTACATGTCATAACTGGAAAAGCTAATTCTTGCGAACAGGTAGCTCACAGTATGCAGTGTCCGGGTGTGCACCCACTGCTACCTTCCTGTTTTAATGCCAACTTTTTATACATTACCGCTAGTTGTATTCCTTTAATAACTTAGTTCAAATATTTACACTAAACGGATAAACAATAGTTAAATTGTGAAAAATTTCATAATCCACAATTATGTTGAACCTTATTATATATAATAACCTACCTAATTAACCATATCTCTTGCACGACAACTGATAAACATATGTATATATTTTTAAATATCTAAATAGATATTATAGGTGAATTATATTATATACAACACAGAACAAATAATCATCACAAAATCACACAGTCACACAACACACATTTATTTACCTCTGAATGAGAATCGAACCCACGACTTTTGGCTCTCTAGCTACTACACTAACAAGCCAGTCCATGCAAAAATAATTTGAACTCAATCACCTAAAATACAATACCAATAACGATTTCTTCTTTGTTTGTTTAATGGTTGTATCAGCAGGAAATAAGTAAAACAAGAATTTATATATCCATTCGACGGGACGTGGTTATATTCTTGATTGTTACAATATATTTGTTATGCATCGAGATTTTAATAAGTGAACTCTCGAAGCGTTTATCATTATATTCTCTTTCCTTATAAAATTGACATCCAAATCAGATTAATCCAATCAATGGAAATTTATGACGCACTTGATAGCGAGCGAGCTCCTCGGTGAAGAGATCCGCAGACGGCTTTGCTAATCAGTTCCCAACCAACAAACTATAACCTGCCTGTGGCTCCCACTCCATCTTTATCATGCTTCCCACATTCTCAGAAGTACAACGTAAGAAATGCATGCAAGGGTAAGTATCATCTATATATATATTTTTAAATGTAATTCTAAATGGATCCCAACCTTAAAATAAAATATTGATAACTAATAATATCTACAAATGAGATCGTCACTAGCATGTTCAGTTAAAATATTATTCGAAAATTTGCCAACGTCTTCGAAAATCACACAATGTGTGTTTTTGCGGCAATTACAGAGACGTGCAGAGCGGTCGCCTTCTTTGCAAACATGCCTTTGATTTATATGTCTGCTTTCGGCTATAGAATGAGAGTAAAATATGAGACGACCCATCAAATATTCAGTCTTTTTGGGACTGGAGAGCGACTCTTAATGCTCATTATAATAAAGATGCGATAGTTTATACTGGAATAATAACGTACATGTTACCTTGCCTACATTGGTATGTCATTTTGGAAGTTAGCTAATCTTTATATTTATGTAGATTGAACACTTTTGATCCGAATAAGTAATTAAAAACTCAATAGTAGCAGTTTAAAAGTCCGCATATATAGTTATGCGTACTTATGCGCACTAAATAAATTAATTCATGATTTTAAATAGTATGGGTTAATTGTAAACAATATCTCCAAGTTTTGATTGTACTAATTCTTTATGTCAAATTACTAGAATATGTATAGAAATATTTGTAATACATTTACATCTGCTTCTGAATTTTGTGAAACTACGAATAAAATGAAGTGTATAATTCTTAAAGTATCAAGACCGTTTCATCTCTGGGAGACACGTTGGTTATATTTCATCAGGCTTGTTGTCACATGATCCGCGGGGAGATTCATCTTTAATTGGGTGAACCGGGCCAAGTCGTTCCCTTACATTGTGAACCTTTATTAGAAACAAGAAAGACTACGACTAAAAATATAATACCTACCTGTATGAAATTCATGATTCTGGTTATACATACCTATATATATAACCATGGTGTCTAACCGCCGTGTATGAGGTGGTGATAAGTATGGTTTCTTTTAGTATTTTTTCAAGAGACTACTCCCGCACTAGGATTTATAACTGTATCGCGGGGCACTTGACAAACATTCAAATCACAAACACAAAGAACACCCAAACTCAGAACACAAAGTGTTGTCTCGTGTGTCAATCGAACCCACAACACTCGCTAGGCGACCACTTAAACAACTGCGCCAACCGTGTAAGTTCTAGTTTACAGGGGAAAAATATCAGTTGAATTTATTATATTTAGAAAAACATGCTTAATCACTTTAAAGCCTCTTAAGTAAGATTCTTAGGGTTCAAAGTATTATTAATATTCTTACATTCATGTTCTTAAAAAATATTTCAATTGAAGTCGATGTGACAAATAGTCAAAAACTTATTGTGTAATATAAATAAGAAATATACATTTATACATATGTATATACAATTAGCAAAACAAAAAATATATCATACCTAAAATATATTAAAACTAGCGGATAACCGACATGTGCTACTACACTAAAAAAATAAATGTTGATTGTTTTAGTGGTCTAAAACAACCTTCGCATTATCTGTTTCATGGTTTTAAAGTCTATAACGGACATTGGCAGAAACATTTTTTGTGTTTTATATAAATAGATTAAACCATTACGACTATATGACTGAATTTGTTCGGTTTTTAGCAATAGGTATCTAAATGGAAACTGATTTTTGGCCTGGGTCTCCGGTACTCGGTAAATAAAATTTCCCCCACTCACTCGGTAAATATAACGCAAGCATTGTTTGACAACCGTTATTTTGTGAGGCCGTGGTAACGTTCCGATCGAGTCCATTCATGCCTAAGCATGGCTCGCCAGCAGCTAAAAATAATTAAAAGTTAGCAAGGAGTTTTAGTGTTATAGTGGTTTTACTTTTGCCGCGCACTGGGGCAAAATCCTCACAAGCTGATAGAAATTAAATAAATGAGTATCATTTAGCAGTGCGTATTAATACAATTTCAATAGTCTACTTACGAATCTACATTTTAACAGAATTTATATTATATACCTATTATTCTTATCCTGCTTTAATCAAATAAGTGTTATATCATCAACTTTTTGACTAACAAGCTTGGGCGGCATTTATTTTTAAATAGTTCAAGCAGCAGTTTTTCGGAGTGTTTGTAATATATCTAAGCAAATCAACTGAAGATCCTTCAACGTCAATATTTTTGTATATGTCAATAATGAGTGAGTTATGTGCACATATTCCATAATAATAACATAATAATAATAATTCCATGTAATATATTTTTTTAAGACGTACTAAATATTCATTGGAATATATGGAAATACCCTTAGTATTACATATGCTTGACGAAAAACAAAACAGAAGTTGCTACTTTATTGATAATATTATGCGGATATTTATGGGTGCTCATGAACCTAAAATTAATCTCAAATATTTTATTGTAAGAGTACTTTTTTGAGTTTCATATTGGTTTTAGGGTAGAGTTTGAATACATTATTTACTACAAGAAAATAACTAATGCGTAATATTAAGCGTTCTGGAAAAGAAAAAAGAATGTAAGCAGTATTATTTCAGGCTTAAATAGCTGGGCCAATAACAACAACACATTATCATCATATCATCATATCACAACTTGTCTTGATTATGATGATAATTTGACTTTAAACAGAAATAATACAAAGACGAGTACAAGTCGAGTGTAAGATGGTCAAAAGAGTGAAAAATCCCTCATTCAAAAAGTGTTCAAAGTTCAAAATTCTCTATCAATTTAAGATATTATACATTTAAGATATGCCTAAACCTTATTTAATAGATCTTGATTTAATAAAACATATGCATACTATTTTAATCGTGACGTCTAATTGATACAAAAGATTTGCTAATATATGCTAAATACTTTATTTACGGACTTTAAATCCTATCATAAGCACTTTTGAAAAGTAAATTAGAAAAAGCAGGATAGAGGGAAAATGTTAAGAAAAGTTTTTATTTTAAATTTTCGCTGAAACGAGTAAGCGCCAATATCTTAAATAATAAAAGTCTATCTGTTTCATAACGATAAAACACATGATCGTTGACGACACTGACATAAGTTTAATAACGTCTATGTTGTAGTTGTAAATTAAATGTTAAGAATAGTTAGTTACCAACTGATTATTGCAATGTGTACCATTAAATATACAAGGGTCACTCTCTAAGTTTTTAGAATAGGCAAATAAAAAAATAGGAAATCTTTCGGAATATGTAGATGTGTAATGAAAATTCATGTCATTTGTTTATAAAAATTGACGGCAATTTAAAAAGTTTCCGTCGTGCATCGAAATGGATTTGAGTAGACAAAAATTTTAGCTAATGATTTATTACGACTTTTGTTGCGGTCTTCCTCAACAACAATGTTACGATAGACTTCGATTGGCATTTCATTACGAAGCGTTATCTCGTACCACCGTTTACAACTGTTTTAATGAGTTTAAACGTGGTCGAAGCAAACTCACTGATGATTCTCGAGAATTATGTCCTTTTACAGCGACTACTGAAGAAAACGTGAGCGCTGTGCGGCTAATGATAGAAGCTGATAAAAGGGTGACATATCAACAGGTTCGGGCAGGTTTTGGCATTGGTAGGAGTCAAGTTCAGAAATTCTTACATGAACATTTAGGAGTCAGAAACCTTTGTTCTAGATGGATACCTCATAATTTGACGAAAGATCAAAAACGCCATCGCTTGGATTAGTGTCGCTCAATTCTTGAAAAGTATGACTGAGGTGACTCGAATGCTGTATGTGATATCCTCACAGGGGATTAAAACTGGATATATTGTTACGAACGCGAAACCAAAAGACTCGAAGATTTGACGACAAAAGTAAAGAAGGGCAGAAGTGAAAGGAAATGGTAGATTACCAGATTCTTTGAACGGACGGCCATTCTAGAAGATAAAAGGACTGTTACGGCATATTGGTATGTTAGTTATTGTTTACCAGTTGTCTTGGAAAATGTTAGACAGCACTGCCTAAGAAACAGGATCCTCCTCCACTACTACAACGTTTCTGATCACTCCGCAAGACTGACTATCGAATATTTGTCTATCGAAGATGTGGAGTTAGTGAGTCATCCTATTTACAGTCCCGACCTGGAACCTTGTGGCTTTTATTTATTTCGAAAAAAAAAAAAAACTTAGATAATTTCGTTTTATGACCCCTGAAGATGCCATGGCTGCGTTTGAAATAGGCGTGGAAGAGATCCCTAAGGAAGAGTGGGCTTACTGCTTCAGTCAATGGTTCAATCGCATGCGACAGTGCTTATAAAGGAACGGAGACTACTTCGACTACAATAAAAATATTAACAGGCTTGTAAATCATTACGTTTTTCATTTTATAAAACTTTCAGTGTATTGTAATCGTATATTGCAATCAGTTTATAAAATTAACGATTTGAATGGCAGTACGGCCTATTCTGGAACAGGCCATGGTCATAACTGGTCGACTGCAATGGCTGCCTCGTGACGTTTAATTAAAATAAATATTTATGGTCTTCATAGAACACATAAATAAAAGTCTGACATTTTTCAACTTGATGTGACATTGTCTCAATAAATCATGACAAGTTATGTAAAGGCCAACATCCATACAGACTTATTTATGTATCTTACAGAATCGCGGTTACTGGATATTAAAATATCTTAAAATGAAGGGATTTCTTTAAATTAATTGTATGAAATACAATTTAGAACATTGCACCAAGTAAGATGACTAGCAAAAGACTCTTTTAAGTACCTCCATCAAAGTTTTATGGGTCTATAAACGCGATCAAAAGATGTGCATAAGACAACAGTATTATAAAATATTTCAAAATGCGTGTGTAAAATATATTTTTATATATTTTGGGTATCCCACACGCGTAAAATTATGTATTAAATATTTTATGATATTGCTATCTTAAGCACACTTGTTGATCGCCTTAATAGACGCATACCACTTTGTTGGCAGGAAATAGAACAGATTTTTTTAGTCAATTAGTTTATATATACAATAATTGCCTAAAAAATTAGATAACCGCCTTCAATGCCCCCCATCATGACAAATCGTATAAACGTGCATTTTGAAAACTCATTCGTAACGTAATTTAAAGGATACCCCCTTACTCCTAACCTATCAGCTTAGTAACTTGAGAACCAAATATCTTACAATCGAACATTGATACTCCTCCTGCTTTGTAGTTGGTTTAAAATGAAAGAGTATTTTTGCATATTTTGATTTTTGTGATTCTATTATTGACCAATATTCTTATAGTCTAATAAGACGGTTGGTCTTTTAGTAATTTCAATATAAAATAAGGGTGGTAAACAGATTTGAAAAGTTAGTTAGTTAGACATATAAGTCAATATATGAGAGTATTTATTGATTGCTGTTGTACACACAGGTGGCGGAGTTTTGTTTTTTTTTAAGTGTCCACGTCCGTATCGGATAACAAACAATCGCATTCTATTCACCTCTTTTACTTCCTGCACTTCGAATTAAATACAACCCATAAAACAGTAAAGATCGATAACTAACCAGTTCGGTAACTTCCCTTTATAGAACGAAGCTTTTCATCGTTAGATGGAAAATTTACTGTGAAAAATTAATTGATACCAAATCGAGTAACGACTGATGGCTAATCTGAGACGATATGTCTCTTATACATGGTGTTTAACTCACAGTAAGCAGTTTCGTACTGGTTTTTATCCAAACACTATTACATCATTTGAATCCCCCTTTGAAGAAGAGTCTCGCAATATGGTTAACAAAAGCAATATAAGCAAATGCATCATTTATTTTTCCTAAAACGAGGAAACCTTACGATACGAGTTTCCTTATTCATTGCGTTGGTTTTTTTTATGGCTGTAACGGCAAAAGACCACATACAATATTCTTCACTAATGCTAGACAGGAACAAACTAACCCTAAATTAATACAGTCTAAGAAGTTAACTGGAAGAAAGAAAAACCCTACTAGATTTTAATATTGCAATCACTACCATGCAAATTTTATATCTAAAGAGAAACTTCAATAAATAAGGTATGTAAATCGTAAGTAAACAATGTCTATTACTGAACCCCGAAGAAGTTAATGCACGCACACAGAGGAGCGCGCGCAAAACGTCAAAGATTCTTAACTAGGACGAGTTAAACGTATGATGGTTGTAAATTTCATGTCGCTTATTCAATTAAGAGTCGTGGATTGAATGTCATAAAACTTCTGAGATAGTGCAATAAAATACTTGGCAATTACGGGTCAGCAAGCAGAGGCTCAGCGCCTGCCGCGGCCTGCCGCACACGCCACGCCAACTGACACCGAGTTTACTTACTCGCCGCCAGAACAGCCATTGTGATTTTGAATGTTCACTCACAAAAATGTACGCCTGCTAACCATCTCATCGTAAAGAGAATTGGATTACAGATTCAAAAGGTGCATGTAAATTTTAGACAGATATATATTTGACAGATAATATATGGTCTGACTATTTGTGCTCAGTTGATGATATAGGCAATTAAAATAAATATTGGGTTCGTGATATTAATAAATCCAATTGAATAATTTATTCTTAGATTTCTATTTATTATTGTAATAAGTATTTCTATAACATAAATGGCATGGAACTCCTTAAATAATGTACACATGGTGATATTTTGATAGTTTCACGAGCTAAGCTTGACTATTTACTCATAAATCCTTAATACTTACTTGACCCATTGTATGGAAATCTCAATAAAAGAATAATCATTAAATTTGAAACATGTATACGCTCATCAAATTGACGTTAAGTTATGATGATTCTCGGTATCAACAAAAAATATCGGTTCAGCCTCATTATTAAGTTTAATTATGACAGTTTGCCATATATGAATGGTTTACTTGAGCGCGTCTCGACCAGTGGACTTAAAAAAATACATTCGTCCCATAACAGTTCTCCTATACGTGTAGAGCAACTTGACAGCTAATAAAAAGCTTTATAGCACATTATCTTAGACACGCTAATGTCAACGACTTTTAAAAAAAAATACAATTCAACATTTTTGACATTCATAATAGCGTAGTTAAACAGAGATGCCTGTAGTGCACTTAGGTGTATTGTTCTTATTATGGAGGCTTGCATATATTATAGTATTACTTGTAGTTTTTATCGATTCTTATGTCCAAACGCAAGGGTCTGGGCGGCTTGAGATCATGTTTAATTGCAGCTATTAGAACAGATGGCTTATTCATTTGTAGAGCAGTCGGTCGTTGCGCTCAAGTCGTAAACTGGCGATTCGTTCCCGTTCTGATGTTATTGTAGCGTTTTGTCTATGTTCCGCTATTTTATTGGGCCGTTTTGTTGTCTCCGTGCTAAACTTCTAAACTACATACATCAAGCTTCATGTTTTTGTATTTGATCTCTTTATCAAATTGTATTCGATTGAAGACGCTATCAATTGTATTACTAGTTTAAAGAATTGATATAACAATTCTGTCTCTAGTGTTTTCCATTTTTTTATATACTTAAATTAGAAAAATAAAAGGAGAGTATGATATTAAAAGTAACTTTTACACATATACAGTTTGATTCAAATTGCTCACAGTATCAATATACTAATTGTATCACCTTTAATTCAAGGTTTTCTAATCATTTTTTTATTAGTTATATGAATAGGCGTTTGTCGCCCAAATCATCTGATGGAAAGTGACGATGAAGACGAAGGTGAGATTTAAATGATTTTTAGATTTAGATTTTTTGATTTCTCTCTATATAAGCCCAGCATGCATTCTTAAGCTAAAAGAGCAGTAGTCAGTTATTTTTCACGAATAAACCTGTAATTCACTTTGAATAAAACTGTATGTGAAAACATTAACTTATTCCTCCTCTGAAGAGGTTCTCTGACATAAATTTACGGAGATCTCTGACTTAAATTTACGTCTGCATTATAAAATAACATGTCTTAACTATTTCAGTATTTCAGGCCTTATAACAGAAGAGTTATCCGAGTGTATGTTAAAAGGTGTAGTTAGAGAACTTTATGGTTTTAAAAGTTTCAAGAGATGGTAATGGAGGAGGTGACCTTGAGACCGTACAGATATTTGACTTCAAATATTAGATAACAAATCGTTATTGCTACTGCTAAGGCTGACAATATTAAAAAAAAAATACAGCGATAAACGAAATAATTACTAAAATCATAGATGGACATGCCTTGTGTCTAATGTCTTCCAATTACCTTAGCTTTAAATACTTTGGTAACAATAGTTTAAAAAAGTAAATGAAGGATTATGATTGTCAAATAATGTAACGAAAAACTTGACTATTATACGTAAGCAGGGTACGCAGTGGGATTATATTTCATTTAGAAGTCGGTGTCGACACTAAACATCGTTCACAAAAACAACACAATTAGCATGTCCATTGTTGATTGAATAGATAACAACATATAGCAGTCACACCTTGTCAACGGTAACGATAAAGTATGTAGGTACCTGCTTGTACTGCTACTGTTGTAAGTAGTAAGTATTTATACCGTTGCACGAACGACATATAGCTATAAATGGTCTTCAGCTTTCAATACAAGAAAATGAAATTAAAGTATACCCTATAATCAATACAAATTAAGTTTATCTAATAAATATTTAGGTACCTTATCTTTTAAGGTTTGGTCTGCAATACACAGAACCACTTTTTAAAGCTGTATTCATACAAATGGTTACGAACATTCTCCACAACTCATGAGTGTAGGTTGTCATCATTATCCTACATTTAGATGTCAAAACATTCGTAATAAGCATTGTACTCTACATGACCATGTCCTCCAACTATTTGAATTTAACTTTACTTACGTGAGTGGTAAAAATAAATAAACGCGAACGAAGCTATGATACGAGGCGGGTTGCGAGTTATTGGTCCCCGTGCGCCGCGGCGGTCGTTCAATTTCTCTAATTAATTAACGATCCCTTAGATAACACACGCTGACAACCTTATTTGTGGCGAACAAATCTTTCAAACATAAATTTTAGTGTACACGCTCTAAACTTGTAAACTCTATGCACGTCTAGGTATCTACATGTACGAGGCCCGTAAAAGATAAATTTATTATCCTACCAGGTAAGTAACCGCTGCGGACTGTTACCGATATTCTCACAAATTATATCACACAATCTCGGAACCATATCGTCTTGAATCGCATATAATAGGGATGTCTAAGCATAATTAATACTAATCCGCATGCTGCAATGTTTCTTACGTATTGGTAACATCGTATCCGTGATTAAAAAAGTGCGTAATTGTAAATTCAACGGGCGTGTATCAGAGCGTTCTCGCACTAAATATTCGTGAAAGATTCACCCAACAATTTGCATTTGTCACATAAATAAAAGAAGCAAGCAGCCTCATTAGACGACAGCATGGCTTCGCGACACCGCGCCGTGCCGCGCTGCTGCCGCGCACACCTCACGTCGTACCCTGCTGCGGCTACCGTGTCCCACTCTTCACAAATAACGAGTATTTGTCAGGAAATTTCCACATAATTGCTCAGGGAACTCTGATTATTTTATTCATTCTATACCTTGAGGTTAGAAGGGTTAGCACGACTCAATACTTAGAAGTTGCAATGAAAAATCAGATGAGGGGTTGAAAAGATTTCCTTAAGCCAATATAATAGATTTTCTTTGAGTTCTCATCTGTCTCTTACACTTTTATCCTACCTTAGCAACAAAGGAGAAAACGTTAAAAATCAATTAAGGTTTATAATTTATTAAAGCCTGACACTAACCAAGGTGGAGCGATTTGGTTTTATGTGGATAACTCACTATCGATGGAGGAATAAGCATGGGTCAATTTGTTAACCGCTAGCACCGTCCTATCTCTTACGAACATTTTTTGTTGACAACGTTATGAGGTTTTTAGTGAGGTATGCTTTTATTGCAGTAATTAAGATATGAAGTCATATTAGAGCTTTTAACGTGGCCGAGATTTATCCAAACCATTATTTTTTTATGTTTAATAATGTTCATAACTTTCCTGTCTCGGATTGTTTTACTTTTATCTAGAAAAATAATTATATGTGTAGAAAATTTATGATCAAAGTTTATATTATTATGATCTGAATGTAATGTTTTGAACATATAATGAGGACAAGCTTAGGTAAAAAAGTAAAAGCAACAGTCACGCACGAGGGGTTTAGCTAGGTGAATATACACATACCTAGATATAAGACGGTGAGAAAATGCGAAAGTTATTCCAATTTTCACATACTTGGTCGTGCCCACTACACGTCAGTGGGTCCCTTCTCATTGTCACAAACATGTCACAACTAAATTCGTGGCATTAAACTACGCCGCCGCTTCTTATCAGAATGCAAAGGATGATATTATCGACAGCGGGCAGCATAAATCTGAAACACGGTTACCATATTATCACGACTCACTTTACGACCTTGGGAACCGATGATTGCGGACATGACCCGCAGAGAGCTTTGGTCGACCCGGGTTTGGTCAACCCATCGCTGAATAGAAATGAGCTTATAGAGACTAACATCTGTTACTACTAGGTAACGGTAGTTGCTCATATAAAAAACAAGAGATAGACTCGATTATACGTTTATTTCTTGGCAGTGGTCTTGAAATTTTATCTCTACGACCTAATCTCGTTAGTCAGAAGACCTGGATGTGTATTCTGTTATTGTTAGTCCATTATTGTACATAAATAATGTTAAGACAAAATACACCCAGAACAAAAGTAAAATGTCAATGACAATAATATTATATGAGCTCACATTTTCCTGTTACACTAAAAATATTCTCATGATAATAAAATATTCTTCGAGCCTGTGATAGAACATACGCATCTAGAATAAAAATATGGTCGTTATTATTTCTCATAGCTGTTGACATATCATTGCTTAAATAACTCTACATGTTACGAACTAATAAAATATTCTATTAACATTGTGATCGACGCGCAATACAGACGCCGATCGACGGTTCTGTGAAGTCGTTTGGAAAGCAGGCTGTGATTTGCAAGGTCACGCGTATAACACGGATGTTCCCGATATTAAAATGTACAGACGTACTTTATTCACCTACATATAAACATTTGCAAATTGAAAAGATCCGAGACGTACACTCATCTCTTTATTAAAATAAACCTTATTCGATGTGCGGAAGCTATCGTTTCGTTCGTTAAAAAGTACCCGCTTCAACGTTGCCCAATGCGACAGTAGTATGAGAATCAAATACTCATATTGAATATGAAACAGACGAACGGTACGACACTTCGTATGGTAAATTCTGCATAGCGAATTATTAAATTATTTATGCCGCATATCGCGGTGCGCCGACTACCGATCGCTAAACCACAATATCGGGAATCCCTGTTCGCTACTAATGCAATAATTTGGCGTATTTTGCAATCGCGTATTGAATATTGAATAGTTGGTAAATAGTTTATGTTCTGAACGTGGATTTCAGAGTACGTGTACCGGCGCGTCGGCTCGTTGTGAAATTGCACGACACACGGATAACATACGTTAACAAGTTGTGGTTTCGAATAAAATTTGAGGTTCTTGTTGTTTAGATTTATTACTGCATATGTTATGCAGTGAATGTCTTGATCTATATATCTGTAAGCTATGGCAGCACCACTGTACACGGCACGATGTAACACGGGTGCTTGCACTGCTCACTCCACTACCCACCGACACCAATCCACTAAGGAGCAAGAAGTCGAATCCCTATAACATTATTATTTTAGTGTTGAAACAGCTATTATAACATTTATTGAGAATAAGCATGACATGCGGATGCGGCCCACGAATCATGACAAACCGTATTTATAGTTGTTAATGCGAATCATATCAACGCTAAAATGATTTATAAAGGTGCACAAAGACTTGTGCCACGAAAATGCCATTTACCAAAATTGCATTTCTGTTCAATTTACCTTTAAGTACTTGTATAATTCAGCCAAGTTAAAACAAGTGTAATATTTAATAATAATAGTTGCTGAAAAAGGATAAAAGTAATAATGATTGCTAAAAATAACCTGCAAGCCAATACTCCAAATCAATATCACTCTTTAGCATTTCGTTTATCTGGAGGGATTAGCAAGAATACTACTAAATTGTGACAAACGTTCTTCTAAAAAATGGAAGCTCCTGTTTTATGTTTTGTAATAAGTCGTAATTAACACGAGTTCCATATGAACACATCAACAATAAATCTAAATATTTACAACTGGATCTGAAACACTTTAGGTATTTTATTTATATCAACTTTACTTGTACTTCAGTTAGGTACACTTTTAACTTCATTGGATTAAGTCAGAAATATTTGATATAATCAAATATTTCGAGTCAGTCATAGGTCGAATCGTTATGTCCTTACAAAGTCTAAATATCGAAGTATATCGCGTGCGTACAATCGTAAACGAAGTAGAAATGATTTAATTCGTTCGCTGAGTAGCGCTAAGGGAGTCGTGGAGTGCTGTACCGCAGTTATAGACCCGTGTTGCTTGCTATCATTTGTCGTGATATTTAAGCCGGAGTATAAAACATAGACAGTAGACATATTTTTTTCCAAAACTTTTTTCTGTAGATGAATATTCTATTGTTGCCCATGTGAAAAAAAGTTAAAACTTACAAGATGCGATATAAAGCTAAATAGTTTGGAAACATACATACCCACCACGTGACTTAGTCAACTGACACCAACAACTTACAGTGCTATGTATCCCTCAGGATACAAAATCGTCAGAAAGTGTCCACAACGTTCATCGTTTGTTTTTTCTCGCTTGGATAATTAGGGACAGGAATTTATAAATCTTTTATGTCAGTTAAGACACTTAAACTCGGTGTTCGCTTCAGGATTAAGGGTTTCCACAAAACGAAAGTGAGAAAACAAGGTCTCTCGATTTAGGTACGGCAAATAATCATTGCCCATACGATGTTTAACCAGCATCTATTAAAGAAAGGAAATCCTTTACGGACAAAAACCTTACTACTAAATTCTATTACATATTTTAATGGAGCTTTTGTTTAGTGCCTGTTTGTTGGCGTTGCATCGCGTGACCCAGCACCCTAGTGTTGGCTTAATGGAGTACTCGTGAACAAATTTAAAACACGCCTTGTTATGACTTACATGATTTATAATTACACTCGGTGATTGTGGAGTGTGAAATTTTCACTACAAATAACATCTTATATCGTTTGTAAGCTGTCTGTTTAACTGAAAATTACTACCGATACAATTTCAGAAAATAATATCAGTCCGTTACGTTAACGACACCGTAAAAAACGATCGTTGAAAACATATATTTGCAACTACATACAACCCAACACTACATAGTCATACCTACTTATGTCTTTCATCATACCAAAAATTTTAGGGTTATGCAAAGAAAAGTAACTATAATGTAGCTCGATCGGTTGCAGCGGCGCGCAGTCCGTATTATCGACAGTCCTGAGGTCACCGAATCCCTTGAGCCTCTGCAGTTGCGAAGATATATCGCCTCTATGGCAGTCCTCTATCACTCAGTATCACTACATCACGGAGAGTGTGTAGTGAGTGCGTAGTGTCTGACGAGCTCTTCCAATTGGTCCCACCTTTCCCCTTTCTTTACAAGATAACATGTGCTGGCCTGAGGATTCACCGTTTGAGAGTTGAAAATATACGATTTCGAACTAAATGGTTCGGCTCCTCCTTCCTGTGCCCATCGGTTAAAGCCTGGAATTCAATACCATCGTGTTTTCCTAACATTTTGATCTACATGATATATACATGAAACAACATGCTTAACTGAACTTTAGTGGGATCTAAATTAACTGGTACTACAGATAAAAAAATATGGATAGATGATCATTTGAAATTTGGTGCAATAATGTTAATTCAAAACTTTTATAGACAGAATAAGTAATAAAAATAATTCATAAAGTAAACAAACATTAAAAATAAAATAATGGAACATGTCGGGGTCTCGCAGAGTTAACCCCGAGGCGACGGCGACGGCGGCGGCGGCTCGGGGGTTCGTAATTGAAAAATAAAAGGCCTTAATAATAGAATTTACATTACGTGCTTTCCAATGACAAATTTTGTTGTGTCTGTTTTTGTCAGCTACAACATTGACTTCACATTTATGTACAAAACTAACTTTACCGTGGTTCTGCTCGCGTTATTTTTAGAAACAACTAGCATTTTTTTTTCATATACAGTAGTATGTGTTCTGTCTACAAACTGTTTCAATACAAGAAATGATATTGTGTATGTTGTACTTGCGTAAAAAATAATAAATAAACAGATAACTCATAAAACAAAAACTTAGAGACTAAACCGTTTATTTTTTATTTTATATAGGTATATGGTATTTTTACTAAACAGTATGCATTACTAACATGAAATACATAATTTAATTGATTGATAACAGTTAGTCAATTCTTTTGAATTGACTAACTGTTATCAAATCACATCGTTTTTCATAGTGTAAATTTCTTAGCTAAGCAAAACTGTAAGCAGATAGGGTTTACAGTACAGTCACCAATAGAATAAAAATTCGTGCAATATGCTATAAACAACACTTATTAAATTGATGGAATCTTACACAAGCGTGAACAAACAAAATGCAGTTAGATAAGGTTGATGATCTTCTCATTCTTCTTCTCAACACACTTTCGATAAAATCATATTTCAACTAATTAAAAAAATAGAGTTGGTATATCTTTTAAGCTTAAGGTGTGTCTATCAATATTGCCACTGACAGACACACCAATTCACAAATTAATCTTAAAATAATCCTTGGCCACAGACGTAAAACACCCTGTGAATTTCCTCCTTACTGAAAGAGAAGCAATGATGTTATGTACAAAGACATGTATACGCAAAATACATTTTAAAACCTTCGTTCTTCGCAAACCATGAAGCAGTGATAAACATGACACACCATCGTGGAATCTCCGATCTTGAGTGCGCTCTATTATTGAATTGTTGCTAAATACTAAGTCGTTTTGTATAATTAATGTTCTTCTTGTATATTCTACGAGGCTACATATAAAATATTTATATCATTTGAGTAATACCAGATGCCTCGGCATGCAGAATCAAATATTGTTAGAATGTTTGCGATACATAACCAATCGAACTTCCCAAACATCTATATGCAGACATGTAAAGTGGGATTGTTCCGTGCATCGCACGATATTTCCGTACAATAGATTGGTCGAGGCGAGGTGCAGCTAGTTAGCCGTAAAGTGAGATGTAAATATGCACTAGCGCAGAGGTCATATCTGTACTGCGCTGCATTGTGCCGCAAAACGTGCCATATAAAATACTATTAACATTTTGATACATTACGAGTATTGCAAAAACTCCGGTGAATTGATTTACTTGTTAGAGAAAATCAACGAAACTAATTTTTTTTGGTTTAGTATACATTAATCTTTTTCTTATTTTTCTAGCAAGAAAGAAGTTATCTTCTAAATTAAAATTTGTATCTATATTTTGTGTTACATCTAAAAGTTGATAACCGCATATCATTATAAATCCTAAAATGTGCATGTTAAGGTCTTCTCAACTTTCACAGTGATATTGGCTAGCGCAGCACCTCGTACTTTATTAGTCGCTAATGCTCACACACAGCTTTGCTAACCGTTAACCAGGTAAACCGTGGTCTCCATGACACCTTACAAAGTATAAAAGAAAAAAAACTTTCAATGGCAAAATTTAATGACACAAAGTATTAAGACCGAATTCTTAATCATTTTAGAATTATGCATTTAGATACAAGTAAAAGTAATAAAAAATTGTAGTTTAATCCTGCGTTCAGTAACTTAACTTAAAGAATTATAACCCTATTAGAATAAAAACTTTCGTGAATTAGATTCATATTTATTTAAATATATGATTTTATTCACGTATGTCTTTCGAGGATGCCCGACTAGTTTCGGTCTCGACAGGAGAACTTTTTCAAAGAGTAAGTCGCCCAGCCGCGACGGTACCGGACTCGCGGTACTCTCGCGGCTGGACGACTTACTCTACCTTACCACTTACACACGTGTGTAAAACCGTATATTTAAATAACTATACCCTAATTAATGAATAATTTTAAGTACACCACCATCAGCTCAACAACCTGAGACTCAAAATTTTTTAATGTAAAAAACGTTGTTAGTAAATCTGTGTGCTTCCCTTGATATCCCATCGTCCAATCTTACACAGATACAGAATGATGATACAGAGGGACCCTAGCCGCTCTTTAGAATAAAGAAAAAAATTGACAATCGCTTGACAGTTAGCAAAGAAACCGTTTCACAAACAAAAAAGATACATACTCGCCGTCGAACATAGAACCTCCTCCATTTTTGAAGTCGGTTAAAAATGTTTATAATTTACTATTAAAACTGAATTTTTGAAAGAAATTTACAAACTATTCATTGTGTAGATGTATGTTGCCAATGAGTTGAAGTTATAGAATCTGATGAATTTTATTTGAACTTAGAAGAGAATAAAGGGTTTACTTTATTTTTTATTAGAATTTAAGCATGTCATGATACAATATAATAGAGAAAAATTAAACGACTCAAGCACACTTCAACTCATTGCAACATCATCCTTAATTTTTATTATTTTTGTCACATACTCAAAATTTTAACAATGTATTGACGTAGTAGCTTGTACTTGTATGTAGGTTTTGACTTTACAAAAATATTCCTCAAACGGAAATGCACAATAATGCAAAACATACAAGAATGCAAAGTATGATACACACATGTACTGATATATAATGATAGTAATAAACATACTAAAGATCCCAATGAACATAGTTAAAGTGTTTTTAGAATATATGTAGATGTTACATACATAAAAACTTTACTGTGCAACATGCCTGTTTCTCCACAAAACCGCTAAAGATATATTCCGGGATTTTAAAACGAACACTATGAAGAATTAGTTATGTTAAACATTATTATAATATTAGTTCCCATAAATAAAACTTATGCTGTTACCTGCCTTCTGCTGCTACAAGTATATTCAGAAAATGTGTCTAGTTCAAGACGTGATTGGAAGTAATAAATACAGACACGCCAGTGTAATTCCAACGTCAGAGATTACAAACTCCCGTTATCTCGGATGTTTCAATGTCAATTAGTTTATTTGTTCGGTCTTCTACATACTCATTACCATTCTTAGTTTAATTGTTTAATATTTATTATGTATCTATATTAGTCGGAAAGCACCCGTTGTCGGGAAATCGATCTTTACTTTTCAATAAAGATCGAAGTAGATTATCTGACTTTATACACAGCTCAATGTTTTACGAGATGCATGCGTACATAGTCATAGATTACAATAATAATTGCCTACTCGAGTTTTATCCAGGCTATCATTTGAAAATCAATCAAGCCTGATCCGCTGCGTCTTACTGAGAAAATATATATCGTCTTCTCTTAAGTTATTTTGCATATTATCTTAATGATGTAGAACCCACCTCTTTGCCACTTATCGCCATATTCCAATTAATGTTGGAAATATGCACCGACTCGTCGCTTGTTTTATAAACCTTTCATAATGTACGTCGTTTATCTCTTGTGTTATATCAATATTGAGAGTGTTACAACTTTGAGGGAGTGTTTTATAAATCTGCGTCAGTGTCTGTAGAATTGCTTTTGACTGCTGTAACCACTGCTACAATTTTTCGCTTAATGTATAAAAGTGTGATTACGCTTAATTAAATAAGCAGGTAGGATTAAATTTTCGGGAATCTAAAGTATCTAATATATGGTAGGACTGGTGAAATAC
The DNA here is from genome assembly GCA_947561695.1 of Tyria jacobaeae. Taxonomy (NCBI): domain Eukaryota; kingdom Metazoa; phylum Arthropoda; class Insecta; order Lepidoptera; family Erebidae; genus Tyria; species Tyria jacobaeae. Next base: position 12,778,650 of record OX387213.1, on the reverse strand, counting down.
CATTTCAAGGGTTGTATGTATTTGGGCTGATGTTCAACGTATTTGCGTAGAGTGATAGTGTCTGCAACAAAGCAGTGCATAATAGTTTACCGTGACAAAAGGTTTTTACTACTTTGAAACTTTATTAAGTAAAAATTACCTCATTGTCATCATCATCATTATCCATTATCAGGTATTTAAAGGTTTTTTCCTTAGAACCACAAATAATGGTCCTGAGTATGTCATATTAATGCTCTGAGACTAGTTTACAATACAATTTTCGAGGCATGACTTCTTAGCGCGGCACTTCGTCCTTTATTAGATGCTAACACGCAAACATATCTCTCATTAACTATGCTAACCGCCAACCGCTAGGTAAACTTTGGTCTCTATGACACCTTAGTAAGTGTAAAAGAAAATACTTTCAATGAAATAGAACAAAAAAGTACTCAGATTTTAAAACCTTTTTAGATATTTTAATTCTAAGTTTCAACTTTTGAATTAATTCTAATCAGGCAAAGACTTTTAAGTACCATTTCATGAGCCGCATTTATTCAAAGCATTATAAACATTTCTATAAACTATAGTTTATCTGAGCTCTGAGTATGCAAAATCTGTGTAAAGGCGGCAAGAGGTCCATAATTATTCTGAACGGCATACGTGTATACTGTATGCAAGGACGAAAATAATAGGTCCAGGCGCATCGCTAACTCCGGCTACCGACGCCCGCGCCACATCTAATTAACCCGAGACGTGACATACCCACGTTATAAATTTTAAATCTCTTGAGAAAAATAAATTCACAGTATTAAATAAAAACAAATAAACGGGTACTCTGCAAAATGTTCGCATCTGATTTGAATCCGTATCATTAGTCTGCATTTTCAATAGAGGCGATAAAGCGAACTATAATTCTACATTATTAAAATTTTATACTCCTAGGCATCTATATAGTAAAAATGAGTTTTGAAATAATATATAAAGAAATTGAAGTGTTTTATGTAAACTGTAGGAAATAACAATATGTTAACTCTCTAATTTGCCAGGTGTAATTATATATGTGAGCCTGATGGAAAGCTTTAAGTGGAGTCCAAGAGTGGTGTTCATCATCCTCATTGCAAGTGTAGTCAATGCAGCATGGTGACCCACACTATGGCAGCCCAGTGAGATGCTTTTTCACGCCCTGGTTAAAAGTGAACTCCAGGCTTTAACCGGAAGCAGGAACCGAACTGTTTAGTTCGGGATCGTATATTTATTATACTCGTAATTAACATTACTCTATAAGTAATGTTACGAAATATTTAACGGACTGTTTTAGCGATCGCAATGTATCATATATAGAAAGTAAGTAAATAAACATTAACTACTATATATAGTTTTATATGCTTACGACTGCCAAACAGACAGACTATATATATTATTAGGATAAATGTTAATAGTAATCAGGCTTCTTTTTATAAATATGATACACTATTTTTTCCGTTACATTACTAATACCAACATATAATTATAGCTGGCACCGTCATTAATTATTATGCCTACCTAAGAGTCCAGTTTTAATTTCTAGCCCATAAAGGTAATATATCTTGTTAATTAATAACGTTATAAGAAATCTATCAGAATTCCAATCAACTAGTATGGTGACAATATTAGATGCTAATCAATTATCTGTCCTTTTAAAGTGTGACTACGCACATTTCCCTCATGTCGGCGATCTCTCAACCATAAGAGAAGAATCACGACCGAGTTTATGGCGAATGCTAGATTTTGCATGCAATATCACCTTGTACACTACAGGTTGTTGTATAATGTTTTATAGTTTAGAAAGCTGGTTTTATGGTGTCGCCGCAAACGCGTAATGTTAAGATAGACCTGTTCACTATGATCATTTTAATGCTGACCACATTTCAATTTATGTCTTCTCTTCATTTTAAACGCCTAAAGTAAAATAGTAATGTATAGAAAAAGTTCTCGTTTAGTGTATACGAAGTGTAATCTATTTAACCGCTACATATGTATAACTGCTGCTTATTACTTTTTTACTATTTTATAGTAAATCATTAAGCTGGGAGATAAAAGTTCATCGGATGCGTTGATACTATGATATTGAAAACGTCATGCTCAATTAATTTTTTTAGCAAAATTTAAAAATCTGAAGTAAATGAATACCGAGTAACAACTATAAATATTATTTTAAAACAGATAGTAACTTTATTTTTTCATTTGATTTCAATGGCGGGTGGCATGGCGGTTTCAGTGCCGGTAGAGAGAAGGTCAAGTGCCTTTTATTGTTTAAGTATCTCCTGGTGTAGCATGTACTACTTTCTAATTAACAAAAATATTATATTAACGAGACATATTTATTTAAGATTAAAATTGATACGCCCTGTGTAGTACGTAAACGCGATCCATTCTGGCAGTTGTATGGTTAACATAGTAGCGGCTACCGATCATCGAGTGAAATATATAAATCGAAGCGTTATCATCTTCGGCGATCACCGCAGACGGCTGCGGCGGCCGGCCGAGACGTGAAATAAATATCCATTTCCATACTCAAATGTGGCAGGCAGGATTGCAGCAAGGGCGCGGGTGTAAGAAGCGTCGGTGAGCGCATCAACCGCTCCCGCTCGTCCCGACAGTTACACACGCCTCATCTATAACTCCTTATTATTATTTGAATGAGATCTATTGATTCCGCGAGGTGTGGAACCCGCAATCCGCTCCAACGAAGATCATTTTGTTCGACTGGAGCGAACGCTTTTGAACTAACTTGACGTTACAATGGCGACCAGTGACTGGAATGATTTAAAATCTGTTAACAGGACTGTTCTCTTTTTAACGATTGGTATACAATTTCCATAAATGGTATTTTAGATTTATCTGTGTGTAAATATTTAAATAATAAGACATAACATAGCACATCGAAATAACAAAGGTTAATATTTAATATTAATGTCGATATTTATTCCACTGACAGCGCTATATTTTGTATAGTTTTATCGTATTAGTTTTGACCTTGAACAAACAAAACCTTGCATAGTTAAATAACTAAACTGAGCTTTTGTGAATATAACGATGAAACTCCCTCTGTAATGAGTCCCGGTTCGTTGCTCCCCATATTATCTCCGTCGCGAGTAATTATCTCCTAGTCTCGTACGAGCATCACATAGTATATTTGTAGTCATACATGTACCTGCCAATTACTGCCAATACATACATATATTTATCTACTAAAAATAATTAGTCTAGACGTAGACATTAATGAAAGTGACTGACTGAGTGACCATTTCAAATCACGTGTTTACATTTAATATCCTCTGTGCTGGAAGAGAACTCATTTATAGGTTAAAGCTCGCCTCTGTACATACCATTTCTTTTATATGTAATATTTGTGTACAAAATAGAACGTGTATTTATGCCGATTTCTTTTTTTAAAAAATATCTACGACCCTGGTGTTTTAATAGACAAGCAAATCTATTTTATTTTTAACGAGCTAGCAGCAAGAAATAAAACAATACTTGTTGTATGTAAATGTGAGAATATAAGCCGTAGAAATTCGTAAGCCAAAATATTGTAAAATCATAATAACACCTGGGATTAATCGTGATATTGTTAAAATGTTGATAGGTCTGTTTATGGTTTGTCCTAATCCGCAGAGTTCAAACTTTTAATTTCGAGATAGCAATACCTTCGAATTTTTGCATGCAGTGTTCTGAAGCAACTTTGTTTTTTAAATATAGAAGTTACTCAGTTTTTCGGATATAAGAAGGAAGTAAAAAATTTGCTGGTCCTTCAGAGGTCAGGTCAGGCGTTCATTATCAAATAGTAATAAAAATCTTACTGCTACCGAATGAATGCAGAAATATCGAACGCACGGATTTTTACACATTTGTGATGATTCCGGCGTTTACTTTTTACACAGTACCTCGTAGGCACTGTTTTCGTCAAGGCTACGGCCTTAACCGAAGTAAAATCTATATTACACTATCGCAGATTCTCTAAAATAAAGTACAGCAAACTAATCTTTTTCATCGATGTTACTTTAATATAATCTGTTAATTTGGAAGACTTCGAAACAAACGGAATAGTACAAAACTGTAGGAAACCTGCACCATATTAGTGATAAAGTGCTATGAGGAGTTTCAGGAACCAACATTTACAGTTAGTATTATTACTCTAACACATTCATTTAAACTCGTTTCGGTATATCGTCAGTCTCGAAAAACTGTGTGTTTGTCTGTGTTTAACATATCTACATAAAAACTTACACATTTATTATATAAATATGTTCAAATATTCGATATCCAATGGAAAACATAAGCTGAGGATCAATCAATGTTTGTGCAAGAAGACGCATATGAACCATCCTTGTTATAACTATAACTGTTTGACCTTTAGCGTAGTTAGTTGAAGGAGCATCACTTGCACCGAGTGTGTGCCCGTGCCAATCATCGGGTGATAAAATAATGGCTCAATACAGGAAGCGTAGTTATTCGCATCGAGCTACATGCTGCTCGCACATGGGGGCTTTTAATCAACACTTTATTGTTTAATGACCCCTCGTCCAAGTCTAAATTAAAAGGGTGACGGTTCAAACCCTATTGACGGATCCGTAATATGTGAGCGATTTTGTCTGAATATTTAATGTTAGATAATAGCCATGCAAGTCTTCTTTCACTGTACCTCCTATTTCTTCAAATACTGCTATTTAACGTTTATAAGGTTATATAGAACTGTAATACAGCCTTTTTTGCAACTAAGTTGACAAACAAAGAATATGTCCTGCTGATGATAAGCGGTAACACCTATATAGTACATACGCAACACTATCGGTGTCGCCCACCTTAGCACCCATACTCAATAGTTAAAAAATACATCAATTCTATTTAATAGTTCTTCTATATATTGGCGATGCTTTCCCATCCGACAGCTTTAATGAAACTGTAATTGGTGATTATTATTTTTTATAGATTGGTTGTGAAGTGTTTATAGAGACATATAATACATATGTACATGCATATAAGTAAACTTTAGAGAAATAATAATCATTTTGGAAGTCATTTCGTAATTCAATAGAAAATAACCTGGAAAACTAAAATTAAGTATATAATAAACCTATTTTCTTTTCTGTAGTTTTTTTGTAAATCATATGTGTGTGTCAGTAGTGTGCGTCATCAATATATATATAATTTAAATCGATTATTTTGTGTTTAACATCACTTCTTTAAAAAAAAAAAACAACAAAAGTCGTGATGTCGGCGACTCCACAGCTTTTAAATACAGTATTAAAGGCATTTGATCCCTGACTTTTAATGCTTCACCCCGGGCATTAAAATTATGTGTATATTTGTATCACGCTCGCGATTGTAGGGCCTCAACGACTATCCGTACACTGACTGGTAGGGAAACGTACACCGCCTGCCAAGGTCTTCGCCACCCATTTACCGTATTATCACGTATCATGTTTACAACACTATTCATAAAATATTACTATCTACTTGATTCTTTCTTTGTCAACATGTACAAAATCAGATATTCCAGCAATCAAAGTTAGTAAACATTTATATTTGATAACAAAAACAGCAATCTGCCCTAAGCGTTAATTACCCGAAACCTGATATCACTCATTAAAGGAGCCCTAAATTATTGCGCGCTGCAAAATTCTTAATTATATCTCTTAAATTTCTAAGTAAAATTAAGCCTAGAGCGTTGTAGGACAACAAAATGATATGTTTGTAAACAACGAAAATTGTACCGTTAGACGTTAATTTATACGTTTTGGTAATAATCACTCGCGTTCGCTTGCTACAAGCTTGGTTTAATAGTACATCATAACACACCTATAATTTAATGATTTGAAATTTCGTAATTTGTGAAATATATTAAAACCTTTATAATTTTTTGCGATCAACGCGATCGTAGTTTCTCCAACTTCAAACTTCAACTTAAAAAAATATACTTTCCATCTATAATCGTAAATTAAATTTGCTTATAATATATTATTTCTTATACAGATTACAAAATGTAATAAAAAATATTTTTAAACCATTTTTTTTTTACTTATATTTATGTTATTTATGTTCATTAAATTAAACTGTTATAAGTATTTAACTTAACAAATGTAATTATTTTTGTGATAAAAGTCGGAAACATGCATTTTTTAGTAACTCTAAAAATATCTTAGACTAGTTAGATATTTCAATTTATAAAGTGATAGTTTGTATCCGTTTATAAATAATTTTCTAATATTTTACATTAAAAAGGATGCATAGACATGACGCAGGAGCGAAAGAAATATTAATTACACAGTTCATAAAAGTGACGTTAAACGCTTAGGTAATGTGTTAAAAGGAGCCCATCACCCCTCCAATTAGCTGGATAATGACGGTGTTCAAAGTTATTAATTTAATAAGCGAGGGAGGTCGGGTGACTCGACTACCGGTATCAGGTGACTGGCTCGTGCTGTCACACGCTCGTTATTAAACATAGCTAAATCATTTAGTGTATACCTAGTCTACTTTACAGTAATATTTTAGCCATTCATTACTTTATTATACATTGGAATTAAACATATTGATTTGGATTTTAAACCCCTCTTCGGATACTTCTATAAAATTTATAACATTTAATGTCTAAAACACGATTTCTTTGTATAAAATGTAATTTTCTAATTCACCGCCGCGCCGAGGTGAAAACTCCAACAGAAGCGCATGTAATTACCGTAAAAGGTCTTAAACATGAATTTTATGACGGTGTTTATGAAAAGTATTTCACTGCTTCCATAACGTACAACCCAAATTTTCTTTTTTTAAATTTTGAATGCTTACCGCACAATACATTAAAGGCCAAAAAGACCGTAAAAGACGTACCAAGTAAAACAGTTTACTTCGTATTTTTGTTCAAATTAATAGCGTATATTAACTTATTCGGATTCTTTGACATGATAATAATTCCGAGGGAAGAAGTCGAATTTAATAGCGAGTTAAATGATACGTGGCCTGATTGGAAAATGTATGCTTATTCAGGTCGAGCAAGGCCCTCACCCTCCCCGACCCTCCGCACGGCTGATTTGAAATGAATGGTAATAATGGCCGAGCATCCCGCTCGCATCGTTTTGTATGATTATTCCAGATTAATTATTTGTTGGAATTTCACTGGCTAATTTTTCGGAACGGGATTTTTCCGCTTTGACTGACGTTTTAATTCTAGCTCGTCATGGGGAGAAGAATTAATTTATGTATACCTCTCTACCTGAAATAAATATATAGGTACGTACTCATATCTGCTATCTACATATATTTTTTTAACATATTTATTTAAATTTTTCTAAAGTCTATATGTATTCTGAAGACCATAAATTATTAGAGCTATTAAATCTAAAAACAATTGCTTATTAATACAGAGACTTAGATAGGCTGGCTCAATGGTGCGTACAAAATAAAATGACGTTAAATATAGAAAAATGTAATTACATTCGATTTACAAGAACAGTGAAATTAACACCAGCCATCTATACAATTAATAATACACGTTTAAATGAAGTTATCGAGATTCGTGACCTCGGCATATTAATAAACAAGCAACTGCATTTCAATACACATATAAATAAAATAACTACTAAAAAGTTTAAACTTTTAGGCTTTGTATTGAGAAGTAAATATTTTAAAAATATCTTCACGAAACTCATGCTCTTCAATACCTTTGTCAAGCTCGGGCTTGTATATTGTTGTCAGGTGTGGTCACCTCATTATTATGTGTACCTCAACAGACTTAAGAGTAGTTATATAACAATCCACTTGATAAAATTGATGCAACCGTAGACTATCTTTCAATAGGTAGGTACACTAAAGTAATCTCGGCTATACATAAAATCACATGATCGATTTACCCTGGTGCATTTTCCATACATATCAAAACGTCGATCGTAGGATATCGCTATTGAATCACGTCGCAGTAGTCCCTAGGGCCAGCGGCTGATGCGAATATCAAATCGTTACCACCCCTTGACTCTATAATTCTCATCCATTAAGCTACAGGGGAAAACGACACCTATGTCCATCACAAGTCACTTAGTCCCATAGTCAAAATATTCCATATAGAAACATTAATCAACAAAGCTTTGGTTGTAAATGAAATAATAAGTAATAAAGGAAACTGAAAATGCCTCATTAATTGTGCCATTTTCTTCATTTGGTTTTGATTCTGCTTTGTTTGTAATTTGGCAAATAAAATTGGTTCCTAAGAAAGTACACAAGATTCTATTTTTGTTCAGCAACTGGCCGATGTTTGTGCTCTCGTCTGGACTCTCCCAAGGGGCCTGAGCTGGCACATTCTGACGACTGAACTAAGTAGAAAGATAGAACAGAATTAAGCCGGCCAATTATCCCGTATTGGATTTATTGGTAATCTCTGCACGAATGGGCGCGAGGGTGCGAAGCGAACCAACTTTTGATGATGCCTCCATTGGCATTATGAACAAAGTTGTTGCAATTTTTATGTAGCTGGATTTATTGTTTGCTTTCCTTTCTTGTTTCGCCCTCGATTGTGTGTAGACTGATAAAGAAGGGCTCAAAGGCATTTCATCACAAGTTAATTAATCCTCAAATGTATGTATGTATGTATCGTACCAAGAAGATGTGTCAAGGTAATATCTTTATAAGTTTTCATAACGTTTAGGAGACATGCCCTAAAATAATCGTTTTCATTATACTTTTCATCTTCTACTTTTAAATGACCTACACTTGCGCAGTTACAAAAAGTGACAACGACTTACTTCTACAATTTTCTGAAAAATGCTAAACTAAGCTTAACAAACGTAATTCATCTATGATACAGTTTTAACCGATTGACCCACTACTGCCCCTTATATATCTACATCCGCCTAAAGGAGGGGACATTGAAAGAGTTCTTAACCCTGGTTGAGAAATGACTGATATTATGAGATACGACAGAACGTTCAATCCCAGATATTATTGCTGATACAACTTAAGTATAGACCTATGTCTTGGTGTATTGTACTACTGCTTTGATTAACCATGTTATACTAAAATATGGTACCTTCATATTGATTAGTCGGCTTGAATAATATAAAAGTGATAACATAAAAAATAACATAAACAAGACCTCTAAAAGTTGGTAAGTTATATTTATAGTTATTCATTTACATTGCAACAAAAGCTGATATTGTACACAAATTACAATTTCCATCCCCATTACCTGGATGATTACCTTTTTATCTCACTCAAAACACCTGTGGAATAAATCGTCACCTGCCGTATTTCTGGACCTAGACTTAGTATATAAGCATAGGTACAAAATTTTCTTTATTCCTGCTGTTGAAAAAACCGCTTTTGATAGTAGATGCAACTTCAAGAAATTTGTTTCGTATCAACGTTAATAAAAAATAATATGTATAAACAAGTAGATATAAATATGAACTTACAAGTACGGCATATTTATTTTTAAAGTACTCGTACCCTTGTCACGAAAGTGTCTTTAAGTAAAATGTTTTTTTTTAACAAAACGTCAAACCGGATAAGAGAAATTGATATATCGATATAAAAGCAAAAATATGTTAACATTGTATTGGTAAAAAATCTTCGTGATACGTCATAGCCGTCACTATCGTGTAATGCCTCTTGGGATATTGCATAAAAAGTTCGGTGCTTAGTGTCCGTACCTACCCTGTATATCGACGATATTCTTTTTAGAAAGAAGGCAGTTTGCGTACAACTACTGGATAAGAAATTTCTGTAGTAGAAATTATAACTAATTCTTTGCCATTTATTGATTCGCTATAAAACAATTTAGGTTTTTAAACACAATTTTTTACTATTTAAGGGAATTGTGAGCTAAAGCAAAGGCTTTTAAAGGATAAAAATGAAATTGAACATTTTACAACTACCTAATAAAATAAATAATATAAAACTGTAAATAAAACAGCAATGTATTCATATTCATTCATTCATAGGTGAACGGTATTAACATGAATATTGGATGATATACCAGAAGATGTTTCCCTAATACGGTTGTAACTGAAATATATTGATAATTATCAGCTACACTTCGTAAATATTACATACGGAGGGATATTAATGCATTATTACTTGATAACCTGAGAATTCACTAAGTATACAATTAATGTTTGCCGTGAATGTTTGCACTGAGAACAGTGGAGTACAATAGAGGCACCTCATTTCTTCCCGTGGATGTCGTAAAAGTGTCGACTACGGGATTGGGATGTTATCTGTCAGACAGTATGTAGCTTGGCTTGCCCTCTGTCATAGAGTCAGTGGGGCCAAACTTATTGAAAAAATGTGGGTGTTTTATATACCACCCTGCCCATCATCATCATCATCATACATCTGACTGCCCCTCAGGGGATATAGGTGTGATCGTATGTATGTATGTAAACAATGAATGTTAAAGAAATATAATAACATTAGGATATCGGGGAATTACAGCAATTTTTAGGTATTTTTTACGTTTGTTTGACGTTTCGATCTGTTTACGCGGGCAGTGATGAGTTCCCGGTGTTGTAATTTTATTATATTTTATTGAACGCTATAGTTTAAAAGATTTTTTTTTTTAATTTTTGGATAGACGAACAGACGGGTCACCTGATAATTATTATTATTAGTGACAACCGCCGCCCGTGAACACTTGCAACTCAAAAGTCGTAAGCGCGCCACCCCGCCTTTGAAGGTGATTGAGGAGAAAGAGCAGAGGGGGATGCAGGGAGGAGAAAGGAAAATTGGGGGATGGATGGTATAATACAATGCAATCTTAGTTTGTCTACCAGATTTTTGTGAGGCCGTGGTATTGCTACAATCGAGCTGGCCCATTAGTGCTTAGGCATGGCTCTCCCACGCGAAAATGTTAAAGCACATGTAAACTGTACACTTGATGGAAACGACTAATTTGTACTAGTGAAGTTCTTGAGATTTACCCTCACTTAACTTATTTAATGAATTAAAACTCCACCACCAATAAAATCATTTCCTTTTGGCACTTGTAACTGATCTAACTTTTTTAACTTATGCAAGAATATCGGAGTAGGCACCTGCAGTGCGGTAGTGTTTTGCGAATAAGGTTTTAATTGCGATAAAAAATATTTCCTTTGGTAATAAAAAAAAATTGCCGCTTCAAAATATAGTAAAATTCTCACTAAAAAGTCAGAGTAGTATTATTTTATTTCAAAAATTTACAGATTATATGTATAAATTTAATTATCCCCACCCTCTGTTTTAGTTACACCTTCAGCTTCACCGGCGCCTTCTTCTTCATGGGCCTCTTCTGCCTCATTTGCTTCTTCTTCCCCATGTGCCCCTTCTTCCTCGTGGGCCCCTTCTTCCTCATGGGCCCCTTCTTCCTCATGAGCCTCTTCTTCGTCATGAGCCTCTTCTTCCTCATGGGTCCCTTCTTCCTCATGGGCCCCTTCTTCCTCACTTGATTTTTTTTCTTTAGAACTGTGTTCGTTCTCCGTAGTATCGTTGGTCTCGGTAGAACCGCTTGTTGCTTTACTATTTTCTTCACTGCTGTTTGCCATGACTTCGTTATTTAGTACCTGTGGTTTATTATTATTCATGTCATTGTCGTAATCTGTCAACTTTGTCAAGTCTGGAAGTTTGTTGACGGCCCATCGTGGCAATGACGTAGTCGGTAGCACCCACCCTTTGGTTACATGCTTGAAGTATTCTTTCTTTACGGGATCTTTAAAACACGTACAATGACAATTGTTGTCCGACTTGGCAATGTCATAACCATATTCTAAACATTTCATAATACAAATATATGCTTTGTGAAATATTTTGCAATCATGGGTTAACTGATGTCCATATCGTAAAATTTTTGTATGATTTGTGTCTGATAAATCTGAAATTACAACATATACAATTTTAAAAGTAATGTGTGAACGGTACCAAGTTGCAAAATTTTGTGCACGAAATAATTAGACATGATAATAGTAGTGGAAAGTTGTAAAGTCTGAACGACAATTCTTGACTTTTAAAAAAATGTTTTCCAGAAGAATTATGGGGGTTTATTTGTGGTTTCTTAGCATTTTCATCTACCTTGGGTTGCATTCCTTGTAGGTAGTGCACAATATCTATTTGATAGGACACTTTCATCTCGGCTCATGTCTCATATAATAACAGGTTACTGTCAGAAAAGCTGAATACATTTGTACAAGTATACTGTATGTATAAAAACTTGTGTAAAAGAATATTACGCGTACATACCTACTCCAGCTTCATCTGAAATGTTTACCGATACTGAAATACAAAGGGAAAAGTATTATTGTTACCCAATAGATGTAGATTTATAAACAAATCTATTGTGCTGTTCACAATTTTATTAGTTCATTTTATGACCTCTTGAACGCCTTTAACTAAGTCTGTCATCAACCAATCAATCAAATCATTTATTTTGCAAATATAAGTACATAATAAAGGTGTTAAGTTCATGTTATATTATATATATTATATAATTTGTTCGATAAGTTAATAATCCCATGGACATGCAAAATATTTCTTCTTAGTACCTAACTTGACAAAAATACTTATGTTTAAAATATAATGTAAAACAATAGTGTAGACAGAAAACAACAAAAACAATAATAATAACAGATCTTCTGTTAAAACTTATTATCTAAATTCTCCTTAATCATAATACCATTTGTTTATTAGGATCTCTTTTAATTTTCTTTTGAATAAACGAATGCTTTGAACTTTTATATTATGAAAAGAAAGTTTATTATATAAACGGGCCTGTTGGTCTACTGGTTAGGTGCTGAGTCGTTAGTTCGATTCCCACACAGGACGAAAATTAGTTTGATCCACAATTAGTTGTATGTATGTTTGTAAAGTCTCCCGCGATACAGGAATTATTTCTTATGCGGGAGTTGTCTTTTCATAAAGCAAAAATATAAAATGGAAAAAAAATATTATAAACGGAATTAATTTTGACAATGGGTAGAAAACGGAATTATGTTTTTCACTTGTTGATAGAAAAAGCGATAGGTACTTAGTAAATCGTAAGGTGAGTTACTTTTCTTTTATTACATACCTAACATTGTAATCGTTGTAACCGATTTAAAAAAAAAAAAGAGTACATGTTTGAGCATTCCATCAAATTGTTACATTATCTTCAGTTAGAGGGGCAATGAAATGTCGTTACAACAATATATAAGTTACTTGTTAAAATTTTCTTTAGTTTATTTATACAGATGTAACATGGATACCTTACACTACACTAGTACTACACCACACTACACTGATATGGGCAAATGTGAATTGACCACCAGTCGCTTAAATGATACGGGTAGTTTATCTATTAGCTATTAACCTAATAATACATAGTTGTAAAGTTGTTATATAGAAAATTGATAGAACAGCATGTTTCACCAATTCAATCGGCATGCAAATAACTAAACTTAGCTTTTTAATTTGATATGAATTCTGAGAATGTAAACTGTATTAAGATTAAGTATAATATAATTGTCATGCATGTATTTTTATTACAAAATTCTTGCATTAGGACAATATTTGTGTATTACATTTTTACATGTTTACTGTGTGTATACGTCTACTAATACTTTCCACTTTAACGTTGGCGGAATCATTGGTGACACGATGGAGCCATTGAATAAAAAAACTATATAAAAAAATGTTGTTTTTCATATATAGTTATATATATGAAAAACAACATTTTTTCAATATAATTTCAGGTATCTCACTCACAGCCGAACTAAGCCAAGCTTGTACTATGGTAACATGGACACTAAACACATACATATTATAGATGAATCACACCCAGCATAGAACACTCGTGCTCGTCACACATGTATTTGTCCTGGGGGGAATCGAACCCACGACCTCAGGTACCGGTACAGGACCACTTAATGTATATACGTAAGTAATACCTACTTCTAAAAGTGACAATAACTACTTAGGCGTAACCAATACAAATATGATCATAGTCCTCACTTACTAGAATCATTCTCGGCTTGCGCTTTTACAATAAAGCGGATTATTAAAATATAATATAACAAAGCATTTGTCGCCATTGCTCTTTTATTTTCCAAATAACTATTTTAGACTTTTTATTACAAACATAATACTAGCTATTGCAAATTTATTAATCAGTCACATAATTGAAAAGAAATATATGTACTGTTAAATTAACACATGTGCACATAAAATGTTTAAAGCATGTAGTTAGTTGTGTAGGTATTCATTTTTTATTTTGTAACAATCAACACAAACAATCGTATGGGGCTCGGTATATTTAAACATTTTTTATATATGCTATAGGGCACAGACAAACAGACGGGTCGGGGTGCGGAGGGCGACCTGCAACTCTAGAGTCGAAACTGCGCTGCCAACCTTTGTGGGTGATGTGATGGGGGGATGCGGGGAGGGAACAGAAGAGGGGGTGAGGAGATGGAAAAGAGGGAAGGGGATGAGGGGAGGGGAAAGGGGAGACGGAAGTTGGACCTCCGGAAACTTCACTCATTTTCGGGAAATGCTACGCAAGCGATACTTCATAACCGGCTTTCTGTGAGGCCGTGGTATCGCACCGGTCGAGCCGGCCCATTCGTGCCTAAGCATGGCTCTACCACTGATAATGTTTTTTTATATCATTGACATCTACAACCCCAACTGTAAGTTAATGACATTCCGTACCATATCATGTCATATTACTACATATATATATATATACGTATTTTTGTGGTCATTTTCGAATTAATTTTAAACTTTTAACACACTGTTTAAAAATTTTTGCTTTCTTTACAACTTTTACATATAAACTTTAATTATTCAGAAATTTTACTTTGTTAAGTTTATATTTGCTTAAAATGTGTAACAAATAAGTATTAATAGCAATATTTAAAATGAAATACATTCGGGTTTAAGGTTTGTTAATTATACGTAAAATGCGTAAGTTTAAGTAAGACAGTTATAAAGTTATACGTACCCTTACATATGCAGTTTTGTATAAGGTAAAAAACTTTAATATATATATTTATTTATTTATATATATATGTATTTCAGCGGGTTATGGTTATCAGGGTCATAAGAGGATACCGCACGGTCTCCTTTGAAGCGGCGAGTCTCCTAGCCGGAACACCGCCATGGGACCTGGAAGCAAAATCCCTCGCTGCACTGTACCAGTGGCAGCGGGAGTTGCAGGAGCTGGACCTCAGACCTGGACCCAGCTCTGCCAGGTGCTCATTGCTCAGTGGAAAGAACGACTTGAGCGTCCGAGCGCGGGGCACGCCACAATTGTGGCGGTAAGACCCATCATGAAGGATTGGCTGGAGAGGCGACATGGTGCTCTCTCCTACCGGCTAATGCAGGTACTCACTGAACTTGGATGCTTCGGTAAGTACCTGTATCGCATAGGCCAGGAGCCAACGCCTGTGTGTCACCACTGCAGGAAATGTGGAAAAATTTGGGTTTCAGTGCAGTGTTTCTAAGCAAAATTTTATTAAACTAAGGTGACATCTATTAGTAATTTAAACATTGCATATTTAATAATATAAAAACATTTTTTTTTCTGCTATACCCGCACAAGAAGATAAAACAAGTCACTATAGAGCGACGCATAAGCCACATCGATTACGGCGATCTTACCTTTTTTTCGCGCTATATGTGCTGTGATACTGACGCCCGCCGCGCCGCTGCAGCGATCGTGAGCCTTTAGTACTGTGCTGTTGACTACAACTAAAGTAACGATTTATTTAATGAGACCTATTTCTATGTCCTTTTTGAAGTGAAAACTTCTTTTAGCGCGGTACGCATATTTTTACATGAGATAAAATCTATGGACTCGCGACACCGTTACGAGACGCATATGTCAAATCAACGCAATATTAGCACAACTGATGCGGTATTTAAATTTACAATTAAAAAGCTACAGTGCCTCATGTATCTGAATCGGATATTGCTTCTGAAAGGAGTGATAGAGCTTGTGGCAATGGCAGACCAACAAGAAAACGTGACAATGATGCCTTAGTGGTACTTGTTCTCTTCTGTCAGTAAATCTGTCGTTTCACGAAGAGCAGGCCCCAGGCCCTCCTCTCGCGCCTCCCTACGCCACTGGTAGAGTATCGCGCGAGATTTCGCTTCCAGGTCCCATGGCAGAGTTCCAGCCAGGAGACTCGCCGCCTTGAAGGAGATCGGGCGGTATCTACTCACGACCCTGACAGCCATAACCCGTTGTGGGCGTCGTAAAATTGCGACATTGCGCACTGTCAAGGTCTCCGCCCAAATTGGGGCCCCATATAGGGCCATGGACCGCACAATTCCCACATACAGTCTCCTACAGGAGGCATCGGGCCCCCCCATGTTGAGTAAAGAAGAAAGCGCGGCTCCTGCTCTCGTGAGCTTGGGGGGCAGACTTAGGAAATGAAAGAAAATAATACAAAAATTTTATTTAGTAGATATAAAGTTTATTTAGAGAAACATTTAGTAAATATGCAGTTATTAAAATTATAATTAACTGTTTTTGATCGCATAGCGGTCTCATCAGATAGATTATTTACTATTTTTCTTGGATGTACTTGGTGTTTCGCCAGTCTAGTCAAGTCTAATTCTATTTGTGATTTTGGCACAAATTTATGGCATCAAATGTATGGAATCTTCTACCTATGATTCTGCTACATTGCTAGATCACCACCCACCATGACGCTTCAAAGTCATTATATAAGCTCCAGAATTAGCCAGCAATGTAGCTGAAGTTCTTCTGAAACTATGTCCAGTGTAGGTCTCAGAATATGCTAAACCTAAAAACTTAACGATTTCTTTAGCCATAGAACCAGATTTGTTTATACCTATAGGCTGATAGGTACATTTGCCATTCTGGTAATTTAGAAAGAAACGGTCATTTTTTGCTTTTGGAAAAATTAATCAGTTTTCCTATGCGCGCCCTTCTTACAATGGCGATCGGCCATAGACTAAAAATGAGGTTTCTTTTTTTGGCTTTTCGCGGATAGCGTTTTAGCCACGTACAAAATGGGGAATTTAATTATTTCTTTATTAAAGAAAGAAGAGAGTTATATTTGAGTGAAAGTGTAATTTATTAAACACGTACAAGTTAAAATTATCTATTTAAATACGAAGTTGCACGAAATGAACAATCAATAGGTACATTAATTTATTTGTACAATTAAACACGAACTTTTTTGTATCGAAACTTTTTTTAAGAACAATGCAACTCAACCAATAGAATAAAAACTTACTCTAGGAAATTTGTGCAATAAGCAATTAGACTTGATTCTGAGGCGCGTCCTACTGGTGAAACACCAAGTATTAGGTCTTCCGGTTAGTTTTGAGGGAACGTGTCGACACATCGGTACAAGTTACTTAGATATTCGATGCGGCGTGTTTTAGCTTGCACTTCAATTATTCGAAGTAATTTACAGTAAACGCACGCAAGTTTTTAGTGTGATTAAATATGAAACGCGATAAATATAATTTTCGTCACTACTAAACTTTTCGATTTAATAAAAACAGCAGCAGAAGCTCACAGACTTATTGTAGATACGTATCATGAATCTGCACCATCTGTTAAAACATGTGATTACTGGTTTCGACGATTTAAAAGTGGTCATTTA
Source organism: Tyria jacobaeae (assembly GCA_947561695.1). Classification (NCBI taxonomy): domain Eukaryota; kingdom Metazoa; phylum Arthropoda; class Insecta; order Lepidoptera; family Erebidae; genus Tyria; species Tyria jacobaeae. Next base: position 12,761,053 of record OX387213.1, on the reverse strand, counting down.
GATTTAGAAGATAAAAAACGTAGTGGGAAACCAAAAAAGTTTGAAGACGGTGAATCGCAGACGTTATTGGACGAAAACCCTGCCCGCACACTACAAGAGTTGGCTGAAGAATTAAATGTAGGTATATCAACAATTTCTGATCGTTTACACACAATGGGTGAAATTCAAAAACAAGAAAAATGGGGTCCACATGTTTTATCACAATTAGCGATGCAAAATCGAGTAACCATTGGTGCTTCACTACTGTCTCGTCACAAGAAGAAATCTTTTTTGTATCAAATCGTTACCGGCGATGAAAAATGGATCTACTATCATAATCTAAAACGTAGGAAATCATGGGTAGATCCTGGTCAACCGTCCACATCCACTCCAAAGCGTAACATTCACGTTAATAAGGTATTGTTATGCATTTGGTAGGATATGAAAGGTGCTATTTATTATGAATTGTTAAAACCAAATGAAACTATCACAGTTGAGCGTTATCAGCATCAGTTAATCGAATTGAGTCATGCATTGAACCAAAAACGTCCAAGAATTTTACTGCATGACAATGCTCGCTCACACATCGCAAAAGCTGTAAGGGATACACTTTCAGATCTTCAGTGGGAAGTGTTACCGCATCCCGCATATTCACTAGATTGTGCTTCTTCTGATTACTACCTATTTCGATCTATGCAACACAGCCATGCAGATCAGCACTTCAAATCTTACGAATGTATCAAAAAATAGATCGCTTCAATAGATGATCAGTTCTTTTATGATGGAATCCATTTACTGCCCGAAAAATGGCAAAAGGTTGTAGCTAGTACTGGAGCATATTTTGATTAATATATAAATTACCTTTTTTAAAATATAAGAGTATTTTATTTTTAATGAATCCCGCAAAACTAACTGGAAAACCTAATACATCCAATGATTGGATTTCACCTACCTACACGAATAATAAACCATCTCAAATGACAATAGGACATGAAAGTATTTCAGTAAATAATCTATCTGATGAGACCGCTATGCCATCAAAAACATTTGATTATAATTTTACTAACTGCACATTTACTAATTGTTTCTCTAAATAAACTTTTTACCTACTAAATAAAATATTTTTTTAGTATAATTTTCTTCACAAGTATGTTGAAAAACGTCGTATGATCACGTGTGTATTGATGATTACCGTCCTCGGCTATCTTAAGACCCTCACCTAACGGCTCGGGTCTCAATGGTGCCTCAGCGGTAATCACCAACATTACACACTTGTACCATAATGTACTATTATATACAGTACGAGAGGATCTTCGAAAGCAATAAATAGAGCTGTTGGTACCAATACAAACACAGTTGAAACATTAGTTTATACCTCTAAGCCACATTCTCTTCTATTATTTGAGAAGGATGAGTCGGAAGTAGAACGTATAGTGATATACATAATTCTGGGGATAGAGGCCGTGTCATGAATTATAGAACAGTTTCCGTTTTACCATCACTATCTAAAATTTAAGAATGAAATCTGATCAACCGTCTGAAAAGCTTTCTTGATGCTGACTCTAGACTCAGTTAAGCTATTTGAGAAAGAGAAAGAAAGTTATAACTAGAAAGAATTGATGTTAAATTTAAGCAGCAAGCAAAGTTGTTCCGGAGTTACCTTAGCTCCGGAGCTACTAATCGAACACAATGCATAAAGATCCGCCGAGCCGAACAGGTTTAGTACTTATCTTCCAATAGAGCATGGTGTTCCCCAAAGTAGTATACTTAACCCTACGCTCTTCTTAATATATGTGAATGAAATGTGTAAAATTTAACGATACTAATCTCTCATATTTAGAGGCCAACTATGGGTACAAACATTAAATGTAAAAAAACTATAATTGTTCGCCTATTGTTCTCAATGGCTCAGTCATACCTTTGAACTCGGTAGTTAAAGACCTGGGGTTGCATATTGACACAACGCTTGATTGGCGAGCCCAAGTAACTCATGTAAGTCAGAAAGTTACTAGAAGTCTCCGAAATTAATACCGTTTCAAAAATTTCCTTCCCACTAAGACCAAAACTATCCTAATGCAATCCATTATTCTCAACAAACTAGACCGTCTTCTTAATAACTGCATTCGATTTATTTTCAATCTTCGCAAGTATGACCACGTGTCTGCTTTACGCTCCGAGTTAAAATGACTCCCTATTCACCAACGCCGAAATCTGTGAGCATTAACTTCCCTCTTCTCTTTTCTTAACTCTCCGTCTCCACCATCTTATTTAGCTCCCTACATTCGGTTTCTATCGTCAAATCACGATAGAAATCTTCGTTCCACTCACAACAATCTTCTCTTATGTCCCCCTCATAGCTCTGACTTTGTTAACTCTTCCTTCTGTGTCCAATCAGTCCTACTCTGGAATGCACTACCACTCGAAATCGGGATGTGCACTAACCGCTTTACTTTTAAGAGGAGGGTACGTGATCTCCTGTATAATCAGTTGGCAGAAATTTCACACCGTTAGTACATATTTACCAGACTTTTATAGTGTTTATTATATGCGTTGTATGTATGTATATGTATATAAGTTTGTATTCATTTATATATATGTATCTAGGTATATATTAGTATATGATGTATGAAAGTAATATATGTATATAATTAGGTCATATTTTACAATAATTAAATAATTACTTCTCTCACCTATTTGCACCTACTACCATTTATTTTTGCCACACCCAAGGTTGACTGGGAGAGAATGCCTGAGGCATTAAGTCCGCCTTTGTACAATATGTGTAATAAGTTAAAAATAAATAAAAAAATAATTATTTAGTAAATACTCACCTCACTCACTTCACATGTGACTGCCCTAAAATAGAAAATACTAATACCATAAGATATTTAGACTATCTTCATACAAAACAGATCTGTTAACAAGGGCGAATTCGTTAACTGATATTAGCCTTTAAACATCTTAGATATGATGCAGATCTCAATGTGCTTGAAGATATTTATTATGCGTCAATCCTTCCAAAAGGAGTCACTTAATACGACCCAAAAGGGCACAGAAATAAAGGTCCACCTTTAAGCCTTTTCGATACCCTACCAAGAAATGAACTCCTGTTGTCTTAATATATAATAATTATACAGCTGTATTGAGACAACACGTAAACCTCTACAAATCTGGCCAATTTACAACAGACTGTCAACAACTAGCCAATGGTTGTCCTATTTTTTTTCTGATTTTTGGTCGGTTCTTTGTAATAAAATATACTAGATAATACGCATAACAAGAAATAGATAATGATAACATTTGAAGAGTTACCTCGATTTCAGCAGGTTCCCACACCTTCATGGGACTGGGACCAAGTAGGAAGAATACCATTGAATTAAATAAATTTTAAAGATTTATTTGCAAGGGAGGGTTTTAAGCATGACCTGTATGTATCTATGTCTATATATGTATACTCTCGTAACTCCTAAACAGCTAAATAGATTATGATGACTTCTAAATCGTCACTAGACTTTAGGTAACTTCTTTATTTGTTAGAATTCCAACTTAGTCTTTGCTTTTTTGATTTATTGTAATACGTCAAATATCACAAAAGAGGTTTTTTAGTATTATTTTAGCGTATGTTGTAAGTGCATGTGTTAAGATGAATTTTACATGGACATAAGTATTCCTAGTATCAGTAGCACGGCATGCACCTACTGTTTTTTTTATATATTACAGGGAGACAGACGAACGGGCAGGTCACCTAATGGTAAGTGACAACTACCGACCACGGACACCCGCAACTCAAAAGTCGCCCGCTTTTGAAAGCGATGAGGGAAGAGGGATACGGGGAGAAGAAAGAAGAGAGGGGAATGGGAAAGAGGCAGGAGATCAGGGATGTAGGGGGAGGAAAGAGGAGAGGGAGAGTTAATCCTCCAGAAAGCTCCCTAATCGCAAAAAGGGAAATACAACGCAATCGTTGCTTCACAACCGGTTTTCTGAGAAGCCAGGTCCAGTCGAGCCGGCCCATTCTCTGGACTCTGGACTGGACATCTCAGGACTCTACCACGTCAATACCATTTTTCAATATTTAATTAATAGTTTATATAATAGGGGTTTACAATCTATTGGGGTCATAAAGTTTGAATTTCTCATATACATTTGGAACACTTCACGTCAAAATCACTGTAGGTTTGGTGGTGTACTTTATATAAAAACGCAATATGTATTTTTATATATTTTTTATAATATCTATTTATAATCACTTATTGATACAGTCATGGAAAAATGTTACGACAAACCATTAATTACAGGAAATATTTCTGGCGATAACAGCCACTCAGTTTAAGTTTAATAGTTTACAGTAATTTTCTTTTTAAACGCTAGTTTTAAAACATATTTTAATCGCGGTAGTTAATATTTTAAAAAACATCGTTCCTTTATCGAAAGTAATTCATAAATTGAGGATAAAAATGCGTGAATATATAACATTAGCTCTACTGTGTCCTATCATTCTTTCACTTGATAGTTAGTACCCAAAAGACTAATATTTCGTTAGTTATTAACGCCTCCCTTACTGTTCTAACATAATTTCTAAATTGTTACAGATGACTTATATTTTAATGAAACTGCTCGAAAATTGTACGGCATGAGTTATCACGTCAAGTGTCATAATTATGTAAAAGCTTTTACGTGTATGAGTGCATGCAAAAGTATTGGTTTCCAAGTGTTTAGAATGGATATGCGTTGTAAATGTACCTGCCACGAATTGAAAACTACTACTATTTTACCATTTTTTAAATGGCGAACTAACGGTACTACAGCGGCCGTGCATAAGACTGTAAGTGTTGCTCTTTTTAATATCGTCGGAACTCTGTCGCCAATGCCAACTATAGATAGTGATGAAGATGATCTTAATACTACTAACACTAATACCAATACTAAGGACATAACGAAACCAACGACTGAATATACAGAAAATGAATTCGAAAATACAACACAGCCATACGATCCTCAAACTAATGATTCAAGTAATACAACAGATATAGAAGCGATTAAAAACACAGCGAGTGATGGCACTACAGGGGCAGGAACAGTCGACTCTAACGTGATTGATTCAACTACAGAAGCCTCCCAATAAAGGTCTAATATAGTGTACAATAGATTACCAATACCAACTGAAATGTTTTAAATTGTATTTATGTATCTATACCCTTAACACATGTATGTAAGAAACTATTCAGATTCACATAATAATAATATATTCCTTTTAACCTTAAATTTATACTGATTAATTCAATAAAACAAAACGTGTAAAACTTAATGTATTGCGATGGACGTTCGACCACCAGGCGTCTCCTTGTAGATTTTACATACATACATACATACGCTCACGCCTGGTCCTTTTTACATTGTGCCAATTAGGTTTGGTAAAACTGAAGTAATAGAGGGCAAGCCTGTTGCCCTTAAGCAGGCACTGTATGACTGTATACATACTGTCTAATAGATAACAAACCAATCCCTAAATCGCCTTTATGGCACCACGGGGAAGAGATGGGAGGCCCTATTCTACTACACCGCACAATTATATATAATAATAATTAATAATATGTAATATAATATATGTAAAATATATGTAAAATAATATATAATAATAATTATTATTAATAATCTCGTGAAAGTTGAAAAAAGATTAACAAATATATTTGGACTTGTCTCACGAGATTGTCTGTATGTGGAATATCGATTCGGCGATCATTGCTCCGATAGTCATATCTGCTCACGGAGCCTCGACCTACACCTTAAGAGGCTCTCGTTAGATGGTTGGATCAAGGAACTGATGCAGAAGGCAGTTCTCCTCGACACGGCCCGCATTGTCAGCAGGTTCCGATCTTTGGAACCCTAACCACCGGTGTCTTGGTCACTATTTTTTATATTTTTAAATGTATTTTTTATTTATATGGAATATTTAAAAATGTAATTTACATGTGTATATTAACTTGAATAAAGGGAATAATAATAATATTATAATTGTATAAATTAAATTAGTACTAAAACCCACATATACATGGTACTCGTCATCACATCAGAAGACGTGGACAAAAGCTAGTAATTAAATCTTAAGAAAGAAAGAATACTCGTTAGAAATATATTTCTATAACCGGAACTGCCCTTATTTTCTTTTATATACTAATATTAACCAGCGTCAGTAAGAGTGTAGAAACTTAAGAGACAGGCAAGCAGACTGAGGTACTTTCACATTTATTCATATGTATGCGAACAGAATAACCGAAGTGAAACTGCCAACAAAAGCCTAGCAAAATGATGTCTACGTATGCGAATGTACCTACCTATTGAAATTTGACTAAAATAGCTACATATAAGTGAATCGCTGCAAATTTTGAAACTAATTAATAAATCTGGAATGTGATAATGACATCGGTCACATCAGAGTGGTCCCAATACGCGACGTTAGTCAAAGACTCGAAGACAAAATTCTAAGAATCGAGTTCTCTATGGCCACCCAAATGATGATTTCATTATCAGTATGATTTTGATTGATGCAGCAAAAGAAATTTGCTGGCAGCCGAATTCTTTTCATAACAAACGTATTTGCTTTGTTTATTACTCGGAACTAATTGATCTGCGGCGCCACAGTTTTTGGATGTCCTCGAATCTGATTGAGGAATCTTCTAAATAACATGAACACGATTGAGAGAAAGTAATGACTATTTTCCATAATGTATTTAGATTTTATTAATATATAATTCGAAGTATTTTTACCCTTTGAATGGTTGTACGATAATTCATTTTTGAAAAAACAATGCATCTATAACAACAAATTGTAATAAACTGTATTTTGAGGGGTATAATAGTTTCTTCATAATTAAAATGTATTTTTTTTATTGAAGACAAAAAAACAAATGTTTGGTATACTGGTTGATGTAATAATACAACTTACTAGTAGCCAGAAACATAATTAAGGAGGCCTTTATGTAATTTCAAGTTATTGAAAGTCCTAATAACCTCATATATTTTGGATAGTTTAAAGTGTTTGTTTTGTAACGCATTTTTTTCTTGGTTAGATTTCGCGTTATCTTTCCCAAGAATATGTTACATATATAGCACGACGTTTTATACGGACCCGTAATAAATCATTATTTTTTATTGCAATTGTCTAAACGATCATACAAATAAATTATAATTAAAAAACAGCAGGAACTTTTGCCGATTGAAGACAACGAACGGGCCACGCGGCAGACCGCAGACGACTACGGAAAAAACTTCCCATTATCATGGATGCCATCCAATACGTCGAACATTTATGATGGGGCCATTATTTTATCATCGAATGTCACCAAGACCATCAGTCAGACTGAAAAGTCGATTCATAATCATACTTACTTACGGATACTGTCGATCATTAATCTTCATTTAATAATTAGTTTATTACTCTTCATGACCGATTTCTTAATGTAAAAACGATCGTAAACTTTAGTTGTTTATGTGTAAGCGAGTAATAAAATAGGCATTGAACGGAGAAAGACGGCCTGTCCGAGAGAGTAAAGGTGACAGGACCCCTCGGCTTACGCCAACTACGGTACAAATTGCGATATTAAGCACGAGGCGTGATGAAAAAACACTAGCTGAATATAAATTAGGTAGGAGGAGCGCCATAATCAATATAAACGATGCTAAAGAAGATTAGAAGAATCCTGTAAGAAAACAAATTTCACAAGACCGTAAGAACAGATGGAACTGTAGTAAATGCTGATATTTAAGTAGTAACACTAATTCATGTTGAATAGCAATAGTTATACATAATTCTTCTGCAATTCTTCAGAGAATCGATTGTTTACTAATATTAATATCTGTACCGTAAATTACTTAACAAATATAATTACAATCTCATCTACATATATGGGGATACTCCACAAAATTCAACTGGATTATAAAATAATTCATAAATAACAGGTACGTTTCCATCGACAACAGTAGGCGATGTCCTGAGATCAACATATAAAATTAGATCCTGAATAAGTTTCACGTTTATTTTTCACCAATAACTAAGCTAAATACGGGTACGGGACTCTGGCTGCTGTGAGGTACTGTTGTATCAACTTCGTTTCCTTATCCGAGTATTGCGGTATACCTTACCTTGGTGCCTGACCCTATACATTTTCCTGCTACAAATACAAATTTTCTCCTTCTTTCCTATTTTAAAACGACTACATTTCCAAAAGAGTTTTTCGTCAGGCAGGCGGCCGGTCATGAAAGAAACTAGCCCAAACACTTTTGCAATAAACACACGCATCTTCCCCAAAATTTGCCAAAATAATCAAACTGTAAAATTATTTTGTGAAAGTATTTAATTTGAAATTGTCTATGTGACATAGAAAATTTTTGAAACTAAAAAACTGAAAACAAGCACACTTAATATAACTGTGTTTAATATACTTAATATTTACGTCATAAATGAAACTGAAAGGTACAGTATTTTAGTACGATTGATAATGGTTATGATACGTCAGTAGATCTTCTACAATGGAAATAAAGGATCTATAATGTTCAGGTTAACGCCACGCAGTAACGAAGTGTAGTTTTATATATTATGTTATTGAATAGCTTTTTTTGTTTTATTGTTTTGTGAAAAGTTTTTTACGAAAACGTGTAGGTGTATCCTCTTTAATGTCGTCGTTCTCAAGGTAAAGTAAAACGGTCCTAAAAAATCGTGTAAAAAATGCAAAGACGAAATTGAATTTGATTCCGATACATAAATTTTACTTAGACTATTTGTCTCTCGGATCAAGCGGGGAAATAAACGAATGATAATTAAAATTGTTTGTTCAAAACAAAGAGGCCAACTGCCCTCTAATTGTTTTTTTTTATTTTTTTAAATATAATTTTGTCATCTGTTGAGTAAAAGATGTAGCGATAACCCCTGTTGAATGTTTAATAATCTAATAAGGTTAAATATAAGTTTATTATGTGTGAAAAAAGCAGCATCGTATAAGAAATTGAAAAAATCTTTGGTTTTTGACATCACTTGAAGAAAAAAGTTTCGATTTAGTTATAGTTCCACTAAATTACAAAAATCTCAAATTTCGTGAAACGATAAAATCACACTCTTTACCTTTCCGATTATGACTGTAAACAAAGAGAAAACAAATTTTACACCATCTAGTCTATTAGGGCCTTATTGTGTTGGGTTCATTATAAAATATAAAATAAATTAATAGTTTTCGGTAGCTAAACTTACACAAAAATAACTGTTTTCTATAAATAGATGATGCTACAAGTGAATCCAAACCTAAATAGAATACAATAAGCAACATAATAAATCTAAATTAAATTTGAGTAAAACCATTTTTTCAAATCATATGTATTGTTATAATACGATACACACGTAGCTATACAGAGACACTTAGGATAGTTAAAAGGGACGACACTGATGTCTGACATTGGTATTTTGTAGATACGATGCATGTAATAAAGTCTTATAATAGATACAATACAAGCGAAGCAATACAATGAATGACTTTCGAAATGAGTTAAAACAACAGATATAACGTTTTTTTTATGTTTGTTATGTTTACATAAAGATTCTTTGTGTGGGGTGTTTTATGGTTTTCTGTTCAACCGATTTGTATACGAATGAAAATAGATTATAGCTAGTTTTTCCCGTTATTAGTAGCAATAAATCATTGTACATCCGTAGCGACTGATCCTTAAAATAAAATCTGATGTGAAGAAAACCATAGGATGATGAGACGTTAATGAGTATGTATCACGGGGCTGGTGACACGCCTTATAGGTGGGCACAACAAAACCTCCCTCGAGCGCAAGCTGAATGTACCAATCTAAGTTAATGCTCTGAATTCAAATCTTCCGTATCGCATTAATCCGGCCGAGGGTCGGGCCGTAATAAATTCCGTATTATACGCGCGACACGCGTATTAAAATAAACATATAAACATGTTATACCCTCGCGATGTATGCACACCCACAGGCAATGGTGGGTGGTGCGAAATAAGACGAGCTGTGGAAAAATTGAGTCGACCGATCGACTTTATTCTTATGCTTTGTACTAACTCGAGCACTCATTTCAACATTTGCAGACTAAAACGTCGTCCAGGTTGGGAGCCTAGACTAGAACTTGCTCCTTGCTTTACAAGTACTGTACGGTAAATTGGAGAAACTTACAGGACTTTAAGTAGTAAAAGTATACCATTTATCTAATATACACATAAGATACAGACTCAATACTAATCTTAGATAAGTACGAGACTGAAATGTTATATTAATATTTTCCTGTGGGTGTACACAGTGAGATGGCATTTTATTATAACAATAATGCAGCTCCCAAGGCCCCAGTACCGGCGAGATTCGGAGTCCCAGCGGATTTTGCAGAAGTTTAGTAAGGGGCAAGTGTTTAATCTATATGACACATTGTTACCCAATGCACTCACTTTCTTCCGTTACATCAATTATGTTGCAACTACGCATAATCAATTAAGTTTAATTGTTAAACGTTTTATTTATGGCTGTAGTAGTCTTATTTGATGGATTTACAACACATATGTAGTTTCGCTGTTAATAATTGCACATTTCTGTCAGCTTATTCAGATTCAGATAGTTTATATCTCAGATATGGTGCACAAGAAACATGGTATTACAAGGAAGGTCCTTATTCTAAAGTACAGACCTTTGTGACATACCGTACTAGACGACGGCTAGACGGTGTGTAATGTTAAGTGTCAAACTTAGAAACATAGTGGTACGTTCCAACCAATATATTTTATTAAATATTTTAAATCTTTCTCAATAAGGTCAAGTCTGTAAAAAAATCGGTCAGAGTCAGTTAAAAAATCTTCAATGCCGTTGCCAATATTCATCTTACTTGATAATGAAAGACAATTTCAATCAAGTACTAAGAGGTAAATAAAGTATTATCAACTTCTCAGTATGTATACAATCGGAGATGATTCTTGAAAACAAAGTTAAGGACTTTATTTACCTCTTAGTACTTGATTGAAATTGTCTTTCATTATCAAGTTTCAAACAAAGTCCTTAACTTTGTTTTCAAGAAACATGATAGTGACATGAGATGCATAGCAATATTATTACAGATAACTAAAGCTAAAAACTGACAGAGAATCCTTGGAGTGCTAGGTTTCAATATCTAATTCTAACTGTTTTATGGCATATGCGGAAGCTAATGTTTTCAAAAGCCTGCTTGGGGTGTCTAAAGTTACAACAATAAAAATTATATACATATACTTCTAAAACTTGACCCAAGATCGAGCAGTATTGAAAACATCTCTTTTGTTTCGGAATCCCACAGCGGAACTTTAGAGAAAAGTCTTTCAGTGTGCCAACTTTTCACCTGTACACTGTTCTTAGGCAGCATTCGTTATAATTTTTCGATGCTTCTGTACTATACAAGTGACGCAAATTTAATTATATATTTTTCTCTAGCTCCTTTTCTTTATTACGCAGTTACATGTATAACAACACAAACTAAAATTTTGATTATATTTACATATTCGTATATATTCAAAAACTAAAGAGAGCGCGAAAGGATAAGAATAGTCTATAAATATTTACTTAAGCTGGATAATGACAAAGGGTCAAACAGAAAATGTTATGTTTGTGTCTAATGTCCATATATATTATGTTTATACTACAATTTTTCTTTTTTACTATTTTATTTTATACTTTTTAGTGCACCTAGCTCACTTATTGCACACCATCCTAAGGTAGACTGGCAGAAAAAGCCTTTGGCATTAAGCCTACCTATGTAAATCTAAGTATTAAATAAAAAGAAATAAAAAATCCGCTTCAGATACTAAAATAAGACACATGTTCAAACTCAGACTCATACACATATACACAAACATCATATTAATCTTTATATACGTGTTTTGATTTACGACTCTCGTTTTTGAAATTTCCTTTATATACTCGTACTCGTAACTCGTAGACAATGCACATTGAACTCCTGTACAATTTGCAGTTTCTTGAGACAGAACGTATGATTTTATTCTGTGGAATGGAGGCCTAGTTACCCGTAACAAAGTTTCTTATGCAGTCTCCAAGTCGATTATAATAACAATTTTCTTATGGATATTTTTTTATATAAATAATGAGAAATAAATAAATTATATATCTATATAACAAAAACAATCACAGAAATGCCTGTACGTGCATAACTTTCAGGACAAGGCTTGTATTTATTAAGTTTTTTTTTATCGTAAGGAAGTTTTAAATATATTTTACTATGTAAAGTTAGCGTGTGAGATGAGATCTTCAATTTTTTTTATGAAGATTAACAGATGACGTTCAGTTGTACCACCCGTGCAAAGTAATTATAATTTTACAATAAATACAAACAAATGGTTTAATAAATTTATGTGGTGATTCAAAGGCAGGATTTTTCCTATTAATCATTCCTGTTACATGTTATACATAATTTTAAAATTGTGTAATAAATTTTAAAATATAATTTGAAGACCTAACTCATTTATATTGGAATATGTAATTCGTTAAAAATATAAATAGGCATTTAAGATGGCAATCATCTATATATGAACATGAAGAAATCTAACATAGTTCAGAAGTTAAATGCATACAGCAACTTTAGTGATTCAATTTTTTTTTTTCAACTTAACTTAAATTATGGCAACGATTACCATGGTGTATACTATAAGCAATCAAACCAATTAATGCACGAATTTACCCGTAAAAATAAAACAATTTAAATGTAGTTAAACAAAAGTTGTAAACGAAAACTATAGTGGATATTTCATCAAAAATATTGCTTTTCATACATAAATGCATACATACGCGTCCCCTAAGTGGTAGGCAGAGGTGTATTAATGCGTCCTATGCGACAAAACATCCATCCCCATCACCTGGATGATTGGCACTCCACCACTGTGCGCTTCTTCAGAAGCTTTTTGCCTCGCACAACCAGCCTATGGAACAAATTATTTCCTGCCGTATTTCCGGTCCGATACGACCTTCACACCTTCAAGGAAAAAGTGTACTCCTACCTAAAAGGCCCGGCAACGTACTTGTGACTCTTGAGTTGCGGGTGTCCATCGGCGGCGGTAGTTACTTACCATCAGACGACCCGTCTGCTCGTTAGCCCCTATAGCATAAAAAAAATGCAATGGAATCAGCTGTGGATGAGGGAATGTAACAATGATATGTAGATTTACAATGGTAGGAACGGCCTATGCCAATGTAGTATTTGTCATTTTTCTATTTTTTTAATTTTAGTAATGGTAATTCAATCAAGAATTGTGTCTACATTATTTTTATCTAACTAGGTCGGCAAACAGGTACAAACTCCGCATAATGAGACTGTTACGGTGTATGCAGATCTTGCAATAGGGGCACTTTTACATACATTGCCAAGTGTAAAGTCCAGGCGCCTCGTAAGAAAAACTGTAGTACGGAGTTCATCGAACTGTTACAGTTCTAAAGTCTAAGATTTAATTAAATTGGTTCGTTCATTCTTAATGCACTAAATTAAGAATAATTATAATTAACTAATTCACTAATTAGTTAGGATTAGTAAATTAAACATTAACAACATAATCAAATGGGTATAAATAATCTTACCAACAAGATATAAATTAGATTATATATTGATAACTAACGTAATTATTTACTCCTAAAGATTACATCAAAATGCAGCAGTACGTTCTGACATAATAATCCCGCCCTATCCTCATCTAAGAACCGTTTAACTCTGGAGAATTCCCAAATCGCGCTTATAATTTATAATAACAGGGAGGTCTCCTAACGAAGAGACCGTTTTGTAGATAGGTATCTATCAAATTACGCCACCTTCCCCTTCGCGAGCACCCATTGTTGTCTAACACGGAAAATATTCATTTGAATATTTACTTAACATGGATAATATTTTAATCTTCCCCTTTGAATTATACATTTTCCAACGGAGACAATTTCACGCCCTTTTCACTGAAACGTTATAAGTCCCACTTTTCGTTCGATCAAACTTTATCATTTTCGGTGTAGGAGACGCGTTTATAAGGTTCAAATTCATTTAGCAGAAGTTGCAATATCAATTTAACAAGATATTCCTTTTGTTAATATTCGCACACGCTTTATCAAATTCTCTAGCGGGGGTGACAATAAGCCGCTGTAAGTACTCTCTCTGACATATGGATAAAAGCTTTCATTTCACTCTTAGCTCTTTTGAGTGCGATATAAGTAGATGAGTGTACGTATGTATTAGTGTTGTTGCAAATGAGATCGTATGTAGCTGGATACATATTCATATAGTGATTACTTTTGATTAATAAATTCGTAAGTAATTATGCAACTTGCAACCCTGACTTGCTTTATCTTTAATAATATATATTTAATAATATTCCCAATACAGAAATTAAAAATATCCATATTCAAAGTTTTTGAATATTTATTTGAGAACGTTACAGTAGTAGTTTCAACAGCTGTTATTTATAAAACTGACTCATCTTGTATATATGTATATATATATTACGGAGTGGAAAATAAAAGTGACGGAGTGTTATTACGGAGTGGAAAATAAAAGTGTTCTGTTATCGCCTAGGTGTTTTATATTCAAATTCGTAAACCCACATAAAATTGTATTTCAATAAAAACTAGAAAGTACTTAATCATAAAAAATTGAGACATGTGTCAACTGATTTGTTCGGCACAGTCTCCGCTGAAATAGAATGTGTACACCATTGTTGTGTCAAATTATATCATAATTCTATTGTGAAAACTGTTAACTGTCTCCGCGACGCCCTCGGCGCAAAAAAATAGGAGGCACGGGGTCCTGCCCTCGTCTGTTTAATAACATAATAGCACAATTCCCTCGCCGCATGATTCAATTTGGATTTCCTCCAGCCTCCCCCGTGTAGCCTAAAAAATGACAACTTCATTATATTGTTCGCCTTCCCGAGGGCGACTTGTTTGCCAGAAGGATTATAATGATTAATTCCGTGAAATATTAATACACATCACACCCGCATTGCACACTTGCAACCTTTTAAAACAGCTTATTGAAATTTTGACGCAAGTGCGCTTTTGTTTAGGGGTATTTGTCGCTTCGTTGTCTCTAGAGAATAATGGTATGAATTGTTTCAGTTTGTTGCTTGACATTTAGGCGTTGTTCAAAATATACTAAGTACTTCCGGGTATTAACGATTTCTTAGCGATTTTCTTAGAAATGGGCAATGAAACTGTTCTGAAACTCTTCACATACATTTAACAACCTTACATTATTTCATAAATGGTCCAAAAACAAACATAACGTATGAATGTTCACTTTGCACATAAAATCGTATATCTATAACTTTTTTTTATTCGTACATGCGTTCACGCCTGTATCCCCTAAGAGGAAGGCAGAAGTGTTTTCAATACCCACATTTTGCTAATTAGAACTTTATCGCACTATATGACTATATAAATAGATCTGATAGATAACAGTCCGGTCCCTTAGACGCCTTTTACGTCCCCACCACGTAGAGATGGGATGGCCCTATGCTACTCCACCGTGAACCACACCACCGATTTATTTTTTTTTTGTCATTTCCTATTTATTTCTTTACTTTCGGTTTTATGTAAATTTTAAGAATGAACATCTCAGTTAATGGTATCATTAAATTGGTATGTTTAATAAACCGGATACAAATAGATTAAAAATGTCTATTTCAGTTATAATTTTTTTTATAACTTGCCTATTAAAACATACTACGTACACCATTCTAGATATTTTAACTAAATCTTACACGCAATTCGTACATCAATCTAAATACTACATTTCACAAACAAACTTAACTTTCTTATTCTTTATAAAATCCACGCACAAAACCGACTTCTATCAATCGAACAAATCTCATCAAAAGATATGAAGTGCAATATGGGCTGTAAAGTAGCGAGTATCCCTTATTCCGTGGCCAGTTGTCTTCCGTGCTTTGTCTGAGCTGAATAAAAACTTCATCTCTCTCCCCAAGGAATTTAATTTGGAGTAATGGAAGTGTTATATTGACTTAACAGGCCAGAAGCTCCCCTCGTGCGCAGTTACAGTTATTAAAATGGAGAAATTTATTATTAGCATTTCTACGTTTCACTATTTACATTTTAATTTTATTTGTTCTGTGTTTCCATTAGTCACGACTTAATGCTTTAATTCAATAAAGCTACTCATAAAATGAATGCGTATATTTGAACCGAGATTCAATCTGACTTGTAATTAATCAATGCGGGATGTTCTCAAGGGTTTATAGCTGCAAGATGTGGTTTACTTTTTGTATATGAAACGCAAAACACATGTAGATATTATTAAGTGATACTAGGCCATTATGATTGTCTTAAAATATAATTGTAAACCAATAACTAAGATCACTACATAACTAACTTCCTTTATCATGTTCATTTGTTTACAAAAACACAAAACTTAAGTTTAAGTTGTTTTATTTTATTAAATGAAATCAGCACACATTCAAAAACATTGAGTTGAATAACCTAAATCAAAATAATTGATTAAAAGCAATTGAAGATTAAAGTAGCTTTAGTTACTCCTTAAAAAATAACTACCTGCTAGTAAAAGGTCCCGTATAAATCGAGCCACCCATTTAGGAGATTAGAACTTTCGAACACACAGACAGAGGGACACAAATTTTTATATGGATTTTTGGTATAATTAACATGTAAACAATCATATGTACTTAATAAACAAGCTGTTTTGATATTAGAAACAGAAACTTTAATTTTATTTATTGTTATTGGTTATAGTATTTTATATTTATTTATCTCTATTTACACCTATATAAACATTTGGTTTAAATACCTTTACACGGATATAGTCAAACCAGATTTATACATTGGATATTTAATTATGGTATTTGTTCTCCTAACCTGAACATATCCATTTGATACTATGTAACAAATCGTTATACAAACAAAACCAAATAATAAACGAAATAAACAAAGCAAATAAATTATCTTAGTCAAATACCAGTATAAGAAAAATGTGATCACCCTTAGCACTGGGGGAGATAATTTTTAAAATTCGTGTAACTAGAAATGCGACACGCACTTGCACTGCGACCCTGAGTATATCATTTATAGACCTTTTGTCGCCGAAATTATATTTACAGAAGTGAACAGACAATTTCACGCTCTCTTCCCCGCACCCCACTCTGTGGACTCTAATCAACGGTGCATTGATTCTAATGTTGATATGACTTACACTTTTTTTCTAAAGAAAATCACACAAAAGATACACCATTACACTAAACAAGTTAATAAAACTTTTTACTCATAAAAAATACATCATAAGAGAGATAAGACACTTAATATCTCTGATATCATTAAAACAACTAAATATTTTGTCACAATGAGCCAAAATAATGTCCATACTTTTCTTTCGACCTACCCTCGTCCAATAAAAGGGTGAGTGCACACATGAGCGTGAAAGATTGTCCACATGTTCGGTGGACACCCCAGGGCGAGATGAGCTTTACCGTTCCTTGTCGATAGCTTATCTACAGAACATCAAATTATATAATCTTCGCGGCTGTCATTCCGCTAACGTATTTAATGTATCAACCAGTTCTATCATCGTTATCTCGGTAGCTATCGACATTCCAAAATTTGCTAATAACATGATAATTGAATAATAATAAATGTTATGACATTCTGAAATATTTTTGTAAAGAATACTGGTTGTTTAATTAAACCTATATTTATGATGGTTTGCCAACTTTGACCCATTTCTCCCAAAACTAATCGAGCTTAAGAAGCAATATAAGTCACGTGACCTCTTCCTGAATTTGACAAGCAAATAAATTGTAAGATCAAAGCTCAGTAAGTAGGAAAATAATGTTTGGGCGAGGGCGGTTCACTGCGTTCCGATTACCAGACATGATCGTGCGGAAGCGGAAGCAGTGACAGTCAGCCAGAGGAAGCGATGCATGGCGTCGGATGTGCCCACGTCCGGTGCGCGCGCGGTGCCTTCACTTATCTCAGCGGGGCGCGAAAAATTACCCTCCGTTATTACATAATATGACAAAAAGGTATATCAATACTTGTCGCTTGTAGGGAGCTCAATCTTTATATTAAACCTGGAAAGCGATCCTTAAAGAAACACAAGACAAGACAACAAGAAAGAGTTGAACAAAAGAAAAACCTTGAACACTTAGTAAGCAAAACTAACTGCTTTCGAAACAAGTCAAACACTTGGTATTTGTCATGTCTTACATTGCTATAGATTTGACGTCTAGTCAATAAGTGTATTTGTTATTTTTGCCGATAGTAATCCAACTTCTTAAAACTCTTTAAGCTCTTTGTATAAACAAAAATAAAACAAAAGGTACAGGTAACAGTACTATACAAATTAGAGGAGAAATCCTGTAACTTGAATTCAAGCAACGTTTTACTGTAGTTTGTAGGATGTGTGAAATAAAACTTATTTTCAATTATTCTTCAAGCAAATTATAGCTCACCTTGGAGTACAGGTACAACATCATTTCGTCTCGTAAAATTAAGACGTTATTCTAATCAAATTATTCAGTAACTATATCAGTTACCTATATATGTTACCTACAATACTAAAATTTCATTTACGTTATTTAAGTTCTTATTCAATTTATTGATAACCATCTAAACAATAAATGATAACAAATCAAATAATTGTAACTGACATAAAAACCACAAAATCGTTCTCATAGGGAATTATCAAGAAAGCAATTTCAAAACCAAATCGTTTGTTTCATCGCGTGTTCCCGAAATTAATTTATTTTTGTGTTGATTTATTTTTAGGGGTCTTCGCTGCGACATGTGAATGAAGAATCCTTAGAATTTTAACATATTGAATAGAATAACATTATTATTTATTGTACGTTAATAACGATCATGACTATGCAACTCATATTATTATATAACCTCCTTCTTCATTTATAGATTTTGTCAATTTTATTATGCTGTTAACTTCTATTCTCTTAAACATTACTTCCAAATGTAATTTCAAATTCAAACTATTTATTTCCTAGAATATAATATACAATGAGTCTTACAATTAATTAGTGTTCACATATATTTATTGTGAATGCCACGACACGACGACATACGACCTTCAAACCTAAAAGGCCGGCAACGCACTTGTGACTCTTGAGTTGCGGGTGTCCATGGGCGGCGGTAGTCACTTACCATCAGGTGACCCGTCTGCTCATTTGCCCCCTATCGCATAAAAAAAAAAATTTTTAGGTTGTTCAGGTAAAATCGACTATTGCGGATCCGCATTACCTTTTGTACCAAAAAGTGTTTGAGTGCGAAACTGTGTTATATAAACGACTTTTGTAATGAGTTCCACAAACTAGAACGACATAGTAACATAATTTAGAAACTAGATTCACGAGAACATGTGATAAGTTCAGCTGAATCAAATAGTTGACAGCGCCTAATAAAATTGATAATAACGACTATATTACCCTATATTGCGTATTACTGTAGCTTGTTATATGTTAAAATGATAAATGTCAATTCATAGAAAACATGGTTGGTTTCGGTAAGTTATACTGTTGCTTTTGATGGGCTATAAGTGGCCTTTCTTAGTTTTATCCACCATGTTTTCTCTCTCGATCAGCCTCGATCACGTCATTTCATCTTAGTACTATATCATTAACTAGTAGAAAAATTGACGCTTTTAGTTACTTTATACGAATAATGTTATTAGAAGGAATTACAAAAGCATCTCCCCATGTTAAACGGGTACCAATACGTTTGTTTTTGTGTTATTTAATATAACACAAAAACAAACGTATCCCTCGCATGACGATGTCTATGAAAAATAATAAATAAAAATATGTTAGCTAACCACGACCGTTTGTAGGGAACTCCCATGTGAACACTTTTTATTTTTCCTTTTTTTTATAAACACAATATCGCTTTTCTTTTTTTATAAAGACAACTACCGATTTTCTTCTTTTTTTTTTCTTTTTCTTTTTTATAAAGACTACTCCCGCACTAGGATTAATTCCTATGTCACGGGGGACATTACAAACATTTAAACTATGGACACAAAGAACACCCAGACTCAGTTCAATACTATGAGGATTACACAAAGTGTTGTCTTGTGCTGGGATAGCGTGGCTATCCGTGCAGCCGAAGTCACTTCCTTCAAATATATCTCCTGTTAAAAGGTAAAATCTCTACAAACATCATATCAATTTATATCAGCACTAAATAAATCATGATAAGAATAAAGAGAGGCTTACGGGTATTCGCAATTAACATAAACTCAAATATTAAGTCTGAGTTTTGAGAACTGACATCTAATTTAATATATTTGTTCTGCAGCAACTTCTAAAATAATTAAATACTTTTGAAAATGCCGTAAGGCGAAACCGCTCAAGTTTATTAAATAAATATTGTAGAACAGTATAAGTGATTTTACTTGCATTGTTTAATATTAAAGTTTCCAGTAGTTAAAATTAAAGTAGATTATTACGGACTAGAACATTCGAATCTCATTTATCTTCATTATCATTCTACACATGTATGTCTAAGTCATTACTTTTCGAAATCTTGATAAGGACTCATTCAGAACACTACATACTTTTTTTACGACCAAAACGTTGACAGACCTGTAGGCATTTGGTGGCCTCTTACGTGATGGTCCCAGGATATTATTAAGGATCTCGTTATTGTCTGTAAAATACGTATATACCAGGTGGCACACGAACTCTAAAATACAATTTAATGAGAGTGTCCTTGGAGTTTCTTGCTTGTTCTTCTCCATAGTTAAGTTTAAGTTTCAGATCAGATCTTGTAAATTCGGATCTTAATTATTGTTTCCGATATTAGCGCGTTTAAACAATCACAAAACTCTGCAGTTAAGAAAGTGTTCTAAAACTGGACAGCAAACAAACCGATCCACCAGGCACCTTAGGACTTTGATTTTTTTTCTCAAAAGGTATAAAAACTTACAACTATCAAAGTTATACCTACATAAAGTGAGTTTCATTTGGGTGGGTTGATTAAAATGTCTATAAATTCATTCTTAACTACCGTAAACTCACGTTGTAAACAAGAAACAAACACAACAATTTGCTCTGTTTTGACTAGAGTTCGTATTAACGTTCATTTTTTCTACATGAGGGTAGATGAGGGTAGTCGCACATTTCTTAACACTTCTTTAGTTTTTGTTCGTCGTTTACTCAGACGCGTGTATTTTGGCTAGTTGTGTGTTATTCTTTGTAGGTACCTGACATAGTAGCGTCAATCAAAATTTGCATTCAACAAAATTGCTACCCATTTTCATGCAGCCATCTTATGTTATTGGTATTAAAGTTTAATGTTGCCATCACTAATCCTCAGAATGTTTCACCAGATCTTTAATTTCATATTTGACATGGAAGAACTTGTGACTTTTGAGTTCCAAGTGTTCATGAGCGTTGGAAGTCACATATCAACAGGTGACCCGTTTGCTCGATTGTCCCCCTATACCATGAAAAAAAAAATATAGTAGTAGTACAGGACTATTACAAGTACATTACATAGATTCGTATCAAACATTGATTGAGGAATATAACTCTACTGTACATAACATGTAAGTCGATTTCCACTTGCCAAAAGGCTTTTGAAAATGAGATAGTATTTAGCAGTAATACAATATATAGAAATATGTAGTAACGCAAAAAAACGAGTAGAAAAACATTTGACCGAGTTTTATAATGTGAAACATTTTCAAAATACTTAGAGTGGACTCTAAATGTAGAAACACAATTATGGAATGAGTGCAATGAGCAGAACTGACAGACAGACAGACACGGTCGATCGAACAGCATGTCCAACTGACATGGCCCCGAGCTTCAAGCAAAATAACAGCAATTTTTCGCTAAACGCACAACAATCGCAATGTTTACTCCATTTTGATTGGTCTTTACTTCTCCTATGGACAACAAGCTTGTTTGAATAGATATAATTACGACATAAATCAAGGAAATAATAAGTACCGATAGGGACTTCGTGATACTGCACTTTTAATGTACCTACCGTTGTTTGACATTGTTATTTTTTAACAAAATATTTTTTATGTTTCGTGTTAAGGAACAATAATAAATGTATTCTTTAAAAGCACATGAATACGCGGTTTTGTTTTAATGTACTGTATGTCTTATATCATTAGAGTAATCTGAGAAATACGTATATATATACGCTCACGCCTGTGTCGTGTGTGAAAGGATAGGCTGAGATGTATTGATCAACCATATTTTGCTAATTAGAATTTTGTACCATTATCGTATTTATATATAGATTGCAAATCTTTTGCAATCAATGAGGCACTTTACTAGTGAACTATGTTAAGTTGGAGTATTTTAAGAGGGAAAGGCAAGATCAAGGGTAGGCAACGCCCCAGCAACCATACTTACCAGTAGAGTCGTTACCATGTAACTCTGCAATGGATCAAAGGTCACAGTAACTCACGAGTCAACGATGCCGCAGACGAACTAGCTAGAAAAGGATCAGAGTTGGCTGCGATGGGTCCTGAACCCATCGTTCCCCTTCCTTCTGGATGGCCTACATCAGCCATACGACGTCATGTTGGCAAATAAGAACGCAACCATATTATAAATTGGCAACATTCTGATCTTTAATCTGTTTAACTTGATGATTTTTCTCTTAGGCTTGTAACCTTTGTGCTAAGAAAATACGTATTGATAATTTAATTTATTTATTTCCACTTAAATATCAACATGTCATCCTAAGGTAATGCATGACAAATACTGGACAGAGGGGAGCGGATGGAGACAGGCAAAGGAGGCTCTCCCTCGCATAGACCGGAGATTTTCCGGCAAGCTTCTAAAACTCCCACGTTCAAAACTACGGATACTAACCTAGGTTATGATGGGTCATGGTCCTTTTAACAAACATCTGTTTAATATAGGTGTAACGGACAGCCCCCTCTGCTTGGAGGAGGAAGAGACGGCTGACAACATCCTTCTGAGCGCATAGGAGTGGCCACTTACCGGGCCAAATACTTGGGATCGCCAAGGACTCTTCTCGAGGCCATCGCCGACACAAGAGGTTTGCTAAATTATCTTGAGCGGTTGGGATGGCAATAGCAGCCATTCACCCTATCACGCAAAACAGGCGCACAGAAGATATCGAGTTGCGGATATTAGCCCGCGTAGACCAATAACCAATAGTAGAGTCGTTTTATTAAAAGACACAAAGAGAAAATTATTAGATATCGACATCAAGCAACGGTAATCGGAGTATAACAACTACAAATTAGAGGAAACGTCGTTAAAGCTACTATCATTATTGTTTTATTTGCAAAATTGCTCGCTCTCTCTAATGCTGGGGTTCGCTATTCACACGGCTTTGGAGCCAATGGCGTGTACTTAACGACGACTCTTTGACGTGACAAGCGCACTTCTAACCAAAGTACCTTGGTAAGTAGTTGTTTAGTCAGACGCAAAAGATGGTAAACTGTATATCCCTATCTTTGTTAAGTTACCTAAAGTGATAACTAATAATAATAAAACATTTGATACTGCGGACCTTTCTTTATTCGAAATGATGAATATTAAAATAGATTTTTTATAAAGAGGCAACTAAAATTTGGTGTGCAATATTATATATATTATATAAAACATGATTTATTGATTAGCAGCCTACCTGTCTAAGGCAACTCCCGCATTAAGAATGATTTCTGTGTAGCGGGGGACTTGACAAACAGCGAAAACCGAACGGACGCCTTTTGAAGCAAGTACCAAATGTTAGTCGTGATGAAAACGAATGATGGGTGTCATAAAACTATGAAAATGACCGTACGAATGAATATATAAATGGTGCACGGTCGAGTAGAATAAGGCCGACCACCCGATCTCTTCCCGTGCGTGTCGTATAAGGCGACTGAAGGATCGTACTGTTTAGTATCAAACAGTATATATACAGGCACACAGTGAGGGTATAGGAGCAATAGCCTTGAAGCTATTACGTAAGTGGGACTAAGTTAATGTTGGCAAAAAGTGGGCCTTAAAGATGCCTCTGACTACCCCTTCGGGGATAAATGCGTTAGTGTATGTATGTAAGTAATATATATATAAATTAATCATCATAAAATATAAAAACAAAATTTCACTATCATTATATTAAACTATAAAAACTTATGAGTTTTCCGAGGCAGACAGTTTTTAATAATATTAAATCAAACTATTATTTATATTATGAAAAAAAAACAAGATTTTTTTAATAAAATATGTATATAAAATCCGAGTGCCAATACATTACCAATATATTCTTTTTTTGATGATATTCCCGAAATGGTTATATAGTCAAATCATTCCCATCATAGGACAGTTTAAATGATATCGCAAATGAAAAAAACTCTCGAGCCGTCTAGGCTATAGGCCGTGACTAGGAAATATAATACAATACAGAATTGCTCGTCGCGTGGCAGTTATCTTTTAAAACATATATATTTTCTCCCACTGATTGTTTTCATAATAACTTTACAAAGTATTACTTATTGCTTCGTATCATTTAATGAAATCAAGTGTGTAGTCTAAGTAGATTACACACTTGATTTGATTCGAAGAAGTATGATTTAATATCATACTCTAGTTTTACCGTTAACTTAACTTAATGTAGCAGTTTAATAGTTTTAAAGAAATTATCAGCACAGACGCTGGAAGGATCCAGCGTCTGTGCCGATAATTTCTTTAACTACTACGAACTACAAGGATATGGAGCTCAAATTGGCTTTTTATATTCATTGTAATGGAATTTAAATTGCTGCATGGAATAGCTCCCTTTAAACCATTCTAGACTCCTTTACAGTGAATACTACTAGAGTCACGACGGTTAATTATATTTAAATATAATTCGTAACTATTTAAAATCGACGCTTTTAACCATCAGTTATAAAATCCACTATTTACAGGATTTTCGCCATGGATTCTGTTATGTCTTGTAATGTATGTTAGGGGTCGCCGTTAATGAAGAACTATCAAAATTACACCTGGATGCAGAAAGGTTATGTAACTGTGTGAATAGCATCAGTGGTGTCGACACAGGCATGGATAGATAACGTCGTGTACGCGCCCCGAAACCCAATGAGTTCAGAAACGGGCAAAACATTCAAATTGCAAAACCGCCCGCGCCCGCCCGTATCAAATGTTGTTTTATAGCTAATTCCCAAATTCGGTTATGGCCTATAAACGATCCGCTGGAATAATTTAAATGCGAACCGCCTGTATAATGTGCGTACTTTACTCCGAAATTAGGTATTTGTATGTGAAATGCGTTTTGAAATAGCATTCTCTGTAGACTTTTATTTCTTGTGTGCGGTGATTCCGCGAGTGGCGAGAATTCGTTTTAAATATTCCTGATTGCTATTGTAATACTTAGACCTATCCCTAAAATAGAAAGATAGATTTTAAAATAATAAGAATTAATAACTTATTCAATGAAAGTACCCGAAACTTTAATTGAATAAGTTCTGATTCAAAGTCTGGATTTTAATGATATATACCTATAAATGTATATTACTTCGTCACAAGGCTAAGTGGCCTATAATGTCGGTCGGTACTACGGTCGGTCGTACTCTCTTAGTGTGAACACATCAGCAATAACGTCATAAAAATACGAAAGCTTTTCCGTAGTATTCCAACGAACAAGTGAAACACATTAGTGGCGGCCAACTACCTTTCTTCAATTTAAAACGTTTTAAAATATAATAAACAAGTTGCTTTTAAGGGTTTTCTCTTGTTTCCGAACTAATTTCGTAACGGACATTTCCGGCCATTCAATATGAGCGATTGTTTATTGACTGACTCCATTTTGCAAGACAATCGAGTAAATTACTTCGTTTAACGGGACAAATAATGTTACTAACATATTCTTTTGTTCTTATTCTACACTATCGTAATTTGAGCTTCAAGCCACCAAATCAATTATATTATTGGTTATCCTACCTTGTCATCGTTAATCAATCGCTCGAAGCTGGCAATTATTGGATCAGCGAAACCAATGTCTCATCATCATCTCATCTTATCAGTCTTTCTTAGTTGTGCCATTTATAATAAAATCTTTATTTGTAACCTTACAAACCTTACCTTAAACCTTACACAAAAATTTGGATGATTTTTTATTACTGCAGCGGCTAAACGGATCTGTATGAAATTTGGCACAGAGATAGATTATATAGGCTACTATTTATCTAATTATACTCATTTTTATCACGGAAATGTGTGGTATTAAACGGGCGAATGAAATCGAGGGCAATATCTACTTTGTAATGTTTTACCTACTGTTACGATTTCTTAAAAATACAGTGTGTTGGCATCATCGGAATCACTTATCCACAACATCTCTATTCTAGACAAAACCGTGGTATTACAGTAGGTGTTCATGTATATAATACTATTTTATTTAGTGTCAACCACGGATCTATGTTGTAAACTGTGATATAGTTTTGAATATTTATAGGTACAGGTCACAGTTAATCAGACTAGATACAAGTATCTATTATGGGGAGTTTTTTTATGATATCTATTTTTACAAAGGCAACATTAGCACTATAGAATTGCTAATTTTATAATAGGTACAACATATTCTTTTTTCCATCTATGTATATGGTAAAAAATAGATAGCACAAGCCAACGATCTAAGGAAACAAATTGAATAGTACATTGGTAGGTTTATGTGTTAGCTTAGTGATTAGAGGTTGGCGGAGTTGGAAGTCGAACAACTTTAAATTATTATCAGATAACAGGTCGGACGAGTGATATCACTGTCGAAATTCTATTTGTCGGATTATTAGACACGTTATCCGTATACATTCACCGATCGGTATAACGGTGTCCTAATGGACGAAATTTAATCACGATAAATCGAATGCCACCTATTTATGAAGCCGAATGACTAAACAGCTTTTTAATACGATTCACACGTTAGCAGTTATAGTTAGTTAAGTTTTTGTATCGACACATTTCACGGTGAGATGTATTGAACTCTTATTATATTAAATGTGATGCCACATACCGGCCACTGATGGGATCTATTATTGTTGATCCACGGATGAATATTCAATCATCACGCTACTTCACTTCCACTTGATGGATTTTGTGTGGTTATAAAAAACAACATTCGTTACACTATTTAGTGCTTATAGCATTTTTGAAATAGGAACGCTCAAACATTGGTAAGGTAGCTGAATTTCTTTGTGTCAATAAAACGGCAGTTGCGATGTAGACCGCTGCCTCTACCTTTCTTTAAACAAAAGACTTCGAAAACAATGTGATTGTACTCAATGAAACAAAAGAAAAGAAATTTAAAGAATAATCACAGAACGAAAGCACCTTAATTACAAGGCGCTTTTGACTAATCTACACAAAACACAGAAAATCAATGTATCGGTAGAATAGCCGGTAGTTTCTGCGCTGGATAAAATGAGTGCAAAGTGCATACAAAATCGTGATGTGGCCTTTTAATCGGTTTCACGTTCATTCCCGCGTTAGTTTTTGTATTCGGATTTCACTTCGCCAATCTCCGGGCGTACTGTTGGACTGGGACGCCTCGCATCTGAAACGAAAAATAAAAACGTGCCATCTGTGGCTTGCATAGAATTCATTTCCGAAGATATTGCGCAAGGCAGAGTCGCGGCAGAGTAATAAGATAAAGAGGCGAACCCATTTTGTTTTGCAGCATGCTCAATCCAATTTACGCGACTTGGTAATCATTTGCATAAGTCTGGCGCGAAGCATGATGTGCGCGAGATTCCCCGTCGTTCGGCGTGACGGAGCACAGTGTAAACGGCGCTTCGCAGCGCCCGGGCACCGGCTACCGCTACCGGCTGTGTAATTGCGCCTGCGCGACACATTTGTTTACTACATATATTGTAAGCCGTGAAGATGGCATCGCACCTCGACACTCCCGCCGTTTCAAATTAGCACACTAAACGATCCAACCGACTTTATTTCTGTTACATCCAGTTTCTTAGGTGAAGGCCTCTATGATAAAACAGTTTTTAATACTCGTTAAACATACTTTTAGTCATCTATGTAAACATACATATTTAAGATCTGGAACAAATTGCCATAAGAATGTTTTAATTTGATAGTCAATATGGTTACATTCAAATATATAAATCCTACCACGATTTTAGATAATTACGTTCATTACAACATGGACGACATATGTCCTACTAAAATACATTCATAAGAACCTTTTGCCTTGAAGATTAAAGTGCGTGATTGACGCAAAATCATAAACTATGAATAATAGCGTAGCTAATTATTTTTTGAATATATGGTAGTGTCTAGTTATAGTCACAAATAGCTTGGTTACAGTCTCGCAACTTTTATTTTTTTTAAATCGCATCTAGTCGAGTGAAATAAGCAGGAGCTTTGTAATGCCACATTGTAGCATACTTCTCAAGAACATTTACGATATCGGCTAAAGTTTCACCAAATGGTGATCAGATAAACTTGTATTGGTTTTAAAGTTATAACTCAGATAAACATAGTTTTCATTTAGGTGAGTTTCAGAACCTGCCAATACTATGTTTATCTTTAATTATATAAAGTTTAATTTTATATAGTTATTTACGCACCAAATTAACCTTAATATTTAAAAATATAGTAAAATGAATAACAAAAAAAAAATTAGCTTTGGCTGGCGGATTCGCTCACGCAATTAATTTTTCTACATCCCGGGCCTTTTATTTGGAATGTTAGGTACCCTATGCAATTTTCTGTAACTGGCAACACGTTTGCAATGTCATAACGATCGGTAGAGTAGCTAATGCGTTAACTACCTGGTCTAGTGATTAGTGAACCCGACTTCTAAGCCAGAAGTCGTGGGTTTGATTCAAAGGACTGACTTCTGATTCGTGAAGGACAAATTATTGTGTGGTGAGCATGATCATTTGTTCTGTGCTTGGGTTTAATTTATCTGTATATATGTATTTAGAAGTATATAAGTACGTTTATTAGCAGTCTGGCTACCATAGTACAAGCTCTGCTTAGTTGGGATTAGACGGCTGTGTGTTAGATGTCTGAAACTATTATTCTCTTGATTTAATAAAACAAACATTTCAATTACATTTTTAAATATAAAAGAATAAACAAAAAATTGTGTCCCACCGGTTTTGGGTACAGGGACATAGCTACCGGTGGTTAGGGCTCGAAAGACACGACAGGACAGGACAGGACATCAGATAGGACTGCCTTTTGCAACAAGCCCTTGACCCAGCTACCCAATGTGAGCCTCTGAAGGTGTTGATTGCTTACCAGCAATCAACCAATGGGCTGATATTGTTGTTTTGATACATTTATTTTTACATTACATACATACCTAGTTGAATAGAAAAAAAATATCCTTTTCATCACAAAGATATTTGTCCTGGGTGGGAATCAATCGGCAAAAAAATCTGTATCGGTTGAGAAATCATTAAATCATATAGCCTACAAGATTTTAACTACGTACTCATAGAAGGCGCAAACATAGTTGCTACATTAATATTTATTTTATTTCTCTCCATTCTCGACATCTAGAGTCATTTGTTCTATGTTTTATAATTCTAAGGTGCGGCTTTAGAATAGGGCTACAGCCATTGTCTACACAACTATTTATGTATATGATTGAATCAACATTTATAACAGTCACGAGCTACATGTAGATTGTTCACGCATTTATTAACCACTCTACTGATCTTCATGAAATTGCAGACGTGTTGGCAATTACAAAAAAAACATAGCATAGGGTACCTCACGTCCAAAAACAAAGGTTTTCCCTAGAGATAGAAAAGAAGTGAAGTGAGCGTACTCGCTAGCCAAAGCCAGTAATTTATAAATGTGTGATAAATTGATTTTAACACTGATAGGCAATGACGTGTCTCGCTGAACGTTTACCGTCACCTTAAATGTTTCAAAGCTTTAAACATCATAATAGAATAGTCTGTACTCGACCTGCAATTCCGAATAATTACCTGGAATAATCATAATTAAGATTTCTTCTCTTTTACGCATAAAAAGTAGTATAGTTTCTACACCTACATAAAACGATTTACCGATAAAGAAGTTATATTACAAGTTCACTGAAATAGTAAAATATTTTTCAACACCAAGATGTAGTAATAAGTAATTACATAAAAAAAAGAAGATGCTGTACAGAGATAAGTGGCAGCCCTGATGCAATGCGAGAGTACCGGCGCACGCGCTCGCTTGTGAGCCATCATTAGAATGTAGCATCTCGAACGATTTTCCTACTTTAGATACGGTAATGGCAGTAAAAACCAACTACTAAGGAAAAACGCTCAGCATAAAAATATTGTATCCTTACTGCCTATAAGCCATAGCCATTTCTGAAAATCATACGGAGCGAATAGCAAAAGCAAGTCTGTGCACATATTTTGCCATACACAGCCGCCGTTAACGAATGCAAGGAGGATTTTAATGCTTCCAATGTGATTCTCGCAATATACATTTACGTAACGTGCTTATGCCTACATAAACAAGTAAAATATTGAAAAAATACCTACTTATAACAAACATTTTTTTACATTTAATGGCAAGACTTTTACATACACAGTCCTACAAAAATAATGATTATCATTTTATATCAACCTTGCAAGTAAGACCTAAATACGAATAAAATGTATCTCAACGTTAATGAGCCTGTATCGATTTTGATTCATAAATTCTTGGTTTCTTTACCTCGAGGTACCGTTTCGATATGATTACATTTTTATACAATAAAAACATCTTGTACTGCCAAAGATCGTAGATGAATATGATTTTAACATTGAATACCAGTTATATCCGTTATATGACGTCCCGTTTGCGGACAGCCACATCGGTCGCAAGAAAAACAATAAAAAGTCGTATTTCGAAGTACCGCCAAATCGGGATACGATCATTAGAACCATACCATAACCGACACATCCTGAATAGGTAGGTGGTGAAGCGTGCTCGCCATGTCGCGCGTCGCTCTGTGCTATTTGCAATTTTGTTCATTCATCTTTAGGCTTTAAACTCACCTTTTACATTTTTTATCACCACATTCAAAAGCTTGCCGCTCTTGTTTCATACGTTGCAAACGTATCATTCCTAAGACTACTATGACGTAAAAATTATCTGTGAATAGCGATAAATAGTTTTGTTAATTTTTTTAGTATTTCATTAGCTTGCCTAAAAATTATATATATTTATATATTTTTTCAGCCTATATACCTATATTTGTTCGTCGAGTATGCGGTAAGCTACAGTTTTCACGTTCGAGATACCGCTGATTAGTTTGTCACAGTACATGACGTGATAGCTTTAAGTGGGTCATGGTGTGTGATAGCCTGAGTTCACATAAATATGGGATATTCGATGGCGTACTGAAAAATTATAGATACGGTTTGATTATCTCTAAATATACGAACTGCCTAAGGTTTCGACCTTGTCACCTCGAACTGCCTAACGTCAAAAGTGGAAGGACGTACTCAAACAATCACCTTAATTACCATGCTCGTGTTCATTATATATTACATTATTTATCATTGTAATCTAAAAAAATATACGTTTTGTAAGAATTGTTTGGGATTCATTATATGGATAAATTTTATCTTATTAAAAAATATTGCCATAAACTGTATAAAAACTAACTCAGCCATAGGCACTGTGTAGTCCAACAATTAACTGTAACTGTTATAACTCATTGTTGGTTAAAAAGTTAATTACCTTTTACAGCTTAAACAATTGCAATAAATACATATATAAAATATAAATTAAATAGGTAGGTATGCCGTGATCACTTGATTTAAACTCTTTGTATGAGGATCACGGCCAGCGGTTAACAATCGTCAAGAAACTTACATGTGTCACTTGTTAAAAACTAAATAATAATTAGTTGAAATGAAGAGGTGGCGTGAGAACGTGTGGGGTGGTCGAAGTGGAGGTGGTCGGCATACAAATTGGAACTGTCAGATCGGACGATCGGTGGCCGCCACGGTCGCCTGTACTCTCACGGAAGTGATTACGCTAAGACAATGGCCGACAAAACATGCGTCTATTACCCTTTTTAAAGTTGTAACTAAATGTTGTCCTTTATTATTTGGTTTGTTATTAGCATACTAATTATGTATTTTAGTTAATGTGCTCAATACTGAATATTTAATAATTAGTGAACCAACATAATAACATTACTAACATAAAATGATAACATTCTTATCGCGGTAGAGCCATCTATGGCATGAATGGGCCGGCTCGACGGGTGCAATACCACGGCCAGAACACTAGTTGTGAATCAACTCTTGCGTTTCATTTCCCAGAAATTATTGAGATTTCCGGGGCCCAACTCTTCCCTCTCCTCTTTCCATCTCCTCATACTCCCTCTTCTCTTTCTCCTTTCCGCATCCCGCCAGCCCTCATCAGCCTCGGAGGCGGGCAGCCCTCTTACGACTCTTGAATTGCAGGTGTCCATGGAAGCCGGTTGTCACTTACCATCCCGTAACAAGTCTGTTCATGTTGTTAAGACTGCCTGTAAGTTAAAATGAATAGATTGATATTAATTTTAGTTGACTACCACTTATCCTAATATAATAAATACATATGCTTTAAATATAGAATAAACTCTTTTAAAAACGAAACCCCAGACAAATTCTGTGTTAAATTCAACTAAAAACACTGCATGCATTTACTTTAGGGACGCAATCAAAATATCATTTGATATTCTGTCAGCAATAAGTGCAATATCTGGGTGTAAGGACGGGTTGCTTCGTGAGCCGAGTTACTACAAACAAATGACGTACATCGAAATGTACTCGCGCACCCCACGCCACGCTAAACCCTATGCAAAATAAAACACTCGATTGACATCTCTTTGAAATTTATTAAATATTCAGTCGGCTTAAACTTTAAATGGGGGGTTAAACGCTCAAGTAAAAGGATTACATTACGTTGGAAACGTCTTTGGCTTTAACTGTAAGAATATGTATTATAAATACTATTAGCACTATTCTTGGCCTTATAAGATTCTTTGACTTGGTGGCTTTGGTGAAAAACAAACCATTGCGATGTTTTTTTTTTTTTTTTCATCTAATCACCTTCATTTCATCTAATCTTAACGTAAACCTTTAAAACCTTAAGCCCAGTTAGACTATGATACTATTATATTATACTACTACCAATAACGTTTACACTTACTAAGAACGCCAAATGTACTCTAGATTTCAGTTACTCTTACGGGTACATTGGTAGGTTTTCTAAAAAAAGAGAAATTAACATTGTTTGCTCATAACAATATCTGTTGTGTTATTTCTTGAATAAAATCAAATAATATAGTTGAATCATCTATTCTATGCTTCCATTGTAAAACTTTCAAATCATTATCGTGTCAATTTGTAAGATATAATGGGATTCATGATAATAATGTAATGTTATGGTATCGGTTTTGTATTCGAGATATTGCGGACTCGGATATCATTTATTAGTTTATTGATAGAATTTAAATGTACTTTTAAACCCAGTTTTTGTACATGAAAGCATTGTCATTAAAGTAACATTATTTCATTTTGGTAAACGGTCTCGGCGCTACTTAAAGGCGCGTTCGCGGAATAACCTATTTGACTAAGATATGGTTTTATTCGTATTATTCGAACATTGAACGCTACCTTCAACATTTTTTATGTGTTTTTTATAGATGTTGGCAAGACACACGTGCACCTTTAGTGTTTAGCCAGCCCGTATACTTTTTATCCTATTTAGGTTAACAAAAAATATACTAAATACAAGTGTACAAGTTACCGTAGGGAATGCGGGGGTTCCCTACTGGTAACATTTAAACAAATCGTTCAATTCTGAACGGAACATATTTAAATGAATAAATAGTAAATATGACATTGCAGTAGAGTATTATCAAAGGTGGCTGAGTATCTGTTTATGATGATTAGGCGGCGGGTCGGTTGCCTAGCAACAGGGTGGCAGTGGTCAGTTGGGAGGGCACCGTTCCTCATACTCGAGTCATTCGTGCGAGCACGGACCCCCGACCTCGGTAATTATTCTCTTCGTAGTAGCTCGGGTTAACTTTAATGTTACTTTACATGTTTCAACTACATATACACATCTCTACGTTTTAATTATATTTTGTAAAACCTAACTTGCTTAAGTTATATTGTGTAGTTACTTATCTTTACTTATATTAAAACACCGAAAGTAACAATGTAACATTTGTTACTTGTAACTTGTAACGCTGAGCCTTCTTTTTTACTGAATTAGTCGTATACATAGGTAATGTATAAATAACAAAGTCGGGTTAGTGACACCGCTTATAACTCAAGTTTGGATAAACTTATATTTATGATCTTTGATTTGTTGGACTTGTCTCCGCACTGTTGAATTTACATAGTTATTGAGTATTTTACATACTTTACTCTATGTTTGCCTGTGGCTTATCCAAAAAAAAGAGTCTAAAATAATTTGCCTTAAAATAATTGTACATACCAACATACACGAGTATATATATATAATTATGTGAGGAATTTAAGTACCACTTACAAAATCACCAGCAAATGCATTCTATAAACCCTTCATTTTCGATTAAAAGTCTATTTACAGGGAGAATTAAATGTAAGTACGTTTGAGTAACATAGCATTTATAGCATAGCATTTTCTCGTTCTCAACGAGATTTTTCACCAATTCGGGCTCATTTATACTTTAAATGAACGAATTCAGTGAGCAGATCTCTATCGGCCGACACGGTCAAGGGGACTCATCCGATTCTATTCCAACACAAAATAGCCATGGTTTATTTTGTGGTAGCGAGCGTTTTAAAAATGGCACCCAATTTCTGTGACACTTTCTCGTTATAAAGATTAGGAGGTTTATTAGCGGTTTCATTCCTTATTGTCTCTTTTATATTATCTTCATTCTTTGGAGTAGAAATTTTATATGCACATTATTTTGATTATTTAACACCAGTTGTATTACATCTTTAATAACATAGTAAACATTTACACGTAACGGTAAGTTAGTAGAAATTTACTTGTTTAGACGAATTTTGACATAATATTTTGACGGATATTGTTAGAAGATTGAAATAAAATTGCAGTTGTTAGAGTAGTATTTCGCCGTTAACAATATATGTGTGTCATATAAAGTAGAAAGAGACTATAAGTATAAAAGAAGTGCCTCAGAATTTAGAACAACTTAGGTTCGCGTACACTTACGATTGTGACTTATATGATACACGACATCCAAATTAATAAGCAGTATTTTGTACTGGCATTATATAGTACTTAGTTAAATAATGTCAAAAGTAATAATTTACTTCGTTCAACAATGTTCTTAACAAGCATCTGTATTTGGCTGTAAAAGAAGCTAATTGAAATATACATCTATGTGCCTGTTAGAAATGCAATAGATAGGTAGCTAGCTTACTACTAAATATTTTTAAAACATTTTTATTCGTAGTTATCTACTACGAGTAATTTGTTTTTTGTATTTGTTTTGACTTGTATGTAGATCGTGTACGACTGATAGATCAACACTTATCAACAACATTAAATCGACGCGTCGGTAAAAACCTTAACTTAATTTGATATCCTTTGATTACATTAATTTGATATTAGTATTGAAATAACAGCTAGGATCTTTTCAAGCAGTCATTATATTAGGTTTGTATACATATGCTATACCTACCTATATATGGCAAGACTGTTTATTGCAGAGTTGATGAGACATTCGATTTTCGAGTTTAGAGGTCACGGGCTTGATTAGTAAATACTGCAGAAATATGGCTTTTTTCATTGGTGTTGGTATTTCCGTGTGAAATGAGTAGGTTTATTGTGGAGTTAATATTTGTCATGTCTTAGTTTATGCTATTTTGAGTTAAGGTTTTAATTTTAATAGATATGTAGTCGAGGACTACCTTAATTTTCAACTAACCAGAAGTCATTCTCCTGAAGAACGCAATGCTCTTCGCGAGCTTCCCTATTCCTTCTCAGTAAGACTGAAAAATCTACTTTTGATATGGCGTAGGGCAATTATCACGGCCTTATGCATTCTACATCCATCTGCTTAGGAGGCCTTTAGTCTGAAAGGGGATGGTGAAAGGCTGATGATGATGGCAATTATATCTATTATCAACGAACAAGCCCAAAATGCATTCTTATTAATATTGTACCCATAAATAAACGGGGTCGGTTATTTAATTGTTAAATGTATATATGTTGCTATGAGACTAACAGCCTTCATAGCTTCATAGCAATAACGTTAGATAGGTTATCACACCTTTTTTTTTTAATAACTTCAAAGTTTTTTTATAGCTGTCACTTATGTATAGCTACTGAGTACTTGTTCGGTTACTAACTAAACAAACCCTTTATAGTCCGGAATACTCTTGTTAGATAACTTGAGATCATTATATCGCATAAGGTGTCTTCGGTAGCGACTACTTGTTATGAAACGAACACCTAAATCAATACTGAATACAAGTATTCTCGAATAAAAGAATGAAATACTTCATTGACATTTAATACAATAGCAAATAAATATTCTGAAATTCTAATATCAGTGCGTTTAAAATACAATAAACTATGGAACTATCAAGAGTGCATTCAACTCTAACTGAGTACTATTATTAAACGGAATTCGATTTACAGCCGAACCCTCCTCGTCGTGAAATTGACATTTATTCTTCGTTTTTCATTGTTGCTGCAGTCGGATTCGATCTATTGTTAATTAGCTTAAACGGCCCATGCGCTATGCTATGCCAAACAAAACTTGATGCGGTAGATACAACGCTACATTTTGATACGACCAGTAACGAACTTTACTTAAACCTTTCTTCTTAACTTCCATAAAAACAAGCTTATGTAGGAACTTACTAAAAACATACATTTTTACAATTAAATAAGAAGAAATTGATTAATATTTAGAGGTCTTATAAAAATGAGTGGCGCTTTTGCCAAGCGGCAAAATATGGAACTGAATATTGTTGTCCGACACAGAAGCGTGGACACTACTAGCGCCACCTTTTGTCGGATAGACGAGTTCCAATTATAAGGTCGAGTACGAATTTAATTGTTCAATTGATTTTTAGTATAAATGCGAAGTTTGAATAAACCAATTTAAAATATTATTTTCATAAAATATCAGTATTATTTTATGTAAATAATATTTAAAATTGGATTCTACACTGTGAAGGTCACAAACAAACATACGCTGAATACTTAGCAGCTTACAATTACAACAGCTTATAGACGCTTGCTAACTTTACCCCTCTGACACTATATCATAAAATACTATTACTTTTTATGTTTAATTTAAATGTCATTGCATTATTAACCCTGTAACAAATAAGAGAAAGAGTATTTGAGTCATGTTTACGATGAAGGCACTTTTCACTTGTCGGAATTAATATATTTTGCCTATTATATTGAATGCCTTAAGAACTGTTATTTATGCAAAAAATTATGCAAAATATATTCTAATTTCTTGTACATTAGAAAACAAAACTAGTTGTCTAGCTGTAGATATAACATTTGACCGCTACATCTGCAATTGAGGATTTTTTTTTTTGCAAAAATTATATATTTGTTCATAGATAATTTAGGTAGATGCTGGTAGGAGATTTGCTTCTATATTGTTAGAAAGCTTTCGTCAGTTATATTTGACATAATCGACATTACAGCGCTTATATTTCACAGTTCTTATATGCATACTTAGGATAAGGTCTATTGGTCTTTGCAACCTAAAATAAAATTTTGTATTATTACAATGCGTACATACATATATTTAACCATTACATGCTTAAAACATAAGAGTCACCTCCTTTTATTCAAGTAAATGAATAGCAACTTCTGCCAATCTGAACACTTATATTACCGAAAATTGATAAAGTAACAAGTCACACAATGGCAAACAAAATTTCCTAATTAAAGATACAATACATACATATATGTAAACAGAATGTAGCGGTATCGACACAGTAGGCGACGTTATTACATACGAGAGTTATTCGCTCCCCATCAGGGCGGAGGGCCTCGATTAAAGCAGTAAATACTTTGAGATTAATTATCTCGTAAACAGTCGCAGGCGCGGGCGTCGCGACTCAAATCGCTCACCTACGCCGTAAGCGCGATACAAATTCAACTTTTCCAATTAAATTTCGTGAGGCATTAATAATTATTTGGGTACATCAATTTGTTTCGTCGCGCGAGGCGCTCTACTGCCGCTTACTAAACAGTACACACTGACATCTGTGCTGCGATATATCTTAAGATAAATATGTTTAGCATGCCATGTATAACAACACAACCTAAATATTCAGAATACTAATATACAATGGCGAATTTACTATTTATAACAATCGGAAATATGGGTTTACATTTCATATACAAATATTATTTCTAGTAGAAGTATTTTACGAGAAACTGATAACTTTATTTTGTTATAATTGTAATAAAAAAGTAAATCTCATTAAATACAATCTTCAGTAGACTCATATATAGAACAAGACAACATACATATCCTGAGAAAAATCGTTGAACCCTATGCGCGCTATCACCAATCCACTGACTTCTAACTTTAGAATTAATTAAATTAAACTTGAAAATGAAATATTAACACTTTAACGTATAAAATTTAATACCTTTAAGTTATAACGTGATTATTCAACTCCTCGGCAATTTCCAAAAACATCTAGAAAATTAAATTCGTGGAGCGACAGCAGCGCCTCCTTTGAGCCGAGCTTCCGCTTTTGTACGCGAGACGCGAGGCGCGAGCCACTTCGCACTGTGAAATTAATTTTCTTCGTCTTTATGTAATTTAATTATAAACATTTCAATATGGCGCTCGGGGAATTTCCGCCCCAGAGAGAAGTTAAATAGAAACGTTTGATACTTATCTCCTAATACACTTCTGGGATGATTGCGCGATTTGAACGAAATTAATTATTTTATTTGCTAAAGAGAACGATTGTATCATTATCTGCGACGGATACGACATCAGGAGTACAATAACCGACCCTAAATCAGTACAAAGACATCTTTTACAATCTGAAATTAGAACTTCGGGATAATTATCTTATAAAAATGATAGCATGTCTCAAAAGACTAGAAATATGTAGTTACATGGCACTCTTCACACAAACTTATGAACCTATAACCCATAAATTAATGTCATCACTACATCAAATTCTTCATTCCTACATAAAGATATCTTTACACATACATAAATGTATGTATATATGTATGACGGCAATTACATTCACATATATGTAACGGTAACGGTTGATAAAATATTCAACATTTATCGTACACTTATGTTGTAAAAAATACACAGGAGTTACTTTTGTGTTAACGTTTATACTTCATAAAGTTGTTACCGAGAAGTTAAGATCCATAACCATAAAAAATATTAAGTATTATGTCATTGAATGCATGTTTTATTTTCATTATTCATACCTCACTGTGTTTAACAGTATTTACTTTTAATACTACAAATAATAAAACTCAATCTCTACTTTAATTACAAAGAAAATTAAAATTCTCCATCTAGGCCAGTGGATACAAGTTTAATGTAAATTTTTATTTTGAATAGTCGTCATTCAATGACATTCCATCTGCAAAATTAAAAGTATCTATTTGTGCAGAGTGCACAGTTAACAGATGCCACTCCTTTTCGTGCAATTTTGCTCTTAAACCGTTCACGCTCCGCCGACGAGAGGCGACATCAAACATACGCGAATGCTGCAAACCTTTTGCCAGCTTATCTCTCATTCACTATCTGAGCAAAATATCTACAACCGGCCCCATTGTTCGATGTTTATTAAATTTCATTTTACGTTTATACAACAACACTTTTGTCGGCTGCTTTTTGTACCGATTTGGGACATTTTACGGGTGGATTAGCTCGTGACGTCTACTTTTGTACCGGGCCGGCAGTGATGTCTTTTTATGCATCACCGTATTATGGTTTAGTATTGCGAGTATTATGTCATAACAGTGAAGTACTCGACGCATTCAATCGTGCATTTTTTGTTCAGTATTTTATTCTAAATTGATTTCTAAGTTGACAATGACACTGTAAACATCCTGTCTTTTTGTACAAAATTAATAAGATGGAGCTTAAATAAAGGCCACTGTTAGACCCAGACACTCTTGAAGATAACATGAAGCAGGTAAGCCGTATAGGTATATACTTAATATTGTGTTTTTCATTGGAAAGTACTTTTGGTAAAGGTACATTGGTAGGCGCTATAATAAAAAACATAGAAAGCAATTGTAAAACCCTGTTTTTTAAACATGAAGAGCAAACCCAAAATAACAGCTTAGATTAAACAATCCAGCCCTACGCCGGCACTAAAAGTAATAAGACTTACAACTCCGCCCCTACCAAAACAATCCTGTATCTCGGTGTCTTCACTAATGGCGTAAGTTCGACAGTCGAACTTACTTGAAGTGTTCTACGGCTGCAATAAAGATAAATCCAGCAATAATATGTTCGGTTGGCCTTACGTGTAGGATTGCTTGGGCACGAAATTGAATTTGCATGGAGTCTTAAGTCGACACCGATTGAGATGCGCACCGCGCCGGCCTTTCTCATCCAGCCGACAATTACGAGTTCACCAACAGTTAGGGTAGACGCGATTACGTTGCGAAGCCTGTTGAGCCCCGATCTCTAATTGTTTAGGTAGACCTAACAGCACTTCAATAGGTACGTGATTTCGAGTATTCACTCCTAGATTTCTCTCTACCCAAATACTCGCAAGAGAATAGCTTAAGTGCAATTTTATAGTGGCTCAGTCAACTTCTATTAAGAGACATACATGAGAGACATATACATGAATTGTAGTAAGCATGTGAGCTTCAATCTTCGTCAGTAGAAGGCGCACTAATCCAGACGCCAGAGGGCCAGTACCGTATGAAAGGACGTTCCTTATCCCTTGATCCCGTTGTTTACCAGACATTAAACAGATAACAAGTCCGCGCCCTGATACCGTCTGAGCAGATTAAAGCCCCGGTGGCCCTAATCCGAACTTCGATTAATTTTATCCAATACTTAGTCAGGGAAGGCTTAATTGCTCGTACCGTAAATTGTTATTTATATAGGTAAGTACATACTTCAACCAGCAAAAAAAGAATTGAGTTTTTACTAATTTAGGCTTATAAATTAGGCAGGTTGAAAGAGGTAACAATATAATCACCTTAAAGATTAAGAGTCATGAACCATCAATCAGTTAACAAATACTCAATGGGTAGTTAAAAGGGAGTATGATGCTATTTAAGAGGAAGCGATTACTGGATTGCGCATCCCCGTACCGTATGTCTTACGAGGAAATTACGCAGTACAAAAAAGAAGTAACCGACATTTTGAAGAAAATAAATCAAAAACAGAAAGAACACGGAAAGGGAGAGTTAGACTTCGGGAATCCTCACGTATTTCGAGGCAATGCATGAAGCCGTGGTGTCGCACTGGTCGAGCCGGCCCTATCGTGCCTTAGTATAGCTCTACCACTGTTGAATTATTGTGGTCTTTGTGCGATCGAATGGTACTTGCCCGCGGAAGCGTCGGAACACCACATCCTTTAGGGGCACACACACACCGGCCTAGAGAGATTTCGTTCAAAACCTGGTGCACCTGCTACCGGCACCAGATATTCGAAGAAATAAAAAAAAAAACTGCAATTGACGTGAAGTACTAACATAGATTAAAGTTATATTTATTAACACACTAGGTTATATTAAAATATGTATGTTTAAGTTAAGGTATTTATCTATGGCCTATGCAGCCTGAAAATAAATGATATTATTATTATTCTTTATTTAACTTAACAACCATATAAATTACATAATTAAATATAAAAAAATATAAATAGTATCTCACCGGCATCGAGTGGGGACTAGCTACCGGTGGTTAGGGCTCCAGAAACAGGAACCTCCTCCTAATACGTGCCGTATCAAGAAGGACTGCCTTTTGGATAAGGCCTAACGTGAGCCTCTGAAGGTCGAGGCTCTTAGCAATCACAATGGCTGGTAGTGAAAATTTTACAGCAGTTGCACTGTTGTAGAAAGCAACTTTCTACGAGGATGTCATCTCGTGAAAGGAGATGGCGGAAAGGACCCGGGATTATTACCTCCACTCGCTTTAGAAGCCAGCCGCGAGGAAGTGACGACCGCGTGTGCCAGGATACCGCTTTATGGAGAGGTTACCAATAGGTGGTGCTCGCATAGTGCGGGCAGGCGCTACGAGGGGCCCGGATGTCATAATAAAGCTGTTTCTAGATTCTTTTCTCTTTTCGTTTTGTGGTTTTAGTCGGTTAGATTCCGAGATGGCTCGAGAGAGTCTCCTAACAAAAAACATATACAACCAAAATAAGAACATATACGAGCACTTATCGACAACCGCATGAGACAAATCCAAATACTTTAATTGTTTTTCTTTTTTAGCCTTTATGAGATTGTCGTCATGGGGAATGGATATATCAACAGTCATTGCTCGGTCTATAATTGGTCTATCACCACCACCAAACGGGGTCCAGCCCAAGTCTTAAAATTCTTAAGGTCACGGGGGGTTTTTAGAATCTCGACTAGGCTCTGTTAGTAATACCATTGATATCAATGTTTTAAATCAGTATTTTTGCACTCGAACGCAATTGGAACCCACTCTGTCAACCATAACATGATCCTACCCATCCTCGACATAATTCTCTATTACCAATAGTGTTTTTCAAATTGTATGAAAAGACTCCACAGTAATTCCTAATCCCAAAAAGAGTAATCCCTCATCTGATTCTGAAAACCGGCCTATCTCTACCCTCACCTTCCTCTCTAAAGTCCCCGAAAGTCTTATATATAATCAACTAAATAATTTCCTTGCTAGAAATCTTCTCCTGAACCCTCTCCAATCTGGACACAGTACTACAACACCTGACTTCTTCCTACCACCTCCAAACATCTAGACTAATCTAGACTTAATGATTTGCCATAAACACGATTAACAAAATATGGTTAAAATTTGAGAATGGAGTAAATCTTACGGATTAAAGTTAATCCAGAGAAGACACAGGTCATTGTAATTGGATACCCAAGACTTATATCGCGTATCGACTGGTCCTCACTGTCTTTAGTCTCCTGTAATGATACAGATATTGAATACAGTGACAAAGTTAAAAACTGTTACACATAGATAAATGCTTCTCCTGGGGTCCGCAGCTGCCAAGAGACCAGTCGGAAAATGTTTG
This sequence comes from Tyria jacobaeae, assembly GCA_947561695.1. Lineage (NCBI taxonomy): Eukaryota > Metazoa > Arthropoda > Insecta > Lepidoptera > Erebidae > Tyria > Tyria jacobaeae. The sequence continues at coordinate 12,717,846 of OX387213.1, read as the reverse complement.
CAACAGCTGGGTCCTTGCGTAAGCTACAACATTTTTTACCTACTGCCACAAAAATAGCACTTGCTCAATTCCTTCTCTTCTTCATTCTTGATTATGCCGATGCCAGTTATCAAGATCTGACCGAGCACCAACTGAATAAACTTGAGGGACTCCAGATTTTTTGTTTAACGTCATATTTTGACTTTGCAAATATGATTATTTTTTTGAGTTTCGCACATACCTCAAGTTGTCACCTATACGTTTTCGCCAAAATGCTCACATTCTTTTCCTCTTGTACAATATTCTGTTTAATCCATATTATCCGTCTTACCTAAAAGAACGGTTTGTTTACGTTGATGAACCATACTCTAAATTCTTGAGATCATCGGACTAATTGAGGTTGAACATGCTAACTAGGTTGACTAATTTTTTAGATACATCTGTTTTACCTATTAGATTGTGGAACTCGTTGCCAGTTTCTATCAGACGTGCGCAGTCATTGTCCACATTCAAAAGGTTAGTGAAAGCACACTATCTCTAACCCTTGCCACATTTCAGCTACAGTCTAAAACCTATGTCATGCCCTTGTAATTTATTCTTTTATTACTTGTTTTTTACATTTATATGCTGTATGTGTACAATTTAATGTATGATTGAAATGTATGTATATTCTTTTTGTTCCTATTTTAACTCAATGCGCCAGACACTTCCATACTACTTTTCTCTTTTACATTTTCTCTCCATCCTATGATTTCCTGTAAGAGATCGCCTCGTGCGATAAGGTCGCCAATTGTACAATTGTCTGTAGTTTTTTGTTTTTCACTGTATTTATGAACTGGTGTACAATAATTAATGTTGCACGACCATTTTCAACTGGATTTAACAGCCAGAAGGTTGAGAGCATTTTGCTGATGGATTATTCTGGCCACTTGGTTATGTCTATGTAAGTACTCACCATTGGCAAGACAAGGACAACCGGAAATTATATGCCTGAGGGTTTTTCCGAGTCGAAGACATGCCTGACGAATGTCAATTGGGCCATCTTTCAGGATAAGTCTCCGATAGTTGTTCGTCGTAACAACTTCATCAGTAATTGCACAGACAAAATCTTCAGTATCTTCGAAGAGATCACTTAAACGTAGCCAAGACACAGATGATAATAGATCTACATTGGACTCCTTTAAGGTCTGATAAAAACGTCTATCCTTTGCTCTTCCATATCTCCCTACGATATGTAATATTAAGTGACCAAGTAGACCAAGTGGAGTAAGTCCGTTAAAAACTGCCACCACATCCCGGTGTACCTCCACGTTAACAGAGAGAAAAGTTCTAAGATTGCAGACCTAGCGATTATAGAGGGTCCTGGCATTTAGGAAATCACGATCCATATCCGTGGGATATACAATCTCATCACTGATGAACGTAGATGGTGCATTCTATACGCATATATACATTATATTTTAATAGTATAATATTAGCATATAAATGAAAAATCCGTTCAGTCGATTATTCACCATTCAAAGCATGAAATGCTATTGGGCTGCAACCTATATCCGCCTACATAGATTGAAGATTGAAGCAATTCAGATGTAGAATTCTAGATTAGAGGCTTGTAGTTTCCGGCCTATTATATGCTATGTACGATCCCAAGAGACAATATCGGTCTGGCCACTAGTATAATATGTATAATTGAGGCATGCTCGTTACTGTCTCAGTTGGATTACCTAATTTCTAACTTCTATTTTAAGTGGAGCGTTTAAGGATTGAATATTCCGGAACACCATTTTTTTTATTCACCGCTATTCATTCATTTATCATAACTTTGCTTTAACGGTTAAATATAAATTATATATGACTGTCCTGTCGGTCAAGTGGTTAGTGACATTGACACAGGTTCAGCAGACCTGGGTTGGTGGGTTCAATTTCTAAACGGGACACAAAAAGTGTGTGCTCTACAAATAAATTTACCAAGTGTATGTGTTCTTTGTGTCCATTGCTTGGTCCAAAAAGTCCCCTGTAACACAGGAATAGTTCCTAGTGCGTGAGTTGGCTTTATTAAGAAAATAGGGAGTTAATATATAGGTACCTGCATAAGTTCACATCCATAAAGTTGTAACCATGAATCATTGTAGGCTAACCAAATTGTAAAATCTATAGTTATAAAAATATGTAGTTGGAATACGCCATTTTATATTAAGAACTGTAATTCCATAATCTGAATGTTTTCTACATCTAAATAATGTGTCATAGAATCGTCTGCCTTTGAAAATACCCCATAAAGTTGATCTTTATTGCACCCAATATTAGTCTTTGTCGCATGTTTACATTTTAATTTGTACCATTCTCAGTCCATGATTTATTAAGTTCATTTAGGGTGCGAGGGTATCATCGCGACGCTATTTCATGCATGACCGGCAGTGTTTGTAGAGAGCACACGCACCCACCACTATTACTACACAGGACTGAACATTTGTGCTTTAACTGGACTCGATGAGCTACAGAAATCCCCAAAATCAACTGTATCGCGTGCAACTTGCATCACACGGGCACGCGGTTATATAATATTACTTTGTATGTACATTGTTTAATATACAGTTTACTGAGCTAAGCAAGGAGGTGCCAAGTTTTTATAGTAATCTAAAAAAAAATATACTATTAAGGTTTCATTACTTCATTTGTATTGTCACTGATAAGATTGTGGATACTTGGGAAATATTGTATTCAATTGTTGTCAATATTACGTAATGTTTTTGTTGTTATTTCTCTGAATCTTATTTCTAGACAAGAACGTAAGTTAAGCTCTTTTACTCAAAATAATAAATACAATATAATTTTTATCTAAACATTGCTGACTCTACCACAATTCTTATGTGACATTAACATCTGTAGTTATTATAAAATGAAATTGTGAGGTAGTAGGACAAACTTTTCACATTTAATAATATTAAAAACTATCAGACCTAAGGATCGGTATCACTGTATCAGGAATGCGTTTTGTTTATAGTTTCTTACTATCTAGATTAGCAATTGAGGTCGCTTCCCCCGACACCATTAGATACTAGGTATAGTGTTCAAATTGAAAATAACAAAATCCTTATATTGTAATCAAAATTTAAAGAATAAAAAATAGTTTTCTTAATAACGAATTTACAAGGTTTTATTTAAATATAAATATTATCATCAGCGCCTGTTGCGTCGAACTCTGCAAAACTCTCTTGGTAGTTAATTTATAATAATATTGATCATTTGCAGAACATTGCATTACATAGTGCAAACGACAGCCATCAGAAAGTAGGTCATAGTATCATCTATAATTATCTAATTGTCATTCATTCATTCAATTAAACATTTCGTTTCTTTGAACTTGTCATATCGTATTTGTTTTGTGTGATTACTTTGTCACTTGCAAAGGAAAGGGGAAAGGAAAGAGGAGAAACTGCGGGGAAACGCTAGTTAGTAATAATTATAATAGTTTTAAAACAAAACACGCTTCGTCAGCAAAAGCGTGTAAAACACATCTCTGCCTAATAATACACTTTGTTGACACTCTCAAACTACCGTATGTCGTAAAAATGGGTATAAATAAATTAGAATGAGGTTAAACTTTCTATGTAAATTTATACCTTCTAAATTGTTTGTAATATTGACAATTATTTAGTATGTGAAACACGTAGTAACAACATTTGGTAGCATCACTCGTCTTTCTGCGCAGTTTAAACATTGTTAAGTATGTATGTATGTATATGTATGTACCTACATCAACAGACACGGGTATGTCACGTCAACTCTGTTTAGTCTTTGACTTAAAATTACCCGTGTTTCATTTGTAAACTTTGAGGACACACATACATATGTACCGGGCAGTTGTCTAAGAACAAGAAACTTTATCAAAATAATTACAATTAAAAATTTTTTTATTATTATTTATTATAATTTTATTTATATGTTACCGAAAATGTATGAAATCTAAGAATTTTACACAAATCATAACACAATAATATAATTCCGAAGCTATTCAGGAAATGTATAAAATATTGTTTCAAAACTATTTAATTTATAAATGTCATAGGAAATGTGCACAATGCCTAGGTATTGTATATAATTCCAATATCGTATTAGGAAATGTATAAAAATAATGCTTTCAGTAATAAAACACGTTGTTAAAATGAGAATAATATTTTTTATTAAAGCACTTGTTGAGACAACAACGTTCAGATAACAGTCATATCGTAAAATATAATAATCTTCATATTATCTTACTAATTAAAGCTTCGAAAATCAAGTATCAAGGACCTTTTAAAATGTATTTATCACAAAATCGACTTATATTATTCTTATAAAGTCAAACTTTCGTTTTGTAAGTAATCAGTCAGTTAATTAAGTAATTATAAATGTCACAATATCAAAGTAAGTCTTTATATTATTATATTATGTTAAATGTAAACGAGTCAGTCCATATGGCTATTTATTTTTGCAGGGTAAGCCGGAATGGCACTTGGAAGTACACAATAATTTATTTTTATAGCACAGACATCTTGCTGTAATACAGTTTTTCTTGCAAGAACACTTTTTAAATCCCTGGACGGTTCCAGTGGATTGTAGGTTAGCAACTGACCGTAGTGCCATCTCCGTACTCGGTACATCCTCTGCATCAAGAATAACACACAGGACACACGAGATCGCCTGATCAGACAAACAATACCCTCCCCTCGTCCCGCTATCCCCGCATACCCATTGATATCTCAAATATTTGCATTTCTGATTGCTATTTAGACAATGTATAGATTTCCTGGGCAATGAGTCTAATATATTTTTTTAACACATTTCCGTGTGATTTTAGGAATTACATACATTTCCTAGGAATTGTATACAATGACGGTAACATATATATTAAAATGATGTCATTGCTAAAATTAAGACTTTAATTTCTAAACATAATTTTTTTGTAGATAGCTTGTCATTGGCAGAGAATACAACTCATTGATTGGTTAGATTGGTTTGGTTGTATTGGTTAATTTGTACTGTTTGGAATTGGAGAACATATCCTTTCAGTAGTTAAGGGATACTAAAGTACTAAGATACTAAAACATGAGATTGGGGCACGCCACAATTGTGGCTTTAAGACCCATCATAGAGGATTGGCTGGAGAGGCGACATGGTACTCTCTCCTACCGGCTAGTGCAGGTACTCACCGGACACGGATGTTTCGGTAAGTACCTGTATCGCATAGGCCGGGAGCCAACGCCTATGTGCCACCACTGCGGGAGCTTCACGAGGATACCGCACTCCACACATAAGTGGAGTGCTATGCGTGGGTGCAGCAGCGTGCCAACCTCGTGGCAGCTATTGGTGTGGGTAGCCTCTCGCTGAAGACCATGGTTATTGCTATGGCCCAGAGCGAGAATGTATGGGATTCCACCGCTTCGTACTGCGAGGCAGTGTTGCTTGCATATCTTTCTATCTTCTTTCTTTTAAATTTTCTTTTCCTGCTTATCAGATACCTTATTTTTATAGCCTAATTTTAATCTGCTTTTAGTAACATGACAAAATAGTGATATATGGTATACTATGTGCATATACGAAATATTGTAATATCTATTTGATGATTTAAAAGAGTGGCCATGAGTTTCATACGGCTCAACAATTTGGAAACGGGCGGGTATTTAACACTGTCTTTTTAATATTAATTTCTTACACGACAAAGCGACCTATAGTTGCAGTGACGTGTATCTATAACTTTAAATATTTATAACACAGGACCATCTCTAATAGTTGTTGAGCAGTTTTATGAAATAAAGAAATTTAATTTCTTGTTTAAAGTCTCCATTCCTTCCTCTTCCTACTCTTCAGAACACTCAACTGCCACTACAGGATAGGCGTAGTATACTGGGTATGGACATCTGTCGGGATCTCAATCCGCGTGATTACATCGAGAGCGTCACTAAGGCGGCCTCGCGGAAGCTCGGTGTATTGAACAAGGTGAGACGGTTCTTCTCGCCCGAGCATCTGTGTCTTTTATATAAGACCCAGGTTCGCTCCTGCGTGGAGTACTGCTCTCATCTTTGGGATAGCTATGCGCAGTATCTGCTTGACGCTCTCGATCGGTTGCAGCGACGCGCAGTCCGTATTATAGACTGTCCTGAGGTCACCCAGTCTCTTGAGCCCCTGCAGTTGCGAAGAGATGTCGCCTCTATGGCAGTTCTCTATCGCCTACATCACGGGGAGTGTTCTGATGAGCTCTTCCAATTGGTCCCACCTTCTCCCTTCCTCTACAGGACTACACGTGCTGGCCTGAGGATTCACCGTTTGCGAGTCGAAGATATGCGATCCCGAACGAAACGGTTTGGCTCTTCTTTCCTGTGCCGATCAGTGAAAGCCTGGAATTCCCTACCAGCGCACGTGTTTCCTTCCCAATTTGATCCCGGGTCTTTTAAGCGGGGCGTGAAGAAGCATCTCACCAGGCCGCCATAGTGTGGGTCACCATGCTGCATTGACTAGACATGCAATGAGGATGGTGACCACCACTCTTGGACTCCATTTATTGCTTACCATCAGGCAAAGTGGAGTCATTATGGTAGGCTTACGAATAAAAAAAGAAAAAAAAAACAGTATATTTTACAATGTACAATACAAGTTGTATTAACTACTTCACGTCTTAAGTTATTATTTTATTCTACTTTATAAGACCTAAGCAAAGATATTTTCAATCTTACAGGTCATATAATATCTTAGTACACTCTGAAGCAGTTCATATAAATGTGTAACAGGGTAAAAAAACGATTTATATAATTAGATAAATTTTATTCCAAAAAAGATTTTTTAAAATTAAGATTTAAGAAGGAATAAAATATGTTTTTATTTTTTATTTTATTACTTCTTGCTAGCTTGCAGTTTAAAATTCAATCTCGTGCAATACGGTACTCACATATGAACTGAATGAAATGTATTAAGTTTTTTAGAAGGGGCCACTACAATACTACAAATTAGTACTAAACTTACTAACAATAGTATCATGATACTGTTAGTAATTTTACTTGGAGCTTTTTTTAAAAAACCTAATTGGGACATATGATGGGGGTGTACATTATATGTCCCAATTAAAACAAAGGAAATTCAAATAATAATATTCGACAAGGTCGACTTTCAAATTTTTGCATAATGTCCCATTATTTTTTACTTTAGAAATTAATTTACAGAGACGTACAGGTAACAGAGCTCCATCTGGGATTTCCAACGAGAAAGACATTGTTTCATTATTATTCAGTTTGAATAGGCATAGTCCAGACAAATCTAATTAGACTCGGCACAAACCAACAAGACTTAGGTATTCCAATGTTTGTGTTGAACGTCTTAAATCACATTTACGTACCGCTGTAACAAGCGGCCAGGTATGCGTGGACCGATAAAATGTAGTTTTGTCTCATCAGATTCTAGTCATGCCCACCGCCACCGCCTGAACAACGGTAACCACACACGATACTTGGCCGTTCTACATACAAATATAGCACATAATTCTGCAACTTACGTCACAATATTGTGTACACAGTGCTCCTCTTATTTGTCAGTCTTCTCAACTTTCCTCATGATTATATAGACACTGAATTGTATATAATAAGACAGATTTATTACTTATATTTACTATATTTAGTAGAAAGTTATATAATTTCTCTTTATTTGACCTATAATAATGCGCATATTAAACGTTTAACACCAAACTTACTTAAAACGTTGCCAAGTGGAATCTCGTGGTTAATATACTAATACGCAACAACTTCAAAGCGACTTGACTACATTAATAATAATATAACTTCTGAACCGCAGCCACCCGAATGACTAACTAAGAAGCAAAGTCTCAATCTGCAAACACAAATATAAAGCTAATTAAAAAGTTTCAAACTAAATTATATGAGGGGTGGCGCCGATGGACTCCGTACCAAGATTGGCTCTAAGATTTAATGAAAGGGGTGTTATCGCCAGGAATGTGTGCTAGTTGAACCGGAGTGACTCGTTTGAGAGAGATGTATCACGAGAGTAAGTTTTGTAGTACCAGAGCAATGTTTGTTATAGACAGTTGTGGTAACAAATATCAGAGTCACACTCAGAATTACAAATTTATATTAGATATTCATAACAGGTGCCAAATGCTTGTTCATTTCGTAAATCTCTGCACAATAACAGTTACTAAATACTGGCACGCGAAACAGTTATGAGAAAATTCTATGTAGGTTATCTCTGTATGTTCAGCTGTTATTGTTGGATAATATGTTTTGAGTGAAATAGAGCTATAAAAATACGATCCCTTCGGACTATTAATTCAAGTCAAAGCTAAAATGCGACAAAGGCGAGTCAGCTCATAAAATTTATAGGCGATCGAATGAGATAATATGGTCGACGTTAAGAGCAGCTTAGACAGTTTGGAAATTTAAATGTGAAGTAAGTTTTGCGAGATTGCGCGGTATAAATCAGCGCCAGAGAGGCCGGCGGCAGGCGGAGGCGGCGCGGCGCGGCGCGGGCGCGGCTCGTCAGCCCGCTGCGGCGATAAATCCGCGACTCCCTCGGGCTTCTTAACCGTTCTCCATCTTCATGTATACTCCAACACCAACGCCCCGCATGTTCCGACTACCTAAGTACCTAACCATCTTTTATGCAACGCTTACATTTCACACATTCATACTGTCAGATTTCCTTGCAAACGTGATTCTAATTTAAGTACGTATTAAAAACAGGTATTTTGCATAATTAATTTATATAGTAACAACACAGGATACTGTTTGAAATTTGTATTGTGACGATAAGAAAATATTTTTAAGAAATTCTTAGTTATCCCATCTGTCAGCTTGTAGCGTCCGAAGTATTTTCCGCGAAGTTCGCCCTAATTCTTTTTCACGCTACATTTCAAGAATCTTATTTTTGTAATTACAAAAATGTCTAGTACGCCGACGTTGTCCTTAATTGCTGGACATAAAAATTCCATTTAAATTTCCCTTTTAATGATCGGGGAGAAGTGTCTAATTGTATAATACACTCGTTTGCGTATTTTTACTGCCAGTACAATAATTAGAACATAACGCGACTTCGCCCTTTTTAAGCAGGTTGGTAATTAAACTTTTCTTAAGAGTTGTAAAAGAATATTGCGAGATGCGAGCGTACCTTTTAGCAGGGGTAGCTGGTGTCAGCACGGGGAGGGGTAGGGCCGGTTATTTAAGAAATAGAAAGAAAAGCAATTTACTGCTTATCAGTGAGAGTAGCGACCCGCGGGTCACTTCGGATAAAAAGTATTCAGCATCAAGACCGAGGCATCCGAACAACTTCTGCAGGACACCCTTGAAATTAACTTCTTGTTTATTGTAATGTTTATTCATTTATGTGGATAAAAGTATATCATCTCTTTACGAAAGTTAGCGCATCGTACAACACGAAAAATAGATTAATTTATAAAGTTATTCTATTATAAGTTGTTGGAGAGTTAAAGTAAAATTAGCTTTAGTCGACAAATTCCTCTCGTAGCTTCACGTCTACGCGATTGTCGACTAACTTTTGGCGCGCCTTAGTATGTACTGTATTTATGTACATTTACGATTATAATACGATTATAAGTATGTACATGATTTTTATCACCTTTAATATAAACATCGTGTTTCATCAACATATTCTAAAAAAAAAAACAAAATAAATTATTCAAGAAATGTTCCATTCATTAAATTAAAGAACTTCAAATTAACTAACATAAAATACTTTTAACTGTGATTTTTATTTTCTAATTTATCATTTTAAATTCTGTAGGATCGGTTTACCTAAAAGTAAAAACTTGTCATACCCTGGTCTTGCAAGCGTTCATTAGCTCTAGTAGCCAATAACCATTGGTCGAGCTTTATATTTATTTATCACCTGACATTATACATATAAAATAAAAGGATAGTAATCTAGTGTGAGAAGCTCATATAATTTATGCTATTGTCATTCGGAACATTTTGATGACCTTGTTATACTTACATATCGGTTCATTGATCTCCTACTAATAAACGTGTGAAAATGAATGCGTGACAACAAAACAAAGCACTTCACATGACAACAATTAGAGACGGCCAAATTAAAAGTAACTAAAGAAAAAAAATTAACATCTGTAGCGTAATGGTTAAGACGTCAAACTTGCGAACCACTTGAGTTGCGGGTTCGAATCCCACCCAGTGGCCAGTACACTACCGTCGTGAGAGAGACAAGACAAAGAAGAAAAAAAAACGTCACAGGAGACACTAACACTTATTAGTCGTAACTTAAATTTTTTTCACTAACCAGGGCTAATGGGAAGTTAGTATGTCGTACCCAAACCAACTACCACCATACAGTGTTCTGTCACCCGTTTCAATAGCCGCGGCCTCATTTAAACCGTAGAATGGAAGTTATTGTGTATCTCAGCCAGATTCCATCCCATCAGATTTATCAAAAGAATAAAGTTTTCCATTTGAGCTAGCTATGATATATAATAAAACTCTACAGTTAACATTGAGAATCAGAATATTTCCCTGGGATCCTATCATCAAATCTTGGCTTGATTACAATGGGGCCACCGCAGGAGAATACTCTTTCAAACCAAAAAATATTAAGAATCGGTCGAGAGTTGGCGGAGAAGTCGATTAACATTCTAAAAAAAGATACATAAAGCTGAATATAGAACCTCCTTCTTTCTTGAAATTCGTTAATTAAACCTACTTATATTTATATAATATTCCTTCTCGAAATACATCAAATACAATGAATTCTAAATTTGACAGGATTATCAAATATAAATAACAATGAAACTAAAAAAAAAACAATGATTTGACACCTTACCGAACTTTTATTCATCCCTTCAAATAAATAATCCCTTTCCTCTTTATACAATGTAATGTAACACAATAGTACATTATACGTTTAGTACAGCGACCGTCAAAAATTTGCAATGATTAGTTAGGGTGAATCTATTTTTACACTACAGGGGTGACGGGTCGTGACCCGGCTAAATATTTGGCTATCAATGAGTCTGTCTGTTACGTTTGTGGGACCAAATTGTAATTCGCAAAATGTTAGTGTCTAATACGCTTCTGCCTACCAACCCAAAACCTTTATACCCTCTCTTTATACTTTATACTCTCTCTTGCTTGTCAACCCAAAACCTTTATATAACGTTTCCACCAGTATGACCCTTACTCCCATAGTATGTGATTCAGTCGCGAAATAATTTGATAAAAATGTGTTATCATTTATTAGTAGAAGTCATTCACTATAACAAGATAACTATAACAATGTTGAGGTGAATAAAACTATTTTTTACCTCTTTATAACAAATTGTAGACCAACCTAACCGCAATATAACAACCTCAGTTTAACGAATTACTTGATATAACGAATATTTACTTGTTCCCTTCCGATTTGTTATATCGAGGTTGCACTGTAACACAAATTACAATAAAAATAACAATACCGGCCTAATATTAGACATGTTTTTAAAATTGTAAGTTATTTTTATTTCATTTTTTCTTTAGAAAAACTCAACCACTAGGTTTTTTTTTTTTTTTATATTAGCCTAAGAGTGGAGTCAAAGAGTGGTGGTCACCATCCTCATTGCATGTCTAGTCAATGCAGCATGGTGACCCACACTATGGCGGCCTGGTGAGATGCTTTTTCACGTCCCACTTAAAAGACCCGGGATCAAAGTGGGAAGGAAACACGTGCGCTGGTAGAGAATTCCAGGCTTTTACCGATCGGCACAGGAAAGAAGAGCCAAATAACGGGCACAAAGCACATCCAGACTCAGAAAAACAACATGAGGATTACACAAAGTGTTGTCCCGTGTAGGGATCGAACCCACAACACTCGGCGCGCCAGTGAAGTGGCGAGGTGACCACTTAAACCGCTGCGCCATCAGTGCATTTCATTTATTAAGAGTTCTATGTATCCCTACTATAATATTGTAGACATGAATGTAAGTTTGTTTGTTACGCTTTCACGCCAAAACTACTCAATAGATTATCATGAAACTTTGTACACATATTCTCAAAAATATTAGGAAGAACACAGGATACTTTTTATTCAAAAAAAATAGGGTAAAATAAATATTTTGGCATTATTTAAGGGATTCAATACGAGTGAAGCGAGTAAAAGCTAGTATTAATATAATAAAACTGAAGAGCTTTTTGTTTGTTTGTTTAAAAGGGTTTTTCTCTAGAACAATCAGTTAGATATAATTAATTATTTTTGTATTGGAGAGAATATAGGAACTTAGTGAAATAACATACGTACATACGCTCACGCCTGTATCCCCTAAGGGGTAGGCAAAGTAGTATTAAAAACCCACATTTTAGAAATAAGAATTTGGTGCCACTAACGCAATAGGGGCGCAAGCCCATTGCCATCAAGCTGGTACGTATGACTGTATACATACTGTCCGATAGATAACAGTTCGATCCTTCTGTCGCCTTTTACAACACCACCGGTGAGAGGGGGGGTGGTCCCATTCGACTCCACGATGAACCACAAGGCAATAATAGTGTAATTAGTAAAAGAATTAGACTAATACGATAGCTACGGTCCAGTTTTGGACCGTTAGCTGGTCTAAATTATTCAAATTAGCTCCTCATTCATCCAGCATCCTCGTATATAATATAAAGATAATAAAAATATCAAATAGAAATATTCTTATTAAATATACTTATTAATACAATATAAACTAATATAGGAATAGTATACAATTAGCTCATAATGACTCATTATCTGGTTCTTGAATAATACTTAAATCTTTGCAACATACTCTCTAAGTAACTACTCTATTCAACCCAATAATTTTTATATACTCCTTTTATTAAAATCTATTTCATTTAACAAGTATCGAATGTAAAATTGATCGAAGTGAGTTGATTGATCGGAGGGAAGTCAGAGCTAATGTTTATTAACTGTATAAATTATACATAAGCCAAATTTGGGTTCAATCACTTATACCCAATATAAATTCCGGCAATGTTCCTTAAAACGCTGTGTCAACCTATCCATCAGTGTAAAAATTCCCTGTTGATCCCCTTAATTTAATCAAAAGATCGCTTTAGCTGGTCATGGACAAGAAAAAAGAGAATGATGTTACGTAACGACGACACGGTAATATAAAATTTTCATCGAACGTAAGCCTGGGGAACGGGGAGGACCTCCTGGTGTAATATCCAAGTCGATCCGGGTAACCAATAAATTACAATTTGACATAAACAAAACCCCCGCTTGCTGCACGTAGTTGCGAATAACTTATTTAATATACACACAAAAAATGCACTACGTGTCATTAATACAGTCGTATAGTTAATATTAAGACAGACAAAGTTGGCAAGTTTAAAAAATAAGGATTTTAAAAATAATAATTTAAATTGAACGGTTTATACTTCATTTAAGTATTTTGTAAGGATTCATATCGTGATATCCAATACCAGTAACTAACACCGAAGTATTGGTGTAGATCTACAGATAATTATTACACAAAATTCAAGATTCTTATTTAGTTTAAAATAAATAAATATGTATATATTTAAGGATGTTCTTCCCGGCGTAAAATTATAGACATACTCGGATATAGGTGATCGGCGGAGAGTAGATCTGACCTCCGCGGGACGCACCGCACCCTGCAGGATGTAATAAAATTTGCATACTTTTAATCAAGGCCCGTGTTGTGGAGAAGTTTCCCAATAACGGAACGCCGTGATCGATTTGATGCCCGGTCTAGGCATCGTTTTTGCATTTACAATGATGTTTATTACGCAACCAAGACGTGTAGATTAGAATTAGATTATTTTATCAAAGTCTATTTTAAAGTCGTCGTACTGTCGTGCTCTAATTATACGTTTTTGAATTTTGATATGAATTTGATTTGTTTAATTTTAAAATTTTATTTAAACTGTTTGGATTAACAAAACTCACCTTTTGTTTAAAATGGAAAATACATCGCTAAATAAGTACGTGAAAGTTGTTCTCATTACAATGATTTTATTGTCTTGTTTCTATTCCCAGCCGACCGCTCATGAAATGTTTAATATTCATAATGCTGTATGATTAATGTAACATTGCTGCTTTAGAATGTTCTACTAAAATATTTTGCTATTAGATCATAATAATTATCAGGCAGGCAAACTTAATCAGCCAGTCCATAGCATATTTCTGCTCGAATTGGAAGAGATTCATTTACGACCACTGCTAAAGACGACTGGGCCGTCACGTTGGTCTAATGTTTAGTGATCCTAATTTCTAAGCCAGAAGTCGTAGGTTCGATTCTCAAAAAGGAAAAGTAATTGTGTGATGAGCATGATCATTTATTCCGTGTCTGGGTGTAATTTATCTAGCTTGTTTAAAAATAAAAAATGTGTCTATTCAGAAATGTATAAGTAGGTTTAGCAGAACTTTAGTGATTTAGCTCTGCTTCATTTGGAATCAAACGCCGTGTGTGTTAGATGTCTGTATATATGTATGTCCAGAACATATATTGATGTAAAATTTCACTTTCAAATAAAAATCTATCTTTTATTGACAGGTTACGTTAACTAAGATGAACCTAATGATCGTTATGTTTATTTTTAGGTTCTACCTACCTAAGGTTGGTTTATTAATTAAGTAACTATATTTCCGCACCGTGCCTTCACCAGCACCAAAAAATTCTTAACATTTTCGACGCCGTAATGTAGCTACAAAATGCAGAAGGACAGACTAAGTAAAGGACGGCATAAAATTTCAAAGGTAATTTTAATTTTTGACGAGATCTATTAAAATACCCCGTGTTTTATTTGATTGCTGTGTAGTTAAAGATATTTAAAGGAAAGTCGCAGTAGATCATTTTAGACGGCTGCTTTAACCATCGTAATTGTATGTTTTAATCTGTATATACTTTCAATTCGAGCTGTATAAATAATACTCGTAATGTTGGAAGCAAGTCGCCTTTAATGTTGTAAGAGGATTCCCGTGGCGCAGTTTGCAATAAATTAGCTGGCTTCTAATATAAAACGACAAAACCCCGACAGAGCGTCACGGTCCTGCTCTGCCTCCACCCGCCGCCATCTGTCCATCTCCGCTCCGCATTAATCGTGTTTAGTTAGCGGATATTGGTGGCGGAAATTTAAATGCAATCAAATGAAAATAGAATTTGTAAAAAAGCAAAGAAAACAAACCGACAGGCGTCAGTCTAGCGGGAGAGCGCGCCCGCCCTCAGCCGCACCCGCCCGCGCTCCATGCCGCACGCTGACCGTACTTACACGATTTTAAATTGTACATATCTGAAATTCCGATCTGTCGCGCACCCACCCTGCGCTATGAAATGAAACAAAATAAAAGCAGAACGCCACGGCACGCTCGGAAAAAAATCAAAATCGAAATTAAAAATAAAAAGTTTTTCCGACGCGGCGAGGGAGGCGGATGCGATGTCTGCGGCCGTCATTCGATGCAGTCCGCAATAAAAACACGTGCTTGACTTCGACATATAAATATGTGTGGCAGGATTGATTGGGATTGAATATGTGCGGGTGGGGGTGGCACAGGAATCGAAGGTGAGCGCCGCTAAGACTGTAATCGGTTTTAGCCTGGGGCCGTCGAGCACCGCCGCTGCCGCACCGCTCACAATTAAACTTTGTTTGTACATGTGTCGCTCGAGATTAGCCGCAATGCTCTTTTTAAATAGACCAACTGCAATCCCACCCGTAATTTAAGAATCTAGAAAACTCTTTTTACAATTAACGACGTCACAAATTGTGTAATATTCATTGCGTAAGGCACATTAGCCGCATTGCTATTAATTAATAACGGGCTCCTTTACCACCGCAATAGAATACATGTAGCAATCGGAGTAAATGTTCGAAAGATGTAAATGTGGAGTTTGCCTGTGGGGCGGCAAGCGGCAGGCGGCACGGTACAACGTCGTTACATAAATCATCGGGAGGGGCGCTGATTGCCACCAATTATGGCATTAACTTTCAAGCCTAATTTTATATTGCTAGTTATTGTCCGCCTACCCCAGTTGCGGTCAAGTATCACAAAATTTATTTAAATATAGATAACTTTTCAACAACTTCATGCATTAAGTACTTAATTAGTGCTTTAGTTTTATGGTAAATGGTGATGCGCCCTGACTGATGACTGATATACATATATATCACTAACTGATCAACTCATGGCATCAGGTCAACTGATGATGACACTTTTAAAATAATACCATCAAAGGTACCATTTCCAAACTTTGGATATACGAACAACAAGTTGGCTATTATTATTACAAAACTTGCGAATCACTTGCAGAATTTGCCGAAACTGTTCATATTACAAATTATTACATATTTTGCCATATTTTAGGTTCCTTCCCTTAAATACTAATATATGTTATACTTATACTGTTCTTTGTATCTGTTGGTATACATTAACATTGTTGAACTATTTTAATAGTATATATATATATATATATATATGTATATACATATGTATATATATACATATATATGTATATTATAATATTTTCGGTTGCAGATTGTCTACCGCACTGAAATCAAGTACTTTCCTAAGTATAGTTATAGCACCTGTCGTTATTTTTATACACAAGAGTTGGAAGAAAATGACTAGCCAGTTAGTAAGCGGGTATCATTAGTAATGGCTCCTTACTAACCTAACTGTGGTAATTGAAACCCCGTCCGTTGCACTTTAAGTGAATTCATGACGGATGATATTATTAATATTTTGGCTACGTACATATGTGCTATAGGTGCGAGGAAATGTCACAGGTGTCTTAATTTCTTATTTTAGATTTGGTTAGATTAGGTTTTTTTTATTTCATATTTAAAAGCCGTCACCACTCATATCCATAGCTTACGCGAAGTAAGGTGGTCAGGATACTTAATTTTACTTTCTGTTTTAAATTTAATAGTTTGCGGATCAGTAAGACAAAAATAACAATCATATGTGTAGTTCATTCCTTTTTTTTTTATATTAGCCTACTATAGTGACTCCACTTTGTCTGATGAAAAGCAATAAGTGAAATCCAAGAGTGGTGGTCACCATCCTCTTTGCATGTCTAGTCAATGCAGCATGGTGACCCACACTATGGCGGCCCGGTGATATGCTTTTTCACGACCCGCTTCAAAGACCCATGATCAAAGTGGGAAGGAAACACGTGCGCTGGTAGTGAATCCCAGGCTTTCACCGATCGGCACAGGAAAGAAGAGCCAAACCGTTTAGTTTGGGATCGCATATTTTCGACTCTCAAACGGTGACTCCTCAGGCCAGAACGTGTAGTCGTCCAAATAAAAGGGATTGCAAAAGGCATATATTGAGATCTTTTAACCGATGGGTGTGTTACATGTGTAGATCTTCTTACTGCATCTAGTACAGAGGTGAGGAACCCATGCTTTGTTTGTTGTCCGATGGAAAAGCCAAAATACCGTTCATATAACTTAGTTACTAACGATGTCAAATTCCTTTTCTACGTTTTAAAACAAATGTCGCCGAAACAAATGTAACAAGACTTGTCAGGATCTATTCTACACTTTCTTGACACTGTTTGAAAATCGCTTAACTCAGAAAACAGAAAAATATACTACGATCTTAAAATAGCATTCATGTAATTAATATTATATGAATGCAAAAGTGAAACAAAAACGGGTAATTTAAAATTTTGTACAGCTAGTAGCTGTAACGCCCAAACGAGACCTGGTGAAATCAAAATAAATATGGTGATAAAATATGGGTAGGTAGATAATTCGAAATTATTAAGCACCTTTTTTGTTACAAAACTTTGTTGAGCAGTAAGCTAGTTTCAGTTTGTGCCGATTCGAAACACTGCCCCGATTCAAAGACTACAATATTATATACATATACTCCGACTGAAGTCACTCAGATAAAAAGAAAATATGCTTGTATTGTAGATTATGACACTTTAAACAGAATGAGCATAGCCTACTGCCTTCTGCAAAACTACTATAATCTTCTGCTTCCAATAGTCGAGAGGCCAATTCTACTGTTTATAAAATGAGTGTCCCATCGAAAGAACTTATACACTATCTAAGAAAAACACAATTGCAAACATTCTCTATTTCACCCTTTAATATTTAATGATTGAATTTTTAATGATACTTTATTTTCTCAATATTCTTCTAACGGACATAAATTTTATAAAAAAGCATCGTTTAAGTATTTTCAACGTCCAAAAATATTCTTAGCAACAGGTTATGTTTGTAAGCAACCGAAGAAACTTTTTCTAAATCTAAATAAAATCTTAGATCTACACTATTTACTTACTTTTTTGCTTTTCAAGTTTACCTAAATGCCAAACATATCGGCCGTGAATGTCGGCATTATGTTACCAGTACATAAAATAATTTTATACCCTCGTAAAATTAACAAAGTAGGTAGCAGCGCAAGAAGGCTCGATCGATCAATCACTCTCAGCATAACAGTTACAACCGTGAAATCTTCAGGGGCAAGACAAAGATAATTCCCGTTTAACTTCCGTTTCCAACTTATCGAATAATTTAACTGAACATTTATTTTTGCGCGCTCATCAATCAAGCCAACTCGCGCTTCGCCGATAAGCCGCGCCTCGACGCCGAGAAATGACTAGGCATTACATAAATCCCCTCGGATGATGAAAAGTGAAGTCTAACAGATAAGAACCTACAAAAAGTTACGATGAGAAATGAATCGCGATTTATATCCGCCGCTGGCAATTCCCGCAGTCGCGTCCTCCTCACCGACTGCCGAGCATGGAGCGCGTACAACGCGCGAGGCAGGAGCGTTGCGTCTGAAACAACATCCTTCACAGATATTTCAGTTCTCCCCCAAGGAATGTCGGAGGAAATGTTTGCTACAAAGCTATCATTAATTTGTTTGATTTACTCTAAACTCATGATCATCAGTGACGATGTACACCTTATTTGAAAGACAGTTTTTATTTTATAGGATGTGTGTATACACGTTTTCATAAGTTTGTAACTTTTGTATTTCAGATGATGATGTAATACCTATTTTATGTATAGATATTTATGGCACATATAAAAACAGCAGAAAGCTCAAGTTAAATCGAAACTTTTCTCCGGGTGGCCATTATTAAGATAAACAGTACAATACATAAGCCTATCTCGACATTTATTTTATCACGGGTTCACATCACGCGCCGCTATTCCCTGTTATGATACGGCCCGTACCTGAGTGGAGCTGAAAGAAAAGCTATAAACCTGTTCGAAGCGTTTCTTCCGGCGCGCCGAAGCGTCGCGTACGCGCTCCGACTGGCAAGCAGTGGCTCCGCGCCCCGCGCGCATTGCCGCCATCCCCTTTCAAGCCAGCGAGCACCCCCTACATTTGCCGACCATATTTTCCACTTTATGTGTGACAGTTGAGGTAATATCGAGACTCTCGCCGCTCTCTGATTGGACGAAAAATACACATTAAAGGAACCTGCCGGTTGCGAGCGAGCGATTCGAAGCTGTATTCCCGTGGAAAATGTCGGAAAATATTGTATTTGGGGGGTGGAAAATTGCCACCCTCCCAGCCCGCTCGCTCGACTCCGACAAAAACTGTCGAGTATTTGTTTTTGATGAAAACGATTTATTATTCTACGTGGGTTGGAGGCAATAAAGATAAGCCGGCGAGGTGCCGGAGCCTTATTACGGCTAACCCTCGCCTTTGTTTCCTTATAAAGAATAATAAATGAGGCCGCACGCTTATTTACCAACTTCCTTAATTATTTATTTATGCGGTAACATTGTTGATATTTGTTGGATGCATAAATTAATTCCCTAAAACTTTTGAAGATAGTAGATGAAACTAAATATAATCAGCGAATATCAGGGGTACAATTGCCGGATCTAACCTAACAGGACGAGTGTTGGCTTAATTTCTACGAAGGATAATAAATCATGTAGCAGTAAATCTGAACTGCGACGTGATAGCAGATAGCAATTGCCATAAAGCTAAATCCACAATTTGCATTAACACCCCTATGCATAGGGACCAACACCCTCACTACGGACATAGGGATACAAAAGCCATTTTTGAAACACCAGATTCGTACGATAACAATCATACTTAAGCTATCCTTTGACTACTATAGCTTAAACTAGATAAGTTTTCTCACTACGTTATGATTAAATTTAATGACAATCTGTTCATGTATTAAGAAATAAATCTATCGAATTATCATGTCAAGAGAAATATGTGTACTCCTAATTCAAAACAGCAACAGTTATGTTCCTACCCGTCACCTGCCACTGTGTAATTTGATATAACACACATTTATAACTAAGGAGCACCGTGCGGTCCCCCGCAGTGCGCACGCGCTGCTAAATAAACTGTTCAGTCAGATTTATTTATTTCATCGTCAACGTGGACATGTGGTCACCATGTCAGCTTTTTCGCTTGTTTATGTCATATGTATGTCGTGTTTATTAACCACACTTTCAACTATCATAAAAATTTATTTGATTGTGCTGAGTATAACACATAAATTATATATATTTATAGTGGTAGAGCCATGCTTAGGCACAAATGGGCCGGCTCGACCGGTGCGATACCACGGCCTCACAGAAAACCGGTTGTGAAGTAACGCTTGCGTTGCATTTCCCCGAATTGAGTGAGGTTTCCGGAGGCTCAATTCCCCGCCCCCCTTTTCTCTCCCCTCATCTCCTTTCTCCTTTTTCCCATCTCCTCATCCCTCTTCTCTTTTTTCCGCTCCCTGCATCCCCTATCCCTTATCACCCTCAAAGGCGGGCAGCGCACTTGCGACTCTTGAGTTGCAAGTGTCCATGGACGGCGGTGTCACTTACCATCAGGTGACCCGTCTGTTCGTCTGTCCCTCATAGCATAAAAAAAAATATTCTTAAACAAAATACAAAAGGATTTGGCGACATGTTGGATAGGTTATAAAAAAGCCTACGACTCTGTGCCGCATACATGGCTCCTAAGGGTGATGGAGTTGCATAAGATTGATACAACTTTATGCACTTTCTTGGAGGCATGTATGCAGCAATGGAGAACAGTTCTTTGCTATCCAGGAAGTCGGCAATCTCAGGGTGACGGCGAATTTATAAATATTAGTGGTAGAGCCATGGTTAGGCACGAATAGGCCGGCTCGACCGGTGCGATACCACGGCCTCACAGAAAACCGGTTGTGAAGTAACGCTTGCGTTGCATTTCCCCGAATTGAGTAAGGTTTCCGGAGGCTCAATTCCCCGCCCCCCTTTTCTCTCCCCTCATCTCCTTTCTCCTTTTTCCCATCTCCTCATCCCTCCTCTCTTTTTTCCGCTCCCTGCATCCCCTATCCCTCATCACCCTCAAAGGCGGGCAGCGCACTTGCGACTCTTGAGTTGCAAGTGTCCATGGACGGCGGTATCACTTACCATCAGGTGACCCGTCTGTTCGTCTGTCCCCCTATGGTTTAAAAAAAAATTAAAAAATATCAAGCGGGGTATATTTCAGGGTGACTTCTGCTCGGCTTTGAATCCTCTTAGCACTATGTTAGAAGGTTCGGGGCTAGGCTATCGTTTGCGGAAAAATGATCAAGTTATATCCCACCTCCTTTTCATGGATGATTTGATACTGTTTGCCTGCAGCAATGTCCAGTTGATAAGATTACTAGAGGTAACTGAAACCTTTAGTAAATGTATCAACATGGAATTTGGTGTAGATCAATGTGCAGTCATGTATGTAAACAAAGGCAGGATTGTGGAATCTGAAGGAATTGAACTTTCAGATTCGACACACTTTAGAAGTCTTTCTGCAAATGATACGTACAAGTATCTAGGTATGACACAGGCGTTAAGTATAAATGAATTGACTATGAAGCAATCGTTTAAGGAACGTTTCTTTGGCCGCCTGAAAAAAGTACTCAAAAGTCTTTTGTCGGGCGGTAATAAGGTGCATGCCTTTAACGGTTGGGTCATACCAGTCCTTACCTACTCCTTTGGCATACTTAGATGGACTCAGACGGAATTGGACGCCCTGGAGAGAAGAGTTCGTACACTACTAACTGCGTACCGAAGCACCATCCACGTTCATCAGTAATGAGCTTGTATATCCCGCGGAAATGTGGGGGTCGTGGTTTCTTAAATGCCAAGACCCTTCATAATCGCGAAGTATGCAATCTTAGAGATTACTTTCTCTCTGTCATCGTGGAGGTACACCGGGATGTAGTGGCAGTTGATAACGGACTTACTCCGCTTGGTCTAGGAAAAGAGAACTGGCGCAAACCTGCAGTACTTAATGTTACAGACCGTCGTCGTTTATCGGGCCTAAAAACGGGCCCGATGTAGATCTATTATCACCTGTGTCTTGGCTACGTTTCAGGGATCTCTTCGGAGAAACTGAAGGTTTTATCTGTGCAATTACAGATGAAGTTGTAATGACGAATAATTATCGGAGACATATCCTGAAGGATAGCACAATTGACATTTGTCGGGCATGTCATCGCCCCGGTGAAACCCTCAGGCAT
Source organism: Tyria jacobaeae (assembly GCA_947561695.1). Taxonomy (NCBI): domain Eukaryota; kingdom Metazoa; phylum Arthropoda; class Insecta; order Lepidoptera; family Erebidae; genus Tyria; species Tyria jacobaeae. The sequence continues at coordinate 12,695,399 of OX387213.1, read as the reverse complement.
GTAATTTCCATCCATCAGCAACTTGCTCTTCAATATAACCTTGTGGATGTCGAGTTACCGTATTATAGGTATGTGCCCGACCCAGTTCTTGAAAATAGTCGTGCAACATTATAGTGGGATCGATCTATCATCACTTTCAGGACTATTGTTGCCAATAAACCTGATATAGGGGTGATAGAGCGACTAGAGCGCCGAGCAATGATTGTAGACATTACCATTCCACATGACGACAATCTCATAAAGGCTGAAAAAGATAAACAAAATATTTGGATCTAGCCCATGAGGTGATCGACATCAATTCAGTTCTGCAATCATTGTGCCGATAGTCTTATCAGCTCATGGGTTGATTGCCAAGAGCCTCGACCAACATCTGCAGAGGCTTACGTTACACAGCTGGGTTAAGGGCCTAGTGCAGAAGGCAGTCCTTCTTGATACGGCACGTATTGTGAGGAGGTGCCTGTCTCTGGAGCCCTAACCACCGGTAGCTTGGTCCCTGTACCCGATACCGGTGGGACACTATTTTTTATATTTTTAAATATATTTTGTTTTTATTTTATATTTAAAAATGTAATTTGTATGTTTATTAATGTGAATAAAGAGAATAATAATAATAAATTATTGGAAACTATTTGCCCCCAGTAAATTGCAACTGACAGCGTTAATAAAGGTGACTGAAAACTTTAGTAACTCTATCAAGATGGAATTTGGTGGAGACAAGTGTGTAGTCAAGCACGTAAAGAAAGTCGAAGTAGTAGAATCTGAAGGAGTTGAACCTTCAGATTCAACTAAACTTAGATCTCTTTCTGCTACTGAAATCTACAAGTATCTGGGTATATTACAGTCATTGGGAATACCTGAGTCTAGCGTGAAACAGGCAAAGTACTTAAAAGTCTTTTATTAGGCGTCAACAAGATACGTGCCTGCAATAGTTGGGTTATACCACTTCTCACGTATTCCTTTGGTATGCTCAGATGGACTCAGACTGAACTAGATGCTATTGATAGGAGTTTTGTCTTTGCAATTATGGATGAAGTTGTTATGACGAATAACTATCGGAAATTTATTCTGAAAGACGGTTCTGAAGGACGGTAGTAGTGTTTCACTTTGACGGCTTTGATAAAAGTTGTATACATACAGCATATGATATGACTGTAATAAACATATAATAAAATAATAATTACTACGTCTAACCGTAGTAAGAATACTACGTAGTACTAATAGTTAGACATCCGTAGTAATTATTATTTTATTATATGTTTATTACAGTCATATCATATGCTGTATGTATGAAACTTTCATAAAGTCACATTTTTTACAGACATAAAAAGGTTATTTATATTCTCGCACAGTAATAAACAAGTTCTATGATGACAAATTTTATAAAACAAATTGGTTGTGCCCCTGACTGGAAGGACGTTTAAAAATTTTAATACTGACAGGCGACCCCTCCAAAATTAAATGAGCACACATCTGAAAAATGAACTGCCAGTTCCCATTTCAAAACGCACTTTTGCCGTACTCTTTCGCTACGGTTAAGACATTTTATTTCCAAAACAAAATCATATGGATGTTTTATGTAATAGTCAAACAATAAACCAAGTTCAAAGAAACCATACTGAAATTATTTAAAATATATATATGTATAAATTTTTATTCGCAATTAATTTTACTGTTCTTGAACATCAGCTAGGTTACACTTATTTCTCCAGGTTTGGCCAAGTTCATAACTTTTTCGGTTAAATTCGTTTTAATACAGATATTTACATTATTTTCTTTCCCTTTCTATCCTCAATCAGTATATTGAAATTTTTAATTTTATTAAAATTTACCCATCTAATTCCCTAAAGTAACGAATGACGGCAATGGTTTAACCCCTATTACGTAAATGGGACTAAATTATAATATCGGCCAAATGTGGGCGGTAATTGCGCCGCTGTCTACCCGTTCGAGAATCAAGGCGTGAGTGTATGTTTGTATGTTATTTAATATAATGCATAGTTTTATAATTGTCTATTTATCTTTACAGAGAATGGGTTATCAATTACCATTAGAACATAACACCGACCATAGCACCCCTAAATGACGCGGAGCGGATGCGGTGTAAGTTAACTCGTACTATTTAACCATCCGTTCATACAGCGCGATGAAACAACACCCTCGCAGCTCTTCATAGAGAAAGAGATGCAATGATATAAAACTCATAGAATGGAAGAGATAGCTACATACTCGTCGAAGCATAACTCATAAATAAAATACAATATAATACAATATGGTGAGCAAAACATTGAATTATGCCGGTATTATGTCACATTTGGCCTTTGTGAATTAGTCAGTGCATAACGCTAGGGGAATAGTTTAGCTACTTGTCTGGGATGTTAAGTAAGCGTACGTTTATGAATTTGTGATACCCGGTATCTGTTAAAAAGATTTATCGTCAAGTATTTGGTGTCACATAGATGTAAATTCTCACAGTACATCCGGCTTAAACTTTGTGATTTCTTAAAGACAAATGTTTAATTAGTTAGTTAGACTTTGTACTAATACTAAGTCTTATATTAGATATTATTATAAGAGTAACTAGTACTAAGTTTTTTATTAAAAGAAAACTTTTTTATTAATTTCCCTATCGCTTGGACCTTATAAACATACAAATAATGGAAACCTAAAATCATCTAGAACCAGAACAACAATTTCTACACAACGTGTTGTCCCATGTGGGAATCGAATCCACTACTCTGAACGAAGCAGTGTAGTTACAAGTCAACCACTTAAACCACTGCGCTATCCACGTAATCACAATAAACAGTAACTTTGAATCAGGAGTTGTTTAAAAGAAATATCTATAACCGACGCTTTAATTTACAAACAAAGTGATCAGCTCTGTTCAGCTAGAAAGGGGGAAACAGCGCGCCCGATTCAGCAAAATCATAGAAAAGCACATAAATTGGTACGCATTAACATTTCCTTTATCCTACGTGTCGTGTATGACGGGGGCGCCACGGAGAAGTGCGCCGCGCGGGGCCGCCCAAGACAATAAATTTACATATTTCACCCCTCAAACAGACCTTTTTTGCCATTCCGCAGAATTACGCACATATGGGAATATTCTGTTGAATACATCAGCAGTAAGGAGAGATACTCTCAGAATAAAATTATCTTCCATGACGCCACATTCAGAGATAAAAAGCTGTTTCACTTTGACGCCTTTCATACTGACGACTCAGTTTTCTTGGATGACAAAAATAGACTTACCTTACATTGATTTGCGTTTACTCATTACATAAAACAAAGTTTATATATATATACATATACATATATATACTGTCTTGATTTACAGCATATATAATACTAGTACATATGTATTTTTGCTTGTTGTCTGTGATTTATTTGTGTTTCATCAAATAAAGTTCAACTAACTTACCCTGTAGACGAAAATGTGAACATATTCACTTATCTAATTCTATTACTGACAGGGGTGTCAGAGTGTCAGATATATACGTACTCCTATATGGAAATGTAATTTTGCGGTAGAAGCACCCTTCAAAGGGTCAAATCAAAATCATTTTCACAGACCAGTGAAGCAATGCAACGGACTAAAACGTAGCGCTATGCACAACACAATATGTACTTTCTTACTGCTATTCGATAATCGCCTTGAATTACGTCATGCATTCAAATATATAAGATGCTTTAGTGCGTTAGTGAATATTAAGTGATCATTTCGCAAACTGCCACTGACAGGCAGAAATTCTAAAAAGTGTTGTTTTGGCTTCTGTTGTCCTATTAAAGATAATGACTGATTAAGATAGATAAATATTACTATAGTGTACAGACATCGTCCTGTTACAATTTTTTTATATGTAGAGATTAGAGATTTATTTTTCAGTACAGTATATTCGTTTTTATACATATTTCATGATATATTTAGTTAGCTTTCAGTAAGCTCCCTATTTAATTTGTTTCTATACAGCGGCCTTGACCCTCTCTGTACCACCCAAGGGTTGACTGGAAGATAATGCCTCCTGGCATTAAGTCCGCCCGGTGCCATGTAAAATTCAAGAAGTTTTAAATAAATAAAATAAAATATTCAAAACCATTATATTAGGTATGTATCAATTTATCAATATATTAGCATTTTATACTTAGTCTAGCCATAAATACTGTTTTAAATAAAGAAACATAATATTACATTTTAATTTTGGAATCTCTCATTCTCATATGAATTTTGTCAATATCGCGCCAAATGGGTGACAAATATTTTTGTGATGTTTAGAGTGGGGCGGTACAAAGAACCGAATTGATGTGATAGCATTACTCAAGGTAGGTGTGGAGCCAAATGCAATTTTTGAAACTCTCCATTCGCTTGGTGCTAGTCGAATGTTTGTGTACCAGGCTATTGACAGGTACAATGAAACCCCTTTTTAATGCGGAAAACGAGCAGACTTTTAATGCTCAGACAGGTCATCTGATGGTAAGTGATTACCGCCGCCCATGGACACCCGCAACTCAAGAGTCACAAGTGCGTTGCCGGGCCTTTTAGGTAAGAGTACGCCTTTTTCTTGAAGGTTTGAAGGTCGTATCGATCCGGAAATACGGCAGGCGATCATTTGTTCTACAGGCTAGTTGTGCGAGGCAAAAAACTTCTGGAGAAGCGCACAGTGATGGAGTGCTGGTCACCTAGGCGATGGAGATGGATACTTTGTAGTGTAGGACGATGGCGGAAACCTGCGGCTGGTATAAGTAAGAACAATTTCTTTAAACACTCCCCATGATACAAGCTATAGAGATAGATACGCAACGCTAAGGTGTCAAGCCGATCAGAAATATGGCAATCGATGATGTGAGTTGCTCTCCGTTGATTTTTCAGTTGCAGCTGGTGGGCCGTAAAACAATCGTGTTTCTGTTGGCAACGCTAAAGGACTGTATTAAAGCCAATGGATACCATTTTGAATGAGCTTTGTATATTTTGCATGCTATTATATTAATGTATAAACTAACACACATTACAGAAAAATATATTGTATACAATAGAAAAAAATCCTTGTAACAATACTGGACTACCACTGCTGGTCATAGTACTCTCTCTTATTGTACGCCATAGCACCTGGTCCTCCGCCGTCCGCATCCATTCTATCCCAGCCAGCCGTAGATTGAGGATAAGATTGTATGACTAAAGTGAACACTGTATTCTATAATCATTTTGTATTTAAATGCTATTTGAACAAAAAGTAATGCATTGTAATGTTGAACCAATGCTGTAGTTAAGTTATAAAGGGATTTAAGATTTTATTATATGTAATACTCATTTCGGGAGTAAAGCAAAATATTAACTGAATATTGCAAAGTTAATTCCCTGATGTGTACCTACATACAAGCCTATATCCCCATAGGGCTAAGCAGAGGCATCCCAAACGCATTATTTTAATTTTTGTCAACCATAATTTAGACTTTCTTACGCAGTAGGGGACAAGCCTATTACCGTCATTCGGGTACTGTATGACAGTATATAGACAACAGTTCGATCCCTTAGTTACCTTTTACGACACCGACGGTTAGAAATAAGGTTCCCTATTCTACACCTCCGAGAACTACACGTCTAAATGCCACCACAGTCAGAACCAAACGGGTGTGATCGCTCACAAACTAGCTTTGAAATAAATAGACAAAAAAACTTCAGTACAAATCTTAAGCTCTACAGACATATTACAATATGTCATTCTATGTATAACTAACTTTAACAACATACATACGTAAAAAGCATCACGGAAATAGAACAAACTAAGTAATAAATATCCAAGCTATTTACCTACTTAAGTATGTGGGACAGTTTGACCAGCACTCAGGTATTATGCACAATCGTATTACATACCAACGCCACGCCGAAATAGAAGGTTGTTCTATAGAATGTACCGTGAGAGTGGACGGCGGGAGGTAGACGGACGACACTAATACTCATTAGAATTACATGACGGAACGAGCGGTCCGGCTGCTCACCGACCGCGCCGCGCTTCCGCCGCATCACAATCGTTCAGTGGCCCCCTGAACAGTTTATATCAGTTGTCACCTAATGACTAACGAATTCTTTAACATTAAAGATCTAAACATAAATGTTACTCATATAAAATCACCTTCTGGTTGTTTTTTTTATTAATTATATTAGGTAATTAATTATACTATGACATGGTGATGATGATATATAGATGAGATGGTAGATATTTTTTAACAAACTATCCAACAAAGGCTTACACTAATGCTGCGTTAAACAACTAAAATAATCTTAAAAATCATTTTAAAGATCCAACAGTAATAGTAAATTTATCAATAAATTGTTGTTGTTATGTCAAAAGGCTATTCGGTAGTACGATATGAAGTGAACTGCTTGATATGAAGTGTGCTTGATATATTACGGTTAATACATCTATTTCTAATATTACCTCAATTACCTTCTGTATTTATATACTTTATTTTTATCTGCAATGTTTTAATGATAGAAACAGGTTATTTATCTTTCGTCAAGCAGTAGACGGGTCATAAAGATAGTTTTGTTTATCCATGGCTATTCAATGGATTTCTAATGAAAAAAATATTCTAATTTTTTCCGCTAATGTTGTTGCACCACACACGTGTAAAACACCACGTCTCTGCCTACTTTCTTCGCCACTTGTCTAGTGTGTGCTCACAATATAAGGAATAACATTTGAACTGCAACATTACATTTACAGTCACATAATATTCACTAACAAAATAGTTTTCATGGAAAGCACGACTTTACATTACTTGAAATCCTTTTCTTACAACCTCTTCTTACTTCCATAAAATCTATTTCAAATATATTGGTTTCTCATATTTTACAACGTAACTGTGTTTGTCTGGAGATGATGCCTGTAATATATAAAGTAAATCATTGGGAACTAGTGTCCATTATTATTCATAGATGCACAAACTACACGCTCCTGCAAACAACATGTTACGTAGGTGTATTTGTTAGTGTTTATTGGTATTAATATATGTACATTGTATATGTTGATTACTAATTGTTAGTAGTAAATATTGTTGTTGTGTTCCGTTTTGGCTTGTCATGGTCATCAAAATCGGGTTAATAATAAAGTGCGCAAATGACTCTTGTACTCTTTCTTCATATAATTTTTAAAATTTTAACAGAACTGTTATTTTTTAAACGTTTTCATTCAAAATATGCGAACTTCTAAGTAGTGTATTAAAACTTTTAAATAACTTTTATGCACTAAAATACTTCTAATCTATATTTTTATAATTAGGAAAGAAACAAGAAGTGTGATTGTTTTCGATAACTTATAACGTAAAAAGATAAAATCCATAACCAGTTGTCACTGACTGCATCAATCATGAAACGCAATCACTGATGTTCGATTTTACACCGCTTGTAGTATAAAGTGTAGCAATACAATATAACGACATTAGAAACGCAAAATACATCTAAATCTTTACTTTATTGTAGAAAACTGACAATGTAGTATATCCAAACCGGCAACGAGACCGACGAACGACCTTCAAAGGCAAAAAGGAGCATATTTCGTGTTGTGTGTTATTGAACTACATATACATATATATGTATATAGATTGTTGGGAAATATCGCATTCTGTGCACGAATTCCACCACAATCGATAAGAGAGATGACCGCTGGCCACGAGGCGAGGGGACCGGTGGCGGGGTGGGGGGCGCAAATGGGGAGACTGTTATTTGATTAGTCTTACCGAGAATGAGTTCGTCTCTACTTAATGGGGTGAGGGCTTGTAACCGGACCACGTATAATTTCACGACGACGCGTTAACACTATGAACTCGCAACGAGACAAAAGCTGAAAACCACTTATCTAGAAACAATAAAACGATTCACGGCGGAACATAAGAGCAGACCCGAAAGGCGCTCATCCCATCATCGCTTAATAGACACGCATTTCGACATAAATGAGTTTCGCTTTAAATTAATTAGTAGCACATTTTCCATTATAAGGACAAATGTAAAAGCGACCGCTTAATAGCGCGGTGGAAAACTCGCTAGTTTTCGCTCGCGAGAATAGGGCTGGAGAGAAATTGAGTATAGACATAATCAGTCTTCGGGCTTTGAGGCCGCCTCAGCCGCCTAATGTGCCGCACACCTCTCCAGTTGATGAATACACTCCACTCATACACGCCTCACCACTTATTACATTTAATATAAACATTGTAATTAAGTCTTCTAAACATGCTACACGTATGGGTTATAACAGCAAACAAATATTACACATCTCGTTCTCCAATTTGAGATTCTTATGTTAAAACTAAGTTTATTTCAAGCCTTAACCTCTCAAGTTAGTAACCAAATGTCTATAGTTGACTACTAACAGAAAAGTTTTGAAGCAAAACGGGAGGTCGGTTTGTGAGGACGGTTCGTAATGACCCTGTCCGATCTTACAAAAGGCAATTACAATAAAGTTCCATTCGCACATGGTCGTTAACTGGACGATATATCTTGGATTCCCTCAGTTAAGTCGCCTTTCGCACTCGTTTCATCTTACCGCCGTGTGCCATGACACACGACCTCACATAACAATTTAGATTTTTAAAGGTAGGGACTTTACTGAAGTGGTAAAACGGAATGCTTGTCTGGAATTTTAAAACTTACAAATTTTATGTAGTAGGTGATAAGAATTGAAAATCAATCGCAGGGACAAGAAAAGGGATATAAATAATATTTAAAAGTAGTAAAGACGACTAGATGTAGGTAGTTGAGAAATGAAGGTGTAGTCGACAGAAAGGAGGCCTGCGCACCTAACCGGCACGGAGTGTACACTTTACGAGCGGAGGATTAACCCGTGTAACGAGATTCATTAATTCTTGTCGTTAAAATTTGTCGTTCTCGATTAATAAGGAAGTCCCACGCGGTGGGACGTTATTATCACTCGACCGCAGCCGGGTGTCGCCGGGCGACGCCAGGGGCTGCCTCGCCGCGAAACTTCCCACTCCGCCCGCTTTATTTACACTATCGAATAAATTAAACTCGCACTCGAGTGTCGGACAAAACTTTAACAGAACTTTGTGTGTAATAAGTAGTGCAACAACACTAGTGGAAGAGCAAACGTCGGACGCGGTCTCCGCTCCCACTTAACTCTTTGGGACATATTTATTCGACCCTCCGGCGACGCCTGCAAAGCTTGCCCTCCCGAACCCCTCTGAAATTAACCTAACGAATCAAGGCAGCCATTGAATAGTACCTGAGCCATTGTTACGTACAATCTGAGCCCATTACGTTATGAATGTTCGCCGCAACCTCGATCGATAGACCACTTATAAATTTTTGATAAGTCTTGGAAACGAATCGAAACAAAGAAAGTACATAGTTACGTTATTAGCGTCCGTTTCCTCTATCTGTTTGTATGTAATTTTTAATGTGGGGTCAATCAGGGAGCTATATCGTAGATCTCCATCGGGCCCAGACCGTAACGATAATGAATCGGCACTGTAAGAGCACCGGACCGCACTCACGAATTATTAATCGTTGTGTACGCGCACTACAATCTACTCCTATTTATTAAATAAACTTTGTGTTCCGCCATACATCTTAGTGTTCACTAATTATTTCAGATAACTCATGGGGTAGTTATTAATAACCAATAAGACATTTGAATGCTTTAAAAGGGATTTAAACTTAAGATTAAGTTGTGGTCAACCTAGTAAGCGGTTTCAATTACACGACATTACTAATGCATAAAGAACATCTTCTGTGTACCCACCGACCCTATTTCCTTGTCCTTTAAGATGACCCTCCCCTTGTGGAGGTAGAAAGCTTGTCCACTATTTGTTCTAGCTACCTGTGACCCTCGTACAACTAACTGTCCACTAAGTGTTGATTGCTTGTAAACAGCTTTTGTAAGCGTTTAACTATTTATTTTAACAAAATTTTCACGAAGATGTCACCATAGTTAAATTCACAAATCTTATTATATTCTTAAAGCTGAGAACTTAAAGGTTACGTCATAAGTTTATTGTGAGATTCGAATCCCATACGTGGAAGGAATTGATAAGGCGCGCTCGAATCTTTGCGTCTATTGCTTGAAATTTATTGCTGTTTTGGGTTTTTATTGTTCCGTTTTACGGCCTCCTCGTGTATAAATCGTACAGATAGAAGATGAATTCCGCGCTTAAGCGACCGCTACAGCCGTACACCATACATTTCAGCTATACATTACATTCTCGTATAAATATAAACACGTAAAGTTACTATTAAGGCCTAGTTTAGTGTCGTGTCACATACATATATATTGAAGATAGTTGTTTGAACAGATCCTTTATTGTCATCTAAATACCGAGCAGTAGTTTCCACGGACGAAGGACGATTTTCATAGAGGTCCATCAGGACGACCCAAGCGTGTGCGATATATCACACGAAATTATGCTTGGGATGCGTTCCTGTGCCGAGCGCGACAGAGACGGCGTCCGAGTCTCACTGACCCTTAAGCTCATAATGTACGGTCCGGTTAGGTACACGACTTACGGGAAATAGGTACCTATGTAACCTCCGAACCCGCGCCCGCACCCCGTGCATGAAATGCTTATTATACGCGGCACGTAGGCCGCCACCCCGCGCGTTCGGCCGACGCTCGTCAACTTGCTCGCTCGCGCCACCTGCCCGCCCGCCTAGACAAGGACGCACGACCAATATTATAGCAAATCGAGGATTGTTATGTCCGGTCCGCCAGAGGTCGACATAATATATGGCCACGGTATTTCGGGCACATATATTAACACAGAACTCGCCTCATACGAAAAGATCTTAAACGATGGAAACAAATGGCAAGGAAAATTTTGGCGGTAAAATTAATTGAGATGGAAGCAGCAAAAACGGAATGATAAATTACTGCAATTTTCCTAAATAATCTGACTATTGTTGGCAGAGAAAATGGAATGAAATGAAAAGAAATACTCTAATATTTGTAGTAATATTTTAAGATACATACAGATTGCTCAAGTAACGCAATAGAAAGGAATCTATTTAATAATAATGGAGATGCCACATACACGGGTAAGTGGATGATCGAGACGGGAGGTTAAGCAAATGAAGAATGATCACTACTACAGCGAGGGGCCGCGGGCCGTGCTGGTGCAGTGAGGACACAGCCGCACTATATGACACGTCGCACTAAGTGACTGATGACATTGGAAATTAAATAGCCCTACCTTAATAATACTATCGAGCCTATGCATACCTTCAGTATCGATTTGGCTACGGCTTTTTCTAGTTGATATTATTAAAACGTTGGTTTCTTAATCACTAAGACAATCAGATTTATCCAAATTCCAGAAATTCTAAAGATTACCCTCCGTGAATATTTTGTTCACATAGTCTGATTAGATTTTATTTAATCCTTTTATTTAATAATGTGATATTTAAATGTAAATTTTATTGAGATCCTATTTTGAAATCCGAGTGTAAAATCATGCAACTCTTATTTTTTTAATAATAAATGAAGAAAAATGTAAAAAGTCTTTAATGCAACAACCGAGTCCTAACATTTCAAAGTATTTTTTTTTTATAGTTAAATTTCCAGTGAGTGAATTATCATTCTCATGATTGCTTATATGTATATTCTATATTTACGAAAGCTATAAATGCATTCGCTGTACTAAAAAGAGAAATAACAAAAAAAATATAACATCACGTGCATAAACATACAACAAGCATTTTAGACCTGTTAAAATGTTTATTTATGTTGTTGCATGACACTTTCTGTTTATAAGTACAATCACGCCCTCGCGATAAATGTCTAGGGGCACAGTCACCCACACCACCTAAACGAATTTAAATAAAATCGGGTATTAAAATCTCCAGGCGATCTCACAAAAATATACCTATGTCAGGAGAGATTTGAGCAGAATAAAAATTCCTTAGACTCGTCGCATTATCGAGGGGCGGGTCTCCTGTTTTCTTTTATGGCTGTCGTAAGGTATAATCTTCCAGAAAAATGCGATATTTAAATGAAGAGAATTCCTCAAAGGGGATTTCCTTAATACCCAAATTTTTCAGTTGCAATTTCATTTGTTAATTCAGTGAGGTTGACTGTAAACGTGTTAGGGTGTCGAGCAAACGTTTGTTAATACACTTTTCATGCATTTAAATTTTGTCGATTTTAATATACGTCTACTTACGAATAAAGTAAACATAAATATGTCATGTTTTCTTTTGACTTGTCACCCTAGTGTCACCTTTAGTTGGAAGCAGTATAAACACAGAGGTTCCATGAGGGTAGTGCGGTAATGGGACGCGTGGAGGGCTCACTAGCAGGATCTCGGCCACGTGCACGACACGCGCAACACTTCTCTAATTGCCCTACTATAGAGATTGTGACAATATTGGACAATCCAGTGAAAATAACACCCGTATATTGTTTAACATTTCAGCTGACAATAATCTCTCATTTTAATAGATAAGCGAAGGAGGAGTCATGTGATTTGTTGCTGACTATTCGCTTAATACTTGCTTTGTTTACTTAGTTTAATCCCTACAATTGAACACTTATATAACGGTGGGTAATGTTACCGATAAAATATTAACACAACATTTCAATAATGAGTTGTATCATTTATATATCATAACTGCATTAGCTATTTTGATTAATAGATTAATGGATCTAGTTTGCCTATTTCCAAACATTAAATTAAATTGCTAAGGAAAATATAGTGACCGATAGAAAGTAAAAATTCCTACGTAGAAGTCCAAAATTGTTCTGAAGAATAATTCACTTACGTTTTAACATATACGTTTTTGGTTCAGATAATTGAATATTTCTTTAAAATATTCACAATAGTGTTCAAACTAGGTATATACAATACATAGTTTGAACATTGTTAATTACAAGCAATTACTTTTATTTGTAATCTATAAAATCAAAACAAAAAAAACATGAAAAAATAAAGTGAGTTCTTGTTCCCTGGCCATTTCATTAAAATTAAAGAAGTTAAGTCGCGACACAAGACAAACTGCCGTCTAGAGAAATAAAGAGAGCAAAGCAAATGAGAAGAACTCATTTAGGCGGCCGCTGAATTGTGTTCGAGAGGATAATAAAAAGGGAAACCATCAGTGACACGCACAATAAGCATCAACCTCAAGAATATCATAGATAACGGCGCGGAGCCACAGCCGCAGGGACCTCATTAGGAGGCCGCAGGGAAATTAAAAAGAAAGCAAGAGCTCGGACTCGATTGCGACCCGAGAAAAACGACCGGCCTTCCTCTCATAACATTACATACAGCCTCTGTCGATTTTCCGGACGATTATTATTTTGTGGTGCGTAAGACTGGGTCGGAAAAGTAGTTAATGACAGAACGCAGGTCGAAGACGCACCCAGACGCAGCATAAATCAATCTAGAGCAGAGATGAATGTAATTACCGTTCCGGACGGGACAAATCGGATCTGCGTCCTGCGATATTCGTTTATCGCATAATGTAACAATCTTTTGCTAGACATTTGACTATCGTAAGTTGTGATAAAGTGCAGTTGAAGTATCGTGTAATTGGGCTTTTGTTTATTACAAATATAAATCTCAAAACTGAAACCAGCAAAAATATAACATAGCATCCATTAAATGCACTTTTCATTTATATAAATAAAAACAAAACTTTCACTGGCTGGAAGTATTATGTTTTAAATGCATTTTTTTACAATTTATGTCTGTTACTTTATACATTATAAATTCAGTATGGCGAAAACAAATATTTATGACATTTCGTTGTTCCTTAATTCACGTCGGTAACCTGTTTCAGAAAACCTCACCCTTAACCTTAACCTTATACTGTCACAATTAACGAATTTTGCTTTGCTAAATATCAAAAGGTGTGGTCACTGTAGGCATAACGGTAATATATAAGTATATAATATCATTAAAACATTCAACAGTTATCTAGAACTCTTAAGAGTTAAAAAAGAGCAAAAATAACAATTGATTGCCCTTTTCGTAAACAAATGCCCAAGACTTTCGAACGGACTCGATGAGCTTAGAAGAAATCTATAGAAATCTTACATTTATGCAAAACAAAAGCAATCAAGGCTCGGATGAACAGAAGAAATGAGCTTCATTAAGCGACGGAATGAAAACTTTAATAATGTAAGATGCAAAAAACTCGACAAAAAATACTTAAGAAAATCTGACGACATAAAGGCTGTTGTAACCGGGGACTTGCCGTAAAATCATTAAGATGCTAATAAAAACTTCCTTTTGTAACACAGAGACGAACTCGGGCAGCAGCAAAAAAAATTCAAATAAAAACTCAATCGAGAGAGTGGAGTGGGAAGCGGTACCATGATTATTCTTCAAAACATAATGAAGAGAATTAATGTAAATATTCTTTTTGCTTGGAACTTTCCGCCCTCCGGAAAGTTTTATTTTACGGCGCGTCATTTAACAACCGTCCCTACTTATTGACATTCAATTCGGGGGAAATTGATTTATGAAGATTGTCGCCTTAATTGTTAAAAGATTTGTTTTTTGATAATCGCTGTTAATCTTAAAAATAAATATGCTTTACCGCATGTATTGCACTAATATAATTTGTAGTTTGTAATATAAATTGCTAATATATTAAATATGTTATTGTGAATGGTGAAAGTGATAGTAGAACAATATGTATGCATTGTTGCATTATTGAGTAGGTCGTGACGAGTCAGGGTAGCGGGTGAGGGTTGCAGCTGCAGGCGTGTCATTACACTGTCACGGCACAAGGACAAGCGGAACAAATGTACACTCTTTATTTATTATTGATATTTAATTTCAACGACAACTTAATTTTGTCTATACCGTGCACTCGACCCCTTCTCCACCGGGCGCCGCACAGCCCTATATAAATGACAAAGGATCTTGGGCAGACCTCTTTCTCTGCTGTGAAGTGTGTGTAAAGTTGAGCGTCTCACCTACAGTCAGTGGGACCACAATCGAAGCCTCTCGAAGCCCTACCCTAACGCTGGTCTAATAACCTAATCTGTAATATCTTTCTATTTAAGTTAAAAACTATGAAATTTTGTGACCAGCTGTTTGTAATTTATCTCTAAATCTCTATTAATTGATTTTCCTGGCCATGCACGTTTCTAGAACAATCCGGCCATAACAAACCGACGTAATTTTTTTTATTTTAAGTAAGTTTTTATTTATGGATCAAGCGTACTTAATGCTTTTTATTTCTCTATCATTCCACAAGAACTGAAAGTGATTCCTGGAAACATTGAACACTAAACAATATACTATATAAAGCAAAACTATTTTTTAAATTAAGCTCATTCATACTTACAAAGATTTTTTATAAAAACATTTAAGAATAGAGTGCCTGTAAACATATAATACTTGACCTGACTTTAATCCTAGCGCGTGGAGTATCCTCGACACGATCTTAAACATATATATGTATATGCCCTAATCAAGCACAAAGTAAGTACCATACCCTTTTACTGGTCAGTATTTTTCGGGATTTGGAGCAAAATATCCGTAAATAATTGGAAGCTCTCCAAAGGAGTCGTCGTGGAAGGGTCCACAGAAGGTCCGGCACCTTTTTACGGTCGATAAAAATAATAAGTCTGTACTCCCTCTTCCCACCCTCAAGGGGGGGAGGGCAGAAGCTGCGCATCCCGCCCACATACGGACACCGCTCATTTTTTGTTCGTTACACTTTTCATTTGTCTCCCACGGCTGCGAACACAACCGATAAATGAGAATGTTTTATCTCCAGTTCACAACAATACAAAACCATAGATGTAGTTCGTCGAAGTCTTGTCGTTGAGTCTACCTGAGAACAGTCATTAGGGCAAGTTACACACATTAAAAGTTTCCGAATCGACACCTAATATGCAATCACATACTTTATACAAAATTTATCGTGTCTGTTACAAGATTCGCATTAAACTACCCAGAAAATCTTTAACCTAAGCTTTAAGCTTATAAAAGCTCGGCGCTAATGGCCGGATACCGGAAATTGCGCTCTCATATATCTCCCAACAGATTTATGAAAGTACCCACACATGAGTCGATGTCTCTTGGGCACACACACATCACACCAGTAAGGAGGAACGTAAACTGGATACACACACACACTCTTAGGAAGAAACACCTATAACGTTAAAGTTTGACACTTATTAATTTAAAGGATCGTTAATTCTAAAGGGTACTGAGCTGTTGTATTAAACAGAAACTTAATTAATGCCTTAATCGAAAAACTATTCTAAACTCTTCAATCCAGTAGTGAGCTTGGTAATAAGTTTTTCGATATAAGGATCATTAATCGTTTCCCTATATTAATCGTTTCATTCAATCAGCTAATCTCAGGTGTACACCTGTAATTAGCAGGTTAAGTTAAGAAAACATACATATTTATCGAAGTAATCTTTGGACGATAACTAATGCTACATTCGTAGCAGTGCATCGTGCTACACCGTAGGCGCGTAGAGGATTATCCGCATCCAGTGGCATAGTCTCACGCCTCCTCTCGTAGCCGCTGATATGACTCTGATGGTCTTTCCCTGTCATGTTTAATGCATCTGTCAGCTCTGCATACATATTTCACAATAATGAGCTTTTCACTCCGCCCTGTTTTGAGATACATGAGTGCACTCTCACACGTGCCTAAAGTGCATTATTATACAATAAAAATTGGACAGTATTGTGTTACTAGCTATATTCTTAAAAAGTTATTATTAGTTCAAACAAAGAATGGAGTGGACGTTAAACTGCTATCCCGACACCCTAAGTCAATTGTGAAAAGTTAGGTATATTCACTAGTGAAGGCTGTTTTTTTAGGATCGTAATCTTTTCTGCGTATCCCGTCTCAGCCCTCGCCGACACGTACCGGCCATTGTGACGCGTAATACGTCTTTCGCGGCGTTTCTTATATGAGCGTTACAAGTGCTTTCTAAATAATCTAAGTCCAGTCGAAGAGAGCGTATTGTATTGACACAGTGGAGTGGTGGCCGGCCGTATAATGCCTGTTGTATGTATGCGTCATGTATGTGCAGGACGCTGGCTATGTGTGCGTCCACGCTTGATAGAATAAGCAAGTCGTCCGGCGCCGTGGGGGGGGTGGTTGTCGGGCCCCACTCCCCCTTAAGTATCTTCAAGACTGGACCTCCACCACCCACTGCCCACTACACGTCTTCTGTAGCACTTCCCGTAGCCACATCGGTCTGTAATGGGCATTTATGTTATGTTATAAAGAAACTATTAAATCATTAGAAATATCACTTTAAGTTAATTAGTATTTTATGGTTTATTAAATATAAAGACAATAGGTTCGTGGTTCACGTTTAATGATGAGTTTACCCGGAACAATTACCTAAAACCGCGATTAGCGTAAAGTAATACAAAGTTTGACAATTAATACTTTTACTATACAAATTGATGCAGGTTGAATGGATGACGTACCGGTTTAAGTCGTCACCTCGCTCCTATGCTGCCTAACCGAGTGCTGTGGGTTCGATCCCCGCACGGGACAACACTTTATGTAATCCTCAAATTTTTGTTCTGATTTTGGGTGTTCTTTGTGTCCGTTGCTTGAATGTTCGTTAAGTCCCCCGATATTTTGGTCGATATTTATCTGCATCGATATTTTGATCGATTCTTTTATCTCACATTAATTTACTAATCATGACAGATTTAGCACTTACGCTTGTTAAGTTTCGTAAATTAAACTAGCTTCTAACCTAAAATTATATCTAGTAAATAAATATTTCTCTCGTAAAGATATTAACCTCCGTTTAGGTACAAGGTAGGTATATACGAAAGATCATTATTTATAATTTAAGTATTTGATATGCCGGTTAGCTTTCCATATGGCCCTTTCAAACTTATCTCATATCAGACTCGTCATAAAATATATATATAAATTTTCTTTGAACCCTTGTTCTTATTCTGCAATAAAATTTAGAAAGTCTAACAATGTACGTCTAAAGAGAAGGAAGATACGAGAGTACCTCGTACTAGTTTATTAAGTTGCTTAAAATGTCAGCAAGAGCGTGCGAGAGCGGGCGGAAGCTGAGTGGTGTGGGAAAATCATATTAACTGCCTGCACCGTCAGTACTCGGCTATACGACTCGCTATTTTGTCGCTAATTCTCAACTACCTGGACACACATGTACAGTTGCATTTCCATTTCGAAGAGCATACAAGTTTCTTCGTCCTTTTGTTTTAGACCAACGTTGGTCCATACCTACCCACTTACAACGTTTGTCGTGATGAAGGAAATTACAAATATGGATATTAATTTTATTGTTATTAACTTATGCGACCCGAAAACAGAAGTCAACTCAACTGAACTGACTTAAAATAGATTGATGTTGATTCCTGTTGTTATCGCTCGCCACATTCCTGTTGTCACTTGACCTTTGGCAAGTACCTGCACTCGGTTGCTAGGAGGGAATTGAGTCCCGCCTGCCACCACTGCGACTGCAGTGAGGACTCGGCCCAGTATACGCTTGCAGCTTGCCCTGCTTGGGTATCGCAACGCCGGGCCCTTACTGCAGTCATCGGAGAGGATCTGTCACTGCCGGCTGTTTTACGCTCCATGGCCGGCAGTGATAGATGTTTTGCCGCGGTCGCATCCTTCTGCGAGGATGTCATCTCGCAGAAGGAGGTGGCGGAACGGGCCCGAGAGGAAAACCTCCACTCGGACCCGATTCGTTGCCGGCGAACCGGGCGGCGGAGGCGCATTTTCCAGCGCCTAATACCGCCCTGAGTGTGGCCGCGGGTGGTCGGGACGGGTTTATCCCTTCCACCCGCTGTAGAGGCCAGCCGCGAGGAGGCGACGTCCGCGTGTGCCAGGACGCCGCCTAACTGAGGTTTACCCGATGGTGGTGCCCGCGCCTATGCGGGCAGGCGCTAGGAGGGGGCTGGATGTCCTACTAAAGTCGTTCCCGGCCTCCTCCTATATTAGGCGCAAGAGGCCACACCGTGTGCTTTTAGTCGGTTCGATTCCGACACACCGGCCCACTGTAAGCCCTGGTGGGGTGACGGCCCGTGGGGGTTCCCACACGTAAGAAAAAAAAAAAAAAGGTTCAGCTTACAAGAGGATGATAAGGTTGGGGTGTTGCTTTACTACACTACATTATGTTCGCTAAAATTGTATTTTAGAGGGAGCGCAGTTTCTAACTGAATCATCTAGTAGTAATAACCTAAAGGATACAGCATTATACTTGTAATCAAATTAAATCGAGCTTAATTTAAGTCCAGTACATTACCGAAACTACCACGCTTATAACACCAAGGTCCTGATAAACTTTAGGAACCAATAATACTATTTATTCACCCCTTTTAAATTAATAGCTTGCTTCAGTCAGTACGAAGAAAGACCGATAACCTTCCATGTAAGCAAACTGTAAAGTTATTAAAAGTTTGAAAAATAAAATACATAAAGTACCTAGTATAAAAACAACATTAAAACGGAATGTAACCAACGGTAGGTACATAAGGTACTCGAGCCAAAAGTTATGTCGAAATACTTCTAACGGGCGAGCGGCTGGCGGCTGCTATGAGTAGATTTACAATAAATACACCAAACAAAGAAAAAGGAATCCCGCTGCGGGGAAAACTTCGGCTTTTGTACTCCAGTACACAGTTACGCCGAAGTGCTCGCTTTATAGGTAAAATACGTGCGGCTATCTTCATACATACTATATCGTCATTTAGACATTATAAATGTAACAATAGTAAATCTTTAGCGAATTATGACTAGCACTACTAAAAAAAATTCTTCTCTTAAATGTACGACGTATGTCAATTTCGAACTTTCCATTTTAGAGTTGAGAGAAAGTGCATTGATTCTTCACCATTGAACGGTTGTGGCGACATCTCAGTTTCCCGTACCTCAGCATTTTGGCGGTGGCCCGAGGCTGCCACCTGCCTGCGATATAATTGAACTTCAAAACTGAGCGCTCGTGGCAGATCCCCAATACTTCCGGCTGACTGGTTCGCCGCACGCTACTACACCACCCTCTTATTTATTTTGTCTGCGTTGTCTTTGCTGCTGTCAGGGCTCTGCCTTTTGAACGGTTTTCTATCCGTCGCATTATATGTATTGACGGTATCAATTGCCTTCACATAATGTACTGATCAGTCACCAACCTATTCATTCAATTGAAAGTTTGCTTTTATCCGAGTTTTATGCGGGCTTAAGATGTCCATAAGTGTATAGGTACAGTCAAATATTCCGTATCGGTTATAACAGTTGTGCTTGAACTAGTTAACTACACTGAATTATTTCACTAATACATTTAAGGTTCTTCATAAAAATAAAAAAAAAACTGATATTATGGGACTCGAATAGCCATAAAGTTAATATGTTGTACTTAAAGTAGATAATAAGTGAAATTACCACGGATCCGATTTAAAATATTGATAATCTGCTAGTTAATGAAAATCTGCACAGTCTGCGGTCTCTTGCTTAATCTTATAGTTAAGTTAACATGCAAGTGACAGCACTCGTGGTGCGATTTTCTAACTGCATATCTTGAAAATTTAAAATTTAAATAATTATAAAAGCTATTTCTTAAGAAAGAATTTAACTATCTGGAGACTCAAGACTTGCAGATAAGATATTTAGAGTTCTCAATTGTGGTGTCATCTCCTTGATTTAAAAGAAATTGTCGAAATCAGTTCATGCAAATAGGAGTGTCCTTTCGGCCACTCGAGTAGTAAATCAAGAAAGAAACCCCGACCGGCGGTCGAGCGTCGTTCACGCCTCAATCAACTGCCAGTTACGAGCCTTTGTACAACGAGAGCCTCTCAGCCTGACCACACAACTTCACGTCTCCCAAGAACATTGTCTACATTTAATACAAGTTTTTTTTTACTATGATGATATGTAGATATCATAATTTTATTATATATAATTAATACAGATAATCATAAATTTTATTGCAATAAAATAATAATATCGTACAGGGTCTTGTTACAAAGCCTCAACTAACCTCAATTTTTAAGGTATTCCCGGGTACCTTATAATAGACCCATTTGTGACGGAACACCATGTGGTTTTAGTCGGTTCGATTAGGCCATACCACCTCACCGTTAGTTCCGGTGAGGGTATGAACCGTGGTGGTTTCCACACGAAAAAAAAATAAAGAAATCGGAACCTAAACCTTCTCTCAATTGATAATTTGACGAAAATACTGAATAAAAATAAATCTCTTAAAGATATGTCAATTATTTTTAAACCGCTTTTACCATACTGTTGTATAGTATCGATTTCGTTATATATATGTCAATTCATTACAACGTTTTCATAGTCATAAACCAAAAAATTTAGTTCACAATAAATAACATACAAGCATGAAAATTGGGCTGCAGAAAGCTTGTTGTGTAAATACATATGTATCATAACATGAACATATAAATCATAAAGTGGTAGGTTACAGCCACTTAATACTTCCAGAGAAGAAACGTCGGACGTGCAGAGGCGGTTGCAAGCGACTTGAGACCGACATTCCAAATATGAAAATAAAAAGAAAATAAGCTCTCCCTGACCGTTCCTCCAATCGCGCACCTCGCTTTTATTACATCCATAAATTCATCATATCGCAACGGCGGCATGGCTCGCCATTGGCCGCGCGAAAGGGAGCGTGAGCTCCTCTCGCTCGCACCTCCTTCATATTAATATTGAATTTTTCTCGACCCCCGCCCGCCACCCTCGCGGGAGGCTCTACACTCGCTCGCCCCCGTATTGTTGTTATCTTTAATGTTGTGGAAAACGCGTTTTCTTGTGTCGTTAACTTTTATATTGCACGAGTGATACTTTTACGATTTGATATATAAGTTATACCAGAGCTTTTAGCACTAGCATACTGCACATCCAGGACATTACATTAATTTGTTAATTATGTCTTATTGCTTTCTATCTGTATGTTAGAGTAGTCAAGTACATAGTTATAACAGACCAATTATGCAACAGACTATAGTCCAGATATCTGAACAGTTTTCCAGAATAACCGATGCTATTAGATGTTAATTGGGGCTTAGTCACGGTAATATATGTATGTATACATTGTGACATATCTTCACCTTTATATTTATCAAAGAACATTAAAACTGCATTGTACTGATAATGGTCACTGGTAGATATTCGATATGCATTAAACTCACATAAGCTAAAACCAATTAAATGACGTGTGTCGAAGTTACTTATCACCTACTTTAACAGCAAGGAAAAACGTCTTTCTATTAAATGTACTCCAATTAAATAAAGCGGAAAGGGCCACACATGTACTTGTGAATTTATACCTATATGTATATAACGGTGTTTACTTAAACAGATTTACCAATACCACAACATACCCATAAATAGAGCAGTTGTACATAAACACTACACAATGGTCTCTATTGTTTCATGTTACAATATCAAAACAGAAACAAAGAACATAATAAATTAATCACTTCGAAAAAGGGTTAGAATTCTCCCCTTTTAATGTTTTCCTTCGGTGCATTGTCTGCCTGCCAAAATTAAAAAAGAGGAAACAACCCGTCTCCGTTTTTAAACGACGACGTTGACCTTTCTCTATTAGTCTGTAACTATTTAAACTCATTATATACCTGGCATATGTACACTCCAGAAAATAAAGTGTACCTCTATGAATTTTGTAGGATTGTAAATTAATTTTTAATGTTACATTATGGATTATTTGGAAAGAGTTTACCCAAGGCAGTGAATACTAGATTTTTTAAATATTTTTTATACATACAATTGTTGAAAACTATCAGTGAAGTTACACATATTTACATTGAATTAAAACTCTCTTAACAGTAAATTACTTCGGCAAAACAAACCCACATTACAAATACAGCCCAGTAATTTTTTATTTTTATATAGAAAAGAAATACATGGATCCTTTTTAAATTCCCTCCCTTATATTTCAAAGCTCAAAAGAAATCGCTAGCAATATCTGTCTGAAAAATATATCGGATTGCTTTGTCGCAGCTTTGGAAATCGAAATCTATTTTCCTTCAAATCTAAGTGAATCCCGTGCGGATTGGAAATGTACCCTTTACCTACCGCCGGGCGAGGCAATTGATATTCCAACAATACAATGTATGAATAAAATATAAACTGAGTTCCTATCAGCCGTGTTTGTCGAGATCACCATATTGATTTTTGAAGAAATCTCTTGTATTACTTGCCAAAAACAACACTAGCTTTCGTAATTTAGTTAAATTACGTAATTAATTGTAACTTTCTGGTAGGTAGCATAAGTTGGTGTTCGTTTTGGGTTCGACTCTCAGACACAATGTTATTATCTTTTGAGGTTACCATTAGATAATCAGCAGTAGGCAGAGATACGTCTATAACGTGGTAGGTAAAAAAAAAATAGCAAATATCGATGTAAAACACCTACACCTTTAGAAATATACAGGCGTTAGGACATGACCAGTATCATATTTAGCGGTTCCCGGTTTTATCCAAAATAAAACTATAGTACTTTTATCGTAGTTGGGTAACCTTTTTTATGTGAAATTTAGGAGTAGAGTATTTGAGACCTGTACTAAACAATGACATTGTTTGTCGAACGAGATTGCGGGGAACGGTACGATATGTTGTATCTTTTATCTTACTTCTCTCAGCAGAATATTTGCTTTTGTTGCCCTATCTACCTCATCACTTGACCTCTTATTTAAATGTGATATTTTTAGGTTACGTGTGTACTTAAGTTTATCATTTATTATTACAAACAGAATAAATAAGAATCAGAGGGTGAGGAGAAATAAATTAATCTTCGGAATTTATCGACGCACGTGCTATTGGTTGCATTTTTTCTAATTAGTCAGTTTCACTTAAAAAAGTTTGAAAACGATAACTACATAACGGGTATACAGAGAAATATTTTATTCGATAAGCAGAATTTGGGTGATCATTTAGGCACGATAACTGACGCTCGGAGTTCACGGCCAAAAAATTTTACTCGCATTACTGTTTTATATGGGTATGTCTCTCTTACATGTATTTCGACATGAGGTCGAAACACCAGTTTTAAGAATGAAACCTCTAAATAGGCTTACTTACCTATCATGCCTGATCTAGTAAACACATATAGTTATTACATTTTTTGTAGTAACTTTTAACAATAATAATAATATGATTAAATAGTAACAACAAAGGAAATGAATTCCATTAACTTATATAACACGTCCCACTCGTCTAGTTTTTGTTAACCCTGACTGCAAAGCATTAGCGGTCGTGGTCGTGGGTTCGTCACGGGAATACTTCCTAGTGCCGGAAAAATACATAGATATTATACACATACACTCATACCTGTATCCTCGAATAGTTAGGCAGAGGTGTATTAAACACCTATAATTAACCAATTAGAATTTGGAGCCACTAACGTAATAGGGGGAAGCTACTTTAGGAATTAAAGATGGGGAAATTTTGAGTATTTTTAAAGAAAAAGGTAAGAACTTACATGGGACCTGTAACTCAAACCAGTTATAGCCGGGAGCTCCGAGCCCTCTACCCAAAACTAATCTTACCTTAAGGTCCATTGCATCTGGTACGACTCTTAACTATTTATATATATATTATAAGTTTCTACTACATTATACATACTGCATTTTTTCATACAAATGCAAATTTAAGTGAAGGCTCCAATTATAGGTATTGGCATTATAACAATTGATATATTTAAAATGATTCCGTTTCATTTCGATAATATGCGGTTTCTAATATTCGTCGTATATTAGATATATAAGACGAATATTAGAAACCGTTCAATCAGTAACTCATAGTATGTCATCGTGATTGTTAACACACATTTAGAGGTTGAGTTTTTCTACATGTATGATTTATCCATCCTTAAGTATACTTAATAAGATTCTACTAGTATAGCGATATTTTATCGGGCTACAGATTAATTTATCTATACAGATACACGAATATTAACTTATCCAACATTTTTAGTGGGGGTGGAGCCGCAGTAATCCGCTGCTTCAATTAATGGATTCCATTAACTGGCTAAAATATATGTATAGGATAGAAAACGCACATTTTGTATCTAAAAATAAGTTCAATAAAGATGGCGCGTACTAATAAAGGTTGTGTTATACGACTGTAGGTAGGTCGGTATAGTAATTTTCTTTATTGTTCCTTACCGCGACGGGTAGTAACAAATCCAGCAGGGTGATTCTGAGTTCCCTTACATTATATTTATTTTCTTATTTTTAAAATTTTATGAAAATTGTTTCATTTACCTTTAATATATCTGCATACCTCATCTCCAATGGCAACCTATGTTATATCTCCTCTGTATGAGTGACAGGCACTGATCAGATGTTACGCCAAAATATATTTGTTTCGCACATTGATCTGGTTTTTCACTTATTCGGTAAACCCACCTCTTATTTCTTTGGAACATACGATACTGATTATATCGATCAATTTGTTTTTATAACGTCTTATCCTGTTCGCCAATGCACAAATTTTCTGCTTTAGAGAGCTTATGCGCTCTGGAACACATGACATGTATTGTTGAAATTGAAGTGACTCCGGGTTTAGAATAATAATAATATCTTGTGAACATTTTAGCAGTCTTTCTTTCCTTTTTGTATGGTTTTTATTCGTGATGACATGACGTTTCAAGCGATTTTTGAATATCAATTTATGGTGTTTTCATTTTTGAAAAGTTCTTCTGAAAGTTTTCTCTTTTCAATTCATATTTATAGTTTTTCTTTACAAATATATAATTATTTTTGTGTATATATAGAACAAATATTATTTTTATAGATAAACTACTATGTTGCTTAGCAGTTGCTTTGTTTTTTTTTTGACAGTGTGTTACTGTGTGTTACTGTGTTGCGTATTATTATTACTATCATCACATTAACAAAACCAATTAATTGTGGGATACCTTTCAAGTAAATTCTATTCTCAAAACTCACAATCCCTTGCTGATATTTCAATGTCTTCTATTCCTTTTTGCTGGATTTACATGTCTTAAATCGGTGGAGAATAATTGCAATACCCTTTAACTTTTTTGAGCTATCAATTGTATTTGAAACATTGTCTTCGACACACAGAATGCTTGTTTTTACATTGCTTACTAACAGCGATTTCCTGGAGAGAGCACCAAAGTAGGTATACCTTCTCCCATGATAAAAAAAACAACTTTTAATAAATATTACTTTCCTCTATGAAATCAAAAGAATTAAGTTATATATTAAAATCTAGTTTATACAAAATAAATACAAAATAAAAAAACATGCTTACCCTCTCACCTATATCCCCGAAGGGATATTCAAAGAGCATCCACAAACGCCGATAAAAAAAATACAATACAATAAAACATACAGATATAAACTTTTGCATACAACTATTGTCAATCAAAAATGTATGGCAAAAACTTTCGGAATAGTGCTGTGTAGACGTTATTCGCGTCCCCTACTCATTTAGCTGTCGGAGAGTTATTTAATACTGCGAGTGACCCCTGGCCCTGTTCTCGTGGCTCTAAATGTATTGAACACATCTGCCGGACACAAGACGAACTGCCGTCGTGATAAATTAAATAATTTAAATTTATTTCCTGCCCATTACAGATACACATTGTTATTTTCGTTGTATACTACTCTGTCTTAGCTAATATTGTTGATTTGATTTTATTAGAACAGAACTATTTAGTTGAGAACTGTAAATTGGATCACGCTGAATAATAAGTAACAACTAAAATGTTCTGAATCTATAATGTTCTCTTATTAAGATTACTGGGACCTCTTTTAGTATTTAAATTTTTATACCGGTGCTAGATCTTATGACACAGAATAAAAATTGCGATTTATCTCTATGATAAACTTAAACCACACTACAAAACGTAAAATACGTTTGGTACTACACACTTCCTACATGTATTCCGAAATCATGCATGATTGATAAATAACAAGTTGGGCCAACAGCAATGCTTAGAATAAGCATACATCCAGTATCCGTAATCTTTCAACATCTTAAATAAAATAGACCGGAGTAGTGCTGTATGGCCGGTATCTTATGAATTAAATATGAGCGTTTTATTCGATTCCCGAGTCCCTCGATATCTGATAATAAAAAAGAAATTTATCGCGAACATACGAGTAGCAGAGGCTGAGTCTCATCGGCCGCTATTTTTTACGGCGCCGGCGTCCTTCCATCGACAATCACTTCATAGCGACCCCTGTCCGAACGTTCGATGACAGAATTATTTATCAGTTTGAAAAATGACGGGAAATTGAATGTAGTCGCAATGTTTACAACGCATTTTCTGTCCAGTGTCCTCAGGGGCTCCTTCCCTTGCGTTCCGATGTCCACTTTTCAAAGAGACCGCTCGGACGAGGGTCGAAAAAGTGTCCCCAGAGTAAAAAATAAAAAATATATATATTGTATCTTCGCTCAACAAATGTTACATTACGCGGATACGGCAGATTATAAAGAAAACGTGGTACTAGATGAAACGAACACGATCGGTGGAGGTGGACGAGCGATACTTTATTCAGTCCCCATAATTGTTTTGCGCTCAGGGATGGCATTACGCTATGAAGCAATCTATTTAAGTAAGTCTGAGCCATATGTCTGCTCATACACCGACCCGTCACCATCGCTGGAACGATAATATACTACATGCTAGCTCTATGACTTGACAAACTAAACAAAAAACGAATTAAAAAATATGTATGATCATTTTTGGAAATCATAGAGCATTGTTTTTAACGTAGTGTGGCGGAACTTTGTTAAGAAAATGAAGTTTTTATACGGCCATTACGACTGCGAGACGTAAGGGGACAAGTATAAATGTGCGTATATTCAGTTTATACTTTATTACCTGTAGGCATGTACCTAGCCATGTGAGTGTGTGTATGTATTATAGCACCCATAGCCGCTCGTAAAAATGTTTTATTCACCCCATACGGCGTCGTAAAAGGCGTAATAACGCGAGGAGGTATCGTGGAAGCAATTACCGATCTGTTATAGTTTGTTACAAAGGCGCTTGTTTATTATCGTTTTATTATCAACTCATTTGCTGAACAAGGACGCTGTTTAATTCAATACGCTTTTATTACAACAAATTCAAAACAATTAGGAAGTAAATGAGTTAGTTTATTTTTACTGAGTTACTTTGTACATTACTAGATTCTGTGATGTCTCGACTGTTTAGATTCGTGCTTTCTCTGTAACAATAAATGACAACACTTCTTTTAGAAGGTTGTGAAATCAGAATTATCGCTAGGCCCAACAAAGTCGCAGATGAAAGTTGCGCAACAATTACTTATCTACGTTTCAGGTCACGATTCTGCAAAATCGACGAAAATAAAATCAAATGTTCCTCTGTTCACAGTCGAAATGGAAAATGTGATATTGGATGGAGCTCCGTGAAAATGTCATCATAAGACTCTCTCGGCTGGCGACCTCGTCAGGTGATCCGCGTCTCACCTATATATTATTTACTACTTTTAAAACTTATATAATTACATGAATTTTGTGAAGAAACAACAAACAAACAAGATGAACAGCTGAAATGACAGCTTGTGTTATCACAGACACTAAAAGAGAAAAAGAGTGAAAAAGATAACTGAAATGGTGAGGAGGACACGTTCTGTTTAGAGCCTTTTGCAGGCAATAGCAGGTAGTAGCAAGGGTTCACGACCTCAAACAATATGGTCAAAATCCGAATGGCGCATAAATTAACTAAAATCTAAAGAGTAGCCGTGTATATATACATATCTATATGTTTGTAAAAACGAAAATTCAGGTAGCATTCTAATGAGGGATGAAAAGTGTTTAGATAAAATTTTCTGAATGTTCGATTGCCATTCTGTTCGATATCGAATGCAACGTAGTAAATATTTATAATTTATAATGTAAAATTTAATGAAAACAATATCTATTTTCCACCAAAATGTACGGGCGATGAAAACTAAAGCACACGAAATATACATATATCTCAATTTTAAACAACGATTATGACATAATCTGCCTGACGGAAACCTGGCTAGTTGATTCGTCGTCGTCCTCTGTATATTTCGATCAGTGATTGAAGTGTTGTGCGACGAGATCGTAGTGCTGCATTCGGGCAATTATATTCCAAATCCCATGGTGGTGGTGTCTTAGTAACTATTAGTAATAAATTTAAGTTTGTGAATAAAATTGCTTTGCAAACGTGTGTGGAAGATTTATGATTACTTCTATATTTTGGAAGTTTCCGCATGAATCTCTGTCTCGTTTATTTACCTTGTACCAATGTACTGAGGAACACTTTTACTAAGTCTGAAGAAATTTGTCTACAATATCCTGACTGTACTACACTGATATTCGGTGATTTTAAATTTCCGCAGATAACATGGTTTAGTTCTGATGACCCATTCTCGGATATTTTCGATTCCAAATGCTTTGCATTAAAAGAGTTAGTAATGTTACGGGCCTCACCCAAATGAATAAGATTTGCAATGACAATGATACCATATTAGATCTTGTACTTGTGAAAACTACAGTCATGCACGCTCCTCCTTTATGCAAAGCTGATATGCACCACCCTCCATTAGAAATAGAACTTAGCCAGCCACTGATTTCAAATCTAAAATATAATATAATGCTTCACAAATTAGATTCAATTTTTATAAAACAGATTATGTAGCTTGCATTTCGGAGCTATCATAGATGAAATAGGAAATATTCGAAAATATAAACTGCAACGACTTTGTTCGAAAATTTTATAACATAATCTTGAAGGTGATAGACAAATTTACCACCCTAAAGTAAAAAAGTATCCTGTCAGGTTTTCTGCATTGTTAATTAAATTAACTAAAGAAAAACACAAATTTAGAATCAGATTTAAAAAGTATAAAAACCCTTAAGATTATGATATATTTCACTTGTTACTTGAAAGAGCCCGAAAGTGCACGGAAAATTGCTTCCGTAATTATATAGCAAAACTCGAGAACGATGTGATCGATGATCGTGACGATGTGGCAGGCTCTGGTGTCTCACAGGGCTGTAAGCTGTGACCATTATTATTTCTAGTGTTTGTTAATGACCTTCTGGATAGGATTGAATGTGACTTTTTGACCTATGCTGATGACTTAAAGATATACAGTCAGATCTTGATACTTTTTAACAATGGTGTTTAGAAAATAAAATATTTTTAAATTTAAAAATAATGTCAGTATATTACATTTACTAATAAAATTGAATTCGTTAAATACTGTATAGATGGAGCCTACGTTGAAAGAGTATTTATTATTTGTAACCTGGGAGTAATTTTCGATACTTTTTTATCTTTCCGCCATCATGAAGATTATGTGGTCACAAAAGCCAACAAAATGATGGGTTTCATAATCCGAGTATTAAAACCATTTCGTGACAGTTGCTATATCATCTTACTGTACAATGCAATTACGCTTGCGCTGTTGAATGTTGCTCTGCTATATGGTCACCTTACTACTCAACCTATATAGATAAGGTGGAATCTATTCAGACCGGACCTTTGTAAGGTACTTATCTATAAAAAATGGATTCAGAAAACTATTCCTGAATATATTGATAGATTGTCTTACTTTAAAATGTCTAACTTAAAAGAAAGATGAGACTTGCATGCCTTACTGGTTCTACATAAAATTGTACATGTATCCTTAGATTCTGAACTAATTGCTAATTTTAATTAATTCTGAAATAATTGTCGTATTGTGAGACCTCCCCGATTATTTGAGACACCTATAACTACTTTGAATACTACCTTCAATAGTCCTCTTACAAGATTGTATAATGAAAGATCTAACGTATCTGACAAGGACATTGATGTCTTCTCTATGAAATGTTTATCATTCATTTCCTACTCAGTAAAGCTTATATAGCATGTTATTGTGGTTTTTGAGTAGGTGAAAAAATGGGGGCGCTAAAAAATTATTTATTCTCAAAGTGGGAAATAAGTTTGGGAACCCCTGGTTTAGACTTGCTGTCTCTGTTTTTTCTTAATATTTTCACGAAATGTCATGCATGCCTGTAAGTTGTTTAATTACTCAGACAATGTTAAATTAGTAATGTCTCACCTATAAAACATTGTACTTATACAGTTGGTATGCTTAATAAATAAATGAATAAATAGATATGCATAATGAGTTAAACAGAAGTTAAACGAAAAGTACAAGAAGTTTGAAAACTAGCAGAGAAAAACAAACGTATTTTTTAAAGGATGTAGAATTGTAAAGTCTCTGATACCAAATTACAATATCAAGGGAAACATCCTTAAAAAAATACATTTGTTTTTCTCTGCTAGTATTCAAACTCCTTGTACTTTTTATAAGAAGCGCCACCTACGGTAAATAACACTGCACGAGGTAAATACTCCTCAGATGCACACCCCATTATAATCATAACCGAACATCATAAAACCGCCCGCCCAATGTAGAAAACTGCCGCTGCATTTATCTACCGCCCGCCTACAATATCATAACGAGCGGTGATTGGCCGATATGAGTTGATATAATATCATAACGCATTAGGATTGGGCGAGAAGCCTTGGCACTCTTCCCTCCGCCCTCGGCCGCTCGCCCTACGCCTCTTATTAAAGGTTAGTGCACCGTAGTAGATGGTCTGCGTCGTTATAATAAGTTTTACGTCGTCCCGCGCTCCTCAATAAATATGTCGGGTGGCGGCCGGCACCCCCGCCCGCCCGAGTATGAGCGGTAGGAAATGCCGACCGCCGACCGCCACCCGAACCGGATCAATAATAATACTCGCCCATATCTGCAGTGGACTGGATCTGCTTGAGAAAGCTTCCTCCCCGCGGTCCCCCGCTTGCCACCCGCCGCTACACAAACAATATAAATCATTTTCTCGAGAGTGGAGCCGCGGACACACGCATCCCGCATTCGGAACACGCGGTCGCCGGATGCCCGCCGCGCTACTGACGCGCAAATACCGCACGTTACGCTTTCATTTATCTATCTCAGTCTAGTATTAATATTGAAGTCTAATCACAAAAGTTCCCTAATAAATCTTCAATCAATTATCATACATACATGCTTTTTATAAATCTTAATTGCTGCTTCTTTAATTAAATTCCTCCTCCTTTTAAACGATTACTAATATTTTTATGCCACAAATACCATTGCCACTAATATTTTATGCCACAAATGTACTTACTTTTAATAATATGAATTCTATCAATATACGATAGGATTGTTCGTAACCGTTTGTTGAACCGACTTACGATTTACGAACTAATATTGCATCTAAACTACATGTTATGAATATTGCTGTCGCAATAGAGCCACTTGGAACGGAACACCCTGTGACTTTAATTGGTTTGTGTCCGATATTCACTGTTAATTACAGGGGGGTGATGACCTAAAAAAAGAATGTTCCTGTCAGTTTCATTTTTTCTACATGTTAAGAAAAATCTGGATATTAAACCAACATCCTAGAATCAAATTTAATACAAATAGTTGCATTCATTTCTCTCTCATAGAAAATATGAGAATCATCGATCAACTGTAAAGTGCACTTGTCAGATTCAAAATAGGATTTCCGTGTTCATAATTCAGAATTTCCTAAAATTGTTAGTGGTGTAAGTTATTCTCGAGGTCTCCTATATGACCATCAAATAAACCCTCACATTTCTGTAACACTCTGTATATGAAAACATTGTGTTCGCATTCGCACCTCTAAAGAATGTTGAATGCACAGATACATGCGTCGTTGAAAGCGACAATTTATCGGGTTTTAAAGTTTGCAATTCTGAACAATGGTAACAGGTGGTTAAACCATCGCTTACAAATACTTTAAAATATGTGACGGATTTTCTTTTATAATCAGCTTGATGATGTATAAGAAATATACTATAATTATGAAATATAGTGTGCTTATTATTTATTATCTGTGTACCCAGAAAATATTACTGACACTATGATTTAATTAGAAAAATCTTCACCTTAACTGACAATGTAAACCAGAAAATAAAGGTATTTTAATATCTACAGTCGTCTCTATCAATGTAATTTTGAAACAAAGAAAGAACAAAAATACCTATTTTTACATGGCACAATATATAAAAATATGATAGGTATAAAAATTACTTTGGGATTAACATTTAACGTTTTCAGTCATAAGTAAGAGTAATTGCAAGAACGCCAATGCCTCTCTGTGTCGGAGGCTGTTCTGATTCTACCTACAAAATTATTTTGCAAGTTTAGGGTTATAAAATATGATCTGTAGAATGAAACATAAACACGTCTAGGTCAACTTTACCATAACTCACAATCTTCAGATACATACTTTATGCCTTACTTCTAGTAAATAGATTAAGTTCATAAAAAGTTTTTTGTTTCCGGGGATGTAGTCTCTCTTGTCTCAATAAATTTATTTATAATGGAATCAAAGCTTGCCTATGTACGTTACATTTACACATTATATACCGTCCAAGGTATTAGGTCGACCGAACGGTACCAATACTGAACAAGCGAACTTTGTACAATTTATCAAATTGAGTTACCGAGGGGCAATATCGCAGAGCGAACGCAATATTGCAGCGCGTGACCGCGTCTGCAATACGCGCTCAATACATCGGCCGGCGCCGGGCCTGGCACGTCCGCCGCCCGCCGCCCCTGCCCGTCTTCTAGCCGCCCTGGCCCCCGCCCGCCCAACTGACCACCTAGATATTTAGCTAACAATGCCTCGCCGCGAGCGACGCTAACCTACCACCGAGCGCCGTCCCGCTCGGAGGCTCGCACTTCATCTCGTGTCCGACAGGGACCGCGCCGCCTCCGGTCATCGCTATATTTATTGGCGACGCTCATAAGTACGCGGGTCAGGTTATAAGTTTCTACGAAATGAATGGCCGAGGCACGTAGGAGGCGAGCGCCCGTCGCGCTTAACAAGAAAGCACCTCCACCAGAAACTTGTCAGGGGGCCGTCACCCCACGGACGCTGGCGTTATAATTAAAAAACAAAAGAATACAGAGCCACTCAGCCTCTTGCCCACCGACGCTGCTCGTTCGACTTTCATGCGAAAAAATGCAACGACTGACAATTAAATACAAAAGAAGAATGGAGGATGGTACAAAATTAGGAACTTTCTTTATTGGAGACGCTTCGAGTGTAATTAGGTTTTATGAATTCCTGTAGAGTTTTGAACTCAGCTGTCAGTTAGAAGAACTTGAAGAGCAAACTTACAAAATGAAATAAGTCCATTTTTTTGTCAATGAAATTACTTTATTTATTCGTCATTACACATTAGAAATATAGACTTATCTGCATTAGATTCACAAAGCAACATATCTATCAATCCTGAACACACTTGTGCCTCAGGGTAACACTTTTTCATTCCTTATTTCTAATTGTACATTCGTACCTACGATCACGTTTGTATCCCCTGAGGGATAGGCAGAGGTGTATTAAACACCCACTTTTCTAATTATCATTTATCATATCAGTTTACTAAATAATAAGATATGTATCAAAAATCATGTATATATTATTATTTACCGTCCGTCCGTATATTTTATTATTAGTCCGACACATTATTCATGTCATTAGATAGGAAGCAAATTACTACTATAAATAAAGCATCAGCCCCATATGTTGTGAGACGTTGATCACAGCTCCGCCGGACCGCTCCTATTACAAATACCATTACGGAGTTCGCAGATGACCGCACGGTTTTATAATGCGAAGGCACCGTCGTCCAGCAACCTCGCCCTCTCCCCCGCGCGTCCTCCACACCCCGCACCCCTCATTCGCTCCCTTGACCATCGACCGACAATTGTAAATGGCACATAAAATAAATGAATGTGCAGCGGGACTAGCCTCTGCAGCAGACAATATAAATTACGACCGGACGATTATATTCCGGCGGGAATGAAACGTTTTCCTTCAGATATACACTTTACATTGCGCGCCGGGAAGGCTCCCGCGTATAAATTCACAGCTGCCCACCGCCCGCTCTCGTTAGCCGTGCGTGTAATTACCTTCTGTTTTTAGAAACAACTTTGATTAGACATATATACCTTCTAGCTTTTGTTCGTGATTCAGCCCCAGGATGCTTAAGAAATAAATGAATAAACATTATATTACAAAACGTGTATTTTTTGTGACAAAATATTATTTTATAGATTCCAAGACCAAGCCAAATTTGACAAAAAAATAATAGCTCATTCCCCAGTCTATATTATTCCTATTCCTATTGCTATTCCTATGTTACAATAATATCGATTACATTACTTACTTTATTGCTGGGTAGACAAGGTTTATCAAGGAATGTACAGATAAGTGCGTAAGATATGCTTGAAACCCAATAGCCATTATATTTTTTTTTTTTGGTAACAAGTGAGGTATCACTAAGAACTTCCACATATTTATCCAACTCTCAGTTGGGTCGAAGATAATGGCACCATTCCAATAAAATCTCATTGATGTTGCTAATTTAAATTTACGAGACGATTGGTTCGTCTGATCGCTTGCTGATCTCAGAAAGCGCTGACGTTAATGATTTGAGTCTCTTCAGATATCTTGCAAATTGATATTTATGTTCAGTACTTACATATGCCACTTTATTAACATTGGTGCCTATTAATTGTTTTACTTGGAAACTAATAATCTGTTGGAAGATTTTATGTATCCTATCTGTAGTAAAACATTGATATAAATAGTTGTCTAAACGTTCCACAAATATAGCAGGTAAATCTACGTAACTAGAACTGGAAATTACCTTTCCACACAGACATTGATAAAACTAAATAGACTAATCGAGACCGAAATGAGTCATTCGATATCGTAGTCCAGTCATTTGGTCACTGTCGCAAAACTAATGACACATAATGACGGGCGGCTGGCGGCCGAGGGTGGCAATGTTCGCAATACAATACTTCGTATTCGGTGCACAACACTAGTTCGTAACACTAATACAGAAGGCCACGGCGACCGAACACAGA
Organism: Tyria jacobaeae; assembly: GCA_947561695.1. NCBI lineage: Eukaryota > Metazoa > Arthropoda > Insecta > Lepidoptera > Erebidae > Tyria > Tyria jacobaeae. Next base: position 12,659,480 of record OX387213.1, on the reverse strand, counting down.
GCAGTCAAGGTCTGTTAGTTGTCCTCCCCGGGAGCTCTTGTTCGGCTGCAGTCGCGACCGTCCACGACCACCTGACTACCCCTGCCGCAGATAATTGGGGCAGTCTACCAACTGTATACCTATAATTTGTATAATCATAAATAAATTTTTATCATTGTTGTTGAAATAAGCTAATAATAGGAGAGCTAGCAAATAGCGTAACGTTACAGGCCAAGCTCGTACGAAATTTTGTATGATATTTCGAATCATTTGATTGATATGATTATTCGTAAGTTTTTAATTTATTTTTAAAATATACAAGTTGATATAAAAGTATGCCCTCGAGTTTGAACTCTATTGCTTCGTTATTGTTTTAATAAAGCGTTATTCCAATGGGAAGAAAATTTTTATATTATATATATATACCAATATAATGTTCAAGTTTATACCTGCAGGTATAAATCGTGCGTAGCGTTTTGATCTCCGAACACTAAATTATCATTGTTCTTTTTCAAGCTACTACCTGCTGCCCCTGGCACAGTGTCTTCCAAATCAAATATACTTAGAGCCAAATATCCACAATCGATCAGTAAAAACAATAATATATATTTTTAGGAACACGTCCTGGGAAGGAGATTTTTTTTTTAACCTTTTCTTTTCTTTTTAAAAAAGTACAACTCCTGCAATAGTAGTTATTATATTCAAAGAACACCCAGACTCGGGACAACTACTTGTAGATCACACACATTTTTGTATCATGTGTGGGAATCGAACTCACGACCTCGAAATGTACCACGAACGAAACGAAAGTATATATTTAATTTAAAATTAGTTTAATTAGCTGTTTAAAAATTATGTAGGCTCTCTGTTGCGTAGGTTTATCTGGATGATATGTCCTTTTCTGCTATCATTTAAATCACACTACATTACACACTACATTTTAAAATGTTTACACACTTTTGTGTACTGAAGTTAATTAAACATGTCTTTGAAATAATTGTTCTACATACATCAGTCAAAACAATCGCTTCATTTAAATGTTGAATTAATTAAGAGATTTAAAATCTTTATACCCTAATCGTGAACAATAATTTTACAATGAGATACTGAACAGTAAAAAACTTAAAAAATATCCAGGTTTCCGTAGTAACACACGTGTGCATCCGTCCACCTGACCTACTGTGCTTATTAGATGCAAAATTATAGATGTGCAATGTGCACGTACGCAGAAAATAACACATAATGACGGCTTATTGTACAAAACCGTTAGGATTCTACTTTATTGACTCCGGCATATAAAATTGCCGACTTACTAACATAAATTGCTGAAACTGATTTTCCATAAATTATTTAAGTAGGTGTTCATAAACTGACATATATTTTATTGAAAAATTAAACACTATTTTCCTTTTATGAAGAACCGAAGAAAAGCTCAGAACTAAACAGCCATATTATCCCCCGCGACACAGAAATAGTCCCTAGTATTTAGTTCTTTGAGATAAGTTGTGTGCTGTAGTTCGTAAGTACCAAACCTGTGAACAGAACATCTAGCAATTCTTGCACTCTCGTTAAGCACTTTCGGTATTACTACTACATTATAATCCTGTGCTGTATTAGTGAATAATGAACATAAAGTTTCTAATTATTCCTACCAGTGAGGATATACGGAACAGTCGTTTAAAAATTTCAAGTCAACTCAATTACACTTCATTAAACTCACTTAATAACCAACGTATGATACTAGCTGAAATTAGAAAGCATGATATGTAAAAAACAATTAAAAAGCAATTACATTTCAATAACTGCATTACCATTTGAACGCGTGTGCACGTGCTTACTTTCACTAAACATTTTCCTAGCAAGGGTAATATTTCACTTTCCAACCGTCACCAAGCAACAATGTTTTCTTGTAATAAAATTCAGAAATGATTAGTACAGTATCAGTGGTTTTGTATACTGCATGGAACAGCTGCTGATAAAACAGATACTTTTTTCTTATGTAAGTTTATTTATTTGTACAATAGAGGATTTTTTATGGAAAGCAATTTACATCTATGTTAATTTGATGAATAATTAAGACTAGACCCTAGAGAGGAGGAACAAGAATGAGTAATTTTACTAAATCATAACATTTTAATTATTAGTACATATGTACATAGGAGATTTCAGCCTTGCAAAATGTACCTCTATCATCTTATCCAGGCTACACGTCGGGCAACATTTGAGTCATGATCATTTTGAGACCCCTTTGCCTCACCTTGCTTTGTACATTCATGCGAACATCACAAGGGTTAGCTTTTGCGGTTCATAATGGTATGTAGTAAGTAAAGTCACGGGCGCTGCACATTTAGGGAGATGAGTACATTTTCAGTCTCAAAAGGGTATACATTAGCCGGTATTATCATCTCGAATAATTCTCGGTTCTGGTGACGAATAATCTCTAAAAGAATCAAAGAAGTCCAAAAAACCTTTAATTGAATTACAGGCTATAGGAAAAACGCACTTATTTAAACGTTTAAACTGATAACCACGCAGTATGAAGGATTGTACAAGGACTACTTCATGGTACAAAATGTACGTAAGTATAATATGTAAGTATTCACCTTCATATTCTTTATATACTCAAGCCATTATATTGCCGCACTAAAAGGAATTTGTATTATACCCATATTTTGGCAGATATGGGTTCGGTTCAATATAATAGTGAGCCCGTTTTCTAGATTCCGTGGCGGGACCAATAATTTCTAACAGAGAAGCCAATAAAACTTCAAAATTACCGTAGATCTCAGATTCACTTCCAAATATATCTAAGCTCAAGCCAGCGCTTATAACTCATATATGTATTTACTTCGTATATTATATATGTAAATTATATCGCTTTAAGATGAGATACGAGAGCAGATCGTTCGCGTTCAGCGTACGTGCATGGGGCCAGAAATGAAATTGATGAACTTTTCTAGCATCAATAATGGCTTTGGCACGTACCAACATAATTCCCGACAAAACTTCCTCACATACCCCCGCCCAGACCCAGGGTTGCTTCCATTAAATCATCAAGCTGTACTTTGACAGGTTATCATTAATTTGTTAAAAAACAGATATTTACAGTAAATATACAATATAATGAAATAACTATAGTCCTTAATTAAATTTCTCATGAGTTAATGTTGCGTTTTTTTTACATACATGCAAAACACTCACACCTGCATCCGCGCGGGGTATGCAGAGATTATAATTTAATCCCATTCACGTAACAGGCCGACCGCAGCCGAGCCTATTGCCACCAACCGGGCACATTTGAAAATTAGACGTTAAATTTTGGACTATATTGACAGGAAAAAGAAGGATAGAAAGGGTAATAAATGGAGATTGCTTATACACATTGATCGGATAATATACGCAATAGCTGAAGCAATTCAGGGTCATATATCGGGAAGCTCGGACTTCCTTCTACGGTATATATTCAACATTTGTTTTTATGTGGCAAATTTTTCATAAGGATAATTTAGAGATGCACTTTTTTAACAACATGTTTAATTAAAAACTACAGTTATTTATAGTACCTAATAAACAATTTTTAAGAAGACTTTTTTAAACATACTTTCACACATCGATTTACTTTGTAGCTCTACTTGTGAGTAATAAAAAAATGTATTTAAGTAACCACTATTAATATTAGGGTATCGGATCCAGTGTCGACACATGCTACGCGGTGTAACAAATGTACATAATAGATGAACAAACAGTAACGGAGAGAAAGTGTCTGCACTAAAGTTGATTGGACCGGCATTCTAGAAGAAACTGTTTTAAAACAGGACCTATAACTCGTATGTTATCTACTATAAAAAGCAGCATAACTGTACTGCTATTACTCGTATTATGTATAAGGAATACCACACTACAATAGCAGTTTTAGTTCAGGCTGAAATTTTTTTCAGTTGGTTTAATTCCCCGTACGTTACGTTGTTCCTATTTAGGTAGCCTCTCACGTCACAGGAAGTACATCACAACGGGTATAGGACCCCGGCTTCTACTAGCTATTGCAGCCTCAGTTTCGTTTCTTTGTCCAGACTTGCGATACCCTTTACCCCAGGTTCCTGTCTCTACTCATTTAAATTTTACATATCTCTCTTTCGTCTGCGGTTCTTTATAGACTTAAAACAACTATAGGTTGGTAGACAGAACACTCTTAAAATATACACATCGCACCGACTCCAATTAGCTTTGTTAAAAGGGTAGGAAGGGCATGATGATGTTTTACGTCTTTATTTCTCAGTTTTTACTACAAACAGAAAGCATCAGTAAATCACGATCATCTACAATCCGATCACGATAAATCAATAAACGTACAATTTAAGAACTAATTTGTGACGTAATTTAAAGGATTATCCACATATTCCTAACCATTAAGCAGCTGTACCTTTCACCATCAGCTTAATAGTTTTAGCAAGTATATTAATAAAACATTGTTAGTGCCAAAAAAATTTTAGCATAAAGACGGAAATTTCCCCGTCATCAAAACCTAACTTGGTTGCAATGGGACCACCGCAGAAATATTTATTCTGAACAAAAAAAGATAGAAAAGACTAAGTCGGCAATTGGTGAAGAAATCGATTTAAATACAGAAAGATAAATACTTGCCGTTAAACAAAGAACTTCCTACTTTTTTTAAGTAGGCGAAATATACGTATGTACGTATGTTCGCTATCCATGATTTTCGCAAAAGCTACTAATCTGACTTTGATGGGTTTTCTATATTTTCAAGGAAGGTTTTTAGTATATAATGTATTAGGAACTAATGAAAATCTTCGGACAGCCCCGATTGCGATGATTGCAAATGTATGGTCTTCACCACTCAATAACATAACATCTCGCCTGTACGGTATAAATGTATAAAGTTGGTTTGACTGTTGACCTCCCAGAAATTAAATAAAACTATAACGAACATTTTCATAAAAAGGAAATCACCTTTTAGGTACTCCACATTTTAAGAAATCATATTAGCAATAGATATATTATCGCTTTCCAAAAAGAAAGGTCTTTTTTAAGAAAAATAATTAAGCGTTGTGACAACCCTAGCAGTGGACAGCGGCAGCGGGTGAAGGCGAAGAAGGGAGCGTACATCCAATATAAGAAAAGAACAAAATAGGTTTATGTCGAATACTTTGACCATTCGCCCGTAAAGTAACTTCACTGTACGATTGACGCCCGCAGCCTCACGATCTATATTTACCTACGTTCACATAAAATGCATTACCTAGATTGTTTTATATTCAATCATGAAGGAACTACGTTCAAACATAACAAACAAATATATTGAGCGTTCAAAAATATTAGCAATGTATAATGTAGGTATATTCCGTATTTAGATGGTATCAATTCAGAGCAATGATTTGCATTAGTAGCTAAATCAGTAATATAGCCGACATCAGCTAAATTGTAAGCCTAATTCGAGCTGTTCGACAGCTATCAAATAGTGAGTGGACGGGAGATTTACGGTATTGACAGCTAACACCTGAACCAATAGTAAGGCAAGCAGATTATAGTAGCACACTTTGCGGTCACCCGGAGTCACAAAATCTCTAGGAAAATCACCACCACGACAAGTGTAGAGCACACAATACTATCAAGTACAAAGTACAAACCATAGTTTTTCTAATTTAACCGACCTCAAAAAAAAGGACTTTTATGACCTAGGATGGCAATCGAACGGGTCACCTGATGGTAAGTAACAACCGCCGCTCATGGACACCTACAACTTAAGAGTCGTAAGTACGCTGCCCGCCTTTGAGGGTGCGGAGGAAAGGCGAAAGAGGATGTAAATTGTTTGTGTACCGGTTTTCTATGAGGCCGTGGTATTACTCCGGTCTAGCCAGCCCATGTCCCCTTTTGTGAATCGATTTTCAGAATACTGTTTATAACTAAAAGGTTTGTACCAGCATTCCTCTGACTGACGCTGAAACTTAAGGGATGAAAAATGCAGCTTACCTCATGAAAGGCGCATTTAAATCGGTAATAAAATTCTAACAAAAGTTAATATGACGGGCCTGTTGGTGTAGTGGTTAGTGACTTGACTGCTGAACCGGAGGTCTTGGGTTCGATTCCCATACGGGACAAAAAATTAAGTGATCCACATATAGTTGTCATGAGTCTGCATATTCTTGGTGTCCACTGATTGAATGTGTAAAGTTTTTCTATTATTAGTCAGTTTCAATTTATTATATTATTAGTGAAATATCTTTGTAAACAAAAAAATAACCCCTATCTTTAGACAAACTGGGAGATATCTACATCTACATCTACAGATGTTTCAGAAAGATGTAGTCATATTTTAATGTCGCATAGTTGACCCCCCTGAATAACTAGTAAATAAATAAAATAGTAAAATAATATATTTTAATAATTATAATAATATAAAATAATGGATTTTTACCACTATTTTCCCTAAAATTGTTAGCGATTGATGTATGATGTTGTGTATAGAAAGCTTACTTTGACAAAAAGTTGTTAACTATTCACAGCTATTAGTTTGGGATTTCATTTGACCACACAGACTAGTAAGCACGCATAGCAAAAACTAATCAAGTGAAGCTCACGATTCCTGATACAGGAATGAGGTGAACTATACCGCTGCCGCAGCCGCTGTACCGCTTAATCAGCGTTGGTCCGCCCGCCCTATATTTGCGTATGCAAAGAGACGCCAGGCGTATTAACGATGCCATATAGCGAGCGTAGCGTGCAGCGATTGGGCAAACACATATCTGCATTATAAACAACGCCCGGCTCACAAACGTGCACTGTGGTCGGCCTTTACCGGCGCATGGCTAATCAACGAGCTGACCTTCCGCAGCCGAACAAACGTACAACCACACTCCACTCTACTCAGCCTCACTGTCTGTAAAGTTGACAGCCACCTAGCTAGTTAACTCTGTATACACAGCCGCCTAGTCGTTAATTAACAGATTATTTATTCAATTCCAATGAATTAATCAATCATGTAAGCGTAAGTAGCGCGCCTTGTCATAAATACATATGAATGGTACACATAGGAATATCATAAAATAGTATGCACCCTAACGGTATTCGTGCATGTGCAGTGAATCGATTAAAACTTTCTACTTTCCACGTTCATAGCCGTAGCACCCACATTAACGGAAATTCTCGACACATTTCTCGGACTCCTCTCCACTAAAGCGTGTAAAGAAAGCGGCTCGTTGCAATAATTAAATCGATAAATACACATAAAACATAATAAGTTATGCAAACTGTTTCATGTTAATAGTATTCAGTATATTTAATGAAAGATAGATATTTTTTTTATATATTAATTGATTCCAACCAGTTTGCTTCCGATAGGTAGCATCGCACGTTATAAACTACTTTTCAAAACGTAATACTAACTACCTAGCGCGATGTTGGACATAATTATTATTACTTTAACAGTACGTAATATTATAGTCACCTTTACAACATCGTTCATCATAAACTCATTATAAATCAATTACAATAAAGTATTATCACATGATGTAAAATTAAACCAGATTAAGTGTAACTTTTTTTTTTATTTTATGTCTTACATCTCTTAAATAATTAAATTTATATTTAAAAATACACTTGTAGTCACAAATAAATAAATTAAATTAAATAATTTACTGACATAGATTCAAAAACTCATAAAGGACGACCGTTACGTCTGAGAAAGATGACCGTAAATCGGACAGTACTTTGGCTTGAGGTTATTTGTGTATTGGTGCGGTGGAGTGTGTGGCGATGGTGAGCCAGGCAGGAGGTCTTGGTCGACAGTGGTACCGAGGCCAAGGGGCATGCTGACAGGAGTGGCTTTTTCCGCAGCCACTCTACACGCTAACTGTCGTCTGCTCGTCGTAGAAGTACGGATCCACCGCGCCTGCTTTCGCTGGCCTCACCACATACAGGTTCCGCCTTCGAATTAAAGACTAGAATTAAAATATTTTTGATTAAAATATGCTACCAAAGTTACCATAGGAAGTAATAATAAAAAAAAACAGCTTAGTAACAAAATGAAAGAAAATATGCGAGTATTAATTTATTATCTCAATGGACTAGTTGAATTTTGGTGTTGTTCTGTTTATAGCATGGATTCAGTTAATAGAATATTTTACTGTATAGCTTACCTATGGTGTCCGTCTGCATGCACTTGGAAGGTAGTCTCAGCGGGAGCTCCGTCGTGACTGAATAATTTCTTCAGGGCGATTATACCAGCAATAGTCAAAGCAACTTTACTGGCGATAAGGGCTTTACCGGCAATGGCCGCCAGAGTCTTCAGTGCCATACCTCCAACAATAGTCACGGTAGTGAAAATACCGAGTAACAAGTACGGCAAGACCTTCTTACCTAAAAGAATTAATTATTTATGAAATATTTTTGAAACTGAAAACGTAAATTTAAGAGCTAGTATAATGCGTCTGTGTAAAGAGTTTACCTCTACCCCTGCCTTCCGATGCCAGATCCATAGAAACGGTATGTGTATTTAATAATTGCTCGAACTTTGTGCGTAACATGGTGTCGAGCTTGTCTTCTGTAGACATTCCAGGGAAGAAGCGCGGCTCCGCTATCGCGGAGGGTGCGTCAGCTTGCTTTACCAATGTCAATCCATCAGTAAGCTGAACGTTCTCCTGTACAAACACAAGTAAAATTACGCTATTGGCACCTTAACTATTGATATGTTACAGCATCAAACACGTGACTTAATCACCTGTTCCACTGCCCTCGTGAGTGCTACTAGAGCCTTGCCCTTCAAACACATTGACATGTGCTGCTGCGCACTGCAATCGTCGTAAAGTTTCTGTAAAACGGAGAGCTCAGCAGTCCACCACCAAGAGCTGTCTTCTGCTCTCGCACTGTCGATTTCGTTTTGTGTGTCGTCAACCTCCATCCTACGTGATTTTCGAGGCCCATGAACGTGACCTGCTGCCACTAACACACAGATAACTGATACGACGTATATCCGGAATATGGTGCACATGTTTGTTTTCGTCACACACAGCACTAAAACTATAAATCAACGTGTATGAGGTTGGTCCAGCAGCGACTGACGGGCAGTGGACCGGGTGAGAGCTTATAACCGTGCGCCACTTCACCGATGAGCACCACCAAACATCCGCTATTCCGCACTAATTCTTCGCATGCGTACTTACGTAACTGAACTTGAAAATTATCAAGAACCATTTTCCAAGCCAATTTCTCCTATAAAATTTACGGCAAAAAGCGAGACACCTATCTCTTACCGATTGCAGCAAATATTGTATGTGTCTAATATACTTCACAAGTTAACGTGTGTGAAAATGCGTGATTATAAGCCACTTGCGTGAGGTACGAAGACCATTCAGTTCTACTTTATTAGATGCTGTTGAATACTAATAGCTGTAAGTTAATGAAATTATTTCAGTCTTTATGAACATATTCGCAGGACTTTAAATGCTTTGTATCAACTGAGGATTGTGTCTCCGAGGATGTAAATTGAAACCGTCATTCTAGTCAATACATATACTCATATAAGGAACTACATGTGTATATTGTACAATTTGCAGGAAAGTAAAAGCGGTACCGAACCGTGTCGTAGCAACTGTCTAATTAACTACACAACTACACATTTATAATTGAATATATAAACACATTAGTAAGAAATCAGGCCTTGTTCCTGATGGCACAAATAACTATAATATAATGTTTTAAGCTGTATAAAATTATTAGTCCAAAAAGTCCAGACATGACCTGAATTATGACATATTGTAATGTTGTTCACGAACTAGATCGCTTAGTCCGTATCTACTAAGTAACGAGAACAATACTAGCAAATTTAAGACGAAAATCCATTAAAAAAGAGAGAGTACTCTCTCAATTCAGAGCTGTTGCCTGTGTGGTCTGGAAACTATTAATTTCGACCTCTGAGTACGTACATATTCAGTGTAGGTACGTTGACGTAGAGCAACAGTCTGAAAATCCCACAGATGCTACTTCACAAGGATAGAATACTGATTCCAAAGAATTGTCACCAGGTTCGAAATCCCGAAGGCATTGCGCAGGTATATTTTGAAAACCGTTTCCAATATATACTATTCTATTCAATGACTAATATTTGAGGTTAACACGATGTTACTGGCAACACCGAAGATTTACCCCGCGAGAAAATAGGATTGATACGATCTAGTTGTCCGGTGCCAGCATCGAGTTCACACGTGCGATTAAAGTATATGCGAATATGAAACAATAAATCTATCAAATAATATATGAGTTTATTGTACTTCCATTATAGGGCATTACAAGGCAAGCCATAAGATCTAAAAAGTAACAATATTAATAACTTGACACATATCTCACACGGCCGTCTGATCCTAAACTGAGCAGAGCTTGTACTCAGCTGATAAACATACTTATATTCTTCTAAATACATACATATTATAGATAAATTACACCCAAACACAAAACAAATGATCATGCTCATCACACAAATATCCTGGGTGGGAATCGAACCCACGACCTATGACTTAGCAGTCAGGGTCACTAACCACTACACCAACAGTGTTGTGCTAAATTGAATTATGCATTTGTGTAACAATGCAGAGTTAAAAATGACCATGAGAAAAGTAAATACAGAAACACCAAAAAACTAAGTAACATTTACAGATAGAAAAAATGTTAATAAAAGGGTGGTTTTTGAGATAGTCAGGAACATTATTTGATTAATTATATGTTTAAAAACTAACATAAGTATATCTAAAACACTAAAAATTTTATACCGAACTTTTATAAAACTTATATAAGATCACCTATAGATGCATTTTGTTGGAATCGGTAACCATTTGATTCACAGGAGAATTGTCCGTTTCTGTGAAACTTCCTCAACTCAACAAAAAAAAAAATATTTTGACCTAACCGCGTGGTTCTCGGTAGAGTAGAATAGAGCCCCTCTCTTCTAATGTGGATCGAACTGTTATCTATCAGACAGTATGTATGCAGTCATACAGTGCCCGGTTGACGGCAATAGGCTTGCTTCCTATTACGTTAGTGATACCAAATTCTAATTCTAATCGACAAAATATAGGTGTTTAATACGCGTCTTCCTAGCCTTTATGTATGTGTGTATGTATTTTCTCCATGTAGATTTATAATATTTTTAAAACTGATACATAAGGTAAGTTGAATATTAAAGTTGGCCAATTTTATAAGACACATTCGACATCTGTCAGTCAGTCTGTTGGTTTAAATTGCCTTCTTTGGTAATTATTACTATAAATAACTTTTAAAGGAAAAAAAGTTAGAAAATATCTAAGAAAAAATAAAAACATTATTATTTAAGAACAACTTTGGAGAACTTTGTTTCACTGAAATAAAATTTAATTCAACAGAAAAATATTGACATTGATTATATTGGGCTATGCTTCATATGACAGGGCAACAATAGCACAATAGCTGTATTGTGACAATAACATCGATACAGTAAACGGTTAGTACAGGACTGAGAAACTGTCTGATACTCTTAACCGTACAGCAGTGGAATTTCTAAACACAGTACTTAGGCGAGAATTAGCCCTACTAGTCCTTATACCATTTCAGAGTTGAGCTAATCCAAAAATCTATCATAGAAGTGTATAGCCATCACAGTAATAAATTCTACACGAAATACGAGTACCTACCTAACAATAGTTACAAATAATAAATAATTTTTCCTTTGATACATTAGGAAAAACCCAGCCCAAGCGTGAACGCATTTGTTTTGGACACGAATGGCTTGGTCTTATAATTTCATTTGATTAATTAACAAATTAAATTTCTTTATTTTCATTAAGTTGCTCAACAATTATTTTATATACTCCCGTTTAAAAGAATTTAATACTACTATTTTTATTTTTTTATACTGTACCTATTAAACACCCAGAGCATATCAACAAAATTACAATTCTCGTCTCAGTTGCAAAATTATTTGTCCGACGATTCACTCGTTCAGTCAGATTCAGAGTTACAATAATCAGTGTTAATTTGCTCAATAAAAGCGTTTAAATAGCAAAGTTTTTGGTTATTGTTGTTATACAAAGATGAAACGATTTTGACGTACTTCTCCAAGCCGCTGCGTGTATCGTAATACTAATATTATTGTCAACCCTTCAAAATAATCTAAATATTTGTGATAAGAGTAGGTTTACAACAACGGTAGACAGAGAGATACGGTTTGCGGTTTACGCCTTAGATTCGAACACCAGCTTATAGGTATACAAATGGAATAATTTTTCAGCTAATACATAAAGTTCTTTTTATACAAAGCGTCGTACATCTTTAAGCTTCCCTTAAAAAATGCAAAAATTATTACAATTTAGTTTCACCTATGTCATTTTCTGCACCCGCTACAACGCTTATGCAAACTTTCATAATGATTAGTTCAGCGGTTATGGCATGAACGCTTAACAACCAAACAAAGAAACTTGAACTTGAAGAAACAAAAGAGATCATTAAAATCCTGTCCATCCAAAGGTTGCCTGTAAGATATTGCTTATTGTGATAAGGCCGCCCATTGTACATTATATGTGAAAATATCAGATGTATTTTATATGTAGATTTGGTGTACAATAAAGAGTACTTACATACTTACTTACTTAAAGAAACAAACAATTCTTTTTCATATCTTTTAATTTTAAATTTACTTTCAAAACTAAATTGATTTGAGGTTTCATTTCCTAGATAGTCTGGAAACACATAATACATCCTGAATACGAAACAAAAAAAAATCCCTTCCGATAGACATGTTAAGAGTTGTAATTAATAATTATACACTTATTGCTAAACTGTATGTTTGTGGGTACTTTAGAATATGAATTGTAATAAGAGGTACCTATTAAGTTTTTCTAAAATAGAGTTGAAGATAAAGGCAAAAAATTTAGATACTGCTTTGGTTTGTTTTTATAGTCCACAGGGCCGTCTTTAACCTCTTGGAGGTTCTGGGCGTATTAGGGTAATGACGACTGAATAGACAAAGAAAGCAAATAAGCAATCTTCTAATTTATTTTTATTTCTTTTCAGGCATATTTAATGAATAGATTTTTTTTTATTGTGGAAACGCCCCCCGGCTCTTCACCTTACCGGGGCTAATGGGGTTAGGTGGTATGTCGGACTCGAACTGACTAAAACCACACAGTGTTCCGTCAACGAGTCTTATGGCCGGGGCCTCAAGTGTACCCTAGAGAGGAAGTCCCTATGTATATATCGCCTTGCTCAAAAGGGAACTCCGCTATGGGATATGGATCTTTTAGCATTTACAGGCTATTGCTTAAGAATCTATAAAATATAAAAAAGTAAAAAAACAGATAGCACTAATGCACAATAACAATTTAAGTATATATCTAAAATCTAAAACGAAAAGTCTTGTTTTCGAGCTAGAGTAGATTAGCTTCTAGCTGCAAAAGCTACTAAGGTAGCAGGTAGTCATCATCGTTTGATTTTTAGAAATAAATATGTTTTCGGTAATGCATATCGGTTATCGTTAGTGATCTAAAGGGACTAGGGATCCCCTTCGACCTCAGAACTTTGGGTGCGTGCCTGGAGTGATCAGTGGGAAAGAGGGTCCTGATAGTCAACTCATGAGAATCGTGGTAAAAAAAAATTAAACATACACTTTAAATTGTCATGAATTATAGAATTTACAAAAGCACCATCTGTGTCATTATAAGAGAGACTAATTTGAAGTCAACACAGATTGTGTAAGATGTACTTACACAATCTGTGTTAACATTGATTGAACGCAAAAATTCGTTGTCAAAACCTTTTAGATAGGTATTACAAAAATGAATGCGTAATTTTATTTAGTTCCTTGTTTCAATCAATCTCTTTTTTACAAAAAAATATTTATTAATACTAAAATAAAATATTTCAAAATGAGATACAGTCTGATTAGGCTATAGTTTACTAAAAGTGTTACAAGTGGGAAAACAATATGTCGTTTCGTTTTATTAAATACAGTTTCTCGAAAAATACCTACACCAAATTAGTATAGCACCTATAATAAGTTTCTCCTGTTGTATACCAAATATTAAATTTGTATACAACAAGACTTGAAGGGTCTATGTACCCCCAGTTGGAGCAAGAAGTGTCGGAAAAAAGTCTTATTATACGTTTTGTCTTCCTCCCATCCGCTCAGATAAGAAACTTCGTTTCAATATAATAAATAGCCAACATTGGGGTGGCTTATATTTTATAAATTGCTACGGCTCAGCAATAGAAAATAAGTTCATTGTACTGGCATCCCTGTCTATAATGACGATTGACGAAAAATCAATAATATACCTATTATAATTCATACTTTCAAACAGATTTGCACATGTTACGCGTGTAATATTTGCAGGGCATACGTTCATAATTTTAAACCAATACACAATTTGTGCTGTGTGTTATGCGTCTATTAAATTGAAAGAAAAAATACTATAACTAATACCTAGCTGTAAGTGAAAGTTTCTTCTATAAACGATATAAAGCAATAGATTCCAAAATGATAAGTAATTCGGAAGACAACAAAAGCCAACTATGCTTCTATGGAAGGAATCCAGGTGCAGTGAAACATGGTAACTTTATAAATTACTACTCCTTCCACGACATTCAAGAAAGAATAAATAATCTTCATCCTCTAATGTTTCCCAAGCCAGTAAATAACAAGATTATTTGTTTAGATGTTGGTTGCAATACAGGAGATCTGACGAAGGCTGTTTATGAATATTTGAAATCAATCTATCCAAATTGTACCGTTTGCATGTTAGGTATTGATATTGATTCTGTATTAATAGAACGGGCCCAGGAGTCAACTACTGATCCATGTATAATGTTTACCACATCGGATATAATGTCTGAAAATGATCGCTTGTTTATATTAAATTTCCTAAATCATAATAAATTAAAAGCTTTTGACATTGTTTTTTGTTTCTCTGTAACTATGTGGATTCACTTAAATAATGGTGATAATGGGTTGCTGGAATTTTTAAAATATCTAAAGAGTATTTCAAAAACAATTGTGATTGAACCACAACCTTGGAAATGTTACAGGAATGCACAAAGAAGAGTAAAGAAATCTGGTTACCCATTTGAACTATATACAACTCTAAAAATAAAAAGTGATGTTGATATTGTCATTGAAAAAACATTAGTAGATGAATCATTCTTTAAAATTTATGAATCTGTAAATTCATCTTGGAAAAGAAAAGTTCAAAGTTTCCAGTCAAGAACTGAATTGGTTAATAAACATTAATTACAAACCCAAAGTTATTGTTTTATTTTATAATATATTATTTTAACATTAATCTAGTGTATACATTACTTGCTGTCTTACAATCCTAAGAATTACAATAAGCTCAAATTCAATACATCTACAAGTATATACAGGAATAGAACACTTTACTGCTCAATTTTGCTTTGCCAATACCATTTTTTTTTTTTTCAAAAGACCACTTATTACAGATGTCACATGTTAAGTTGTCACTTCTTCGGTACTTGATTCAAACTCTAATTTTACATCACCACCAAGATCTGTATCCATTTCTGTTTCCGGAGCATTCAACATGTTGAGTGTAACCTTAAAATAACAAATATAAATTAATATACTCCCAACTAAAAAACCCCTGCAGGAGTCAGAAAAGAGATGATCTTAAAAGGGCTCTAAGCATATTTTGTTACAAAATTGCTAAGAACAATTTAGACAACTTTCAAAGGAAAAAAACATCAACACATGTTCATGTTCAGGAACTGTAAAGTATAAGTTCAAAAGATATTTTTAAATCATAAAGTTTATAGTAAAATCAATGAAACACAAAAACAATAATGCAGATCAAATATTTTTTTTTGGAAACTTCTAAATTATAACTATTTGTTACAGCTACAAAAACCATTAAAATTCAATATAAGTACATAAGTTACTAAGCAGAATAGGGACTTAAGTGAGCTCAAATTAGACAATTACTCCTCAAAATAAATTGTACATATTAATAAAGTTTGAACTTGCTGAATTCTCTAAACTAAGACCCCTCATACTTAACATATATTATATTCAATTTTGACAATAGTGTAAAGAAATTGACGAAATATAAACCTGTTGTGATATAGGAGCAGCATGTATATGTTGGGCATGACCAACTACACTGCTGCCAGCTAGTGTTCTTTCTTCAGAAGTCTTCTTTTTTAGTGGTGTTTTTGGCTGTTGGCTGAAATGGTGATAAATAAGTATATTTAAATTTTCCTAAAAATAGTCTATAAGAATTGTTTACTCAAATTTATGATAAGAGTCAACATCCCTATTATTAAAATGTTTCAGATGTAATAATTATATCACACATTTGTATCTCTGAGAGATTTCACAAGAGTAGTGTAACAACTATTTGCATGCAAGTACAAGGCTACAGATGTTGTTTTTAATTAAAATCTACACCGAATAGAGAAGGAATAATTTGTCAATAGTTTAAATTACTCTTTTGCTCACTTTACAAGACAAGTAGACGTAGGGAGATTCTACAAGGTAATAGTTTCATTATGACCTGACCTTAGTCATTAAATAATCTAAAAATATATATACACAAGTATAACTAGTGAAAACCAACCACGGTTTTCAATTAGACAAATATAAAACAATATTATTTGGTGACTAGTTTCACATTTTAATCTAAGAACTTCAATATGTGTAAGTGAAGTACTAAGTTTTAGTAGTGTAATTGGTAATTAGTTTTTTGTTATTGTTGTAATTTATTAATTTTTTTTTTAAAAACAATCCTTCAATATGAAATTGGTTTTTGAATCATGATGTACACTCTTACACCCTTGAAGAAATTAATATAAATATTTGTGACTTTCGCAGGCGACAATTTCTTCTACAGACTGGTTGTGGAGGCAGTGTCTAGAGAAGCACATATTGGTCGACTGCCAATATCCAAGTGATTAGGATGTCAAAAGGAAAATAATTTATAGACAGTATATATATCTGATATATATTCTGCGATAGTACCAGTAGTAATACTTCACCTTGGAGTTGTTTCGGCCATGGGGTGCAATAACATCGTCATTTCTGCTAACTTATTGAAAGCAGCGCCAGCCTCCGTAAATATTTCTCCAACCTGAAATCAATGTAAGGGTAGAGTCGTTTTCGTCGTATTAATAAAAAATATTTAGTAATCAACAATAATAAATACCTTTGCTGCGGAGTTGTTCATAATTAGTAAAACTAATACAAAACGCGACAAAATAAACCTAAGATACAAGCAAAATGCTAGTTGCAGTTTTAATACTTGCCGCTTGAGAATTTGGAACGTTGTTAAGAAGAACTGTCAAATGTCATAATAATTAATTATTATTTGTTGTTTGTGGACTCTCTCTCGCGTGTAGTAGTGCTGCGCAAAATGTATTACTGTGCTGAACTGATAGATACATATTTATTTATTTATTTCACACTTTATGCACAAGATGTATGGAGTCCCCCGCGACACAGGAATTAATCCTAATGCGGGAGGTGTCTTTTTAAAAAGAGATTAAAGAATAAAAAAAAATACAGGTAATTATAAATATAGAAGAAACACACAATCGATATACATATATTTCTAATGTTTCTATGAGTCTGCCAGTTTAAAAAAGAGATGAGCTCGGACCTTTGTCATGAAAAATAAGCGGCTAGATGCCTTCCTAATTTCCTGTGGAAGAGCGTTCCAGAGAAGGACAACCTAAATGGTGAAACAAGAATGGATACAGGCGGAAGAGTGACTTGAACATAATAAGAATAGGTTGTTGGATGAGCGAAGATCTCTGTTAAGATTCGAGGAAAGATACACGTAAGATATGAAGGAGAAGTAGGAGAGTTGAGAATTGAATACAGAGTAGAGAGGACGCGTAGTTGACGACGCTGATGAATCGGAAGGCAATTTAAGTCGGATCGAAGGAAGGAAACGTGATCATACTTTGGATGATTAAAAAAAAATCGAATGCAGTTATTTACAAGACGATCGTATTTATTGAGGTGTTCTGAAATCAAAAGACGGAAGAGGATGGTTGGCATTACTTCACTACATGTATATGATTTAAATAAATTGGGATTTTATTTCAATTTTATCATATGTGTCTTAAGACTACATAGACATTAAAATTTGTACTTGTAGAGTTTTCAGGATATTATTTAATATACATCAAAAGTGTCTAGGGATCAGGTACGTTTTAGAGTATCGCCGTTTTTTTAACGAAAATATGTAGTTGGAACCTTAATTTATGATGATTATGAGAAGTATGAGTGCAGTGCAAGATTTATTTGAATGATATAGGTTGTAGGTGACTGATCTTAGTGATTGAATAAAAATTGTGCGATTTTGATCATTGAGTTAAATGTTAGGTGATAGGTGAGCTAGGTGAACCAAATATGCTAGATGACTGATATATATCTTCACAACGAAATGACGTGTTAATAATAGGTTACAGTACAATCTTTGTTTGATTTCCCAAACGCATGCAACACAGTTAATTATGAAATCCTTTTATGTTTTTGTTTTATTCTCTCGGTATTTCTCTCGGTCCAAAATCAGTATATTTTAAATGGTTAAGTTTTAACGGCTAACTTTAACTTATGTTAAATTTTCGAGAATTTAACGTTTTACCGATTATCGAATTTAAGCTTTTAACTAACGAATTAACGATTAACGAAGTTAACTTTTGGATTAACTGTACCCACTTATGCTTATGTGTTATACATGGAATAAGGTCGAATTTCTATAAACATTTATATATGGTTGCATGACTGTTGATGATGTTGGGGAGCTCTGCTCATAGTTGCCGCCATGAGCATCGGCATTGGATTATGTTGATAATTAAGGATGTGATATTAGATGTGGGTTCAATGAGAGACCGTCTCCAAGCTGTTATAGACACGAATGGTGGGTACACAAAATTTTAATATGATATTTATATCGTTACTATTATTATATTTTTATTGAACAATGTGTTTCTCATTTTTTTAATAACTAAGAAGCGTAAGAAATAAACAAAATACTATCTTCAAATTATTAAAAAAAAAGCAATATTTACATCAACATTAGGATATTTCAATGCTCTGGTCTGAGGGCAACGGACTGGGCGGGCCCGAGATGTCTAAATACGAGGGGGGGTGGGGACTTTTATTCTGAGAAGCCTCGGTCCCAGGACTTTGATTGTGGGTGGTCTATTGACCTGGGATTAGAAACTGTCGACACTTCTGGAACCCTACCTACAATGTATTAAACTTCTACAGGAATGATCCCACAATAGACAACAATATTGTTTATAAAAAATTAGAAGTTTATTAAAACAGAAAAAAAAATGGATGTAATATTTTTTGTGACAGTTTCAAAAGAACTACTCACATGAATAAGATATGGAATCTCATTAGAATGTTTAGAGGTATTAAAACTGGAAATAAATCTTAGAGTACTGAATTTGTATCCCAAATTCTAAAAAAAGTAACAGTTAGTGGGCCAAAAGAATCACACAATGTACATTTTTCGTCTACATAATGAAAATCTAAATTCTTATTAAATACCTTTTACTTGTTTTGAATTTACAATGAGTTTACAATCAAGGTGAAATATAACTCCAGGTATGGATGATTATCCTTACATTATTATTAAAATTTACATTTATCAGCCCAAAAGATATTTCTCTATATTCATAACCTCCTTTGGCAACACAAATTATTAATTCCATAATCATAGTATACAAAATGTTTGATTCCTGTACTGAAGCCAGACATATCTCCTTAACTTCCCAGTTCTTATAAACCTTTTTTTTTGGCATCATGCTTAGAGAAAATATTTGAGAATGTGATAAGGTTGTCTTTAAAGGATGTTGAATATAGAGGTATCATTCCAGATGGTTAGGCTACCGTCGAGGGCGAAGTTGCGCTGATAGTTTTTTATCCTGGATCTCTGATCTGAAAAATGAAACAAAATAAGTTACATACTGTGTGTTTATTTTTATATGTTCAGGCTTCTGATAGTATAGATACACTACTACTGACACACCCGGAACACTGGTCAAAGTTCTTACTAAACTAGGTGTACCTGGACAACTGAGTAGGTGGATCTATACATTTTTAACTAATAGAACAGTGTATATAAAACATAACAATAAACTTCTTGGGCCAAAAGTGTAATCAAAGGGCACAATGCAAGGCTCTCATTGACATAGATATTAATCTTCATCAATGACGAAAATATTTTACAAATAGATCATGTTGCATTATTCAGCAGTAATTTAAATGTAAATATTGTCATCCAAAATATTAATGTAGCATTAGAACAGCTGTTTTCATATTACAACAATATATTGCAACTGAATATTAACACATGCAAAAGTAGCATGAAGGTTTTTTGGCAAAGATCATCCATCCTGAAATATAATGTGTGACAGTAACTTTAACTTTTAAACATATTAAATATATTTCCAAAAATGTTCTATAAGGACTTAATAAAAACCTTGTCCATTTTGTGTAAATTAATTGTAAGAAGTCATTTTGATTTCACTCTTGATCTTTCATTGAGTTTGGGTTTTCTGTGTCTGTTGTTTGAATGTTTGTAAAGTCCCTCGCGACACAGAAATTATCCTAGCGCTGGAGTTGTCTTTAAAAAAAAAAGACCCTCACCGCTGGTTTTGAGATGGATTTTATAAGCACAGAGACAAACGAATAGCTGGAAATTGCAATAAAATTATTAACTAAATTTTACCTAATACCATGGAAACATTTGGGTCTTTGACAACAGGAGATAAACTCTTGTAAGGGGACATTCCAACGTCGTCCAGAATATTGCTGGAAATATTTTTTTATTTTTTATTATTTTACTAGATTTTATTAGTTTTGAAAAACAATATTTATAATATGTTTGACATGATACAGTTTTTTTTTATATTATGCAGTTTATGTTTATATACATGCTGCTCTATATAATCCACAAATGAAATACACTGAGTTTTGTTTTGCATGAAACCCGTTCTATATTTCTCTGCCGTAAATATAGAAACGCATACGAGGTCTATCGACCATTGATGCATATCAGTAATATAAGCATACACAAAAAAGTACTTAATTGTCACAGATTCCTTGAGTTTATTAGAAACTGTAACTAATCAATAATCAAACAAAAACATACAAAACGAATTAATACATTTTTAGTAATTACCTATCTGTTTATGTGCTAGTAATTTATAAAAGGTGGGGACAACATTGTTGTTGTCCTCTGCAATGTCACTTCCAGTTGGCAAGTCTGTCTCACTTTGCATCGACTTACTACTACTAGTAACTACTATTCTGTGATAATCAAGATATCTGAAGACATCTTCGTAATGGGATTATTTCATTAGTATATCTCATAATCGCCCACCGCTAAGTGCATTGATTATGTAAAAAATATTGTACACAGAATTTGATTTTGAAATTTACCAACCGAGTCTTTTAGTTGGTAATTATCTATTTTTGTATGATAATGGTACCTACTTAGTACTTATCCTTTATCCGTTTAAAAGAAACGTCTTGATCAACAGTTCTAAGTATGAAGGAAAATCAATATAGTAGGTATATACGAATTGGTAATGTAATGTCTTAAAAATTACGACAAGCCATTTTAGGGAAAATGTAGGTACTATGAATGCAGTGCAAGATTAGTTTGAATGATACAGGTTGCAGATGAGTTATCTTAACAAGCGGCAGAGTAATGGAGTTAAAATTGAGCGATTTTGATCATTAAGCTAGACGTTAGGTGATAAGTCAGTTAGATGAGTGATGAGTATCACACATCTTGACATCGAATACAAGTTCATCTAGTTCATTAAGTAATATAAATAGCTACAAAATGATTTACCAGTTTATAAAAAATACAGAAAGACCATTTAAAATTGTAGTGAAGAAACTGTAGTGTGAATGTGTGTGAAAATAGTGATTAAAATTAGGGAAAGAAGACCTGAATAAAGTCCTAGTAACCAGGTCATAAAATAAAAAAAAAAACAGATATTTCTGTCATGAAACTGACATTAGTTTACAAACAGGTTTTTCTGACTTTTCTGTTTTGCGGTCATAATAATATATTGCATTATAGATATCAAGTTTCACTCTTCTGTTGTGTAATTGGGAGTAAAAAAAAAATTACAAAAAGTTACGACTAAATATAAATTAAAGTTCCAGTTGGTTAACGCTATCCATTATCAACGATTCAAAATGAATGCGCCTTTCCATGCGCACATGGCCAAGAGACATAGAAGTCCGCGGCCTTTTAATAGTCTGCCAAGGCATTTTAATGGTCAGCCGAGGCCTTATGATAATCGTTCATATTCAGGATTTCAATGGAGACCCCATACAAATTTTGGCTCTATTAAAAATTCTACAACTGAGAGCAATGAGGAACACTGGTGTGAGACCTGCGATAGGGGGTTTCCTACAGGAGATATGCTCGATAGACATAAGCAACAACATCAGGTAAAAATAAACAAATATCTACTGCCTATCACATAACCTTATAAAACACTATTTACAATTATGGTAAATTAATTTGTAATACAATTTTCCTGTTTTCGGTAATAAATATTTAGTAAATAATATGCCTGTCAGTTAAGACAAAGATGTTAAAAAAAGTGACAATTCTATTCAACTCTGTCAATAATTTTATGTAAAATTTCAGAAATGCAATATTGATGGATGCCAATTTGTTGCCCACCCAAAAGTTATTACTAAACATATTCAAATGCAGCATTCGTCAGGATTATACAAAAAGATTTCTAAGCTGGACAACCCTGAAGAAATAAAAAAGTGGAGAGAAGAAAGAAAGAAGAAATATCCTACAAGAATTAACATTGAAAAAAAGGAAGCTGAATATAAAGAGAAAATTGAAAGGGGTGAAAAAATGGCCTTAAAAAAAAATCTGAATCAAATTAATCAAATATCAGGTATTGAATTCCTCTTACCTTTCAATATAATAAAATTTTCTTAAACTACAATAACTAAAGATTGTCGAAAGAGGAGAAAGTCCCACCCTATAATTTATGAATAACTTAAAAATCTTGTGACAATGATTGACCTAATGCCATAATTTGACTGTTTAAAAACTGTATGTTTAATAACTTTAAAAGTGGCTGGGTAGTAAAAATTTGATATCTAATATTTGTATTTATATGCTTTAACAGATCACCCTTCAGCTAGAAATAGAAGTCATATCTTTAATAAAAATAATCAACATCATAAGGTTATCAAACCAAATATAAATAAACCACAGAGAATTGCTAGTAACAAAGATCAACCACCACCAAAGAAAGTTAAGAAAGTCCTTCCTAACATACCTAGTGTTATAGGGAAAAATAAACTAAAACCATTCAGTGGAATTCTTAGTATAAGCATAGATGATGATCCACCAGAAGATGTTTGTAATTTGTCAAACTCTAACAATAGCTTAATAGAAGAAGATGAGTATACTGAAAATGTATCCGAGAAGCCCATAGAGAAGGTTATTCAAGAACCAGTTTTATGTGGGGCTCTAACTTCGCTTATGTGTGATTATGGGTCTTCAGATGAAGAAGTTGCTGGTCAAGAAAATAATAAAGCTACTATTACTAACATTGTACAAGCTAGACAACCTTTGAATATTGAAAGATTACAACATATAGAAGCTAATTATAGTAACATAAAAGAGGAGACTATTAATGACAATCTGGCTAATGATTTAGATAAAACTGAAGATAATAGTGACAATGACAGTGGGCCAGAAGAAGTAAAAACTGTTAAAATGAACAATGCAGAACCCACTTACTCAGAAATTCCCAAAACAAAAAAACTGCCGGTAAATTCTAAGAAGAGCTTTATTCCTAGGAGTAACCACAGGCATTATAATAAATATAAGCAAAAAGTGCCATCTACTCTGCTACAAAAACTCTTATATAAAGAAATAAGACAAGAACGTAATATAGTATTACAATGTATTAGGTATGTAAAAAAAATGAACTATTTTGATAAACTTCATGAGTAAATTGTATAGTTATTTCTAATTCTTGTTACTATTATCTTAAGTAGTAAGAAAATTAAAGAGTTTTCTACCCAACTGTTCTGGAGTATTATATTTTTTTATATGTGATGTTTTTGCCACATCATAATCTAATTTTTTTTTGTGAAATGTTATACCTACTATTGAGACAATTAAAATGACGCCTCACTGACATTGGTGGCATTGCAGCAGTCTGCAAGCACGATCACCTCATCTAGTCGGAAGTTCCTCCCTTTGTGTTGGATGGTCAGAACAATGATTTTTCCATATATATGTGTGTATGTGTGATGTTTCGTTGTAGTAGCCTAAAAGCCTTAACAGCTTGGTGGATTTCGATGTGGGACGTTGTGTGATGTCATTTGAAAGGTAGAAAGTAGAAATGACAATGATTTATGATGATAGATGCATATGATTAATGTAAGCAGTCCGGTATTGAATTAATGTTACCATGTTCTAGATTGGGTGAGTTGTAAATTAAGGTGGTAAATTAAAGGATGAATGCATAAGGGGTGTAGAATAGGGTTGCCATAGCCAAATCCTTGAAAAACGAGGACCAGTGGACTAAAATCCCTTTACTATTGGGGCTAAACGCCGTTAAAAATGCGAAGAATGAATATAAAACCATTTTTATTCAGTAACTTAAACTTAATTTAAGTTTTTTGTAACAACGGAATTATGTCCTGGGCATTAGCTAGGCTAGGCACAGTGCTGCCGATTCGTTTTGCGAGGAGGTTGGAGGAGTCCGACATACCATATAGTATTATACCATATACTAGAGGTTTCCACACAAAAAAAAAGTCTAACAAAACTAAAATGATGAAATGATTTGATTTACAAACTGACATAATGTCCATCTGATGGAAACAAACATAACAATTTCTAATTTTCTCCGTGTTTTCCAAAACCTTGTGAACCTATCTCAAAACTCTAACTAGAAAAACAGGTTTTTGTTTTTTATAAAATCAACAAAAGTGAGATTCTCAGCCTTGCTTCTACATTATTTGGTTGCCATTCGTCCCGATTTTCCCGGACAGAGTCAGGTTTTTCTTGTGTGTCCACGGGGGACAAATAGACAAATCGTGTCGGCGTGTGACAACAACCACCGTAGCGGCCGTCATTATACTGCCGCTCTGCCTCACTCTCGCTTTGTTTTCGATTCGTTCGAACGAATTACACGAGATCGTGTCCGCATGAGTTTGTTAGCATTTTGTGCATTAGTCAGTAGAGAGACCTAGTAAGTAGACTAGTAGTAGAGTGAGTAAGATGAAACACCAAAAATGAGATCAACAAACTTACATAGTAATGACATAAAATACAATATCTTCTTATATATATAAAAATATTGTGTCACGATGTATGTTGCCAATAAACTCCAAAAGTACTGAACCGATTGCAATCAAATTTCACATGTACCCGTATTTTGGTCCAACTTACTGGAGAGGATAGTTATCATCTCAATTATTCGCTTATGTCATAAATGTAAACAAATAAAATGTATCAATTAATTGTTTCTTAAGCAAGTGTTTATTTACTGTTTAGTTTTATGAAGTTCTCATAGATGGCGGTGTACGTTGATTCATCGATAAAATTCTTCAATATTGTTTGTCATCTAGGTTGCAAATACACCCAATTGATGAATTCTATTACTTTATTTCACGTAATATTTATTTATGTTCACGATATAACCGTATTATTTTAATGGTTTGTGACTGATATTTTTATAATTATACTGCGTATTACGTGACAATATTATTACCATTAATAACAAAAAAAAAATTGTACTATTTTTGTTAGAGAATTATTAAAGTCTTGGCTCCAAATTTTAATCAAAGTTTCAAGATCTGGTCATCAAATTCTATCGAGTCGCCATCTCTGGTTTGAATGTCCAAAGCTTTGGTATCTCATTCGTTCTCAAGACCTCCTCTGAACAAAGCTCCCTCTCGAACCATCGAGACCCACTATTTCGAACAATCGATCAATCGATTCTTCTCGAAGCATGCGAACTAGAACGTTCGGGAAATTCAAGGTTTAGGTATAAATACTGGCGCCGAGTGTCACCGAATTAATACTATCTCCCGGAAAGTGATAGTCTCAGTAAAATCTCAGTGCAAATCTTAGTACTACTCTCTGCGTCAATCTCTACGTAAATATACCTGTGCATTTACCAAGTATATAAAATCTGCAAGTATCAATCAGTTCAAAATCATAACTTTATACACATGTAAGTATTTTTCTCTTGCATTTTATTTTATTTTCTTCATGAGTGTAAATTAATCCATTCATTAATTTCGATCTTATTTATTAATTTATTTCAATTTAAGAATAATGCCGCGGAAAAAATCTCCAGCGTGCTCTGGGAGCTCGAGAATCAGAGGAAGAAACTGCAGCAAGAAATGCAGCTCAACGAATTAGAGCAGCAGAAATTCGTAGACAAGAATCTCAAGAACAGCGTGATAAACGCCTGTGACAATATGTATTAAGAACAAGAACTGCGCGACAACAGAATAAAGCTAGATTTAGAGAACTCGAAAGAACGAGGCAACAAACCTCGCATTAACAAGAGCATCATTCTTTCGCCTTGCGTTCGAGTATGAACCAGACATTAATTACTCTGCACATTCGAAGATTACAATTGGTGCGATGGATAAAATATGCCAATATTGCCACGCGTTGAAATTCCGAAATGAAACAACCGGCATGTGTTGTGCATCAGGAAAAATTGTACTGCCACCTCTTCCTACTCCACCGGAACCTTTGAAATCACTTCTTGCTAGTGAATCAGACTATTCAAAATTATTTTTACGTAAGACACGTAAATTTAATTCTTGCTTTCAAATGACATCTTTTGGTGCAACTGAAATTTGCGATTTAACATCTGATGGACCTAATTTTGAAACGACATTCACAATCCAAGGCCAAGTGTATCATAAGATTAGGTCACTAATGCCGATGCCTGATGAGGACTCAAAGTTTCTTCAAATTTATTTTATGGGCAGTTGTGAGGAACGTGTGACAACTAGGTGCCTGCATAATTTTATAGAAAAAGCAGAAGAAAGAGCAATTGTGGAATCATTGGAAGTTTTTTTCGAAAATTATAATCATCTTATTCAGTTATTTAAAAGAGTATCGCCACAATTGATAATTGACAAATGTCATTGTCATCAAAGCCGACAAAGTACCATCTGGGGAACATGCTGGCAGGTTCAACGCGCCAACTATAGATGAAGTTGCTATTATTATGGTTGGTGATCCATCTAACAAAAGAGACATTAGAATCACACGTCGAGATAGAACTGTTAATGTAATTTCAGATGTACATCGTTCATATGACACACTTCAGTATCCTTTGATATTCTGGCAAGGGCAAGATCAATACCACATCAACATCAAACAGCGTGATCCAGCCACTGGTAATGAAATAAATAAAAACGTTAGTTCAATGAACTACTATGCGCACCGATTGATGATTACATTTAATCAAGACAATTATATCTTCCGATATCGTCAGCTGTACCATCAATACGTTGTCGATATGTACGCTAAGATCGAAAGTGAACGTTTACGATTCATTAGATTCAATCAGGCTAAATTACGATAAGAGGAATACATCCATTTACGAGATGCTATTATCGGAAACGTCGAAGAGAACTTAAACACCAATGGTATTGGAACTGTACTTATTCTGCCCTCAAGCTACATAGGCAGTCCATGGAATATGCAAGAATACATACAAGATGCGATGACTTACGTACGTCATTATGGTCGACCTGATTTCTTTATTACATTTACGTGTAACCCAAATTGGGAAGAAATACAAACTTTGTTATTATCAGGCCAACAATCAGTACATCGCCATGATATCGTTGCACGTGTATTTAGACAAAAATTGAAATCTATGATTGATTTAATAGTTTAAAATTCAATTTTTTGTAATACATGTTGCTGGCTGTATTCTATTAAGTGGCAAAAGCGAGGTTTACCTCATGCTCACATTTAGATTTGGCTTGAAAATAAAATTTGTCCAGAAGAAATAGATCAAATAATTTCTGCTGAAATTTCGGATTCATCAACTGACCCAGAGTTGTTTGAGATTGTTACCAGTCAGATGATCCGTGGACCATGTGGTACTTTTAACATGACGTCGCCATGCATGGAGAATGGAAAATGTAAGAAACGTTTCCCAAAACCATTTACGAATGATACTATTACGGATATTATCGATGGTTATCCATTGTATCGCCGTAGAGACACTAACCATGGTGGCCGCACATTTTATATGCAAATGTCTAATTCTACAAATCAAGTTGAAATTGATAATCGGTGGGTAGTCCCATACTCACCACTGCTTTCGAAAACGTATAAGGCTCATATTAATGTCGAGTTTTGTAGTTCCGTGAAATCCGTTAAGTACATTTGCAAATACGTTAATAAAGGTAGTGATCTGGCCGTATTTGAAGTACAAAATATTAACCGAAATGACGAAATAACACAATACCAAATGAGAAGATATATTAGTAGCAACGAGTCTATCTGGCATTCTTTTAGTTTTCCCATACACGAAAGAGATCCTGCTGTCCAGCATCTTGCAGTACATCTCGAAAATGGTCAGCGAGTATATTTTACTGAAAAAAATATTGTCCCAAAAACCCCTTGATCCACCAAAGACGACTTAAACTGAATGATTGATGACTTTTAAATCAATCGATACAGTTGTTGACGAAAACGAAGCCGTTTACCAGGAATGCCACAACACTATCTACAATTGAAAATTGGTTCACCAATTATTTTTCTCCGCAATTTAAACCCACCTAAATTATGCAACGGTACACGTTTAGTCATCAAGAGGATCGCCGGAAATATTCTTGAAGCAACAATTTTGACTAGAAAGTTTAAAGGAGAAATCGTCCTGTTGCCGCGAATTCCATTAATAGCGTCAGAATCTCCAATACCATTCAAAAGGCTTCAATTTCCGATTCGTTTAGCTTTTGCGATGACCATAAATAAATAGCAAGGTCAAACAATATTGACTTGCGGTTTAGACTAAGAAAGTACGTGTTTCTCTCATGGACAACTGTCTGTGGCCTGTTCACGTGTGGGAAAACCATCAAATTTGTTTGTATTAGCAAAAGACAGGTTAACCAAGAATATTGTGCACAAATTAGTGTTGAGATAATTGTCAATTTTATTAATGGAAACAATTGGTCAAAATCAATGTTATCTTTGTTACTAAAAAACACGCTTTTGAAACTAATTGAACTAAAAATTTAAAAATAAAACTGTAGTACTCAATTGAAAAATTCATATTGTTGTACAAAAAGCGTGGGGGGCTTGATTTTCATTGCTGTAAATATTTTAACGATAGTTTAGTATACCTGTAGTAATTATAATAAGCACCCCACGCATTTTGTACAACAATGTGAATTTTTCAATTGAGTACTCCAGTTTTATTTTCAATTTAGCTAATTCGATTTTACCGGAAGGGTTTTATTTCCTTAGTTGCCATTAGAGAAATAAAATATGGCAGTACGAAGTTCGCCGGGTCAGCTAGTATAATATATATACAAATTTAACTAGAGGTGTCATATTGATATGTTTGCAATAAACTTCGGCAGTTTCTTTGGCCTTTATTATTCTTAAAAGCAGAAGTCCGTTTAAAGTCAAAATAATGACGTATCGTTCATTAGGGAGTATTCAAGTATTACGTAACGCAATTTGGGGGAGGGGGGTCTTGTAAAACGTTACGGTGCGTTACAACCACCGAGGGGGAGTATTTAAACTACGCGTTACGTAACATTTTTTTATTTTACTAAAAAATCTAGGGAATTAGAATCTTCCAAATTGGCAACCCTTTTCATTTATGTTTTACGGGGAATCCCTCAGCTGTGTATACGTAATTTTTATTTTATTACAGTGTGACCAGATTCATATATATTATATTTTGAAAAAAAGTTATGGAATACCATAGCCATGTCATAAAATTATTAAAAAAAAAACTGCGTACATTGATGTTCAGGGGAATTTCCGGATTTAGTCTATATTTCATTTTGGAGCAAAGATCAGTAAGTTACAGATAGGACATTACAGGTGGGCCCCCTAGAATTACAAATAGTATCGAATGATCTAGTCACAAAATGATTTTCTGTTCTGCACTTGACTAAATCTTAGGGAAATTCCCGAATTATTGAAAGTTTCAATAATTCGGGATTTTACCTAAGTTTATATTGTACGTGTTCGACGTAATATAAATAGAGCCCGCGATTTTTAGTTGTCATTTTACTTCATGCTATTACGCTGTTATCTGATACGCAATTCAGAATCCAGAAAACATGTCTAGTTTTCAGCAAAGTTATTTGGCTAAATGGGAACAAATTCCGGAGTTTTATTCGTGGCTTTCACGTTATAAAGATGACGAGTACGCTGCGTTTTGTAAAGCGTGCAGTGCGAAACTCCAAAGTAGATTAACATCTATAAAACAATATGCAAATACTGAAAAGCATAAATCGAACTTGAACAAATATAAAGGACAGTCAAAGGTAAGTTTAACTTGTTTTCAGTTTTTAGTAAAATTAGAATTACTGTTCCTAAAGTCGAGAAGTTCGGAAGTACTTTATTTAATGTATGATCATAATGTAAAACTTTATGTTTTTACTTGTTTCCAGGTTGACACATTTTTCAAAAAGGCACCACTGAAAGACGAAGTCAAGAAAGCGGAGCTGCGTTTATGCGGTTTTCTTTCAGAACACAACATCTCTTTTAGAGCTATGGATCATCTTAGTGATGTTCTAGTGAAATGTTTTCCTGACTCCGAAATTGCAAAAGAATTTTCCTGCAAGAGAACCAAAGCAGCAGCTATTACCTATAACGTTTTAGGACCCGAATTTGAAAAAGTTATGATTGAAAATATACTTCGTACTGTATCTCCGTCCGGTAAACCAGTATATTCAATTGTAATCGATGAAAGTACAGATGTCACCACAATTAAAGTGTTGGCGATAGTAATCAAATACTTCTCTGAAACCAAATGTAAAGTACAAACCAAATTCCTTGATTTAGTTGATTTAAGTGGTGAGACTGCAGATCATTTATTTGATGCTTTGTCATTAAAGTTACCCGAGTTAGGTTT
Organism: Tyria jacobaeae; assembly: GCA_947561695.1. Lineage (NCBI taxonomy): Eukaryota > Metazoa > Arthropoda > Insecta > Lepidoptera > Erebidae > Tyria > Tyria jacobaeae. Next base: position 12,628,343 of record OX387213.1, on the reverse strand, counting down.
AGATATAAAAGACGTGATGGGGTGCGCTGCTGATACTACGAATGTGATGTTTGGTCAACACTCTGGCATTGTTACAAAAATTAAAGAAGTGAACAAAAAGTGCTTATTCATAAAATGTGTTTGTCATTCTGTAGCATTAAGTGTTAGTCATGCTTGCAAAATACTACCTAGAATATTTACAACAGATAGTAAAAGAAGTATATGGATATTTTTCTCAAAGCAGTAAGCGTCAAAGAGAATTTGTTGAGCTCCAAAATTTCACTGACACTGAAAAACATAGACGTCATTATGATATAAGATGGCTATCGTTTCATGCTTGTGTTAATATAATAATTGAGCAATGGAGGGCACTGCAGTTGTTTTTTCAAGACCAATATTTGAGTGATCGCATTATGTCATCAGAATTTTTGTATCATTCTTTTAATAATGATATAAACAAATTATACTTTTACTGTTTAGACTACATTTTGCTGATTGTAAACAAAATTAATATAACTTTTCAAGGCTACTAGTACTAGACTACCCGTGCATTGAAAGATTATATGATGATGCTTCTAGTATGTACTTGTCGATTTTGGGTTGCTATATGAAAACTAATTATATAAAAAGCACGGACAACGTATTTGACCACATTAGACCCAAAATCTAGTGTGAATTATTTGCCATTAAATAATATGTACTTAGGGATTCAAGTGGGTCAAGAATTAATTAAACATAGGGGAAACATAAACATGAAAGAACAAATTGCTGATTTTTTCAGAAAGTGCCAATATTTTTTAATTGAATTGAGCACGCAATTGAAATCACGTTTGCCTTTTGAAGATCAAATTTTCCGAGAACTGAAATTTCTTGACCCACACACTGCCGTTAATAAAAAAATTAGTAGTTTAAGGAATGTTATGGAAACTTTCCCATACGAAGTACAGCCAGAACAAATGCAGATAATTGACGAAGAATGTAGAACACTCAAACTTGATCGCAAAGTAAGTAATTTATTACAATCTTCGCGCTCACCCCTTTCTTGTGAACAATTTTGGTTGGAAGTTGGGAAAATTTCTAACAGTGATGGTACAGTAAAATACAAGAATATATCTAGTTTCAGTAAATCTCTGTTATGTATACCAGTGTCGAATGCTGCATGCGAGTGCATATTTTCACAGATTAATTTAATAAAAACGGAACAAAGAAACAGATTCATAAACAAAAATGTATCTGCAATTTTAAAAACCAAACAAGGTATAAAAGATAAAGGAGGCTGTGTGAATTTTAACCCATCAAACAGAATGTTAAAATATAATTCTAATATTTATTGCGATGATGATGATGATTAATAAATAAGAATATGTTTTGAAAATCAGTATTTTTATTGGTATATTTTCCCTGTGCAAATTGGTATATTTCAGTATTTTTTCAAGTAGCTTCGGTTTTCTTGTAAAATTTAATCTGGTCACACTGTTTTATTATCGATGTCAGTATTCATTAGAGTTTACATAGAAGTACACTGTTATTGTCAGTGTTATCAAAGAGTGAGTAAATATCGTAATGTCCTCGAAAGCGGGAGATTTGCATGATCAGCTGTTCTTGGGATATAAAAGCTTTAATACTAACTTGCCAGCACAATTGTGCCAAAAAATGCCAACGAATTTGGAAAGCGGCTAAAGAACAACTAAAAAACAAAGAAAAGTTTGTAGAACATATAAACGATGTTATACAAGAGTTCAAGGTGAAGGCCACGAAGAAGAAAGCAACAATGCTTAGTTATTTTACACAGGTAAGTTTTCTGCTAAATTGTATATTAATTACATATATACATACATACAAAAAAACTGGTCATAAGCATTACACATTTATTTAAGCTTCCTACGAAAACATCAAGCAAGGCCCAACGTCCCACACGTTTTTGTAAGTATGTACACTTTTTTAGTACACCTTATATGAGTGGACGGTTATAAAAATTATTGTACTTACCTATTTAAAAATTTAACGTCGATTTTACTAAATTAAAAAAAAACTAAATCCGACTTTCAAAACGGTATTAATACCTGCTATACAGAGTTAATTTTAAAACCCATCACTGAGAGCAACAACATTTGTTATACGATTTTTGCCTCAACTGGATGTTGTTCGTTACCGTAAAATTAAATATTTAAAATTTGAATCCAACTCTTAATTTTTATTACTCATCTGCCATATTTTGCCAACTTCGGGTTGACAAAGTATCATTTGAGGGCAATGTAGTAGGTCGGCGAATGAGGTTTTAGGATACTTTTCGTTCAAGTCATCTCGTATATAGATATATTTGGTATCAATGCATTCGGTAAGTTGTTCTAAACACAAATATATAAGATGACAAGTGCGAAAATGGTGTTGGTATAACTGTGCCGTCGTAAAGTCGGCAGCACAAAGAAAAAAAAAAGTTTCTTCTAAACATATCATGTGGGGTATCAAATGAAAGGCCTTTGTGAGTAGATTACAAATATATAACACTTTTTTAAGTGTTGTATGAAAAACAGAAAAAATAAATCGAAAAGTCGTGAAACAAAAGTTGATACTTTTAGTTATAGGTATTACGGGCCGCTTTATATATTCTTTATCGCATGTCTCAATAATACCTATTTTCATATATTTCACTTTATTTATAGGATTCGGATGTTGTACCAGTGTGTTCATCTGATATTGAATCGAGTCGCTAGAATAGAGAGCACAGCCGTTAAACGAAAGTTGAGCGATACTCATGATAAGCGAAGTGATACTACTCATGAGGAAGTTGTGGACAACTTAGACATCTCGTCTACGAAATCACACACGACCAAGATTGTTTCGGATATTACTAACAATGTTCCAAACAAACCGGCTCAAGAAAATCTTAGGAAGAGAATTAACCTGTTTCAAGAGAGAATAAATGTTCTTACTGAAGCAAGGGACACTGGTATAGCCGAAGATGATGTTAACGAAGAAATGAAAAAACTACGGAAAGAATTGAAAGATGAAAAATGTTTAAAGAAAAAAATACTGCCGAGCGTGCAAAAAAATTTCGAGCCAAAGAAAAACTAGAGAAAGCTGAACGTCGCAAAAACAATCTTGCTACAGTAAAACCTCGATCTGGCCCTGGCCAGCCCCCTTTGGTTGGTTCAACACCTGCTCTTCTGGAGACCATTATTAACATTGCCATTCATGGCAGCGCTGCTGATGATTAGGAGCTGCCTCAGTCTGGACGACCTGCATGAAAGACTATTATTGATGGGATTCCAAATTGCACGAAGCGGCACGTAAGATACGTTTACTCCCACGCGTTTCTAACACTCAAGAGGGGAAGAGACATCTACACACCGTACCCGTGCAGTTAGCAAGGCCATAGACCGAGATGCATAAAAAGCAAGAGGACGGCGAATTCTGCACTGCTACAATCAGGTACTTGGAATCTCTCGCGTCGCTTCTGGGACCACAGCAAGTATTTATTCTCTCTCAAGATGATAAGGCCTGTATACCAATAGGTTTACCGGCAGTGAAAAGTCAGAGCCCTCTTTTAATGCTAATGGATACAGAGTACTTTTAGAGCAGGCAGAGCGGCACAAACTTATTCCGTCTGTATACGCCGGCATCAACGTGGATCCTGACGGTTCGGTAAGGAAGAGGCTGTTGGTTACAGCGGTCCGACATACATATCCATTAGGAGTGGAAAACACGCATCCTTCACAGCACACACCTATGCTTATGATTTCGAATCACTTAATGATGACAGAATCGAACACAATCGAAGGTGGTGCCCGCGCTTTTGTGGGCAGGCGCTAAAAGTGGTCAGGATGTCTTACTAAAGTTGTTCCCGGACTCCTCCCACTTTAGCCGCAATACGGCATACCGTGTGGTTTTAGTCCGTTCCATTCCGACACACCGTTCCACAGAAAACCCCGAAGGAATGACGGCCCGAGGTTCCGCACAATAAACAAAAAAAAAGCTATACAAGAAGAGTGGGATTACATTCTACAACACAAGATTGTAACTCTCATCCGCTTCCTGAGGAATAAACTTTTTTAAACATTTATTTGTTTTAAGTCCTTGTTTCTAACATATTACAAATTCATCTTAAAAAAATAATTGTAATTTGAAACATTAATATTTTTTGATCGGATCCTCATAGTTTCCGCATTTAACTGGTATTATTTTTTGTTTAAAAAATACTTAATCATAATAAAAAATATTGTAAAATGGGGTGAATAGCACCAGTTTAAAACTTTGTTTCATTTTTTAAAATCTTTTATAGTTGGGACACAATCATTTGTAACAATAAAACTGACATGGGAGAGTGGCGAGGATATGCACCTCGCCACTCGATCGCCTCGATAACACTGTGGAGCGGAGAGGTGCAATTGACAACACTGTGGAGCGGAGAGGTGCAATTGACAACACTGAGGAGCGGAGAGGTGCGACTGGCAACATTGTGTGTGATTATGTTGGTCTTTTTAAGTTTAATTCGAATTAAGTCGAATTGTAATAATAAAATAAAGTGTCTTAAGTATTTTTTTTCATTGCATTTACTTTTTTATTTGTTACTCTTCTACTCTTGTTATAATCAGAAGTGGGATTGCTGATCTCCAAAATGAAGAGATCTCTAGAATTACAAGGAAATTACGGGAGACCGAAAAGAAGCCGAGAAACGCACGTGAGTCTTTCAAACATTAAAAATACTAGTCGGGCCTCTGTCAAGGAAATAATTGAAAAAAAATTGATCAAGCTATTAAAAAGACGCTCTGTAATGATGATGAGATTTTGCGAATCGGATTCAACAAATTGCAAAAAGCTGAAAATTTAGTACCCGATTTTGATCCTGATAATCGACGAATGTAAAAAGTTTTATTAACAAAATGGAACAATTGGGGGTAATTTACTATTGGAATGACGAAACTAAATCTTCTGTTTTGCAATCTAAATTGCAAGGGCAGGCTAGGCATTGGTTTAATAGACTAGATTCTTACAATCATTCATGGGAAGAGTGGAAAACTATGATAAGAGAGCGTTCCCTCGTCATCATGATTATGCAAGCCTCTTGGATGAACTTGTCTAGAAATAAACGTCCGTCGGAATCTATGACAAAATACTATCAGGAGAAGTTAGCCATGTGTTTCAGATGTCAATTAAATGATCAGTCTGCAATATCTTGTATTATACGAGGACTGCCGCAGGAGCTTCAGACTAACGCACAAGCGTTCCAATGCTCTACTCCGGGTGAGCTGTATGAAGGGTTCCTGTCCGCTTTCGATACATACCAAACCCACTTCTATAAAAGATATAATTCAAGAAGTGAGAGGGTAAGCGAAACTTATACCTGTCAATCGAAAAAGGATTCTAACTTTAAGAAACCACCAATCTGTTATCGCTGCAACGAGGTGGGCCACGTGGCTACGACTTGTAAACTGCCAGATAAACGAAAGTGTTTTAGATGTGGTAAAATAGGGAATGTGGCCACATCATGCAATTCTTCAGATAATCATTCAAAGAAAATACAATTACTTTCACGTTTGAATGATATGTATAAGAAGACTGTCCAGATTAATGGTGTATTCACTTCCGTTATCTTCAACGGAGTTGTAGACGCTATCAAACTTAGGGTGTCTCCAACTAATACTGTCTTGAAAGGCTTTAATGACTGCTCTGTTCGTGCTATAGGAGAAGTTCAGTTTGATCTTTTAGTAGACAAGGTGCAGGTCATGACTACAGCCGTAGTTACGGATGTAAACTTGGGAGAAGTTGTGTTAATAATCGGTCAGACTGTGATAAACAGGGACGACATAACATTAAATGTTTCAAAAAATGGCGTTAATTTATCTAAAGTTGTAGAAGCCGCCAGTGATTTGATGGACATAGATATGTGTGATGAAGCGAGTTGTTTCAGAGTAGAACTTATTGAAGATACAATTATTCTCATCGGGGACAATTTGGTTAAAGTCGCTGTCCTTGGAACTGGCGATGGAGACTATTGCTCGAGGCCCAGACAGTACAGCATGGGAAACATTGTATACGCTGTGGCGATCTCGGTACTTCGCAACGGCAATGGCTACGTCAGGGTCTGCAACATTGGATCCGGGCCTATTGCTTGGAAGAAAGGAATGACAATCACCAGGGCCGAGAAATGCACTTCAAATGTGGAGGTGAGCTTAAATTGTTTTACTTTGAGTAGAGGAGTGTGGTGATAATTTCGATATTGAGTTGACGAATATCAATGTTGGGGATGTAGGAGAACAACATTTGAGAAGCTTGATAGATCTGTTAAAATCGCATCGTGATTGTTTTGCGAGTACTATGCAGGAAATAGGTTGTACCAATTTAGGAGAAATGTCTATAAAACTAAGTTCTGATAAACCCGTAGTGAGAAAACCGTATAGATTAACACATACAGAAAGACGCGTAGTTACGAAAATGGTTGAAGATTTGATGGCTGGAGGCATTATTAGAGAATCTAGTTCAGTTTGCGTCTCCAATAATACTCGTGCGTAAGAAAAATGGTGATTACCGTCTGTGCGTAGACTATAGGGATTTAAATTCGATTACTATAAAAGACAGGTTTCCCTTGCCTCATATAGATGATCAACTTTCGAAACTAGCCGATAAAAATTATTTCACCAACTTAGATTTATTTTCAGGTTACCATCACAAAAAAATAAACGCCAATTCCATTGATAAAACCGCCTTTGTTACACCGGACGGTCTTTATGAATACTTGAGGGTACCATTTTTACTAGCCAATGCACCGTCGGTATTTATGAGTTAAATTGGTGGGTAGTGATGAAATAGTGACATTCATGGATGACATGTTGTTATCAACGTCTAACGTATCTGACGGTTTACAACTATTACAAAAAGTCCTTTATCAATTACGTAGGGCAGATTTAAAGTTAAATATCAGAAAATGTGGCTTTTTAAAATCGGAAGTGTCTTTCCTTGGCCATGAAATTAGTGCTGAAGGTGTTAGGCCGGGTAATCAAAAGATAGGCGCGGTATCTAATTTTCCTAAGCCCACTAACTTGCACCAATTACGTCAATTTCTCGGTTTATGCAGTTATTTTAGGAAATACATGAATAAATTTGCTCTAATAGCCAAACCGTTAACTGACTTGACTAAGAAAACATCAGAGTGGATATGGCTAGATAAACACGACAATTGCTTCAATGAATTAAAACAAAAGTTATGTTCGCGGCCGGTTCTCGCTTTGTACGATCCCTTGTTACGTTGTGAAATTCATACTGACGCTAGTAAAATCGGCTTGGCGGGTATCTTATTTCAAATGCAACACAACAATGAATTGAAACCAGTGTTTTATTTTAGTAGAGTTACATCCCGTGAAGTCTGTATATCATAGTTACGAGTTAGAGACTTTAGCCGTTGTTGAATCGTTGAAGCATTTCCGTGTGTACGTTTACGTTTTCAAAGTAACCACAGATTGTTCAGCCGTTAGGTACACTCTTTTAAAGAAAGATTTAGTTCCTCGTATAGCTCGTTGGTGGCTTAAGATTCAAGAATACGATATTCAGATATAGTATAGGCCAGGACATAAAATGAAACACATCGATGCTCTGAGTCGTAACCCAGTGAAGTGTTAGTGCTACTTCGCTTAACATTGATAGTTCGGAATATGATCATATAGTGAAAATAAAGATGATATCTAGTGACGATTGGTATTTAACAATCTAATTAGAAGATGCTAAATTACATAATATTATAAAACAATTATCAGAGGGAGCGTGTGCTGATGTGAGAAATAATTATGTAGCGTGTCTAGCACATTAACAGTCAAATTTCTATATGTTTAAAACTCTTTATAATATACCTGGCTCGACCGGTGCGATACCACGGCCTCACAGAAAACCGGTTGTGAAGTAACGCTTGCGTTGCATTTCCCCGAAATGAGTGAGGTCTCCGGAGGCCCAATTCCCCCTCCCCCCTTTTTCTCTCCCCTCGTCTCCTTTCTCCTTTTTTTCCATCTCCTCATCCCTCCTCTCTTCTTTCCGCTCCCTGCATCCCCCATCCCTCATCACCCTCAAAGGCGGGCAGCACACTTGCGACTCTTGAGTTGCAAGTGTCCATGGACGACGGTGACACTTACCATCAGATGACTCGTCTGTTCGTCTGTCCCCCTATAGTATAAATAAAAAAAAAAAAAAAAAAATACCATATAATTGTTAGTACTACTTAGTTTTCTGTAAATTCAAAATTTCGTTTGTCTAAAATAAATAATTTAAATTAAATTAAATCAACATAACGTCAAACCTCTTGCCTAGGGTGTACACCGATATGATTTTGTAACCGAGGGTAGATCGCTAGCGGTGCGCTCGGGCAGTGAGATCTTTACCGACGAGATATCAACAACAATAATTCAAAACTGTGTTAAGAAATTAATATATGACTCTAAACTGTTTAGTGAAATAAAACTGTAAACCTAGTGTTCATGTGTAGTGACAATATACAATCAGAACAACTGTGTGAGACTTTTATTTGTGGTGACGAACTATTACGCTCAGCTGCACGATAAAAGGTACAGTACAAATCCTACACTACAATTACAAGATTAAGAATGACCGATTATATAGTACGACCGTGAACGGTGATAAACTAGTTGTACCCACATTTGCTAGGTGGAAATTCATGCAGAAGTTTCATGAGCAGATAGGGCATATAGGTGTCGGTCGTTGTGAAGAAATTATTAAGGCTGACTATTGGTTTCCAAAAATGACTAGATTCATTAAGAAATATGTAGTCTTGTTTGGACATGCACATTGCATATGCAAAAGGAAATTATGGAAAACAGGGCGGCGTATTACATCCAATACAAAAAACTACCGTCCCAATGGAAGTAGTTCATATTGATCACTTTGGCCCATTTTCTAAAACAAAAAAAGGTTATCAATATATACTTATGATTGTTGATGCATTTTCCAAGTTTCTTTTAGCACGTATAACTAGGACTATAAATTCCGTAGAAACAGTGGTGTTCTAAAGGATGTCTTTAGTTTATTTGGCTATCCTAAGAAGGTTATATCTGATAGAAATTTAGCTTTTACAAGTAGAGTATTTAAAGAGTTTACAACGCGATACCAAATCCACCACACCCTTAATGCGGTGGCGTGTCATCGTGCTAACGGTCAGGTAGAGCATTACAATAGAACATTGTTAGACGCCATGCGCACTCGTAACGTAGATCCAAACATGTGGACTGAATGTATACCAGATGTAGTTTGGGGCATAAACAACACATTGAATGAAAGCATAGGTTATCATCCGTATGAAGTTATGTTTACCTGTAGAGGTAGATTAATGCCTAATTTAGTAGGTAACGATGATTCAGTTTCAGTACTTGAAAAACGTAAAAATGTCTCTAAACGTCTAGAGCAGGGGTGCTCAAACGGTCGATCGCGATCGACCAGTCGATCGCGAGTGCTTTTTGAGTAGATCTTGAGAAGAAAAAATTTTTTAATAAGTAGGTAACTAAACTACAAACATTTATTACGTAATAACACTGCTTGCGGCAAAAGGCGGCTTTATCAAAGGAACGCGCGGTACTTGTCAAAGAAAAGCCGCGTTGTTTCTAGACTAGACTGTACTAGACCATTTCGGGCGGCGCGTTTGACGGGAACATTCGAGACTTTCGTTCACGCCGATATAAATGTTGCGCCTGCAGGAATTGGAGTCATTCTGAATTGTAACTTGAAGGCGATACTACGTCGATACAAAGTTTATTATTAAATAGTGCGAAATGAGTGCAGTGAAGAAATCTAAAACGTATTATTTTAATAACGATTGGGAGTAAGAATTTTTCTTTTGTATGGTGAAGGATAAGTGCATTTGTGTTATTTGTCGTGCGTCAGTTGCAATACCTAAGCGTCGTAACTTAGAGAGGCATCATAAAACGGTTCATAAAAACTATGAAAAGGATTTTTCTTAAATTTGCTGGAAGCATCTTTATTTCTTTTCTTCAATAACAAAGTACACTTTTATCATGAATACTTTTATTTCTTATTTTCACAATATCACATTTACATTTCTACCATATCGTCCATTTTTCATTTCCACAGACTAACAATAATGTTGACATAGATACTTTGTTATTTTTGTTTATCGCATTTCTTAACACCCTCTCTTGCGATTAACAAAAATCTAATAAATATTTAACTTTTGACTCACTAACATTAAACTTTTTTGCAATAGTTTCTATATACTGAGCTTGACTTAAGGTCATTTTCTTTTCTTTTTTATTGTAATTAATTTCGATTCCCAAATAAGATTTTACTTCACCAATGTCAGTCATTTTAAAATTTTCCTTAAATTTTTCTTTTATTGCTTTTATTACCTTAAATTCCTTTCCACATATTAAAATGTCATCAACAAATATTATACAATACACCTTCCTACTATGATCAAAATATAGACAACTATCATGTTTGCTACGCTCAAAGTTCAAACTCTTTATAAAATTATCAAAACAATTATACCAATTACGCGGTGATTCTCTTAGGCCATATAATGATTTCTTTAAACGATAAACTTTATTAGGATCTTTTACACAACCTAGAGGTTGTTCAACACACACTTCTGATTTTACTTCACTATTAAGGAATGCAGTTTCTACATCCATTTGCTGTATATTGTAGCTACGACTACAACTAATAGCTAACATTCATCTTAATGTACTCATTTTTGCAACAGGAGCATAAATACCTTCAAGTTCCTCTTGTTGTTCGAAACCTCGCGCAACTAAACGTGCCTTGTGACGGTTTCCACTCTTCAAAGTATACAACCACTTTACACTAATAACTTCCTTATCCTCTGGTCTTTCAACTAGCTCCCATGTATCTGTATCATTCAATGCATCAAATTCCTTTTTCATGGCTTTCCTCCAATCTTCACATTCCTCACTCATAACTGCTTCTTCATATGTTTCTGGAGTACAAGCTTTCACATAATTCGCATACAATACATAATCATCAAACTTACTTGGAACTCTCCTCTCACGTCTAGGCTTTCTCTCTTTCGTCGTTTCATCATTTACACCTGTCATAGATTCATCATTACTCACTTCTTCATCCTTCTTACTATTTTCATTTATTCTTTCATCATTTTTTTCATTTATTCTTTCTTTATAATTCTCATTTTTCCTTTCATCATTCTCTTCACTTACTATCACATAACCTGTTCCTGGTTCAACAACTTTTACATTTCTGGCTAAAACAATCTTACCATCAATCAGCACACGATAACCTAACTCAAAATATCCAACTAACTTTCCTTTCACTGCTTTATCATCTTGAGTAGTTCTCTTAACATCTGGTACTCTTACAAAAACATTACTTCCATACATCTTCAAATTATTTACAGTTGGTTTCTTACCCATAAAAATCTCATATGGAGTCTTCCTCTCAAGTGTAGAACTATTCAATACTCGATTACCTATATAACAAGCTGCATACACAAGTTCAGGCCAATACTTCTTTTCTAAATTAGACTCTTTTCTCAAACACCTAACTCTGTCCATAATTGTACGATTATATCGCTCCGCTACTCCATTCAACTCATGGTTGTAGGCTGTACATGGTAATATCTTAAATCCTTTCACCTTAGCAAACTCATAAAAGTGATTATTCAAATATTCAGTACCATTATCACATCTTAATTGTTGCATGGGTCGATCAGTTAAATTGTTAATAAAGTTATAATATTCCAAAAAATTATCGAATACTTCTGACTTATTTTTCAAACAATACACACGAGTAGCACGAGAATAATCATCTATGAAACTTACAAAATATTTTTCCCCATTATAACTTTCAACATCCAAAAATTTTACATCAGTGTGAACTATTTGACCACAGTATTTAGCTCGGGTTCGATTATTTTGATACTTTAAATTAGACAATTTTGACTCAATACAAATTTCACAATCCATATAAACTTTTTCAACTGAATTTGGCAAACCTTCTAAATAATTATCTTTGCACATAATATTTAAATCTTTAAAATTTACATGTCCCAAAATTCTATGCAAACATTCTTTTTCTAACATATTATTTCTAACATAATTCGCTGAAATTACAAAACTTATTTCTCCTTTCAAAGGATACAACTTGTTTTTCTCTTTAATTAAAATCATTAAATCATTGCCACTGAATATTTCACAATAACCTTTTGAAAAAACAACACTCTTATTACTTTTTGTTATGGCAGATACACTTAAAAGATTTTTTCTTAATTCAGGCACATAGAATACATTTTCAATCCTAATTGTGCGCTCACCAGTTTCAGAATAAAATTTACACATAATATTACCAACTTTTGTTGCTATAATTACTGTATTATCACCTAGTTTTACATTAGCGGGTGTTGACAGATTAACATACTCATAAAAATATTCATCTGATGTTACTACATGGTCAGTACATCCACTATCTAAGAGCCATTCAATACATTTCTTTTCACTTTTAGTTGTTTCACAAGAGTTACAATTATTAATGCAAATAGAAAATGAATCAAGATTTTGAGAATTATTACATATTTCAGTATTAGCAGTAAAACTTCTATTATTTCTATAAAAATTACCTATTATGATTTGATCCACGATAACCTCTGTTGCCATTACCACGGTATGTTCCTTGCCAGTTTCCTCTGAAGTTACCACCAGAATTTCGAGAATAATTTCCATATTGATTACCATTGAAATTAGAGTGACAATTTTTTTGCAAATGTCCTGGTTTATTACATCGATAACACAAAAATTCCCTCTCTGGTTTCCTTGGGTTTCTAACACCAACTTGTGCTTTTAATGCCTGATGATTACTGGTTCCTGCTGGAGATGTTTGAACCGATTCTGTGAACGTACCAAGCTGCTTTCTTTCTATCAATTTCTGTCGAATATAGTCAACAGTTCTCTCTTTTTCGGGTAATATATCAATAGTTTCAATAATATGACGACAACTATCAGGTAAACACATCATTAAATAACTTAATTTTCTTCTTCTACTGGTGTCACCACCAGCATGATGCAATTCAATAACTTTTCTTTCAAATTTTTCAAAGAATTGTTCAGGATCTTCACCATCTGCATATTTCAGTCCGCTTAACTGTTTTTCAATTAATAACTGCTTAGACTCAGATTTACACAAGTACAATTTATCTAATTTTTCAATTACTTGTATTGGTGTGTCGCAATTTACCATTTTATCCGGTTTAACGGCTAATGATAGAAAGTACATAGCCTTATTACTTTTCTGCTTCCAGTCTTCTTCCTTGACATTTTCTGGCCGGTCTGCATGCTCGATAACATCGGAGCAATTCTTATACTTCATCAAATACATAAACTGCAACCGCCATTCATCATAATTTACCGAGCCATCAAACTTTGGCACAGGTACAAAGCTTTCGTTGGACATCGTGTATTTAAACTTTATCAAATTTACAAATGACACAACCACTGTTCTGCTACCATCTTAAATTTGCTGGAAGCATCTTTATTTCTTTTCTTCAATAACAAAGTACACTTTTATCATGAATACTTTTATTTCTTATTTTCACAATATCACATTTACATTTCTACCATATCGTCCATTTTTCATTTCCACAGACTAACAATAATGTTGCCATAGATACTTTGTTATTTTTGTTTATCGCATTTCTTAACAATTTTCCGCCACAGAGTGAATTAAGAAAACGAAAAGTAAGTAATTTGATATCTTGTTTGAAAAAAGAACAAACCATGTTCACAAGACCAGCCAAACAATCAAAAGCTGCTACGATCGCGTCATTTAAAATATCTCATATATTGGCGAAACACAAGAAACCATTCGAAGATGGATCGGTTGTGAAGGAAGCATTTATTGAAGCGGGCGAGACTTTATTTGGAGATTTTAAAAATAAAACAGAAATCATGTCTGCTATTAGAGAACTTCAGTTATCTCGTCCGACTGTCACAAGGCGTATTGAAGTCATGAGTCAGGACATCGCAGATAAACTAAAACATGATATCATGGAATGTACATACTTTTCTTTACAGTTCGACGAATCCACCGATATGACAGACACTGCCCAGCTGTGTATTTTTATTCGGATGGTATTCAATGACATGTTGGCTAAGGAAGAATTTTTGACAGTCATTCCTCTGAAGGGGAAGACCCGTGGCGAAGATATATATGACGTTTTCATCAATTTTGTAAAAAACTACAAGCTACCAATATATAAATTAGTGTGCATTACAACCGATGGAGCACTAGCAATGACTGGAAACAAGAACGGTTTTGTGGCATTGTGTCGAGCTAATGAAGAATTCCCTTCATTTTTTTCATTCCATTACATTATACATCAACAAGTTTTGTGTTCAAAAGTTTTAAACACGGAGGAAATTATGGGCATTGCAACAAAAAATGTGAATTCCATCCGTGCACGTAGCTTGCAACGGCGGCTCTTTAAGTTGCAGTTGGAAGATAGGGAGTCAGCTGAACACATTGATTTAGTTCTTCACACGGACGTCAGGTGGTTGAGTCGCGGAAAATTCCTAGAAAGGTTTCAAGAATTATTGCCCGAAATAACAGCTTTTCTAGACGAAAGAGGTGATGACACTGAGATGTTGAAAAACGAAAAATGGCTGACTGATTTGGCATTTTTGACTGACATCACAATGCACTTAAACACCATTAACTTGGAGCTTCAAGGTAAAGGAAAAACTATTATTGAGATGATTAGCGCAGTAAACGCATTCAAAAGTAAATTGCAACTTATGATAGATCAACTGAAAAGAAAGGATCTGAAACATTTTCCGTCTTTGAAAGCAAGGAAGGATATGAGGCTGAATTATCAAATATTTTGGGACAATTCGAAATGCGTTTTTATGATTGCAGTAAATTGGCAAATATAGCATCATTTATGAGTTATCCTTTTTCATGTAAAAACATTGAGGAATTAACCACTGAAGTAGCAAGTCAGTTTAATATGAACTCATGTTCTGTTGAAAATGAGTTGGTGCAGATTATATCAGATATACATCTCAAAGCTACAGCATCTGATACAAATTTTTGGTGTTTTATATCTCAAGATAAATATCCGAATCTAAGGCAAATCGCCCTTCAACTGACGGCAATGTTTGGGTCAACTTACTTGTGCGAGTCTGCATTTTCTGAAATGAAGATAATTAAGTCAAAATATCGCAATCGACTAACTGACGATCATATGTCATCATGCTTGCGATTGGCAATCAGTGGTTACGCACCATCTTATGAAAAGTATGCTGAGGACATGCAGTGCCACGCTTCAAGATCCAAAGTCACTCCTTAGTTGAGTTTAACACCATATGTAACTCTTTTGTTTTGTAACAACGAATAAACTCGCAATTTTGAATAACTAGGAGTTTTTTCATTTATATTGTAGAGAAGAACTTAAGTAAACCTAACCCAAACCTTGACTAAGATAATGTAAATTGTGCGGAAAGCTAATATCTATGTATATATGCTACGGTACACCCTACCTAGGTAGGTAGGGTGTATCGTGTATGTACGACAACCCTGCATCACACATACTTGCAGCCTCTCAAGTCGATCGTAAGTAGTCTAAAAATATTGAGGTAGATAGATCGCCAGCAGTTCAAGTTTGAGCACCCCTGGTCTAGAGCACAGATCTCAAGTTATGAAGCGAAACTATGATAAACGTCATAAGCCTGAGAAATCGTTCAAACGAGGAGACTTGGTACTTTGTAAACAAGCGCCATCTGGTGGCGAACTTAAAGGTGTAAATAATAAATTGCAGGTTTTGTATTCGGGCCCCTACTTTCGGGCAAAAGGTTCTCAAAAATGACCGTTACGAAATAATAAGTGTAAAGGGCATGCGTGGTTACAAGAAATTTACGGGGGTAGTAGCCGCAGATGCCCTTCGTGCTTATAGGAGTGCCCCTGATTGTAGTGATACTAGCAGTGGTGATGATATAGTTAACAGGGATGACCTGATTGATTTATTAGATATGCACCAATTGCGGTGAAATTGTTTCAGGATGGCCGACTGTAACAATAAAACTGACATGGGAGAGTGGCGAGGTGCATATGATAACACTGTGGAACGGAGAGGTGCAATTGACAACACTGAGGAGCGGAGAGGTGCGACTGGCAACATTGAGATGTGGAGGGGCGAATCGTGGAGAGGAGGGATGAAGTCTATAAAAGCGGTGGTGAAGTGATTATGTTGGTTTTTAAGTTTAGAAGTCGAATTGTAATAATAAAATAAGTGTTTTAAGTATTTTTTTTTCATTGCATTTAGTTTTTTATTTGTTACTCTTCTACTCTTGTTATACATTTATTGATTAAATATACTATCCAGAAGCACAATCTTCAAAATTAAGCAACTTGATAATGAAATGTAGTGGTTTTATTTAAATCTTCTAAAATGAATCGATTTTCTCTACCCCCCCCCCTAAGTCAGGGTGAATGGAAAAATTGGCTAGTTTTCACTTTCTTAACATTTTATAGGTGTATGCGGGTACTAAATGCATAGCACAGTAAATACAAGGTAAGTGCCTACCGACTTTTTTTACTGTTTTAATGTAATAACAGGTTTGTTCTAATATAACCTTATTATCAGTTAAAAAAAAAATGGAAGGTACCTTATCTTAATAAAACTTAATCGCTACCTATTCATGCTTTATAAATTATTATTATTTCATAAATATTCAATTATATTTTCAATGATATACTGTCTTTCTTCTCGTCCTAATGCCGTTGGAATACCTTGCAATGTCATGGTAGGTCGACTGTATTGGTATAGAATGGATTTGTGGATATTATACTTGGATTGGATTGGATATTTCATTTGGACTTTGACTTTCATTTTTTGTAGCTAATTCAAATTCAAATACTGCTAATATATAAACCAAAATTATGTTTTTATATTACGTATATAAAAAACTCGTAATTCAAATTTGTTTGAAATCGGATTGGACAATCCTAAACAAACAAATCTTTTCACCCCATAAGCGTTTCTATTTACCTTTAGGTTTTTTCTTTTCACCCAATGACCGTTTCTATTACCCCCCTTTCTCCGTTTCTATCAACCCCTTTAGTGATTCCATATACCCCGTATTTTACGAAATTTTGTAGGCAAACGATTTTATGTTAATTTACTTATTTTAAGTTAGAATTACAACTTACCTTTTATATATACAGGTTTTGGACTAAACTATTTACACGTAACAATAGTTTAAACTGTCAAAACCGCACTAAAAGGCAGGCAAAGCACTTGTAACTCTCGAGTTGCGGGTGTCCATGGGCGGCGCTAGTCACTTACCATCAGCTGACCAGTCTGCTCGGCCCCCCTATCGCATAAAAACAAAATAAATATACATATATAAAGGAACTAAGGAAGTGTGTGCAGAGAAAATTTTACACGCTATGTATTACAACTTTCAACGGTCGTTATGAAATACGTTTAAATAATGACAAATTTGCCATTACCAAAAAACATAATTTCAACCTAGATGGGACTTGGTACAACCCGAAAAAAGAAATTGAAGTAATTATTTTTCTATTCACCCCGCGATTTCTAATCACCCCATTTTACAGTACTTAAAAAATACATAAAACTCATACAAACCCAAACTTTAGAAGTATATAGATTTTTTTCATGTTTTTTTTTATACTATAGGGGACAGACGAACAGACGGGTCACCTGATTGTGAGTGACAACCGCCGTCCATGGACACCCGCAACTCAAAAGTCGCAAGTGCCCGCCTTTGAGGGTGACGAGGGATGGGGATGGGGGATGCAGGGAGCGGAAAGAAGAGAGATGAGGGGAGGGGGAGTTGGGTCACCGGAAACCTCACTCAATTTGGGGAAATGTAACGCAAGCGTTACTTCACAACCGGTTTTCTGTAAGGCCGTGGTATCGCACCGGTCGAGCCGACCCATTCGTGCCTAAGCATGGCTCTACCACTAATGAATAGTATATAGTATTTATGGCGGTATGTTTAATCATTTCAACATTCCTAACGTTGAGGCCTATTTCATTTGCCTTTCTTCATCTTCTTCTTCTTTATAAATGGGGGTCAATATAGCAATACGAGATGAATCTTTCATTAAGTCTCCGACTCAATCACTCTCTCGGTAAATTTTTTGCAGTGCGCTTTTTGCTGTTTCTATTATGTCAAAGGAGTTACCAGAAAATCTGTTTATTATTAATTTAGTCGCTGTTCGTAACGAAACAAATTAGGAATTGCTTATGATTTTAATTTTTTTTTTTTTTTTTTTCCCTACAATGGCTCATGATTTTAATTGCAGAGACCACTTTTGACACCTAATACAAAGCCTCCATACAAGTAACGTTCGGAAATATTTGTACATACCTATTTAATTTGGTTGGTTTATCGACATCAACGTCCAGAAAGTTTAAGTTGGCACGCCGAGACTACGTCAATTGAGTCAAGACTTGGTAGGTACCTACGCACTACGCTTGCTAGTATTCGATTGTCGATCCGTTTGACGTAAACTTGATTAGTTTTGTTTTATGAAACTCACTAAGCACTGTGATTTTGTTCGCAAGACATTTTGTAAGTGCGAGATTTTTTTTTCATTTTTCAATTGTGACCATCAGGTACCTTGATAATGCTTACTTTAAGTTACTCGATGGTCACGATCGAAAAGTTACCAACCACGCTTTCACAAACTGTCTTACAAACGTTCCACTGGGTAGCGCTGATTCCACGATGGCTGGTTGGTCGTCCCGGCTGGAGGCTCTACGTGCTGGCTTGCCGCCGTGGAGGCGCTCCAGCCGGTCATCGTCGAATGGGCAGAGCGGCAGCACGGGACTCTTTCCTTCCGACTGACAAAGGGCCTTCCCGGGCACGGCTGCTTCGGAAAGTATCTGCACTCGGTCACTAAGCGGGAATTAAGTCCCGCCTGCCACCACTGCGACTGCAGTGAAGACTCGACTCAACATACGCTCGCGGATTGCCCTGCTTGGGCGGCGCAGCGTCGGGTTCTCACTGCAGTCATCGGAGCGATCTCTCTCTACCGGCCGTCATACGCTCCATGGCCGGTAGTGACAGGAATTTTACCGCGGTCGCAACCTTCTGTGAAGAGGTCATCTCGCAGGAGGCGGCGGAGAGGGCCCGGGAAGACGATGTCCACTCGGACCCAATTCGTCGCCGGCGAACCGGGCGGCGTAGACGCACTTACCAGCGACGCATGCCGCCCCGAGTGGTCGGGACGAGTTTTCCCTTCCATCCGCCATATGGCCAGCCCGAGGGGGTGACGTCCGCGTGTTTGGACGTCTCCTTATTGATAGGTTAGCCGTAGGTGGTGCCCGCTTAGTGCGGGCAAGCGCTAGGAGGGGTCCGGATGTCTTAAGCTGTTGCCGGATACCTCCTATTTAAAGCGCAGCGTGGCACACTGTGTGGTTTTAGTCTGTTCGATTCCGACACACTGTTTCACCGAAAACCCCGGTGGAATGACGGCCCGAGGGAGTTTCCCCACGAAAAAAGAAAAGGAAGCGCTGATTCAACTCTATAGAAATGAGTTTAACACGAAAGAGTAGCTAAAACACTGATGAGCTAGGTACCCCTATTTCATTACATCGACACTATTGTCAGTAGATACAATAGTTAGGTATCTATCTATTAACGGATATCGTATGTCAACGTAACATGATCCTACTTGTACTCGTGGAATTCATGTAAGGTGGATAGAAAGACAAATTGCCTATTTTCTATATTATAGGGGGACAAAGGTCAAACTGATGGATAGTGACAACCTCCGTCCAAGGATAGGTACAACTCAACCCTTAGTCTTAAATGAGCTGCCCGCTATTGTGTGATGAGGGTAAGCAGGGAGGGGAAAGGAGGTTGAGGAGATATGAAAGTGGGCGGGGGAGTTGAAAAATGGCTTGGGTAAGTGTAAGCCCATAAATAAGATTAGTATATAATTAAAACAAGTAAACTTTTCTTATATTATTTATCGTCCAAAGATAATTAGGACTGGGCAGCAGCCGCTGGCGCTGTTGTCGCGGCGGCTTCTTCACGAATACGGTCTTTTTTAAGAGTTCCCATAAACGCAGCTTTGTCAGCTGGCGTCTGGAAGCGACCATGACCAAATTTGGAAGATGTATCAATGAACTTTAGGTTGATTTTCTCAAGAGCAGCCCTCTTGGTGTGCACGCGCAGAGACTAAAATAAAAAACAGAGCCAATAAGTCTTCAAATTTGACTTCAAACTGACTGGCACCGATGGCGTAGCAGTTTAAGTGGTCACGTCGCCACAAAAAAAATAATTAAAAAATAAAATGCAGTTACTTGAAGAAACATACCTTTCTCAATGTAATGACGCGCTTTTTGGGTCCCATACAACAACCTTTTATCATTACGAAATCATTATTTACTTCACCATAGTGAGGGAATCCACCCATGGGGGTAATAGACTTCTCAGACAAGTCATACTCTGTACAAGCATTGTTCTTGATAACTTTTCCATCTTTTGTGTGGATACCTGTAAAAATTGACTACATTGTAGGGTTAAATTGCATATAATACATGCAGACATTACAACAGAAATATTAAGGTTTTGAATGGTGTATTTCCTAACTGAAAATATTATTACCTGTGTGTGACCCAGATCTACATATTTCTAGCAGTGAATAATTTACCTTGTCCAATCCTGTAAATCTTCTTGTTCATTTCAGTGCGATGGTGGTAGCCCTTTTGACCAGCACGGGCAACAGTGAACGAAACTCTTGAGGGATGCCATGCTCCAATACAAGCAACCTTGCGCAAACCCTTGTGTGTCTTACGGGGCAACTTCTTAGTATGCCAACGAGAAGTCACACCTGAAATATTTCAATAAAATTGTTACACTAAAACAAACTTGAACTTTGCTAAGCTGCAATTTAGAATTTGTACTATTCATGTATTAGTTTACTCATGCAAAAGCACTTCACAAATTTATCAGTAAGATAAGACTAATTTAAAATACATTAATAATACCAAAACAGATAGTCACACATATACAAACAATATAGTTATAAAATAATTATTACAAGAGAAAAGATGGTATTTAATAGTAGGTGGAAGATACATACCTTTGTATCCTTTACCCTTAGTGACTCCAATACAGTCAATCATCTCATCTTGTGTGAAAACAGAATCTACTGGAATAGGTTTCTCTAGATGTTCTCTTGCCCATTTGACTTTATCTTCAATATTACCACCATTAACTTGGATCTCCATTATGTGGGCCTTCTTCTGACGCTGCTTGAGCAACTTCATCTGAGTATGAGCAATAATCCTCACTACACTACAGTAACGGATCATTTTCTTGAAGTCTTTCTCAATAGACTTGCGTCCAAGCTCATCCTGCCATTTTTTGCTGGCCTTGGTGAAAGCCTTCTTTTTGCATTTGTACCTGATATAAATCACACAGTACCACTGTAAAAAAAAACCAATTTGCCTCATCGTAGAGCGGAGACTAATTGGTGCAAATATGCTCGAGGCATATTCAACATTGTACTCTCATTTTGAAGAGGAGAGCTATAAAAGTAATATTAGTAAAATTATAAATGATTATTTATGAACTACAGATTTACCGCCTATTTAACTATTTACCATTAAAATTAACGTTTGAATTATTTTTTTACCACTACTACAGTTAAATACACACCAGTTCTTGTAGAAACGACGACGGCAGTCCTCAGACATGTGCTCGGCCCACACTGTGAGCAGAGCACGGAGTCCATGAGGAGTGTCGATGTAACCAACCACACCGATTGCGACCATTGGTGGTGTCTCGATGATGGTCACAGCCTCTACGATCTCCTTCTTGTTGATCTCTATAAAATTAGATAATATCTAATGAATACCTACCGATAATAGCAATTGTAAAATATCTAAGAACTTGAACAAACCAATATTGCGAAAAGATTAAACAGCTTGTTAATAATAATAAGGCCACATGTAAGATGAATAGGTCATTATTCGTCATACATGCAAAATAATATGTATGTAATATTTACTGCTTTTAAATTCGTGTTATGCTTTTTAGTTTCTAGCATTATCTAAATGTTCTACGAAACTTCATACGCTCATACTGTCTCATAATTCATTTCGAGCAACAATATGGTATTGCCGCATGCCGCGAGGAACAGCTGGTTTAAATAAATATCAACATTTGGTTACATACAGCCATTCAATAAATTCTTTTCTTATTGGTTAGTCTACTCGGGAAATCGGCACACACCCTCGAACATTGTAATAATCGATTCACTCATTTGGCAACCGTCATCACCACAACGCGGAGAACGTCACGAGTACTTCAAATGAGGCAACTCTTGAGTGAGGAACGCATAATTAGTAAGTAGTAACACTACATACAGACGCTACTAGGTAAAGAAAAATACTCACTTGAGCCAGGACGGTCGGGTTCGCGTACCACGTGGGTCATACCAGCCTTGTATCCGATGAAGGCGGTGAGGTGGACAGGCTTGCTGGGGTCATCTTTGGGGAACGCCTTTACCTTTCCACGATGACGACGGGACCTCTTTTTAGGGTAGAATCCCATCGACCCATGGCGAGGCGCCGAAAACTTTCTATGCGACTGAAAGCAAACTCGTATTTGTGAAACTCGTCACTTCAATACCAATGAAATACTTAATAACTAGAAGTATCAGTCCGCCCTAGTATAATCTTCACGTAAGATTCAGGTTCTAACCGTATAAAATTTTAATATAGGGTCTCATCATTTGGAAATGTTGTACATATTTTCATTATCGCTTTTTAGGTATAACAAACATTATAAATATTAAGTATTATCATTATACGACACTAAAATAAACAGCTTTCAGTTAATCCAATGCTGAAGCAGCATAAGATGCTATAAATTAAAATAGATTTAAATTACTTTGTGACAACTCACCATGTCCGATAACAGTCGCGACAAAAATGGACGATTGCAGTGGATTTTATGAGGAATTAGGTTAGCTGTCAGTAGCGCTGCAAAAATTTGTCATGAAATCGACTAAAATGAAGATTTTGTACAAAGGATTAATATCTACCTAAAAATCTATTATTAAGGATTGATTTTGTAAATTGAATGGTAATTAAGTTTCAGTAGTAGCTTTAGCGACTATAATATACAATTAATAATACAATAAGTATATACTTCGGTAAAATTATAATAAATGTACAAAATAGCATAATAAAATAGCTTCTAAGGTAACAATGCATCTGATGGAACAAAAACCTTTCCTGATAGTAAACAGTGACGATAAAATAAAATAATTAATTGTAAAACTCATTTTATTTCAATAAAAATATGATAAAGTTGTTCTCATATATCAAACAAATGCCCACTTTTGAACGACCAGGACACCTTCTAAATCGCAAAGCAACGGCATGATAGAACGGTGGCATAAAGCACTTAAATCTTATGGCCCATTTTTACCGCTACCAGCGGGTCACGAGCAGTACTGAGGAGTGACACTGACGTAAACACAGCCGAAATTTTCCTCCGTAGGTCATTAAGATTACTCAAGGATTTTTATGAAGACGTAAGTATGTTAATTTCAGATACTGAATACGAAGATAGGATTTAAAGTTCAATTGGTAAATCAAGACCCGAACCAGAGCCTCATCATTGTTCGAGTTTCTTATTTATTTATCCAGATTTAGATAAGTTTTTACAAGTTTTCGTGTGTAATGACATCATACGTCGATCTTTGCAACCACCTTACTATAGCCCTACCCTGTGATTAAGCCCCATAGCAGTGTCTGGATTAAAATAGGCGATAGGTTAACTAGTGTATTTGTAAATACTTTAAAACCGGCATTCATACACAACGAAGTTCCTTTGTGTGAAGGTGATGTAGTTTGTGAACATACAGAAAATGAGTGCCCTGTCCTCCACGATAGTGACACAATCATAATTGGGTAATTTTCGTCTCAAACAAAATCAACCGTAAAATGTAGAAGTATGTATTGTAAAAACTCCTTTAAGATTTATTTAAAAACATTTTTCATCATAATATTATATTCTATTATTTT
The DNA here is from genome assembly GCA_947561695.1 of Tyria jacobaeae. Taxonomy (NCBI): domain Eukaryota; kingdom Metazoa; phylum Arthropoda; class Insecta; order Lepidoptera; family Erebidae; genus Tyria; species Tyria jacobaeae. The sequence continues at coordinate 12,604,306 of OX387213.1, read as the reverse complement.
GTCATTTGATTTCAATACATTATCGAAGTTTGTTAAAAAGGTTAAGCTAGTAGCTAGCATGTTTATGTTCATTATTTGGATACGATGTCCAAACAAAGCTAGATGGGTTAAAATTAGTAAATCTAACAGACACTACATATTTATTTACTGAAACACATGTTTACTATTTAGAGTCATACGGCCGCACTCAGAGACGTCTAACGGTTACTTAAGGGGCTCCTTAGTAAAAAATTAAAAAAGTTCACCCTCAGAGTCAGTTAACGTTTCATTAGTGTCCCCTAATGACAATTAAAGTTAAGTTCAGCAAAACCTTTACTTAACTTTTTAAGGACCGATTTTGACACTTACGTTTGAGCCAGTTTGAGGTTATATTTTATACATAATGTGGCATTATTGGTAGGTAGTTGACTTGGTGCCAATGAACTGGGATGACATTGATATTTATAACGACGTTGTTGATGTGGCACAAATTAATGATAACTCCAACAGCAATGGTTCTACAGTGCGACAAGCTTTGGTTGATAGTTTTTTTTTTCTTAAAATATGTATTATTATTTTACAAATAAAAATCATAAATCAATCTTCTAACAATACTTTTATTTTGAAATACCGTTTCATAGCTCAAATCAGGATGACTGTTTTGCAACAAATTTTTTTAGTTCCTCTAATTCTATTTCAGTTTTTTCTAACAATGCTTTGTTTCTCTTTACCTCTAATAATTCTGCATTTTTAAATTTACTTTTTTGATATTTTAATAGAGATAAACTTAAAATTCTCAACACGAAACTTTCTCACCCGGTGAACGAAACAAACAAAACAACAAAATATTCCCTGATTCCCTGATTTGGCATTGACAGTTACCAGTGAGTGATGCCATAGGAAAAAGGTCGCACTCGCTTGATGTTTCTTAAATGAAAATAGCTGTTTCGCTTTCCATTTTAGTAAAAACTTACAGTAAAATAACTGTTCTTTATTTATATTACTGTGTTTTCAACGTATTTAAATTAACTTTTTTGATATTTAACATCAACAGTTTTTTAATGTGGCTACACCAAGACTAATCGATATGCAATCGATAAGATGATTTGACGATGATTTGATGATTCGCCCTACGGATACTTAGAACTGTCAATAGCTAAGTAACCCTTAAAATATGTCTCTGGGAGGTACCGCTCATTAGCAAATTTAATGTTCATTAGTTAAGTACTCATTAGGACTAATTTAATGAAGCTTTCTGAGTGCTGCTGATAGACCTTTACGAGATAGGTAAGCGAGTCGTCAACGTTAGCACTCTTACAAGAAAAGCAACCAAAATTAAAAAAAATAGAAATGTAACAATTTCAACTACAGAATAACAAAAGTAGCAATTTCTTCAATGCAAATTAAATAATATTGCAAAACGTATAACATACACAACACAATAATCCTGTCTTATAAAATTGGGCCCTTTTGTGTAGGTGAGATCAAAGTTGAGGCTCAACTTTGATCTCACCTACACTCAATGCCGGGATGTCTTAAATTATGAAATTTATCAAAAACCGCACGGCGAAAAGAAGGGGTCAAGTAAGGGCGTAGTTTTCCAGTAGAAATGTCGCAAAAAATGGGAGAATTGTTTTCGGATACGCAAATCTTTTTAATGTTTAAACTAGAGTGACCTTGTAATATTTCAGCAAGTTCCTGGTCAGCAACTTGTAATTGGGCAAGATCTTCGTAGTCTTGTTCTAAAGAAATTGCGTCGATACCAATGCGCGACATGTCGTCCGCAACAACGTTTTCATCTCCTTTTATGTACCGAATATCAGTAGTGAATTGACTGATGAATGAGAGTTGGTTCAATTGTGGTGGCAGAAGCTTTCCACGACGCTGTATAACAGCATATAATAAAGATTTATGGTCTGTAAATATTACAACATGCTGGACCTCTAGGATGTAGCGAAAATGTTGCACGCTTTCATATACCGCTAATTCTATAGGATATAAAGAGGAAACTATTGACCGTCTATCTCTTGTTGTAAAAAAGCTCCGATATGAACGCTACATGCGTCAGTGAACAATCCCAATTTAGCATTGGTAACTGGATGCTGCAGAAGTGTAGCATGTGAAAACTTTTTGGCAGGTATCAAATTTCTCTAGCAGCTCCGCTGTCCAAGGAAAAGGTTTTGCACCTTTGCCGTTTGTTGACACTAGCGCGTCCATTAAAGGAGCCTGGAATTTTGCAGCATGAGGAACAAATCGACGGTAATAATTGAGCATTCCTAAGAATCGGCGTATACCTTGAACTGTTTCTGGAGGTGGAAAATCTAGTAATGCTCGAATGCGGTCCTGTGGAGGACGCGTACCATTGCCATTGACTTGATTACCAAGGAAAGTTACTTTTAAGTTACTTAGAAGGATTTATTGCAACCCCATATTCCTGTAAACGTTTGAAAAGACTCCGCAAGTTAAATTGTCATTTACATACGGAAAACAAAAGTCGAGGCCCCGTGTGACCTCATCGATAAACCGTTGGAAGGTTTGCCCGGCGTTTTAAGTCCTAAAGTCATGAAAGGGAATTCGAAGAGGCCAAACGGAGTCACGATGGCAGCTGTATCTGGAAATTCAGCTAATATATCAACATAAATTGACTTACCAGAAACTACGGCTCGAATACTGGGTTGGTCAGTACCAGCAGACCAGTAGTGCCATAGACGAGTTTTTTATTTCGGCAATCTGGGAGTAGATGGTAAAATGCCAGTAGGTCGGTCCGATAATAGCTGTACTAACAGCTGTACAGCTATATTTATATATATATATATTATTATATATATTATTTATATTTTATATTTACTTTTAAGATACTGCATTTTTTGCGCACCTGGTAAGGATTTGTTATTATGAATGGCTTCACAAAACAAATCTTTTAAAGATATCCACTGCTGGTAACTGCCGCTAAACGTTGGTATCTCCATTTTTGGTGTAGACTTCTCTATACGACTGCGACCACATTTTGCTATTAATATTATCTCATCATATTCATTAAAGGCTTGGTCGTACCCCTTATTCTCCACGATGCTTTCGTTTTCTATCTCCCAATGCAAGGTATCGATCGCCGACCACCTAGTTTGTATAGTTTTAAGAATATCTTCGAACTCCCATCGCTCGGAAATACTTTCCAGCTCGATAGCGTCAATAGTACGCGAAAATGCTTTAAAGTTAGTCTTCTGCCTACGCAGCATTTCTTCTATCTTGCTTGGATTACCTTGAGTGGTTGTTTGGGTTACAATTGGTGAGCGAGAGGCGCCCGCCTCTGTCGGAGTGGTAGAAGTGTCGTGGCACTCCAAAAAATGCAATAATGGTGTCGCTGGTTTCAAAAATGATTTAGTTATACTCGTATCTGTGGTCATATGTTTTTTAATAAGCATCTTAATTTCATTATAAGAATTAAGAGCCTTTTGGTAATAGCTTTCGCTAAAATAGTGATGACTAGGATCTTCGAATTCAGCTCGCAATTTGGTATGATTTACCTGAAATTCGTTCCAATAGGCATCTAACGCATTTAGCCTTTTTTCCAGATAGGCAGGAGTCTTGCGTTCTGCACCATCCTTCTTAAAATTACTGCGGAGGTTGTCCATCGCAGCCATGATTTGCTCTTGAGTGGTTAACAGCCCCTCCATCTTGGTTGTGGTTAAATAGCAAAACAAAAAAAAATGGTAAAAATTGGAAAGATCTTACTCAAAAGACTGGTACTTGGTGACTGGTACTGAAATGGTACACTGGTGATAGTTACTAGTAATGGTTCATTGGTAATATTGTCGTAAGCGGGTTCGCTATCACGTGTTCTTTTTTAACACTCGCGAGAGTCCCGTTTTACGACTTAAAACTCGAAGGACCACTATGTACGGGCTATGGTTACCGTACAGGGAAAATATGGTTAAATGAAAGAGAAGGTTAAGCAAAATACTGGTTTATCTACTTAACTTACTCTAGGATGGTATGGTTAAAATGGTTATGAGCACACCCGGACCGATTGGTGACCGAAAATGTACTAATTCGTACTAGTGATGAAATAGCATGGATCGGCGTAAACTGCTAAGCGCGCACAACGTGACTGTATGAGGCTCGTGTCGATTATTGCCTCATACACTGGTGGTCCCAGGAGTTGGCGGATCTCCGCGCGGCTTGTATTCATGCCCGGAGATCCTACACCCGCAGCCGGCGGCGTCACCGAGAAGGAGGGGAAGAGGATCGGCTTCAAGAGGAGTACCGAGAGGCCCGGAAAACTCTGAAGCTGGCCATTTGCCGCGCCAAAGAGGAGAAAAGAAAGGAGATGCTGGAGGGTCTCAATCGTGACCCCTGGCGTCGCCCTTATCGTGCGGCACAACAAAAGCTCCGTACGCAGGGTCCCTTACAGAGACTCTCCAGCCCAGCTTCCTGCAGGGAGTGGTCGAGGGTCTTTTTCCGCGACGGGTGGAGCACTCACCCCCGTCTATGGCCCCATTAGCCAGAGATTACGGGGAGTTTGGAGAGGGGGATGCTGCACCCGTCACGGAGGCGGAGATACGGGCGGCTGTTCTACGGATCCGCTCTAAAAACACCGCCCCAGGGCCAGACGGGATTCCTGTCCGAGTGTTGGCCTTGGCCCTTGACCACATGGCAGACCGCCTCAGGGAGGTGTTCGACGCTAGCCTTGTGTCCGGGCGCTTCCCTGATTGCTGGAAAAACGGGAAGCTGGTGCTTTTAAGGAAGCCGGGACGGCCTACAGACCCATTGTGCTGCTGGACGAGGCGGGTAAACTGTTTGAGAGGGTACTCTCTACCCGCATCGTCCGGCACCTGGATGAGGTTGGCCCCGATTTGTCGGACGCCCAAATCGGTTTCCGAGAGGGTCGTTCGACGATCGGAGCTGTAATGCGTCTGAGAGCCGTGACCGAAGAGGCAGTGAGCTGTGGCGGCGCGCTGTTGGCGGTGTCTTTAGACATCGCCAACGCATTAAATAGTCTGCCATTCAGTTGCATAAGGGAAGCGCTCCGCTATCACGAAGTGCCACAGTACCTGATGCGACTAGTGGCAGACTATTTAGAGGAGCGTACCGTCATGTACGAGGACCGAGATGGAAATTTGAGTCGTCGGCCCATGTCGTGCGGTGTTCCGCAGGGGTCTATCCTGGGACCACTCCTGTGGAACATTGGGTACGACTGGGCCCTTCGTGGTGACTTTCCCCCCGGGCTGGGCGTAATCTGTTACGCCGATGACACTTTGGTCACAGCCCGGGGGTCAAACTTTCAAGAGGCGGCGTGCCTGGCCACCCAGAGGAGCCTCCCTGGTGGTCCGGCGCATCGAGGCGCTAGGCTTGCGGGTGGCCCTGGACAAGACGGAGGCCCTTTTATTTCATGGGCCCCGTCGTGGTCCACCTGCTGGTGCCGCCATCATGGTCAACTCGGTCCTCGTACCGATTCGGGCCCACATTAAATATTTGGGCCTGACCCTAGACGGGAGGTGGCTCTTCGACGAGCACTTTCGGCAGCTTGCTCCAAAGCTGGTTGGCGCTGCGTCCGCTCTTGGGCGCCTTTTGCCCAACTTGGGTGGACCCAGCGTCGCTACAAGGCGGCTATACACGGGGGTTGTCCGGTCAATGGCACTATACGGTGCACCGGTGTGGGCGGAGGCTCTGACCGCTCAGAATAGGACACGCATCTGGCACCCTCAGAGGTTCATGGCGGTTAGAGCCATACGCGGTTACCGCACCGTGTCAACGGAGGCGGCGTGCGCGTTGGCTGAAACTCCCCCGTGGGACTTGGTGGCGGAAGTGCTCGCCGAAGTTTATCGGCGGACGACTGATTTCCGGGCGGGTAGCGGCAATCGGCCCCCGCCCGAAGAGGTACGCGCGTGACGTGAGGCCACTCGCCGAGTCACGATGGCTCGTGGGTCGTCCCGGCTAGCCGGTTATCGTCGAATGGGCAGAGTGGCAGCACGGGACTCTTTCTTTCCGACTGACAAAGGGCCTTTCCGGGCACGGCTGCTTCGGAAAGTACCTGCACTCTGTTGCTAGGAGGGAATTGAGTCCCGCCTGCCACCACTGCGACTGCAGCGAGGACTCGGCTCAGCATACGCTCGCGGATTGCCACCCGCCTGGGTGACGCAGCGTCGGGTCCTCACTGCAGTCATCGGAGTGGATCTCTCGCTACCGGCCGTCATACGCTCCATGGCTGGTAGCGACAGGAATTTTACCGCGGTCGCAACCTTCTGTGAGGAGGTCATCTCGCAGAAGGAGGCGGCGGAGCGGGCCCGGGAGGACGATTTCCATTCGGACCCAATTCGCCGCCGTCGAACCGGGCGGCGTAGGCGCGCTTACCAGCGCCTCATGTCGCCCTGAGTGTGGCTGCGGGTGGTCGGGACGGGGTTTTCCCCTCCACCCGCTTTAGTGACCAGCCGCGAGGAGGCGACGTCCTGGTGTGCCTAAACGCCGCCTAATTGAGAGTTACAAGAAGGTGGTGCCCGCGATTGCAGGCAGGCGCTAGGAGGGATCCGGATGTCTTAATAAAGCTGTTCCCGGATTCCTCCTATTTTAGGCGTAGTATGGCACACCGTGTGGTTTTAGTCGGTCCGATTCCGACACACCGTCGCACCGAAAACCCCGGTGGGACGAAGGCCCGAGGGGGTTTCCACACGTTAAAAAAAAAAAAAAAGGCGTCTTAACCAGAGTTGACGGATAATGTTGTGATTGTCAGCAAGGGCCGTGCCAGCGAGTGATCGTAGGTGGCGAAGGAATTGGAATAGTTTCCCATCCCCCAGTTCTTCATCACTTAATAATCGTCGCACCCTTTTCTCCTGAGAAGTTGAAAGGCGTTGTATAAGAGCCTCTTTTAACTTATCATATCTATTTTCAGCAGGGGGATTAATAATTAAGTCTTCCACTTCACCAGCAATCCTTTGATCTAAATGTCCCACTATGTCATTATATTTGGTAGTATCATGCTACAATTATTGGGAGTTTAACAGATACCTTTTAAACTTCCCCCTCTGTTTTAGAAACTTTCTTTTGCAACTCCATATTGCCTGCTTGAAGCTGCAGTAACTGGGCCAAGAATTGTTCCTCTGCCATTACTTTCAATTTATGTGTATTGTTAAAATTATATTTAAATGTATATACCACACACCACAAGCGGAAAAATACAATAATGAAAGTATTGAAAAGAAAATTAAATAACAATAAACATGACTAAAAAAGAAGTATTAAAAAAAAAGTGTTGTAAGACACTATGAACCGTTACTGTTGTATCTACTGTACTGTACAGTATCCCTATGACCGTGCAATTATGTATGTATGTGTAGTAATTTAATCTATTTACATTATTTTGTAAATGTTACTTCTTGTAGACATTATTTACACATGCACTTATATAAATTAAATTATTATAAAAATAAAAAGAAGATGTACACAGTTAAAAAAAGTAGTTTAGTTACTTTATATGTATGCCCATTACAAAATTTAAAGAAAATATTGTTAAAATAGGTATGTTATTGTCACCATTTTTGTGATAGGGTCACTGTTCTTTGTAATTTGCATAGTTTGTCTAAGAATGTGCACTTTAAATGTTTAATTTAAAAGATATTTTAAGTCAATGAGAGTAAATGTTTTATATTATTTATGAGATAGTGCAAAATAAAAACCAGAACCGACTTGTGTGAAATAAGTGTTCTAACACCATCAATAACACTGATTGTCACTCTCCAAGGGTATTTGCTCAGCACATATTTTTTTCGGAATTTTTATGCGGAAACGTGACAACGGTTAGAAGGAGAGAGAAGATCGCGGTACCCCATCTGTCTTTTTCTGCTCACGCATGCGGAGTAAAGGACTGCTTGTTATTATAACAACCTCGAATAAAAAAATCAAATCAACTTAGATACCTTATAAAGTTGTTTGAAGTAATGAACTATATATAAAAAAATACAGCACCAAGCTGAAATAACTAAAGCTTAAACCTTAAATGATAAGCCCGAAGGGTTAGAGATGATCATAAATGATCTAAGTAGTTTTATGAAAGCTTCTTTTATTGAACTTGGTATAACAATACTATTGATAATTTGTTTTAATACTGAATTATTTCTATAAAGTACAGGTACAGATGTTGATAACAGCCTTCTGCTTTTAGTGAATCGATCGATTTGATACGAGTGATCTCCAAAATTATCACTGCAAACAGTTGATACTTTCTTACTTTCTTGTATTCTGATAGCTTCCATCCATTTCTCCTTCAGCTCATTATTTGTAGGAAATCTGCAATTTAAATTAACATTATAAGTTAAAAACATTGACTGTCTATATAAACATAACCAAACATTACTATATACTCGATAGAATACATATATGGTATACACTTATTCAATTAACAAAATAGACTATATATTTAATTCTTACTTGTGAAAGCTGTGAGTTTAATCGCCAGGAATAGGCTACTTTTTACAAATTACACACGTATTTGCCATTTTGTTAACGCATCATCAACCGCAGAAATCCAATCACAATAATTAACCGTCAAATCGTTCTGCTATTCTGCTTTTCCGCGCTAACTAGTGATGCGTTCCTCAGTCGTGAGTTGCCTCATTTGAGGTACTCGTGACAGAAAATTGAAAGAGTTACTCAAATTTTGACATTGAACCACCTCATTGTCCTCATTCGCTCTTCGTTCCTCGTTCTCTCGTGAAATGGCGGCGCTCTCCGAGTTGTGCCTGAGGTGTGAGGGTGTGACGAGTGAGTGAGTCGGTTATTACAGTTAGTAGATAAATGAGTGAGGTTGTGAGTTTCGATTTGCGAGTAAATGAACCATTAGCTATTAGGAGTTTATGGTATACTGTTGACATTTATTTAAACTAGCTGTTCTTCGTGGCATGCGGCATCACTGGAGTGTTGCTCAAAATTATGAATTATGAGATAGTATGAAAGTGTGAAGTTTCGTAACATATTATTTAGATAATGGAGAAACATAAAAATCATAATACGAATTTGAAAGCAATAAATATTACATACCCATTATTATACATTTACGAATAAAGTTGGTAAATGAGTGTCATATTTTGTTTATTTAGGCGCTTAAACCTTGTGAGTGAAAGATAATGATGTGTGTGAGAGAAACGACCATAAGACTTAACATACTGCGCTGAGGCCAAACCCCGTTCTCGTCTCACTTATTTAAGGCGCGCTGCGTGTGAAAACTAGTTGAAAACTAGCTGCTCATGTGTCAAGCAAATCCTCGCCTCAAATGAGGTGTGCCTCGCGAGTACCTCGCGAGGGAAAATGAGGTGCTCCCTCATCCTCATGTAAAATTTACGAGTTACCCATTAATAGCGCTAACTGCTCATACGCAAGTAGAGAGATACAGATAGGTACCGTGATCGTCTCTCTCTTTCTAACCAATGGTCAGGTGGAGGCCTGGCTCCCCTGCTTTATCCATAATACCTCTATGGGCATCACTCCTTTACTCTTTGATGCAGTGTGACTAGATTTAGCAGAATTCTATGATTTTAGCAGCATTCGATCCCTAATTTAGGGTTTAGCAGACTGTGTCGCAGATTTGAAAAGATTGCAGATTTTGGCAGAATCTAATAACATCTCAGCGGAATATTTGCTTAATTAACCATTTACAAATTATATAAATTCCTTTTAAGTAGTTGTGCGAGCAACGTTTAGATTATTATACATTTTAAAATTGTGTACTAATTTTGCTTGCAATATTAGCCCTCAAATATTTTTTATGGAAATTCCCTGAAAATGATTATTACCTTTCGCTGTTGTCAGTTAGTCTTGTCGTTCGCGTTTTTATAGTTCAAATAAAATGATAAAATGAGCAAAGCTACTGTTCCAAGTAGCTTGGATTTCAAGAGCCAGAGATGACAACAATTTCGCTTTTTGTAAAGCATGTTATACGAAATTATTCAATTCTCAAAGATCATTTGAACTTACTTTACTTTTAGGAATTGGATTGAATTTTACCTATACCAAATAAAATTAATATAATATTTCAAATACTTTAGATGTAGACCCGACATCATCGGTAAACTTATTCCCGTTTCTTAAATCTCTACTATGTTTAGTGGAAAATATTTTAAATCTAAAAAAACCTTTAGTAAGTAATTTGAAAAAAAAAATGTTAAAAGGATATTTTTTTTATTTTCAAAAATAATGCAGCCTGACTTATTTTCTCTTACTTTATCTACATGAAAATTTTGTTTAATATACATACATATATGCTTATGAGATCCGCCGGTTGACTAGCGGCCGTTATGTATTTAGCGCGCAAAAATACATAGGCCAGGTCTTACTACGATATGTCCGAATTATAACTGAAACATAGTAGTAGTTCAAATATAAACATTCATTATCTGAATTTTGGCATTTAAAAGAAAAGCAAATAGCAGACTATCATTGAAATTAAATCTGGTCACACTGCTTTGGTGTACCTCATAGTTGATCTTAGTCGCCGACTAGGCCGTGTGAACTATGATTATTGCTAAGCCGTTAATGAAACTTCTTAAGTTCATATTAAAAAAAAAGTCGATGTATTAAAAAGAAAGTAGTATACTAGGGGTTTGTTGATATCTAGTTAAAAGTTGAAATAAATATAACACTCCAGACTCCAGGAGTATGACTGCACCCATGGAGAGGATTCAAATTCTTGACGATATTGAAAAAGATATTATAACATGCCTGCAATGCGCAGGTAAGTGTTTTTACAGTTATTATTTATAAATAATCTCACTGTTATTTTGTGTGGTAGGTGTGTATAATGGGTAAAAATTATCTATTTTCAGCTCAAGCCCTTCTAGAACTAAGTAAAGAAAAGTCAGGCCAGAAACAAGCTGAGACCAACACTTCACAGTTCTTAAGAACTCTAAGCCAAGTGGAATCCAAGCTTAGCGATCAAATTAATTACTTGACACAAGTTTCTACTGGCCAACCTCATGAAGGATCAGGATATGCATCGCAAAAGGTATTACAGATGGCTTGGCATAGATTAGAGCATGTTCGCTCCTGGGTCAATGAACTGGATCGGTTGAAGGCATCTCACCTGGCTGCTTCACGAAGCGTGGCAGGAAATGTACAAAATGGCAACATGACCTCTTCTGGCACAAGTACCTGATATTAACTGGTACATGAATATGGACAGTCAATTCTTTTATTAGTACCAAGACCTTCATCTATATATTTAAGAAAAGAAGAAGTATTTCATAATAACTACTTTTTAAGTATTATACAAACAATTGAAGTCTTCTAGTGAGGCTGGTGATATAATTTAAAAAGAACTTGTACCTTGTCTTGACTTGCCTTCATTCAATCACCACCATATGGTTTTCTGTTGTATTTGACATGTGAAGTAGATATTGATTTCTGTATTCCAGAATAGTGGTAAGGTGTATTTCTATTATGTTTTTGAATATGCACATGTTCTATTGATATTCTATAATATACCAATCTGGGAGACTTATCGAATCTTTGTTTAAACCACAGTGCTTTATACAAAGACTTCACACTTGTCAATGTTCATATATTCTTCAAATAAGGAATGTTACAAATTTATGAACAGCTGTTATTATTGTAACTTCTTCTTTACCCTTTACAAATTTAGAAGTATTTTGTGTAATGCAAGGTCTTGTTACAATAGTCATGTTTGTAAAACTAATAAATATTTATAGTTACTAGATAAAGTTAACAAGTGAGTTGTAGTTTGCAGCAGTTTATAAATAATGAACACTGCTAAACTGCACTGTAAACATAGTGTTTGATCTTTTCAACATCTGTATCAATAAAGCACAAGTTTGTTTGTGTAATCATGCCTATCTCTTAAAGTATTTGTTGGATTTGAATAATTATTTTGCTAAAGTATTAGGAGAGTAGCAGTGTTACATAAACACAGGTAAAACATGGGAAATTACTACTTCTATATATTATACTGAGGTATTAGCTCCTGGCCAAAAAGTACTAAGTCAGTTGATGGGAGGAGTGTGTGTTTTGAGTTACCAAAGGCTTCTTTCCTTAAGATTATTTAGACCTACTTATGTAAAAAGGAATCAATCCACACTATGACAGATTTGAGAAACAGTCATTTTTGTCAAAATTTTGAATACAGTTGTAGCGATCATAATGTTGTGTTGTAAAGCAACGCCCCAAACCTTATCATCCTCTTGTAAGTCGAACTTAGGTCAAGTGACAGTGAGTTTTAAGTTAGTTCAATTGAGATCACCTCTGTCTTCGGTCACATAAGTTAGCAACAATAAAAACAAGGAAATAACAAATACTAAATATTTGTTATTTCCTTCATCACAATAAACATCTGTAAGTGGGTTGGGAGCTTACTCCCTTGCTATTTTCAATAAAGTTTTATTATAATATTGTACCAAATAATTTGTTCTATGTATACAAATATAATATTGATGAAAATCATTAACACTTAATAATAATTAGGTAAAAGAAAAAGCACGAAGCACCTGGGAATGGTTGGAATCGACTTGCATTACATTTAAAGTTTAAGTCAGTTATATGTACAATTTTGACCATTAGGTAGCATAGTCAGTTCATCGCAAAATACATGGATTAACCAATAAGATTTGTAATGCTATATTTACAATAATTTATAATTACGTTGCTGTTTTCGTTGTCTATATGCGTCAGTATAAATTATGATAGTCGCAGTAGTAATGGGTAACTCGTTAATTTTAGATGAGGATGAGGGAGTAACTCTTTTTATCTCGCGAGGCACACCTCATTTGAGGTGATTATTTGCTTGACACGTGAGCGGCTAGTTTTCAACTCACATGCAGTACGCCTCAAATAAGTGAGACGAGCGCGAGGTCTGGCCTCAGAGCAGTATGTTAAGTCTTACTATCGTTTCTCTCACACACATAATTATCTTTCACTCACAAGGTTTAAGCACCTAAATAAAGAAAATATGAAACTCAATTACCAACTTTATTCGTAGATTTATAATAATAGGTATGTAATATTTATTGCTTTCAAATTCGTGTTATGATTTTTATGTTTCTACATTATCTAAATAATATGCTACGAAACTTCACACGTTCATACTATCTCATAATTCATAATTTTGAGCAATACTCAAATGATGCCGCATGCCACGAGGAACAGCTAAATAAATGTCAACATCTTGTTAGAATTGATCAGTGGATACCATGTAATTTCCTTGGTATCCACTGATCAATTCTAGATTTACAATGTAGTGGTGTAGTTACAATGGGACCACCACAAGGAATAAAAATTATTAATTTTCATTTTAAAACGTCTACAATTTGCAAAGAAATCGCTTAACATACCAAAACATGGTATTTACAAAACAAAACAATTTACAAAACATAAGACCTCCTTTTTTTAGGTGGGTAACAAATATCTTAATTCTGTAATAAATTAGAATATAAACATCAGATTTAGATCCCGATATTAAGGAGTTTGGTAAAGCCTAAGCTTATTAATATAATCTTCTTTCAGGATTGTTGAATCAAAGCATTTCACGTAAAGTAGTCTCTGCCTACCTCAATAAGATGCATGCATGATGGTGTCTGTATGTAAAAATAAAAACCATCAACATAAATAAATAATACGTAAGCAGATGAGTCAGCAGTAGATTTTTTGATTTCTTTTTTTGGTAGGGTAAAATGAGACGTCAATTATTTAAAAAACTAGTAAGTAAAAATATTTTTTAAATAAATATGAAAACGGCTATATTGATATATATGAATATAAAAACAATTTTGTATTCAGTATTTCCATATAATATATTTCGAATTAAGTACAATTTTACCTTGAAACAAATGAGCGTTTTCATTGTTAGTCCGTAGTGAAAAAGTAGTGTTTTTCGACACATCCCCATTTACCTTGACACCACAGATTTAAGTGATACTCAAGAAAAAAAAACCCCTTACACTGGTGTGACTACGAGTCGGTAATGGGATTTAGGACTTCTTAGGAAATGTCAATCTTACTACAGATTTTATTATTAACTAGCTGTGACCCGCGTAGTTCCTTGTAAGATCTTAATTGAAATAAACTTTTTTGTTAATCAACATATTTATTTTGATAACGATTAATATTATTATATTGATAAAACTCTTTGGCAAATAACTCATTATTAGGTACCAATTATTTGCGGTTTTATACTCAACGAAATGTCCGATTGGAATAAAACAAAAAGTATTTTACTTCTACATAACATAATGCTTAATTTGGATAAGGATGAATATTACGATACACATTTAACGTACTTTCTTTCTTCAGACGATTTAATATTTTTTATGAACATAAAAGCGGTTATTGTGACTAAACTATGATAGTAAGATATCTGCTCTCGCGGACTTTTTTGTAGATCCTAATAAGACCTACAAACCCGTTGTACATCATTTGGTCTATTGTCAATAGTTTTTGCAGCGAACGCATAAATAGGTCTTCGATTTTACACCTTGGGTTATTTGAAAATAAAATATAGGCTATAACCTTCCTCGATAAATGGACTATCCAACACTGAAAGATTTTTTGGAATCGAACCGGTAGTTCCTGAGATTAGCGCGTTCAAACAAACAAACTCTGCAGCTTTATAATATTAGTATAGATATTTATGTAAAGATTTTAACCGAAAACATTCAAGGAAGAAAATTACGAAATTAAACACACAGGAGGTTGAAACATAACTATAATTCAAATACCCAGTTTAAATATTTTCTGAATTAGGTAGCAGATTGGTAATTAAAGTTACCTACTATCATTCTCATAAAAAGATCTTATTTTTTAATTGTAGTGATTGCCAGATCTTAATTTTAGTAACAAATTCACCTGAAAATACAATTCCTGGTTGTGGCAAAAATTAGTTATAATTAATAAATTATGCTAGTGATAGTTATGGTGAATTTCATACGGTGAAAAAATGTTGTTCATGTACTAGCACATTTCATACAATAATATCCTTTTGATCATCAATGAAGGCTAGTATTGTAGGATACTGGAATATCTACGAGAGTCATGATCAATAGGAAATAGCCATATTCACCCAATTCATCAATCAAAATTGAACTTATTAAAAGTTTCAGTCTTCTCTGCATTGGGGATTCTTGGTATTGAATTGGAAGTAAAATCTTGTCAACTAGATCTTGTCTGGAATAAATGACCTATCATAAAAAGATATCATGTCAAATTTTAAATCATTTACAATAGATACATCCATAAATTACACAACAAAATGACATTTATACATCTATAGTATGTGAGACCTCTGTGCAAAAAGCTCGGCTGTGACAAAACACACTATGCAAGTACATTTTGTAAAAAAATGTACCAAAACAATACTAAAGATTTCACTTATTCTCCTCATTATTCTATCATTAATTTATGACCAATCCTCTGAAAAAAATATTTAATGGATAGCTTCAATATCATTTAATAACACTCAACCACCAATACACTAATAAATCTTATTCCTCATAACAAATTAAGAACATGCTTTTAAACCAATATTGTTGTGATTACCCTTCTCAATAAATAAGGTGTTAAAATAAACAATTCTTTTTCTATAAATTTACATATTAGTTTCACAGTTATTATAAGAAACTACAATAGTTAAATACTTACATACTTTCCTGGCAATGATAATTTTGTTACATGACAATTTATAATTTCAAAAAGAACTAACCAAAAGTGAATGTATAACATTGGTACTGTTATATCTACAAAATTTCTTGCACATTGAATATTTCATTACTATATAATCAATCATAATAGCACATGACTGATAACAGATAAATATTTATTTCTTATATGCAAAAACTGACTTTAGATTCTGATTCCATTTTACTATAAGCATACTATTAGGCATATGGTTGCTTGGAAAAGTATGCCAATTAGACTATTAGAAATAAATTAATTCAGTTGTTACAACAATACCTAAATTAACTAGTTGTTGTAAAATATTATTTAGTGGTCATGTGTTCTGTGGCACAACAGCAATCACTCCTCTTTTCAGCTTCTTTGATTAGCATTGGCAGTAGTGAATTTTTCTATATCATCAAAGGATCTTTTTGCTTTTGATGATATATCATCCATTGATCTCCTTGCTGTTGAAGTGATGTCATCCAGAGATTTCTTTGTCTGTGTTAAGAGTTCATCTGTGCTTTTGCATGCTGTAGTAGCAAGTTCTTTTATTTCTGCATCTATTTTACCTATGACCCACTCTATAGCCTGTCGACCTTTACCAGCATTCAATGATATTTTATTTGCTAGTAAATCTTCCATGTAGTTACTAAGTGGTACACCCTGAAAATATAGATATTACATTTGAATAAAAAATATCTATATTTTTATTTAAGGGGAATAATACATATATATATAGAAAAATTAACAAATATGTAAAAATAATTTGTATTTATTTTGCAAATGTAAAGGGCAAGTATCCACATCAAAAAGGATAGTCGCCCTACTTACTTTCGCGGATAGTTGCCCCTAGAGAAACTAAACATTTTTAACAAGTAAAGATGAATTTCATTTTTTTGTTGTTTTTTCGAATTTACTGTGACTCTAACTTATTGTAATTAAAATAAATATCTACTCAACTGTTTTATATATTTATTCTAGATAAGCAAAATGACTCGTAAATATAAGCGAAAACCAGGCGTGGTGCCACGCAACATCAACTGGACAGAAGGTAGCTTTAAACTTGCCTTGGAAGAATTGAGACAAAAAAAAATTTAAGTTAACACCAAAAGTTAATTACCAAATTATTATATCTCTAAGACAAATGCTAATATTTTATAATAAGGTACATAACTTTAAGTTTGAATAATATATTTATAATTAAACTCATTAAAAATGAAAACTATTTAATAATGTTACGATTAATATTTCACATTGTACTTAATAAAAGATCTCAGTAAATTATAAGGGCTGTTAAATAAATAATAAAGACAAATTTAATTGATATAAATTTGTTTCTATCTAAAATAAAAATTTTACCAAGGTTACTATCCCTCAAAGCATTTTCCACGCTAGGCTACTATCTGCCATAGTAGGCAACTATCCCTTTTCTGAGAGGTGAAATAAAACAATATTTATTCAAAACAATTGTTAATTATGTACACAAAAATAGGCTATTATAGAAGATAAAAGGCCTATGTTTTGAGATACATACTAAATAATTTTCAGCAAGTTCATATTTTTAAAAAACTAAGCTTTTTTGAAAAGTGGGGCAACTATCCTGCTTTTACCCTATATAAATTAGAAATCGAAAATGTCAGGTAGGTACAATATCTTGTAAACATACCTGTACTGTGACTACTGCTTCCTGTTTTAGCAATGTTTTAGATGTATCTGAAGGATGTGGTGTATACCGCACTGTTTCATCGACAGCTATATAGTGGCAAAACGTCAAGTTACTGGTTTTTAATGTCATTTCTCGTTCATTAGGATTTACTTCTGACCTTTCACTAGCATAGCATATTTTTGCTGTTCCTATAAGCTGCAAGAAATCTTCATGTACACATCTAAAAGAAATATTATAGGAATGTATAAGGGTGATACTTACTGCTTGTGCCCATCTTGGAAAAAACCACTTGGAGCTAACGAGTCTATGTGTGACTAAAACTCCATCGACAACCTTTCTTTCGACTACATCTGTGCCAATTACTGCGGGATTCATAGGATTTGGGTATTTTCGCCATGCTGCTTGAGCAACCGTCTCCCATGGATGGCTGTAATTTACTCAAAATTGAAGATAAATTGCATTACAAGGTGTACCATTATTCAAGGTTGCGTCATAATAACTTACTTGAAAGTGTGTTCAGAGGTCCAAATCTTCATTGTGCTGCAAAATTATATATAATAATTCACAAAGTTTGAGATAAAGTTTTGCTTATCTCATTAAATCCTTGTGATTCCCAGGTTTGAATTACATAGTGGTCACAGTCGTATGTAGACGACCTTTATCCTCTCAATGGAGGTTTTGAAGTGACCATTTTCTTTATCAGTAATTCTACTAAATACCTAAATATGACGTATCAAGGAAAATACTAATATTATCATTTATGTAACATTTTAGTTGTTTTTTTATTATTGCGAATGGTTACACTGCTTTTATTACATTTTGTTATGAGTAGCAAGTAATAAATATAATGTTTAATCAAAACTTTGAAATAATGGTACTTCAAAGAAATAGTGAAATGATCGAAGACGATCTCATTCATAAGGAACTCTGAAATAAATCTTAGTCAGATGGATAGCGGCAGTTTTAGATGGAGCCAAAATCATATATATATATATATATACCATTGTAAAAAGTAGTTTAGTAAAAGTAGTTTCGTTTTTCCATCATGATGGAAAAACTAAAACCAAATGTTCACAAACTGTATTGTTTTCAGTATTTCTCGATTTTGATCCGGGAGGAATGATTTTTCTTCAAAGATAGTGTAGTGATTTCTATACAATTTAAGGACAAAAGGGTTTTTATAGAACCGATAGTATTAAGATTAAGCTGTCTAAAATGTGACCAATTTTTAATTCCCTATTTTTAGCAATATAACATTATTTTCTGAAGACCTGTTTGATTGGAAACCCTGTCCCCTAATAAGTTGGCTCTTTTACAGTTGCAGGTTGTATTCGAAGTGACCCCTCCAAACTACTTGAGCAAAGAATTAGATAATTTGTATTTTTATTAATAAGAGTAATAATTATAATTGTTAAAAAGAAAAGAAAATATATTAATTTAATTATGATTACTAATTATTTAAGTAAAGGATATTTATATAGCAGTCCCCAAGAAAAATATCTCAACCGAAAAATAAAGTTTTATGTACAGGAATATTAATCAGCTTTTGTTAATAATTAGCTTACGCGAGAATGGGATGCATGATTACTACACCAAAAATGAATTAATAATTATTGATAATAATTACACATAATATTGACATCGCCTTATTTTTAGACATACTCTGTCAACTCTGTACATTTTTTTTTATGGGAGGGAGGCAAAAGAGCCGATGGATCACCTGATACTAAGTGACAACCGCCGCAAATGGACATCCGCAACTAAAGAGTCACAAGTTCGTTGCCGGTTTCTTGAAAGTTTGAATTTTGTATCGGTCCGGAAATATGGCAGGCGACAATTTGTTCCACAGGCTTTTTGTAAGAGATTTTAATGTAATAGACGTAAAACCAACCAAGAAATGTGGCTTTATTTAATTAAAAGAATTACATTAGATAGAATAATTATATATATATTGGCCTAAGCGTCTTTGCAGACGATGTAAGCAATGTCTTCGTAGGTATTCCAGGCGTTTATTATTCTCATTGTGAAATACATTTTTTCATATGGCTGTAGAGGCCAATGCGTGATCGGCATGGACGTTCACATCTAGCGCAGATGTGTAATGCGACCGGTAGTGGGTTTTGGTCGCTTCTATGCCTTTTGCTAGAGCTATAGCTATAGAATAATTATGACAAAGATATTGATAGGTAGCGACAACGTACAAACGTATGACCAGAGTTGTCACTGTTACCATAAATACTACATTCAAGGAGGTTGCATATCGCCTCATTCTTCCCCGGTTGAATTTTCACTCCCTCCTCGATATACCACAAAGTCGCTCAGATAGGACGGCGGCTTTCTGATCCTGTTTGATCTTCGAGGGAGAGCTTCAGTCTGGAGTATCGGTGAAAGCGACGAGCTACGTAAATCCTGTGAACGTTGCGGCGATGATAGCGATGGGGTGAAAGTTTCGGGTGGAGTTGTAGCGCTGTCTTCCATCTCTTCAGAAGCTGTTTCAAAGCTATCATCTTCACTGTAGTCAACGGTATTTGGGAACGGTGGCAATTGACGGTTCGATACTGTTGTCACGTCGAATAAGAGAATAGTGAGGATAAGTTTCAAGGAGTTCAGATTATTCGAATAGAGGGTCTGTTTTAGATTGTCGAACATTCTTCTTTACCAATAAGGGGCCTGGTGACAGCCAGGACTGCAATGAGCCTCCATTCGGGGATCTTCTAGGGTATGTAAAAAGTTTTTCATGTGGGGTGGCGTTAGTAGCTGTACATAAAAGAGAACGTACACAGTGCAATGCATCCTTCAGTACCACTTCCCAGTTTTCCACTGATAGACCCTTTGATCGGAGGCTGAGTTTGATGGTTCGCCAGAGAGTCCCATTAAGACATTCCACTTGTCCATTACCTTGAGGGTTATAAGTTGTCGTTCTAGATGAGGCTACGTTTGCCTTTCTTAGGAATGATTTGAATTCTTCGGACATAACGATGAGCCTCTATCACTATGAACATAGAGAGGCTGGCCAAAAGTAATCTTTCAAGCAGTTGATGACAGTGGCAGATGTCATATCTTTACACGGATATGCAAATGGAAATCTGCTGTACTCGTCAATTATCATTAATATGTATTTGTTGGAGGTGTTAAACGGCAGTGGCCCCTTGAAGCCTAAGTTGATACGATCGAGAGGGGCCATAGCTTTAATCAAGTGACCTTTGACTCTGAGGAACCTTGGATTTATCTCGGCGCAGGTCGGGCACGAGGCAGTTATTTCCTTAATATCGTTTACTGAATAGGGCAAGTTTTTGGATATCACCCAGTGATACATTCTTGTCACGCCCGGGTGACAGAGTGCGTTATGGAGCTCTTTTAGCTTGCTGATATTCATATAGGCGCATACGAGGGATAAAGCGTCCGCAGCTGCATTTTCGGAGCCTGGTCTATAGACAATATTATATTTGAAATAAGACAACTCTAATCGCCAACGTAAGATTTTCTCGTTCTTGATTTTACTGTTATGATTCTGATTAAACATGAAGGCTACCGATTGTTGATCCGTAATCAAAAGAAAATATTTTCCAATTAGGTAGTGTCTCCATTTCTTCAAACTTTCCACTATAGCGCAAGCTTCTTTTTCAATTGATGATTGCTTGCATTCAGGGTTTGACAAGGTTCGTGAAAAGAATACTACTGGTCGTTCTCGTTGAATAAGTGTAGCCGCTAGAGCGAATTCTGAAGCGTCGGTCTAAACTGTGAAAATATCGTCGTCATTAATCGCTACTAGAGCCGCTGCCTTGATGTCCTGTTTGAGTTCTTCAAAATATTTGAGAGCGTCTTGCGATAACGGAAAGCTGACGCAGGTGAGGGGTTTCATCTTTTCTGAAAAACTCCCAAACCATTTTGTATAGTGCGCAAACATTCCTAGACTTCGTTTCAATTCACTTGCTTTACTTGGTGCGGGGAGGTGTAGCAGAGGCTTTAGCCTATCGGAATCAGGGCTGATAGTATGATTTTCCACGGTAAAGCCAAGTAGTTTGATTTTAATTTGATTGAAAACGCTTTTGCGTTCATTGAGTGTTAAATAAAACTTCTTAGCGGCGTGCATAAATCGTTTTAGATTACGCTCGTGATCCTTATCATCCTTGCCGCAAATAATTACGTCATCTAAGTATGCGTACGTCCCATCTAATTTTTCTTCTGATATTATAAAGTCTAGAGTCCGCTGGAAAGCAGCTACGCCGTTAGTGACTCCGAACGGGATGCGTGTGAATTGATAAAGTTTGCCATTCGCTTCAAACGCTGTGTATTTCTTCTCATTTTCCCGGATTGGAACCTGATGATATGCAGATTTCAAGTCTGTCTGCTTCGATATCGAAGATCGATTCGATCGAACCGCTTCGATATTTGGCAAGGGGAAGGCATCTAGGTCAGTAAATTTATTGATTGTCATTGAATAATCGATCACGAGCCGTTTACGATGGGTCCCTCCTCCCACGATGAGGACTTGGGCCCTCCAAGGGGAAATGCTTTTTTCAATGACCCCATCTTCGAGCAACTTGGATACTTCTTCTTGTATGAACTTAACGTCTTCTTTAGTGTACGTAGCGCCTGCTTTTGACAGCAATCGGTTGGATGTTTGGCGAAAGATTGGTGAATACGGAGGCAGGTGGAACTGAGGCTTGAAGAACATTACAGATTTGTAAGGGCTCGCCGGGACCTCCCAGATTGAAGTGAATGCTTGAATGTTGCTTGAGTAAATCGTGACCCACGATAACGTCTGCATAAAGGTTGTCAACGACTAAAAGAGGCGTTTGCTTGTAAGTATGTTGATTCATTTTAATAGTTGCGAAACATACCCCTTAAAAAAATGAGACTTGTTTAAGAGAGGCGAGATTGACAGTTTGTTTGTACGGTTTCTTGGGCAGCTTCATGATGCGAGCCTCTTTACTGTCTATAAAACTGACTGAACTTCCAGTGTCGACGAGAGCATCAGCTTTATTTTCGTTTATCGTGATAGACATTGTCGCGCTCCTAAGACTTGAAGGTGAAGCAGCACAAATAGCCCCGCTGTAAAACCGTTCATTGCTTGAGTTGGCAAGTTCTTCAGTCCACACAGAGTTTATGTTATTCCCGGATCAGCAAAGGCTAGCAAAATAGCCTTTCTTTGAACACTTTTTACAAGTAGCTTTGCTAGCTGGGCACCTTATTCTAGGATGAACGTTTCCACCGCAAAAGAAACAGCGCTTGGCTGATTGTGTAGTGGAGGATGGTGCGACCGAAGCAGTCTGAGGCATTCGAGATGATGAAGCTACCGCCAGATTGTCAGATTCCTTGTCTCGGGATATTTCAGGTACAGCATTTAGATGCGGAGAGTTAGTACTGATAGTCTGTGCACCTTTCTCAGTTACAGTTTCCAAGGTAATGGCATGATTAAAAGCATCGGTAAAAGCGAGTGTAGAGTTCTCTAGAAGTCGTTCTCTGATTTTTCGTGAGAGCAGGCCGGAGATAAGAGCACTACGAATTGCTTGTTCTTCATGTTCTGTCGCGGGGACAGCTTCAAATCTGCAATCTTTAGCAGTCAGTCAAAGAGCTCTTACATATTCAGAGATAGTCTCATCCACTCTTTGTTTTCGACCGAATAGAACATGTCGAGCTAGTATCATGTTTTTTGGTTTGACATAGATGTCTCCTAGAACTTTCATTGATGCTTTATACGTCGTGCAAAACTTGATATGTTTGTAGATGGAAGCGGATAGATGGTTAACTAACAGCTTACACTTGAGAGAATCCGATATGTCTTCAGTAATCTCTTCAAAGAGAAAGCTTTCGAAGGTCGACTTCCAATGTAGCCATTTTTCGTCGGCATCCGCGAGATCAGGTTCGACGTCAAACTTGTCGGGTCGGAGATACCTTAACAGAGATGTTTTGTATACCTTTTCGTCAGGCATCTTTTTAGTTAAATAAATTGTAATATAATAGACGTAAAACCAACCAAGAAATGTGGCTTTATTTAACTAAAAGAATTACATTATATAGAATATATTGATAGGTAGCGCAGTGACAAACGTATGACCAGAGTTGTCACTGTTACCATAAATACTACATTCAAAGAGGTTGCATATCGCCTCAGAGGCATAAAGCTTCTGGAGAAGTGCACAGTATTAGACTGCCAATCAACCAGGTGATGGGTATGGAAATTTTGTTGCGTAGGACGATGGCGGAAACCTGTGGCCGGTATAAGTCCGAACAATTCCTCTAAGCACTCCAAATGATACAAGCGATAGAGAATGCAGAAATGCAAAATGGTAAGCAGAAGTAATAATACCCTTGCATCCTAATTTCAGAAGAATTTATTGCAATTACTTTGTCCTTATATTTTACTCAATTGTTCTAAAACTAACATAAACCAATAAAAATTTATACATTAACACGTTGAACGCCATGCAGTCACCTGGTGTCCGACACCATACTTTCCCCGGGGGCTGATACCAGGCTGGTACCATCAATATATCAAGATTCAACCAAAAATTGTTGGAGTGTTTTTTTGCAAATATTGTCAAGTAATGACTTAAAAATTATAGGCAACGATGTACTAATTATTTTACTGTTTTGGGATCCGGTCATTTATGGTCATTGCAAACGGAATGTTCTTGGATATCTCATCCAGTGTCATCGTATGTGGGCTCCCGTTGTCCTTCGTTCAGTTGTGGATACAAAACAAAACGCGCTTGTGGGGCAGTTTCTATGTGAACATTCTCATATACTAATCAGTGTTTGATTTGAGTGACCTACTCCATTGCAAATCTGATCAGCTTAAAAAAAAATACCAAACTCATTGCATAATCGTCACTGGCAGCCCTCGGGAACCTTTATTAGTTTTTGGGTCTAAGTCTTTTAGCTTCTTGTACAACTTGGAAATTCGGAATATTTGCTAGTAATTATCTCTATTGCGCCCATGGTAAAGCAATGATTACTAATGTTCGAGAAGAACTAAAATATGCATGCAAACATATTTGAGTAAATACACACCTATGTTTGATTTTGAAGGTTAATCAGTTTGACAATTCACATAGGTATTACACTTTCACAATATACATGTCTGACATCTGAGATGATTTGTACTTTGAATATAAATATAAAATAAGTTGTTGGTTTGCCACAACGAAAAAACTAAGTTGTCGGTGTTTTTTATATTTATTTCAATAATTACAGCTAGCTTATGACTCCTCAGTAAATTCTTATAGAAAACAGGTAATGTAAAATAATGATTATTGATTATTCCCCGCTTTGCTTTTGTGGTTAATGAAAACAATCTGGATCAGTGGATTAAAATCTAAAAAAATATATTTATTATCTGAAATCTGATTAGAGATATGCACCTGACTCATTAATATTTTTGCCATTGAGTTTTATTTAGCATTGTTACAAATTTTAAACTTTCAGTTATTATCTTGTACATATACCCCCCTTTATAAATAAGTGCATAGAAATCGCTTTTTTAAATGTAGGGACTAATTTATACAAATATTACAGCTAACGAAATGCCAACTGAGGGTGAAGACAAAGCCCTTCGATACAGAAGAGCTCAGAGTGTTTCGACAGCTGAGGAAATTACTGAAACTGAGAAGAAAGTACGAAAATTACAATATGATAAACCGTAAGTCCATAGATTATATGACTATATTTATTATAGTTTTCAACATAGTATGCTTTACAATTTTGTTAGCAAATCATACACCATTATTTAATTATTATAATATTGATTGCATAATTTTATCTATACACTTACACATTCACATATTGAACACATTCAGCCTAAAAGTAAAGAGTTTTGGCTACTCTATTTCTTAATTTTTTACTAGTCAAGGTGTTTTATATGAGAGACTAGCTCCTTTAGAACATGTTTTACTGTTATTAGTAATAGGGGCCTTTTCGCTAAAACTATCAATTTGCTGTATAGTGACTATGCTAGTTACTACTAAAGAGTTAAGTTAGATAGATTGATGAACCCTTATTATACAAGCAGTTACAATATTTTACTTATAAATACTTACTAACTAATGACATGTACAATCTGTATAACCTTATCACAATTAGCACCTAAAATACATTTATAGGTAGACCTCATAATTGAGTCTATTGGTACTATTTATTATATGCAAGATCTATCAAAATTATAAGTCAATTAGTTATGTATATACCAATTTTTAATCAATTTTTTTGTCGAAATTAGAGTTAATACACTCACAGGCACAATTAACCGCCCACCTTGTATTTCTTTCAATTTTCAGTAGTCGGAAAATTTTGACCACATTTGATGGAAGTAATGTTATAAGCAGCCATTAAGGATAAATAAAATCACAAAAGTCTTTAAACAAAACCGTTTAATCAAAAAAAATATGCCAAAAATCGATTTTGCAAAAAAATTGCATGAAAATGTGATGACTTTAATTTCTTTCTATATATATATATTTCTTTTTATTTAAATTTTAATAATGAGTATTACTACCTCGGGCCCTGATGACTTCTTGTAGTCGGTTTGGCAATCCATCTACGAGGTCTTGAATATCCGACTGAGGGATATTATGCCACTCCTCTATCGCAGCCGTCTTGAGCTCTTGTAAGTTCGCAGGGGCTGATATTCTTGCTCGAATACGTCTTTTTAGGTTGTCCCAAATGTGCTCAATTGGGTTAAGATCGGGACTGCGTGACGGCCATGGCAAAACTTGAATCCCGACCTCATCGAGGTATTGAGTGACGGATCTTGCGGTATGGCATCGAGCATTGTCGTGCATTCATTTAAAGTTTTCACCAATAAATGGTGCGAAAGGTATGACGTGGTCTTGTAAGACTTCCTCCACGTATCTTTGAACAGTCACACTGCCTCTATCAAACACCACTAGATCGGTACGAGCCTCGTAAGAGATACCTCCCCAAACCATTATGGATCCTCCCTGATAACCCACGGTTTCGATTATTGCACATGGAGCAAACCGTTCATTTTTTCGCCTATAAACACGCTGACGTCCATCTGGACCCCTTAAGGCTATTCTACTCTCATCTGAGAACAGTACGTTCTTCCATTGTTCCGTAGTCTAGTCAGCATATTCTCGTGCAAAGGCAAGTCTTGCTCTGCTGTGCAAGCAGCTGTGGACCGCGAGCTGGACGAAAAGCTCTCACGTTACTGACAACAAAGCGGTCATCCAGAGCCGAGGTGCACCGATGTCGGCCTTGACCTGGTCTTCTCGTGTATGAACCAGTCTCCCGAAAGCGTCTGATGGCATCCCGCACTGTAGTTCGAGGTACACCAAGCGTACGAGCGATGCGACGTTGGCTATACCCAGCGTCAGCTAAAGTCACTGCCCTAGCAGCACCAGTTGCATCCAGTGGCATTTTTTTCAGTTACAAACAATAATCGTACACTAAAAACTCAAATTAAACAATGTTCGTACACGACAGCAGACAAGAACAAGAAATGTAATCAATGTAACGTTACTGCAACAATGTCAAACAGAGACTAAATTCTAAAAACGCTTCGGCGATACAAGTTTAAGGGTCGAAATAAGGGTTTTTAAGTGTTTAGTTTATTGCTAAAGTACCCACTTAACTAAAAACAAAACAGTAGATAAGCCACAGTTAACATAAACAAACAGGGTGACGAAAAATATAAGTGGGTGGTTAATTGTGCCTGTGAGTGTATCTTGTTGTGCTTACTGTCCTTTAATAATGACCTTTTTTTTTTACGTGTGGCAACCCCCTCGCGCCGTCATCCCACCGAGGTTTTCGGTGAAACGGTGTCGGAATCGACAAAAAACCACGCGGTGTGCCATACTGCGCCTGAAGTAAGAGGGGTCTGGGAACGGGTGTAGTAAGTCATCCGGACCCCTCTTAGCGCCTGCCCGTACTATGCGGGCACCAACTGCGGGTAACCTATCAATAAGGCGATGTCCAGACACAGGCGGACCTCAGCCCCTCACGGCTGTCCATCTGGCGGATGGAAGTAAAACCCGACCCAACCACCCGTGGCCACACTCATCCCATGGATCTGACATTGACATGGAGATCGTCATCCCGGGCCCTCATCGCCGCTTCCTTCATCCTCCTCATCGCCGCTTTCTCTCACTACCGACCATGGAGCGTACTACGGCCCGGTAACGAGAGATTCTCTCCGATGACTGCAGTGAGGGCCCGGCGATGCGTCGCCCAAGCAGGGCAATCCGCGAGCGTATGCTGGGCCGAGTCCTCATTGCAGTCGCAGTGGTGGCAGATAGCAGCCGTGCCCGGAAAGAACTTGCGTCAGTCGGAAGTAGCCCCGTGTTGCCGCCCTGCCCATTCGACGATGATTGGGACGATGATTGGGATATGGGCCCGCATCGGTATGAGGACCGAGTTGACCACAAATGAGGTGCCGGAGGGCGGACCACGACGGGGGGCCATGGAATAAGAGGGCCTCGGTCTTATCCAGGGCCACCCGTAAGCCCAGCGCCTCGATGCGCCCGACTACCAGAGATACTCCCCTGGTAGCCAGGCACGACGCCTCTTGAAAATTCACCACCCGGGCTGTGACCAATGTGTAGTCAGCATAGCAGATTACGCTCAGCCCGGGGGGGAAGGTACCTCGAAGAGCCCAGTAGTACCCGATGTTCCACAGTAGTGGTCCAAGAACAGACCCCTGTTTAACACCGCACATGGGCCGACATCTCAAATTTCCGTCTTGATCCTGTCCTATACTTGACGGTACGCTCCTTTAAATAGTCTGCCACTAACCTCCTCAGGTATCCTTTAATATTGCCCTAGACCAACTTATTGGGTTCGGGTCTGGATGGTATGGAGACGAACGTAACACTTCATGTCCGTTTCTTTTCAAAAACTCATCAAATATATGTTCTATGAAATGGCTTTTAATTAATTTAAATAAGTCATCCTTTCTAGTATGTGTATCATCAAAAGGCACGTCATAGCCGATCTTGCATAGCTGGCTTGGTAGTGGCCATAGTCGGCTCTTTGGTCGACTTTTTTTTCTTTCCCCACCTTTTGTGAAATCGTCAACGCTTTTTCTTCTAATCGGTTTTCGTTTTCTCTGTGGTTTTAATCTTTTGTTGTCATTTAATAATAGTCTTTGTTGTATGTACAATTCTAGATCCAGACTTTGCTGATAGTCTA